>OW204031.1:7140009-8340009 GCA_934048045.1 Polygonum aviculare
TCCGACTCTTGAAGAAAACCGGGAACTAAGCTAAAAAGGAAACGAAACTACAAAGAAGAGAATGAAAAGCACATATTTACAAGGGAAATTAACTACTAAAACACCTCCAAAATGAGAGACATCAGTTCCCACAGTACACTTTTTGGCAAAATGTCCTTTCTTGTTGCATTTGTAGCATGTGAGTTCCTTCATTTCAGCCTCTGTGTACTTGGGACTCTCCTTTTTGTAGGACTTGCTCTTGCTACTATGCTTGTTCTTCTTGTTATAGTACTTGACAGCCTTGTGAATAAGAGAGAGTTCCTCATCTGAGTCAATCTCTTCCTTTGGCTTTCTTTCTTTCTCTTTGGAACGCAAGTTCTCAAGTTTTTCTTTGTTTTGCATCATTAGCGCTAGATCTCTTTGGCCACGTAGGTACTCGGCGTACTCTGGTGTTGTGGACGCCAAAGCAAGATCAGTTTGAGGATTCTTTCCTAGCTGAGCCATGTCAGAGATTCTTCTTTCTTCGTACTGCCTGAGCTTCCCATAGATCTCATCCATATCTAGAGTTTTGTTGGCTGTGTTTTCTTTGAAAGTCGTCCTATCAAAATTCCAGACTCCAGTCAACCCATCGATGACTACTTGAACTCTATTCCTCATGGAGATTTCTGATTCTGGAATGCCCAAGTTCTTCATTTTGGTGACAAGACCTTCAAAACGGTACGAGTAGTCGTTTACCGTTTCATTTGGCAACATACTGAAAGCATAGAACTCCTTTTTGATCTTCAGCTGGACGTCCTCTTTCATTTCTGCAGTTCCCACATGAAATTTCTCAAGAGCTTCCGACTGTTGTTTTGCTGTGGGGAGATTGCTAACTCTTGTGGCGTCCCTTTCGCAGAGGGACGCTTGAAGAAAGCACACTGCTTTAGCATTTGTTTCCATTAGCTTGAATTCATCAGGACCCCACTCGTCCTCTTTGTCTTTCTTGTCATCGGGAACTTTGAGATCACCTTTTCTGATAACGTTCCAGCATTGATAATTTGTGCTTCTGCAGAAGTTCTCAAATCTAATTTTCCAACGGTTGAAGTTGCCGTCCGTCAGACGCGGAGGCTTCACAAAAGAGATTTCAATGGGTTCCATGTCCATCTTTACCTACAACTCAGTAAGAATCTAGAGCGCCCACTCTGATACCAATTGTTGGATCGTTAGTACTGAGGGACGTCCTTTACTTTGGTAAAGGCGTCCTTTGGTTAGGCGTTCCTACGAGGTGTAGGAGCGTCCTTGAGTAATGCAGCGGAAATAGTACTAAACAGGTAAGTAATGAACGCAATGAATTATAGAGGAACCACTCAAGACCAAGTAGTCCTTGAGTGTAAACCTCTACCTCCTTGGAGGATTTTTGAATAGTTCTTTCCTTTATATTAACCGTTCTTACAGTTGTACTGGCGAGTTCTTACAGTTCTCTGACACTTAGCTTTTCCCTAAGTTCACTTGTAAGGAACTCCTTTAAGCCTACAACTTAAGGTGGTTCAATCTACTAAAGGACTCTATTCCTACGTTCTGCAGTACTTCGCAGGACTCTCTTTCTCTTCTTTTGATTACAAACAGTTTTGTGATTTGGGTTACAAGTCTCACTCGATCTAACTCAAAGTCTTAGCACTGTTCTTGAGTTCTTGAGTTTGTTCTTTGTGTTCTTGAGTGAGCCGCTTTCCTATGATTCTCTCTGAATATTCTTGAAAGCGTTACCGTCACAATAAATGCCTTGGGGCTATTTATAGGACTTGGGGAAGGGCGTCTTTTCTCTGGGATGATCATGCCCTTCTTGGACGTGGCTACAGGATCTTCCTCCACGTAGTAGGGCGGTGATGAGGAAGCTTCCTGTATCCAGCTGTGTATGATGAACTTCGCTACAGGATCGGCCGCCACGTGTTGATGAACTCTGCAACAGGATCGTCCGCCACGTAGTGTTGGACTCCTCTACAAGATCGGTCTCCACGTGTCCTTGGATGATCAAACATTGTCGAGTGATGTCATCCTGTCGGCTAGTGAGTAAGGACTCCTTTCTTGCGTTCCTACTTGCTTAGGACTCCGTCCTTGCTCAAGTAGTCTCTGGCTGGTCCTTACTTCCTGTTAGCTAGCGTCCTTAAGCTTATGGGACGCCCATACACACTTGTTGTCCTTTTGGTCACTGGCGTTCCTGAACACTTGGACAACTTTATTAGAATCAAAGTGAGTTTGTCATATCAAAACTAAGGGACGGTTGTGTGGAACACTAACAAGTACGCAAGCGTTCTTGATAGCGTCCCAACACTCTTGCTCATCAAATGGCTGAACTCCGCGCTCAAGTGGAGTGTATGAAATTAGAGCGTGATGCTCAAGCCGCAGCTGCGCATCAAGAAAGAGAGGCGGCTGCCCGTCTCCGAGAAGAACTAGATGCAATTCCGAGGAACGTTAAGCAATACATGCATCCAGAGCTTAGGGTTCCCCAATCCGCTATTGTACTCCCGGTAATTGAGCGCGCTTTTGAGATCAACTCCCACGGAATGCCCTATGGAGCACATAAAAAACTTCACCGATCTTTGTGACACCATCGCCGCCGATGGCGTGTCACTTAAGTATGTTCTCCTCAAGGCGTTCAAGTGGTCTCTAGCTGGGACGGCCCTTCATTGGCTCGAGAGCTTGCCCGCTAGGTCGATCACTACATGGAAGGCTTTGCATGACTTGTTCATGACGAAGTTCTTTCCACTGGCCAAGACTACCGAGCTAAGGAAGCGCACCACTTCCTATCACCAACTTCCCAATGAGACATTTGTTGAGACTTGAGAGAGATTCAAGGAACTAACCCATGGACTACCTCCTTATGTTCTTCAAGAAATATTCTTTCAAGGGATCAATGCCGCAACAAATGACCGCATCAATCTTCACACCGATTGCAATTTCATTGAGATGGATCCTGAGGAGGCATGGGGTCTAATGGACAAAATCACCAACTATGATGCCATGTACGGGACCCAACAAGCCGCCCGGATTCAACCAAAGAAGCTCTATGATCCTAATGGTGAGCCAATTGATCAAGATGTGAAGTTCCAATTCATGCAAGATGAGATCAACCGGCTCAAGAAGCAAGTGAGCTACTTCAAGTCCGCCGGCCCACCTTGTCAAGAGTGCGGTTCCCAATCTCACACCGCCGCTTCTTGTACTAATGTGGAGCAAGTCCGGGCCGCCGAGGCTTCTGCGGAGGCAAACTATATGCGAGGACCCTACCGAGGCCAAAACAATGCTTATGCGGGGAGGAATAACAACTATCCTCAATGGCATAACAATGGTCATGGTCAAGGTTATCCACCTCTCCCGCAAGAACAAAGGGTCCCTCCTTATAGACCTCCCGGTTATCAAGCGGAGCCGTCATGGGTTCAAGAGTTACAAGAAGGGTTGATGCAAGGAGTGAGGACTGAGCTCACCACACAGCTCAAGGGTGTTCATACAAGGTTAGGAGACCTTGACACATGGAGGAAGAACGTCGACTCCCAACTCAATGATCTCGCGGCTCAAATCCCACGAGGCCATATTGCCGTCGTTCACTTATGGAGCGGGAAGAAGTTGCCGGAACGAGTTACAAGTGAGAAGACAGCGGACGAAGAAGCTAAAACCTCTCAGTCAAAGTTCGTGGCCGACCCACTAATGGTCGCCACCGACCCTCTCTGATGTCACTCATTTCGGTGGTGTTTTAGTAGTTAATTTCTCTTGTAAATATGTGTCTTTTGTTCCTTTCTTTGTTAGTTTTGTTCCCTTTTAGCTTAGTTCCCGATTTTCTATGAGATTCGGAGACTATGCGAGTTTGTTGTGTTTTGTAGGTAAAATGGTGCATTTGAGGACGTTTTGGAGGAATTTCTAAGGAGGAGCAAAGCCAAGGAGGTAAGGAGCGGAAGAGCCATGCAAGGAACGAAGAGGAGCTCAAGTAAAACCAAGGAAAGAAGATGATCGAGGCCCTAGATCGATGTACCAAGGAGTCGGGCCCGAGTTAAGCATTTCAGAGGCTCAGACCGACGTTCCCAACGTCGGGTCCCGAGGTCTACCCATGTCGGTCCAAGTCGGCAAGATTAGGATTGGGCTCCAAGGCACATAATTGTGATCTACCACTTTTGCCCTTCTTCTAATTTGGAATTTCTTGGTCCCCAGTCTAGAGAGGAGGATAATTTGAGGGAGCTTAGAGGATCTTAGGGAGGACACATCTAATCACTCTCAAAAGGCTCAAGGAAGACTTGGAGAGCAAGGAGGAGAAAGGAGAGGAGAAGAGAAGAGGAAATCGGTGGAGAACTAGAGAGAGTTAGTGAGTTTGAACTTGTTTTGCTTTTGTTTAGTGGATTTGAGACTTGGATCTTGTGAAACCTTTTGGATTTGAATGCAATTTAGCCTTGATTGGAGTTTGATGATTGAGAATCGCTTGTTTTGTCTATTGATTGCTTTTTACTCTTACTTCATGGAGTAGATTCCATAGTCTTGGGCTATGGGGGAAACCCCTAGCTAGGATTGGGTGTGAACCCCCAATTCCATAGCCTTGAGTGCTTGATCTAGGAATCCTCTCTACATGAGCTTCAATCCTTTAGTAAGAACAAGGGATCTAGGGCTTGTGATTGGTAAGAGTTAGCGAAAGTGGTCTCAAACCCAACACTTGACCTAGCATCGAAGGGAGAGTGAAAGCCTCCCATGGTCGATGTGTAGAGTGGAGGGATCGAAGGCGAACAACCTCGATCTCACGAGGATCAACACTTATTGGCTGAATTGGGGTGGAATCACCCAAGTCTAGTTAGGGAAGGAACCCAAAAACCCAAGACCGATCTACTATTTTTGCCTAGTTCGAGTTACCCAGTACATCGGGCCCGACGTTGTCTGTGTCGGTCCCGGCCAAATTCTCCTCGAACCAACCTCGGCCCGAAGTGACATAAGTCGGTCCGGGTTGTTTTCTTTGATTTTCCTTGTTTTTACCTTTCTTTTCCCTTTCTTTAGTCTTTTCGGTACACTCAATGCATGAACTCCCGTGTGTTCGACACTGATGTCTCTCATTTTGGAGGTGTTTTAGTAGTTAATTTCCCTTGTAAATATTTGCTTTTCATTCTCTTCTTTGTAGTTTCGTTTCCTTTTTAGCTTAGTTCCCGGTTTTCTTCAAGAGTCGGAAACTATGCGAGTTTGTGTGTTTTTGTAGGTAAAATGGCAAGAATGAGGACCATTTCGAGGAGCTAAGAAAGGAGCCAAGTCAAGGAGCGCAAGAGCCAAGACAAGAATGAAGTGGAACCTAAGGAAACCAAGGAAGAAAGCAAGGATCGAGGCCCAGGACCGAAGTACACTAAGTCGGGCCCGAGATCGAGCAACCAGAGCCAGGACCGACGTTCCCAACGTCGGGCCCGATGTCGACCCGTGTCGGTCCAAGTCGGCGATTGTGAGAATTGTTCCCCAAGGCATATTTTTAGCAACTTTCCACATTTGCCCCTTTCTAAATTGGGATTCCTTGGTCCCCAATCCTTAAGAGGCTATAAATAGAGGTGATTAGAGAGCATTAAGAAAAAGGGGGTTTGGATAGACCACAACCAAATCACTCTCAAAAGGCTCAAGGAAGACTTGGAGAGCAAGGAGAAGAAGGGAGAAGGAAGAGAAGGAGAGATCGGTGGAGAAGAGAGGGAGATTTGTGAGTTTTGTACTTTGTTTTGCTTTGATCTAGTGGAATTGAACTTGGATTTTGTAGACACTTTGAGTTTGAATGCAATTGGAGTTTGATTTGATGTTGATGATTGAGATTTGCTTGATTTCCCTTTTGTTTATGCTTTTCTCTTACTTGATAGAGTAGATTCCATAGTCTTGGGCTATGGGGGAATCCCCCTAGCTAGATTTGGGTAGAAAACCCCAATTCCATAGCCTTGAGTGCTTGATTTGTGAATCCTCTCTACATTGAGCTTCAATTCTCTTGTGAAAGCAAGGGATCTAGAGCTTGTGTTTGGTAAGAGTAAGCGAAAGTGGTCTCGATCCCATCACAAGTCTCTAGCATCGAAGGTGAGTGAAAGCTCCCTCGGGTCGAGGTGTAGATTGGAGGGATTTGAGGCGAGCAACCTCGATCTCACTAGAATCAAACACTTATTGGTTGAATTGAGGTAGAATATCCAAGTCTAGTTGGGGGAGGAACCCAAAAACCCAAGACCGATCTACTATTTTGCTTAGACCGAGTTACCCAGAACCTCGGGCCCGACTTGCTCTACGTCGGTCCCGTGCAACTCAACCTCGATCCTACCTCGGACCGAAGTGACCCTGTGTCGGTCTGAGGAGATCTCTCTTGTTTTCCTTCGTTTGTCTTTATTTTCATCTCTTTTTTAGTCTTTTCGGGTACTCTCGACGCACGAACTCCCGTGTGTTCGACACCCTACCTCTTTACTACAAGTGAGGTTCGGTTCGGTTTTATAAATTTAAATTGTGAGACCCTCCGATCCCGGAACTCATCAGACACCCTACCCTTATACTACAAATTGGGGTTCGGTTTATAAATTTAAATTTTGATATCATCCGATCCGGACGACCCCCCACATCACTCTCCCTGCTATAGAGGAGGTCGCAGCCGACCCATCCTAGGTCGCTACCGACCCTTCTCTAAGAGTTCCGACATCCGTTCCATCTTCTCCGACAACGAAGGTACTTCCTTTCCTGTCTAAGAAGGCTAAGGATTTCACGGAGGGTAAGTTCAAGCGTTTCGTGACGGTTCTCCAAGGCCTCAACATCACCATTCCCTTTGCCGAAGCTTTGAATGAGATTCCCGCCTACACCAAATTTCTCAAGGAAATCATGTCAAATGTTGGGATGCTATCAAGAACGCTTGCGTACTTGTTAGTGTACCACACAACCGTCCCTTACTTTTGATATGACAAACTCACTTTGATTCTAATAAAGTTGTCCAAGTGTTTAGGAACGCCAGTGACTAAAAGGACAACAAGTGTGTATGGGCGTCCCTAAGCTAACAGGAAGTAAGGACCAGCCAGAGACTACCTGAGCAAGGACGGAGTCCCAAGCAAGTAGGAACGCAAGAAAGGAGTCCTTACTCACTAGCCGACAGGATGACATCACACGACAATGTTTGATCATCCAAGGACACGTGGAGACCGGTCCTGTAGCGGAGTCCAACACTACGTGGCGGACAATCCTGTTGCAGAGTTCATCAACACGTGGCGGCCGATCCTGTAGCGGAGTTCATCATACACAGCTGGATACAGGAAGCTTCCTCATCACCGCCCTACTACGTGGAGGAAGATCCTGTAGCCACGCCCATGAAGGGCATGATCGTCCCAGAGAAAAGACGCCCTTCCCCAAGTCCTATAAATAGCCCCAAGGCATTTATTGTGACGGCAACACTTTCAGGAATATTCAGAGAGAATCACAGGAAAGCGACTCACTCAAGAACACGAAGAACTAACTCAAGAACTCAAGAACAGTGCTAGAACTTGTGTTAGATTGAGTGAGACTTGTAACCAAATCACAAAAACAGTTTGTAACAGAAAACCCAAAAGAGAGAGAGAGAGTTCTGCGAAGTACTGCAGAACGTAGGAATAGAGTCCTTTAGTAGATTGAACCACCTTAAGTTGTAGGCTTAAAGGAGTTCCTTACAAGTGAACTTAGGGAAAAGCTAAGTGTCAGAGAACTGTAAGAACTCGCCAGTACAACTGTAAGAACGGTTAATATAAAGGAAAGAACTATTCAAAAATCCTCCAAGGAGGTAGAGGTTTACACTCAAGGACTACTTGGTCTTGAGTGGTTCCTCTATAATTCATTGCGTTCATTACTTACCTGTTTAGTACTATTTCCGCTGCATTACTCAAGGACGCTCCTACACCTCGTAGGAACGCCTAACCAAAGGACGCCTTTACCAAAGTAAAGGACGTCCCTCAGTACTAACGATCCAACAATTGGTATCAGAGTGGGCGCTCTAGATTCTTACTGAGTTGCAGGTAAAGATGGACATGGAACCCATTGAAATCTCTTTTGTGAAGCCTCCGCGTCTGACGGACGACAACTTCAACCGTTGGAAAATTAGATTTGAGAACTTCTGCAGAAGCACAAATTATCAATGCTGGAACGTTATCAGAAAAGGTGATCTCAAAGTTCCCGATGACAAGAAAGACAAAGAGGACGAGTGGGGTCCTGATGAGTTCAAGCTAATGGAAACAAATGCTAAAGCAGTGTGCTTTCTTCAAGCGTCCCTCTGCGAAAGGGACGCCACAAGAGTTAGCAATCTCCCCACAGCAAAACAACAGTCGGAAGCTCTTGAGAAATTTCATGTGGGAACTGCAGAAATGAAAGAGGACGTCCAGCTGAAGATCAAAAAGGAGTTCTATGCTTTCAGTATGTTGCCAAATGAAACGGTAAACGACTACTCGTACCGTTTTGAAGGTCTTGTCACCAAAATGAAGAACTTGGGCATTCCAGAATCAGAAATCTCCATGAGGAATAGAGTTCAAGTAGTCATCGATGGGTTGACTGGAGTCTGGAATTTTGATAGGACGACTTTCAAAGAAAACACAGCCAACAAAACTCTAGATATGGATGAGATCTATGGGAAGCTCAGGCAGTACGAAGAAAGAAGAATCTCTGACATGGCTCAGCTAGGTAAGAATCCTCAAACTGATCTTGCTTTGGCGTCCACAACACCAGAGTACGCCGAGTACCTACGTGGCCAAAGAGATCTAGCGCTAATGATGCAAAACAAAGAAAAACTTGAGAACTTGCGTTCCAAAGAGAAAGAAAGAAAGCCAAAGGAAGAGATTGACTCAGATGAGGAACTCTCTCTTATTCACAAGGCTGTCAAGTACTATAACAAGAAGAACAAGCATAGTAGCAAGAGCAAGTCCTACAAAAAGGAGAGTCCCAAGTACACAGAGGCTGAAATGAAGGAACTCACATGCTACAAATGCAACAAGAAAGGACATTTTGCCAAAAAGTGTACTGTGGGAACGTCCTCCAAGGACAAGAAGAAAGCTCTTATTGGAGCATGTACAGCTGCATGGGATGATCTCAGTTCAAGTGTTGATGAACGTGAAGATCAAGTTGCATACATGGCAGTGGAGGACTCCCCAGTTGTTGAAGAGAACGCCTCAGACAATGAACAAGAGGTAACTCACGATTCCATGATGCGTTCCTTAGAAAAATGTTCAAAACCAAAACTTCTTAAACTCATTGGTAAAATCATGGAGGAAAGTCTTGTTATGAAAAGAAGAATGGATGAACTTGAAGATGAAAATATTGTAGTTGAATGTGAAAACTGTAATTCAATGACTATTCAACTAGAGTCCTCATGTGAAGAAACTAAGTCCCTAAAAACTGAACTTGTGTGTCTCAAACTTGAGAACGCCAAGCTTAGGGAAGAAGTGAAAGTTTTGGGAAAGAGTCCCATAGTTGAGGAAGTGAAACCAATAGTCTTTGTCCCAGCTAAGCGTGGACTAGGTTATGAATTTGATACTAGGAACTCTCTCCCTAGCGATTTTGAGGCTAGCAAAACTTCAGAACTTGAACTGGAAAAAGAGAAAACCAAGAATCTTCTTGAAAGAATTAGAGTCCTAGAAAGTGGAGAAATAGGTCAAGAGGACTACTACATCAATTCCACCAGTCATAAAATTTACAAGAAAATTGCTAAAGGGGACGGCTCAAAGGTGTGCAATCCCCAAAAGATGAAGCAAAACAAAATTCAACGTCCCAATAAGAAGTACTACCTCGGTACTTACTATAGGACGTGTTGGTACTGTGGACAAGGTGACCACTTCAAATATGACTGTGTGAAACTTAAGGAAGACATTGAGAGTGGCAAAGCTGCTAGGACTAACAATGAAAATGCTAAGTCCGGTCCAAAAGCTAATTCTAGGCGTCCTAGACGTTCTAGAAGTTCTTTCCGCAAGCATGCCAATTCTAATGATGTTAACATAAATGACTATATGCCAGAACCAAAGTTCTATTATTGTAATGAGAAAGGTAAGGAACACCTTGCCTGGGTCGCCAAGAACTAACCTTGTTTTGGAAGGTGGAAGTGAGGGGACGCCCATGGATCATTGATAGTGGCGCCTCAAATCATATGACAGGAAGCCAGATCCATCTCACTTCTATCCATAGTAGTGCCACGGGAGGAACTGTCTCGTTTGGCAACAAGGGCAAGGGAAAGATCAAAGGAACGGGAACTGCTATTCTCAATCCGTCCATCAAAGCAACAAATGTGAGTCTTGTTGAAGGACTTGGCTTCAACCTTCTTAGCGTCTCTCAAATGTGTGATCAAGGTGAAAACCTAGTCACATTTGACTCAAAGGAGTGCCTTGTTATCAACAAGAAGTCCAACAAAGTTGTTCTCAAAGGAGTTCGCAAGAACAACATCTATATCTTCAATCAAGAAGCCTAAATCAGAATTATGTCTATCTGCTTCAAAGAAGGACGCTGATCTCTGGCATCGCCGACTTGGCCATGCTGGACCAAGCACGATCTTCAAGCTTCACCAAAGAAATCTTGTGAAGGGACTTCCCCGAATTGATCTTGAGACTGTTGAACAGTGCGAAGCCTGTATTAAAGGGAAGCAAACAAGAACGTCCTTCAAATCCAAGAACGATGTAAGTACAAAGAAGCCTTTGGAACTTCTCCATATGGATCTTTGTGGACCAATGAGAACGTTGAGCTATGGTGGAAAGAGGTACATTTACGTTCTTGTAGATGATTTTTCTCGATTCACTTGGGTTCTTTTCTTAGTGTCAAAAGAAGATTGTTTTAATGCGTTCAAAGTCTTCATTAAACAAGTGGAAGTTGCCCTTGAGACGCCTCTCAAAGCCATAAGATCAGACCATGGAACGGAGTTCCAAAACTCAGAGTTCCTGGCCTACTGTGATCAACATGGCGTCTCGCACAACTTCTCCGCTCCAAGGACTCCTCAACAAAATGGAGTTGTGGAAAGAAAGAATAGGACGTTGGAGGATATGGCAAGAACTATGCTCTTAGCAAATAGCGTTCCCAAGTACTTCTGGGCGGAAGCTATTGCCACAGCATGCTACATCATTAATCGTGCCATGATCCGTCCTCTGCTGAAGAAGACGTCCTATGAGTTGTTGAATGGAAGGAAGCCTCGCATTGATTATCTCAGAGTCTTTGGTTGCAAGTGTTTCGTTCACAACAATGATAAAGAAAAACTTGGAAAGTTTGATGCAAAGAGTGATGAAGCCATATTCCTTGGTTACTCTCTCACCAGCAAAGCATATAGAGTTTTCAACAAAAGGACTCTGAAACTTGAAGAGAGTATACATGTTGTGTTTAAGGAGAGTTCTTCTCACAAAGAAAAATCAAGTAAGAAAGAACGCTCTTCTTCGCAACAACAGGACGACTCTGAAGACGAAGCTGAACATTGGTTCTCTGGAAAATATTATGTTCCTAAGGACGTTTCTCCAAATCCAGAAGAAGTCTCAGTGGACGCTCCTAGTGTTGTTCAGGGAGTTCCCTCTCGCAGTGAATCTCCAATTTAACAAGATATAGCAGAATCAAGTCAACAAGGCGAGCAACGCCAAAGTGTGGACGCTCTCTCTGAGGGGGAACACACTGGGGACGATGCTCAAAATGATAGTGATGATTCTGATGGAGACATTGATCCAAGATTTGCTCAATTGTTTCAAAGGGAGTCCTGCTTCTCTAGGGACCACCCAACTTCTCAAATTGTTTTTGATCCTTCTCAAGGAGTTCAAACAAGGTCAGCTGCAAGCAAGTCCCAGAGTGCAAATCTAGCATTTTGTGCGTTCAACGCTTTTGTTTCTATGGTGGAACCAAAGAATATCAAAGAAGCACTTCAGGACGCTGACTGGATTCAAGCAATGCAAGAAGAACTCAATCAGTTTGAAAGGAACAAAGTTTGGACTCTCGTCCCTCGTCCCAAAGGCAAAAACATCATAGGGACGCGATGGGTGTTCGGAAATAAGCTTGATGAGAGTGGACGTGTGTCTAGAAACAAGGCAAGACTGGTGGCTCAAGGATTCAAGCAAGAGGAAGGCATAGACTATGATGAGACCTTTGCTCCTGTTGCTAGAATTGAAGCCGTTCGTCTCCTTATTGCCTTCGCCGCTCACAAAGGATTCAAGTTATTTCAGATGGACGTCAAGACTGCCTTTCTCAATGGAAAGCTAAAGGAGGAAGTGTATGTTGCTCAGCCGCCTGGCTTCGAGGACGCCTCTCACCCAGACCATGTGTACTACTTGGACAAAGCGCTCTATGGACTCAAGCAAGCCCCTCGTGCATGGTACGACAGGTTTGCGTCCTTTCTTTTGTCTCATGGGTACACTAGAGGTTCAATTGATAAAACTTTGTTCATAAAGAAAGTTCACAAGGACATTTTAATTGCCCAAGTCTATGTTGATGATATAGTCTGTTGTAGTACTAACATGAAACTTGTAGATGAGTTCAAGTCCTTAATGAGTAGTGAGTTTGAGATGTCCCTCATTGGAGAACTCAATTTCTTCTTGGGACTTCAAATCAATCAACTCAAGGAAGGAACGCGTATTCATCAACAAAAATATGTCCGTGAAATACTTGAGAAGTACGGAATGAACACGTCCAAACCTGTTGCAACCCCGTGTTCTCCAAACTCGCGTCTTTACGCAGATGAACAGGGAAAGGACGTTGATCAAAAGCTTTACAAAGGAATGATTGGCTCTTTGCTTTACTTGACCGCAAGCTGTCCCGACATTATGTTTGCCGTTTGCTTGTGTGCACGTTTCCAGGCAAATCCAAAGGAGTCCCATATGCAAGAAGTCAAGAGGATCTTTCGCTACCTCAAAGGACGCGATGATCTTTGCCTTTGGTACCCCAGGAAGACGTCCTTCAAGCTTGTTGGCTACTCGGACGCTGATTATGCTGGTCATGTGATTGATAGAAAAAGCACTTCAGGAATGGCACAGTTCCTTGGTTCATGCCTAGTCTCTTGGGGATCTAAGAAACAGAACTCTGTGGCGCTTTCAACTGCGGAAGCCGAGTACGTTGCTGCTGCCTCGTGCTGTTCACAAGTCATCTGGATCAAATATCAACTAGAGGACTATGGTATCAATCTTGAAACTATTCCCATTCGCTGTGATAACACAAGTGCTATTGAAATTTCTAAGAATCCTGTTTTTCATTCACGCACAAAGCATATTCATATAAGACATCATTTCTTGCATGATAATGTTGAACTAGGACTTATTAGTATGGAGCATGTAAGGACTGAAGACCAAATAGCTGATATTTTCACTAAGGCGCTTGATAGACGTCCCTATGAGCATCTAAGGCTACTCTTGGGGATGATAACTTTTAAGTAGCAAGTCCCGTTCTACTATTCCCTCAATGATTGGCTATGTTTTGTAGATTCTAAGTGTTTAAGAACTGTTATGCATTAAATTCATCTTTGCAAGGACGCTAGTCTAAAACTTCATGTGTTTGCTACTTTGGAACGCCATTCAAATTTTCTCTATTTTGTCTTGAAAAGAGTATCCCTGATCACCCAACCCTCATTATAAGCCGAAATGATGGGAACTCTAAGCTTACCCTAGCCGAGAACTCCGCAAAAGCGTCCTATGAGCTTCATATTTTCTTTTACGGGACGTACTTGCGTTGTTCTCAACTGGTTCGAAAGGTGATCACAGGAACGGTACATTGGTTGTTGGTTTGCTTGAAGAGGTAAAATTTTGCTAAGTCTGAGAGAACGCTCAGTGTTTGTTAGAGAGGACGCCAGTTCAGTATTTGAGGAGAAGTTGAAGAGTCAGAATGTTGAACTTTTGAAAGTTTGAATAGTGACCGTTGCTTTTGTTCAAATCTTAAGGCGGAAGTTATGCCACGTGTCGCACAGGAAATCAATGTTATTTACAGTTGTGCCACCGCTTCCTCTATATAACGCCAGAACAGTCGCTCTCGTTCATTTATTACTATCAACCACTTCTCTGCTCAGTTCAGGCTCTGACTTCTCTCTAGCTTTCCGGCAATTTTCTCTCACTAAAACTCACCAGAAAAATGTCTCAAAGGCTAGTGAACGTGGCCGGATCTTCTACCGGCGGGAAGAGAAGAAAGCTGGTGAAGTCCCACTACATCGAGAAACCAAAACCCATCGTTCTTAATGAATCGTTGGTGGACTTCATCAACAGGAAGCCTAAAACCCTTTACAACTTGATAAGGGAACGCATGGACAAACCGGATGTAAAAAATGATGAAGTCAAAACAAAGAACTACGAGCGGTTCATCGAACGGTTCGTCATTCAAGGCCTTCAAAACACCAAGTACAAGGACTTGCCAGGACGGATGGACGACGTTCTCTTCTTTTCACAGTTTGGAGGTGAGAACCTTGCTCCCTTGCTTGATCTAATCCCTGACCTCCACAACGCCATCCTACCTGAATTCCCCATGTACCCTAAGGACTCCTTGGCCTACAAAATGCTAAAACACCGTGTGCCTAGTCCCTCTCCCCCACATCCTCAAGTCCCCTCAGTCACAACCAAAAATCTGCTCAAACGTCCAGCCCCTGCTTCTCCTCTCTCAAAATCATCCAAGCCAACCTCCTCAAATCCCACACAAATCGTGGATAAATTTCCACCACATTTAAAGGAGGGACGCTCCAAGAAAGTCCACGACCCAAGGCCCCTCAAAAAGGCCAAAACTTCAAGCGTCCCATCCTCCAAAAACTCCAAACCAAGGCCGAGCACCACAAAACGGCCTTCCAACCTCTCAAAAGAATCCACTCCTCCACCTCAACCCATTACCATTGTCCAACTCCCAACTCCTCCACCGTCCCCTCAACCCTCAAAGAAAAATGCCCTCATTCCTTTCCCCCCTAAACCTCACGCTTCACCTCTCAACCTTGCCAACTTCCCTTCCGCACCGGCTCATATCTCACCGCCCAAGGACCCCGAGACTCCAAGGTCTCGTCGTCCCTCTTCGGAAAGCGGTCTGGAAGAAGCTGGACAACGTTCAACTCTTGAGCACACCTTTCGCCGACGAAAAGCTGGTGAAACGCCTAAGGTGTTGCTAACCAAGGACGCTCCAGATCCCGAGCACATCTTCTCCTCCTCTAGCTCATCTGAGAGCCAAAGAGGAACGCCTGCTGATCAAGTCTCCCCATTCATTGATGTGGTTAGGGACTCCAACGACGAGGCGGAAGGAGTCGAGAATGCTCCTGCTGAGAAAGAGGCTGAAGTAATTCAAGTTGCTGAGGACGCTGGTGAGCACCAGGTCGCTCAAAAGGACGCCGAGCCAACTCTTTCTGAAGAGCTCGAGCGTGATGCTAATGAAGTCCCTCCCTACAATCAATCCCTCCCCATCCTGAATCCCTCCCAAGCTCCACAAGAAAACCCCTCTCCCACAATCCAAACAGAATCCCACCAAGTCCCTACGGACGCTGAGCCACAAACAGAAACTCAATCAGAGGCTTAGGACGCAGAGGAGACGTCCCAAGGAAGAGCTCCCTCTGAATTAGAACAGGCCACAGCTGGTGGCAATGAAGCCAATGAACAAGGCACAGAGGACGCTCCCTCCAAGGACGCTGCTGATCATGAGTCCGAGGACGCCGATGGCGAGTCTGATGATGATGATGAGGACTCAGAGTCTCCAAAAGGAAAAAGAAAGCGTAAGCACGATGGCGCGCCCGTGAACGTTCTTAGCCCTCTCGTCTACTCTGAAGAGTGGCTTGCCTCCTTCCACAAAGATGACAAAGTCCAGGAGTTCCTTGAGATTCTGCGATTTCAGGGATGGCTGAACGTTGGGCCTGCGCCCGCTGTGGTTGACAAGGAGCAGATCAAGGCGTTCTACAAAGATCTGAGGTACAAAGCTAAAGATGGCTCTCTCCACTTCAAAATAGATGGTGAGAAGGCATCAGTGAACGAACGCCAGGTCCGTGCCTTATTGGGCCTAAGCTCCCAAAAGCCCCCGTCCAACGCTCTAAGCTCACTTCCGGAAGGCGGGTTCGAGACAACTGATGAAAAACTGCCTCTTGTTGAACATATTTTTCAGGGCAAAAGGCCATTGGGACTGGACAGGGTTGCTCACGTTTTGAGCAAGGTAGGAGCCATAGCTCATTATTTCATTTGTCGCGCCATCCTTCCTAGGCAGGAGAAGAGGTCAATCGTTCAAACACATGATATTATACTCATTGACGCTTTTCTAGAACGCCGACCCATCAACTTAGCAAGAATAGCAATGCAACATATGGCTAAGTGTGGGAGGAAGCGCCATGCCTTGCCGTACCCTGACCTTGTTAAACTCATCCTTATGTCTCAGAACGCCTATGATGAGAACGCTCCGTCTGAGGAACTCGGCTTGAAATGGAATGCTAAGAAAGGACTTGTCGAGATCAGGCATAATGAAGAGTTGCATTCTGTGATCAAACAACAAGAAGCTGAGGCTGAGGAAGCCAGGAGGAAGGCTGAGGAAGAACGTCTCGCCGCTGAAGCTGAGGAAGAACGCCTAGCTTTCTTGCAACATGAGTCCGTTCATGACGAAGAGCCAGCCGTTGACCTTGCCGCTCTTGATCAAATGCTAATGGCTACTTCTCCTACTCCAGAACTTCCAACGGACGCTCCTTCTTCAAGTACAGGTCCCGTGCCCCGTTCTGCCCCTGCAAATAATGCCCAGCATCCTCCCGCAGAACTCATGGGTGCAATAATGGACAACCAGTGCCTCATCTTCTCTGCTCTAAAGGACTTGTCCTCTGCGTTCGCCAAGGCTGCTGAACTTCAAGAACAACTGCTCCAGTTTTATCAAGCCCAGCGCCGTTCTTCGTGATTGCCACCAACCCCTTTGATCCCCTATTATTTTGCCTTTGCTTCTTTTGAACTTCAAACATTATGATCTTGGTTTGTAATAACCGTACTCTAATTTTGTTTGAATGGCAATTCCACTGTTTGCTTGCATGTGTTTGTTTAAGCGTTCCACTGCCTTTAGTTATGTGTTTGTGCTAACGTTCTTACCACTTGTTATCCTTTTCGATGATGCCAAAAGGGGGAAGTGTAGTTTTGCAGAGATGCGCTATAAAACAGTTATCTAGAATAAGCAAGTGTTAAGGGGGAACTATTAAGTGAAAAGTCTAAGGAACGCTCGTGCTAGAATAAAAGAGAACGCTTAGAAAGTTTTCTAGGACGCGACTCTCTCCTTAAAATCCAAAAGCTAGAGAATCAAAGATTGAAATTCTGTGCTTATTGAAATTTCTCTAAGTGTTAGAGGACGCCTCTAAGTTTTCATGCATGCTAAGTTCCAACGCCAAAACTATTTTGCTGAAGAGTTTGTCATCATCAAAAAGGGGGAAATTGTTGGAACGCTATTAAGAACGCTTGCGTACTTGTTAGTGTACCACACAACCGTCCCTTAGTTTTGATATGACAAACTCACTTTGATTCTAATAAAGTTGTCCAAGTGTTCAGGAACGCCAGTGACTAAAAGGACAACAAGTGTGTATGGGTGTCCCTAAGCTAACAGGAAGTAAGGACCAGCCAGAGACTACCTGAGCAAGGACGGAGTCCCAAGCAAGTAGGAACGCAAGAAAGGAGTCCTTACTCACTAGCCGACAGGATGACATCACACGACAATGTTTGATCATCCAAGGACACGTGGAGACCGATCCTGTAGCGGAGTCCAACACTACGTGGCGGACGATCCTGTTGCAGAGTTCATCAACACGTGGCGGCCTATCCTGTAGCGGAGTTCATCATACACAGCTGGATATAGGAAGCTTCCTCATCACCGCCCTACTACGTGGAGGAAGATCCTGTAGCCACGTCCATGAAGGGCATGATCGTCCCAGAGAAAAGACGCCCTTCCCCAAGTCCTATAAATAGCCCCAAGGCATTTATTGTGACGGCAACGCTTTCAGGAATATTCAGAGAGAATCACAGGAAAGCGACTCACTCAAGAACACGAAGAACTAACTCAAGAACTCAAGAACAGTGCTAGAACTTGTGTTAGATCGAGTGAGACTTGTAACGAAATCACAAAAACAGTTTGTAACAGAAAACCCAAAAGAGAGAGAGAGAGTTCTGCGAAGTACTGCAGAACGTAGGAATAGAGTCCTTTAGTAGATTGAACCACCTTAAGTTGTAGGCTTAAAGGAGTTCCTTACAAGTGAACTTAGGGAAAAGCTAAGTGTCAGAGAACTGTAAGAACTCGCCAGTACTACTGTAAGAACGGTTAATATAAAGGAAAGAACTATTCAAAAATCCTCCAAGGAGGTAGAGGTTTACACTCAAGGACTACTTGGTCTTGAGTGGTTCCTCTATAATTCATTGCGTGCTTTACTTACTTGTTTAGTACTATTTCCGCTGCATTACTCAAGGACGCTCCTACACCTCGTAGGAATGCCTAACCAAAGGACGCCTTTACCAAAGTAAAGGACGTCCCTCAGTACTAACGATCCAACATCAAAGAAATGGTCAATGTTCGAATTGACCAATGATGTGCGGTCTATTGAGCTCCCGGAAAAACTTGGTGATCCGGGTAAGTTTGCTATTACCATCAGCATTGGTGCTCATTGATTCAAGGTTCTATGTGATCTTGGTGCAAGTGCTAGTCTCCTCCCTCTTTCAATATGGTCCAAGACCAACATGGGCCCTTTGGTTCCAGTGAACATAAGGCTCTATATGGCGGATGGTTCTTGTATGCAACCCACCAGCATTGTTGACGACTTTCCTATCCAAGTCGGCAAGTTCTTTGTGCCCAACCACTTTATTGTGATGGAGATGCCGGAGGATTCCGTCATCCCGATCATTCTTGGACGGCCATTCCTTGCCACCGCCGGTGCGGTCATTGATGTGAAGAAGGGTCTCCTCACTTTTGAGATTGGAGAAGAGGTGGTAGAGTTCCTGTTCAATCCTACCATGAAAGAGACCGGTGAAGTTATGGAGGTCAAGATGTTGCTCGGAGAGTACACAAGTGAAGACGACGAGCAGGACACCAACCTCCTCAGAGATAGGTCGCAACCGACCTCCACATGGTCGGCCGCGACCTCCAGCAGGCCCACACCAACACTTTCAACGGAAGACGAAGATGGGGAAGTCGAGGAGTTTCTCAAGGCGGATGCGGACGACGAAATTACTACACCACCACCGCCTACTCCGGAGCTTAAGACTTTCCCCGAGTCTTTGAGGTATGAGTTTCTTGGCCCAAATTCCACTTTTCCGGTTATTGTCAATGCAAATCTAAATGCGGAAGAAGTTAGGAAGTTGCTTGATGTTCTTAGGACTCATAGGAAAGCCATTGGGTACTCGCTTGAGGACTTGAGTGGACTTTCACCCTCCTTGTGCATACATCGGATTTTTCTTGAGGAAGGACATAAACCGACCATTGAGCATCAACGACGACTAAACCCAAACATGAAGGAAGTGGTGAAGAAGGAGATTTTGAGGATGCTTGTTGCGGGAATCATATTCCCAATTTCGGATAGCAAGTGGGTGAGCCCGGTTCATGTGGTGCCGAAGAAGAGTGGTCTTGCCATGGTGGAAAATGAGAAGGGCGAATTGATTCCTACTAGGACTACTACTAGTTGGCGCATGTGCATTGATTATAGGAAACTCAATAGTGCCACTAGGAAAGATCGTTTTCCTTTGCCCTTCATTGAACAAGTGCTAGAGAGATTAGTTCTTCATGATTATTTTTGTTATCTCGATGGCTATAGTGGTTTTTGGCAGGTTCCAATACACCCCGATGATCAAGAAAAAACAACTTTCACATGTCTTTATGGGACGTTTGCCTATAAGAGAATGCCGTTTGGACTTTGCAACGCCCCCGCCACCTTCAAAAGGTTGTTGGATCATTAGTATAACAGAGGGACGTCCTTTACTTAGGTAAAGGCATCCTTTGGTCAGGCGTCCTTACGAGGTGTAAGGGCGTCCTTTAGATGTGCAGCAGAAAAGTAAACTAAACAGGTGAACTTAGCATAAAATGAACACAATGATTTATAGAGGAACCACTCAAGACCAAGTAGTCCTTGAGTGTAAACCTCTACCTCCTTGGAGGATTTTTGAATACATTCTTCCTTTCTTATTAAACGTCGTTACGTTAAACTGGCGAGTTCTTTACACTTCTCTAGCACTTAGACAGCGTCCTAAGTCCACTAGTAAAGTCCTCCTTTAAGCCTACAACCTAAGCGAGTTTAATCTTCTAAAGAACTTCTATCCCTACGTCCTACAGTGCGTTGTAGGACTATCTCTCTTTCTTTTTGGGTTTTCTGAGTTACAAACAAGTTGTGGTTTGGGTTACAATTCTCACTCGATCTAACACAAGCCTAGCTCTGTTCTTGAGTGTTCTTGAGCTTGTTCTTTGTGTTCTTGAGTGAGTCGCTTTCCTCTGATTCTCTCTGAATATTCTCTGAAAGCGTTGATGTCACAATAAATGCCTTTGGCTATTTATAGGACTTGGGAAGGGCGTCTTTCCTCTTCGGACGATTATGCCCTTCGTGGATGTGGCTACAGGATCTTCCTCCACGTACTATGGAGGTGATGAGGAAGCTTCCTGTATCAACTGTGTGTGATGGACTCCGCTACAGGATCTGCCGCCACGTGTTGATGGACTCTACTACAGGATCGTCCGCCACGTAGTGTTGGACTCTACTACAGGATCGGTCTCCACATGTCCTTGATGATCAAACATTGTCGAGTGATGTCATCCTGTCGGCTAGTGAGTAAGGACGCTCTGCTTGCGTTCCTACTTACTTGGGACTCCGTCCTTGCTCAAGTAGTCTCTTGTTGGTCCTTACTTCCTGGTAGCTAGCGTCCCAAAGCCTAGGGAACGCTCACACACTTGTTGTCCTTTTTGTCACTGGCGTTCCTGAACACTTGGACAAATTTATTAAAATCAAAGTGAGTTTGTCATATCAAAACTAAGGGACGGTTGTGTGGTACACTAACAAGTACGCAAGCGTCCTTGATAGCGTCCCAACAGTTTCCCCCTTTTTGATGATGACAAACTCTTCAGCAAAATAGTTTTGACTTTGGAACTTAGCATGCATGAAAAGTTAGGAGCCTCCTCTAACACTTAGATGAATTTCTATAAGCACAGGTTTTCAGCCTTTGATTCTCTAACTTTTGGATTTTAAGGAGAGAGTAGCGTCCTAGAATACTTTCTAAGCGTCCTCTTGTTTATTTTAGCACGGCATTCCTTAGACCTTTGACTAATAGTCCCCCCTTAACACTTGCTTATTCTAGATAACTATTTTATAGCGCATCTATGCAAAACTACACTTCCCCCTTTTGCCATCATTGAAAAGGATAACAAGTGAATAAGGATGGTAGCATAAAAACACAACTATAGGCAGTGGAATGCTTAAACAAACACATGCAAGCAAAGAGTGGAACTTCCATTCAAACAAAAGTAGATTAATGTCATTACAGACCCAGAGTTAAGTGTTTGAAATAAAAGAAGCACAAGCAAAATATTTGAGGAATTAAGAGGGTGGGACGGCGATCACTGGGGACGGCGGCTTTGTTCTTGATAAAACTTGAGAAGCTTCTAATGTAGTTCCGCAGACTCGGTGAAAGCTGTAGATAAGTCCTTAAGAGAATTGAGGATGAGGCACTGATTCTGAAGTATTGCAACCATGAGTTCCGGAGGAGGGTACTGCTCAAGATGTTTTGGGGCAGGAATGGGCGCAGGACCAATGCTTGAGGATGGGGCGTCCACATGAGGCAACGAGGGAGGAGGAGAGTTAGCTATCAGTAGCTGATCAAGAGCTTCATAATTGACGGCGTTCTCTTGTTCATATTTTGGCTCTTGATGCATAGAAGCAAGACGCTCCTGTTCAGCTTCTAGAGCGAGGCGTTCTTACTCAGCTTTCTTCTTAGCTTCTTCTGCCTCAGCCTCTAACTGTTTCAATATGGACGGAAGCTCCTCATTATGTCGAATTTTGAGTAGGCCTCTCTTTTGATCCCAGTTAAGTCCCAGTAACTCAGCATCAGTAGAGTCATCATAAGCATTTTGGGACTTGAGAATTAGCTTGACAAGGCCAGGGTATGACAAAGCATGTCGCTTCCTCCAACACTTAGCCATGTGTTGCGTAGGAATTCTGGCAAGGATGATGGGGCGGCGGTTGAGAAAGGCGTCCAGTAATATACAGTCATGTGTTTGAACAACGAAACGCTTCTCCTGCCTAGGAATAACAGCTCTGCAGATGAAGTAGTGCGCTATAGCTCCGACCTTTGAAAGGGACGTTTTCCTTGGAAGATCCGTTCCAGCAACTCAACTTCTTTGTCAGCGTCCATCTCAAAACCATTTTCGGGAAGAGAATTTAAAGCATCGGACGGAGGTTTCTGAGGATGGATACCCAGGAAGGCACGCACTTGGCGTTCTGTGACAGACGCAGCTCATCATCTATTTTAATTTGCACTGTGCCGTCCCTGGACTTGAAGCGTAGATCTTTGAAGAACGCTCGGATCTGATCTTTATCAACCTCTTCTGGCATTGGCCCGACATCCAATCATCCTTGAAAGCGCAAGAGTTCCAGAAATTCTTGGACTTTATCATCATCAAAGGAAGCCATTGTTCGGAATAAACCAAGGGACCGAGGACGTATACTGGCTCGCCATCATCCTTTCTCTTCTTCTTTGAACGCTTCGGGGACTCAGAATCCTCATCATCATCATGTGCGTCCTCAGATTCCCTAGACTCATTTTCATGTCCGTCCTTGGCACCAGCGTCCTCTATGCCTTGGGCGGATTCATCGCTGCCACCAGCTGCAGCCTATTCAAATTGAGTCTGGGACGGCTGTTTTGAGTGCTGAGCGACCTGAGTAGCATCTACAGGAGCTTCTGCATGATATCATACTGCGAGAAGAAGAGTACATCCTCCATCCTTCTTGGCAAGTCCTTGTAGTTAGTCTTGTGGAGGCCATGAACAACAAACCGTTCTAAGAACTTCTCATAGTTCCTTGTCTTTATGGCATCCTACTTGACGTCCTCTCTGTCCATTCGCTCCCTGATAAGCATGTAGTGTGTCTTGGGCTTCTTGTTGATGAAGTCCACCAAAGATTCATTTAGAACAATCTGTTTAGGCTTCTCAATGGTATGGGACTTCACAAGCTTCCTTCTCTTGCCGCCGGCAGAAGATCCGGCCACGTTCCTTAGTAGTTGAGACATTTTCTGGCTGATTTCTAGAGTGAGAAAGTAGTCGGAAAACTAGAGAGAGGGCAAAGCAATTTGAGAGCAGAGAAGTTGGTGAGAGCAGTAAATGAATGATGGTGACTGTTGAGGCCTTATATAGAGGAAGCGGTGGCACAAACTGTAAATAAAACTGATATCCTGTGCGACACGTGCCATAACTTCCCCCTTAAGATTTGAGCAAATACAATTGTCACTGTTCAAACGTTCAAAATTTCAAATTTTTGACTCTTCAACTTCTTCTCAAAACTGAACTGGCGTTCTCTCTTAGAAACAACTGGCGTCCTCTCATACTTAGCAAAAATTACCTCTTTTAACAAACCAAGATCCAGGGCATCCGTCCCTATGATCACCTTGTGAACCATTTGAGAACAAAGCAAATACGTCCCATAAAAGAAAATATGAAGCTCATAAGACGCTTTTGCAGAGTTCTCGGCTTGGGTAAGCTTACAGTTCCCATCACATCGGCTTATGATGTGGGTTGGGTGATCAGGGATACTCTTTTCAAGATAAATAGAGAAATTGAATGGCGTTCCAAAGTAGCAAACACATGAAGTTTTAGACTAGCGTCCTTGCAAATATGAATTCAATGCATGATAGTCCTTAAACACTTAGAATCTACTAAACATAGCCAATCACTGAGGGAATAGTAGAACGGGACTTGCTACTTAAAAGTTATCATCCCCAAGAGCAACTTGAAATGCTCAAAGGGACGTCTATCAAGCGCCTTAGTGAAAATATCAGCTATTTGGTCTTTAGTCCTTACATGCTCCATACTAATAAGTCCTAGTTCAACATTATCACGCAAGAAATGATGCCTTATATGAATATGCTTTGTGCATGAATGAAAAACAGGATTCTTAGAAATTTCAATAGCACTTGTATTATCACAGAGAATGGGGATAGTATCAAGATTGATACCGTAGTCCTCAAGTTGATATTTGATCCAGATGACTTGTGAACAGCACGAGGCAGCACCAACGTACTCGGCTTCCGCAGTTGAAAGCGCCACAGAGTTCTGTTTCTTTGATCCCCATGAGACTAAGCATGAACCAAGGAACTGTGCCATTTCCGAAGTGCTTTTCCTATCAATCACATGACCAGCATAATCAGCGTCCGAGTAGCCAACGAGCTTTAGGGACGTCTTCCTTGGGTACCAAAGGCAAAGATCATCACGTCCCTTGAGATAGCGAAAGATCCTCTTGACTTCTTGCATGTGGGACTCCTTTGGATTCGCCTGGAAGCGTGCACACAAGCAAACGGCAAACATGATATCGGGTCGGCTTGCAGTCAAATAGAGCAAAGAGCCAATCATTCCTCTATAAAGCTTTTGATCAACGTCCTTCCCTTGTTCATCTGCGTAAAGACACGAATTGGGAGAACAAGGAGTAGCAACACGAATTTGTTGATGAATGCGCGTCCTATCCTTGAGTTGGTTGATTTGAAGTCCCCGAAAGAAATGGAGTTCTCCAATGAGGGACATCTCAAACTCACTACTCATTAAGGACTTAAATTCATCTACAAGTTTCATGTTAGTACTACCAAAGACTATATCATCAACATAGACTTGGGCAATCAAAATGTCCTTGTGAACTTTCTTAATGAACAAAGTTTTATCAATTGAACCTCTTGTGTACCGATGAGACAAAAGAAAGGACGCAAACCTGTCGTACCATGCACGAGGAGCTTGCTTGAGTCCATAGAGCGCTTTGTCTAAGTAGTTACATGATCTGGGTGAGAGGCATCCTCTAAGCCAGGGGGCTGAGCAACATACACTTCCTCCTTGAGTTTTCCATTGAGAAAGGCAGTCTTGACGTCCATCTGAAATAACTTGAACCCCTTGTGAGTGGCGAAGGCAATAAGGAGACGGACGGCCTCAATTCTTGCAACAGGAGCAAAGGTCTCATCATAGTCAATGCCTTCCTCTTGCTTGAATCCTTGAGCCACCAGTCTTGCCTTGTTCTTTGATACGCGTCCACTTTCATCAAGCTTATTTCTGAACACCTAGCGCGTCCCTATGATGTTTTCGCCTTTAGGACGAGGGTCCACACTTTGTTCCTTTCAAACTGGTTGAGTTCTTCTTGCATTGCTTGAATCTAGTCAGCGTCCTGGATTGCTTCTTTGATGTTCTTTGGTTCCACCATAGACACAAAGGCATTGAACGCATATAAAGCTAAATTTGCACTCTGGGACTTGCTTGCAGCTGACCTTGTTTGAACTCCTTGAGAAATATCTGAGACAATCTGAGAAGTTGGGTGGTCCCTAGAGAAGCGGGACTCCCTTTGGATTAATTGAAAAAATCTTGGATCAATATCTCCATCAGAATCATCAGGTATCATCTTGAGCATCTTCCTCAGTGTGTTCCCCCTCAGAGAGAGCGTCCACACCTTGACGTTCCTCACCTTGTTGACTTGATTCAGCCACATCTTGTTGAACGAGAGATTCACTACGAGAGGGAACTCCTTGATCAATACTAGGAGCGCCCACTGAGATTTCTTCTGGATTTGGAGTAGCATCCTTAGGAATATAGTACTTTCCAGAGGACCAAGCTTCAATTTCGTCTTCAGAGTCGTCCTGCTGTTGTGACGATGAGCGTTCTTTCTTACTTTGTTTTTCTTTGTGAGAAGAACTCTCTTTGAACACAACATGAATACTCTCCTCAAGCTTAAGAGTCCTTTTGTTGAAAACTCTATATGCTTTGCTTGTGAGGGAGTACCCAAGAAATATGGCTTCATCACTTCTTGCATCAAACTTTCCAACTCTTTCTTTGTCATTGTTGTGGACGAAGCACTTGCATCCCAAAACTCTGAGATAATCAATGCGAGGCTTCCTTCCATTCTGTCTCATAGCACGTCTTCTTTAGCAAAGGACGGATCATGGCACGATTTATGATGTAGCATGCTTTAGCAATAGCTTCCGCCCAGAAGTACTTGGGGACGCTATTCGCTAAAAGCATAGTCCTTGCCATATCCTCCAGCGTCCTATTCTTTCTTTCAACAACTCCATTTTGTTGAGGAGTTCTTGGAGTTGAGAAGTTGTGAGAGACGCCATGTTGATCACAGTAGGCCAGGAACTGAGAGTTTTGGAACTCCGTCCCATGGTCTGATCGTATGGCTTTTAGAGGCGTCCCAAGGGCAACTTCCACTTGTTTGATGAAGACTTTGAAAGTATTGAAACAATCTGCTTTTGACACCAAGAAAAGAACCCAAGTGAATCGAGAAAAATCATCTACAAGAACGTAAATGTACCTCTTTCCACAGTAGCTCAGCGTCTGCATTGGTCCACAAAGATCCATATGGAGAAGTTCCAAAGGCTTCTTCGTACTAACTTCATTTTTGGACTTGAAGAACGTTCTTGTCTACTTCCTTTTGATACAGGCTTCGCACTGTTCAACTTTCTCAGGATCAATTCGGGGAAGTCCCTTCACAAGATTTCTTTGGTGTAGCTTAAGGATTGTGCTTAGTCCAGCATGGCCAAGACGGCGATGCCAGAGGTCAGCGTCCTCCTTTGAAACAGATAGATACAACTCAGATGTAGGCTTGAACTTTTGGTGTAAGATGTAGACATTGTTCTGGCGTACTCCTTTGAGAACCACTTTGTTTTATTTCTTGTTGATAACAAGGCACTCCTTTGAGTCAAATGTGACTAGGTTTTCACCTTGATCACACATTTGAGAAACACTAAGGAGATTGAAGCCAAGTCCTTCAACAAGACTGACATTTGATGCTTTGATGGACGAATTCAAAATGGAAGTTCCCGTCCCTTTGATCTTTCCCTTGCCCTTGTTGCCAAACGAGACAGTTCCTCCCGTGGCACTACTTTGGACAGAAGTGAGATGGATCTGGCTTCCTGTCATATGATTTGAGGCGCCACTATTAATGGTCCATGGGCGTCCCCTCACTTCCACCTGCCAAAACAAAGTTAGTGTTTGGCGACCTAGGCAAGGTGTTCTTTACCTGGTTCGTTACAGTAATAGAATTCTGTTTCTGGCATGTAGTCATTTATATTAACAACATTTGAAATATCATGCTTGCTGAAAGATTTTCAAGAACGTCTAGGACGCCTAGTGTTAGCCTTAGGCACGGACTCATCATTTTCATTGGTAGTCCTAGCACCTTTTCCATTTTCAATGTCTTCTTTCAACTTGACACAATCTTATTTTAAGTGATCTCCTTGTCCACAGTACCAGCACGTCCTGTAGTAAGTACCAAGGTAATACTTCTTATTGGGACGTTGGATTTTGTTCTCTTTCATTTTTTGTGGATTGCAAACTTTAGAACCTTCCCCCTTGACAATTTTCTTATTGATCCTATGACTTGTGGAGTTAGTGTAGTAGTCCTCTTGACCTTTCTCTCCACTCTCTAGTGTTGGGACTCTATCAAGAACGCTTGCGTACTTGTTAGTGTACCACACAACCGTCCCTTAGTTTTGATATGACAAACTCACTTTGATTCTAATAAAGTTGTCCAAGTGTTCAGGAACGCCAGTGACCAAAAGGACAACAGGTGTGTATGGGCGTCCCATAAGTTTAGGGACGCTAGCTAACAGGAAGTAAGGACCAGCTAGAGACTACTTGAGCAAGGACGGAGTCCCAAGCAAGTAGGAACGCAAGAAAGGATTCCTTACTCACTAGCCGACAGGATGACATCACACGACAATGTTTGATCATCCAAGGACACGTGGAGACCGATCCTGTGGCGGAGTCCAACACTACGTGGCGGACGATCCTGTTGCAGAGTTCATCAACACGTGGCGACCGATCCTGTAGCGGAGTTCATCATACACAGCTGGATACAAGAAAGCTTCCTCATCACCGCCCTACTACGTGGAGGAAGATCCTGTAGCCACGTCCATGAAGGGCATGATCGTCCCAGAGAATTGACGCCCTTCCCAAGTCCTATAAATAGCCCAACGCATTTATTGTGACGCTAACGCTTTTAGGAATATTCAGAGAGAATCAAAGGAAAGCGACTCACTCAAGAACACAAAGAACTAATTCAAGAAATCAAGAACAGTGCTAGAACTTGTGTTAGATCGAGTGAGACTTGTAAACAAATCACAAAATCAGTTTGTAACAGAAAACCCAAAAGAGAGAGAGAGAGTTCTGCGAAGTACTGCAGAACGTAGGAATAGAGTCTTTTGGTAGATTGAACTAGCTTAAGTTGTAGGCTTAAAGGAGTTCTTTACAAGTGAACTTAGGGAAAAGCTAAGTGTCAGAGAACTGTAAAGGCTCGCCAGTACAACTGTAAGATCGTTCAATAGAAAGGAAAGAACTATTCAAAAATCCTCCAAGGAGGTAGAGGTTTACACTCAAGGACTACTTGGTCTTAAGTGGTTCCTCTATAATTCACTGCGTTCATCTATTATCTGTTTAGTACTTAATTTCCGCTGCATTACTCAAGGACGCCCTTACTCCTCGTAGGGACGCCTAACCTAAGGACGCCTTTACCAAAGTAAAGGACGTCCCTCAGTACTAACGATCCAACAATTGGTATTAGAGCAGGCGCTCTAGATTCTTACTGAGTTGCAGGTAAAGATGGACATGGAACCCATTGGAATTTCTTTTGTGAAGCCTCCGCGCCTGACGGACGGCAACTTCAACCGCTGGAAAACTAGATTTGAGAACTTATGTAGAAGTACAAATTATCAATGCTGGAACGTGATCATTAAAGGTGATCTCAAAGTTCCCGATGACAAGAAAGACAAAGAGGACGAGTTGGGTCCTGATGAATTCAAGCTAATGGAAACAAATGCTAAAGCAGTGTGCTTTCTTCAAGCGTCCCTCTGTGAAAGGGATGCCACAAGAGTTCGCAATCTCCCCACAGCAAAACAACAGTGGGAAGCTCTTGAGAAATTTCATGTGGGAACTGCAGAAATGAAAGAGGACGTCCAGCTGAAGATCAAAAAGGAGTTCTATGCTTTCAGTATGTTGCCAAATGAAACGGTAAATGACTACTCGTACCGTTTTGAAGGTCTTGTCACCAAAATGAAGAACTTGGGCATTCCAGAATCAGAAATCTCCATGAGGAACAGAGTTCAAGTAGTTATTGATGGGTTGACTGTTGTTTGGAACTTTGATAGGACGACTTTCAAAGAAAACACAGCCAACAAAACTCTAGATATGGAAGAGATCTATGGGAAGCTCAGGCAATATGAAGAAAAAAGAATCTCCGACATGGCTCAGCTAGGAAAGAATCCTCAAACTGATCTTGCTTTGGTGTCCACAACACCACAGTACGCTGAGTACCTACGCGGCCAAAGAGATCTAGCATTGATGATGCAAAGCAAATCAAAAGAAAAGCTTGAGAACTTGCGTTCCAAAGAGAAAGAAAGCAAGTCAAAGGAAGAGATTGATTCAGATGAGGAACTGTCTCTTATTCACAAAGCTCTCAAGTACTATAACAAGAAGAACAAGCATAGCAACAAGAGCAAGTCTTACAAAAAGGAGAGTCCCAAGTACACAGAGGCTGAAATGAAGGAACTCACATGTTACAAATGCAACAAGAAAGGACATTTCGCCAAAAAGTGTACTGTAGGAACGTCCTCCAAGGATAAGAAGAAAGCTCTTATTGGAGCATGCACAGCTGCATGGGATGATCTCAGTTCAAGTGATGATGAACGTGGAGATCAAGTTGCGTACATGGCAGTGGAGGACGCCCCAGTTGTTGAAGAGAACGCCTCAGACAATGAACAAGAGGTAACTCACGATTCCATGATGCGTTCCTTAGAAAAATGTTCAAAACCAAAACTTCTTAAACTCATTGGTAAAATCATGGAGGAAAGTCTTGTTATGAAAAGAAGAATGGATGAACTTGAAGATGAAAATATTGTAGTTGAATGTGAAAACTGTAATTCAATGACTATTCAACTAGAGTCCTCATGTGAAGAAACTAAGTCCCTAAAAACTGAACTTGTGTGTCTCAAACTTGAGAACGCCAAGCTTAGGGAAGAAGTGAAAGTTTTGGGAAAGAGTCCCATAGTTGAGGAAGTAAAACCAATAGTCTTTGTCCCAGCTAAGCGTGGACTAGGTTATGAATCTGATACTAGGAACTCTCTCCCTAGCGATTTTGAGACTAGCAAAACTTCAGAACTTGAACTTGAAAAAGAGAAAACCAAGAATCTTCTTGAAAGAATTAGAGTCCTAGAAAGTGGAGAAATAGGTCAAGAGGACTACTACACCAATTCCACAAGTCATAAAATTTACAAGAAAATTGTTAAAGGGGACGGCTCAAAGGTGTGCAATCCCCAAAAGATGAAGCAAAATAAAATTCAACGTCCCAATAAGAAGTACTACCTCGGTACTTATTATAGGACGTGTTGGTACTGTGGACAAGGTGACCACTTCAAATATGACTGTGTGAAACTGAAAGAAGATAATGCAAGTGGCAAAACTGCTAGGACTAACAATGAAAATGCTAAGTCCGTTCCAAAAGCTAATTCTAGGCGTTCTAGACGTTCTAGAAGTTCTTTCCGCAAGAATACCATTTCTAATGATGTTAACATAAATGATTATATGCCAGAGCCAGAGTTCTATTATTGTAATGAGCCAGGTAAGGAACACCTTGCCTGGGTCGCCAAGAACTAACCTTGTTTTGGCAGGTGGAAGTGAGGGGACGCCCATGGATCATTGATAGTGGCGCCTCAAATCATATGACAGGAAGCCAAATCCATCTCACTTCTATCCAAAGTAGTGCCACGGGAGGAACTCTCTCGTTTGGCAACAAGGGCAAGGGAAAGATCAAAGGAACGGGAACTACTATTCTCAATCCGTCCATCAAAGCAACAAATGTGAGTCTTGTTGAAGGACTTGGCTTCAACCTTCTTAGCGTCTCTCAAATGTGTGATCAAGGTGAAAACCTAGTCACATTTGACTCAAAGGAGTGCCTTGTTATCAACAAGAAGTCCAACAAAGTTGTTCTCAAAGGAGTTCGCAAGAACAACATCTATATCTTCAATCAAGAGTTCAAGCCTAAATCAGAATTATGTCTATCTGCTTCAAAGAAGGACGCTGATCTCTGGCATCGCCGACTTGGCCATGCTGGACCAAGCACGATCTTCAAGCTTCACCAAAGAAATCTTGTGAAGGGACTACCCCGAATTGATCCTGAGACTGTTGAACAGTGCGAAGCCTGCATCAAAGGGAAGCAAACAAGAACGTCTTTCAAGTCCAAGAACGAAGTCAGTACAAAGAAGCCTTTGGAACTTCTCCATATGGATCTTTGTGGACCAATGAAAACGTTGAGCTACGGTGGAAAGAGGTACATTTACGTTCTTGTAGATGATTTTTCTCGATTCACTTGGGTTCTTTTCTTAGTGTCAAAAGCAGATTGTTTCAATGCGTTCAAAGTCTTCATCAAACAAGTGGAAGTTGCCCTTGAGACGCCTCTCAAATCCATAAGATCAGACCATGGAACGGAGTTCCAAAACTCAGAGTTCCTGGCCTACTATGATCAACATGGCGTCTCGCATAAGTTCTCAGCTCCAAGGACTCCTCAACAAAATGGAGTTATGGAAAGAAAGAACAGGACGTTGGAGGATATGGCAAGAACTATGCTCTTAGCAAATAGCGTTCCCAAGTACTTTTGGGCGGAAGCTATTGCCACAGCATGCTACATCATCAATCGAGCCATGATCCGTCCTCTCTTGAAAAAGACTTCCTATGAAGTATTAAATGGAAGGAAGCCTCGCATTGACTATCTCAGAGTCTTTGGTTGCAAGTGTTTCGTTCACAACAATGATAAAGAAAAACTTGGAAAGTTTGATGCAAGGAGTGATGAAGCCATTTTCCTTGGGTACTCTCTCACCAGCAAAGCATATAGAGTTTTCAACAAAAGGACTCTAAAGCTTGAGGAGAGCATTCATGTTGTGTTCAAGGAGAGCGTTTCTCACAAAGAAAATTCAAGTAAGAACGAACGCTCCTCCTCACAACAGCAGGACGACTCTGAAGACGAAGCTGAAAATTGGTCCTTTGGAAAATACTATGTTCCTAAGGACGCTGCTCCAAATCCTGAAGAAGTCTCAATAGACGTTCCCAGTATCATCCAGGGAGTTCCCTCTCGTAGTGAATCTCCAGTTCAACAGGATGTGGCTGAATCAAGTCAACAAGGTGAGCAACGTCAAGGTATGGACGCTTTCTCTGAGGGGGAACACACCAAAGACGATGCTCAAGGTGATAGTGATGATTCTGATGAAGAGGTTGATCCAAGATTTACTCAATTATTTCAAAGGGAGTCCCGCTTCTCTAGGGACCACCCATCATCCCAGATTGTCTCAGATCCTTCTCAAGGAGTTCAAACAAGGTCAGCTGCAAGCAAGTCCCAAAGTGCAAATCTAGCGTTATGTGCGTTCAACGCTTTTGTTTCTATGGTGGAACCAAAGAATATCAAAGAAGCACTTCAGGACGCTGACTGGATTCAAGCAATGCAAGAAGAACTCAACCAGTTTGAAAGAAACAAAGTATAGACCCTCGTCCCTCGTCCCAAAGGCAAAAACATCATAGGGACGCGCTGGGTGTTCAGAAATAAGCTTGATGAAAGTGGACGTGTGTCAAGAAACAAGGCAAGACTGGTGGCTCAAGGTTTCAAGCAAGAGGAAGGCATAGACTATGATGAGACCTTTGCTCCTGTTGCTAGAATTGAAGCCGTTCGTCTTCTTATTGCTTTTGCCGCCCATAAAGGATTCAAGTTATTTCAGATGCACGTCAAGACTGCCTTTCTCAATGGAAAGCTAAAGGAGGAAGTGTATGTTGCTCAGCCGCCTGGCTTCGAGGACGCCTCTCACCCGGATCATGTGTACTACTTAGACAAAGCGCTTTATGGACTCAAGCAAGCCCCTCGTGCATGGTACGACAGGTTTGCGTCCTTTCTCTTGTCTCATGGGTATATAAGAGGTTCAATTGATAAAACTTTGTTCATTAAGAAAGTTCACAAGGACATTTTAATTGCCCAAGTCTATGTTGATGATATAGTCTTTGGTAGTACTAACATGAAACTTGTAGATGAGTTCAAGTCCTTAATGAGTAGTGAGTTTGAGATGTCCCTCATTGGAGAACTCAATTTCTTCTTGGGACTTCAAATCAATCAACTCAAGGAAGGAACGCGTATTCACCAACAAAAATACGTCCGTGAAATGCTTGAGAAGTACGGGATGAACACGTCCAAACCTGTTGCAACACCTTGTTCTCCCAACTCGCGTCTTTACGCAGATGAACAAGGGAAGGACGTTGATCAAAAGCTTTACAGAGGAATGATTGCCTCTTTGCTATACTTGACCGCAAGCCGTCCCGATATCATGTTTGCCGTTTGCTTGTGTGCACGCTTCCAGGCAAATCCAAAGGAGTCCCACATGCAAGAAGTCAAGAGGATCTTTCGCTACCTTAAAGGACGCGATGATCTTTGCCTTTGGTACCCCAGGAAGACGTCCTTCAAGCTTGTTGGCTACTCGGACGCTGATTATGCTGGTCATGTGATTGATAGAAAAAGCACTTCAGGAATGGCACAGTTTCTTGGTTCATGCCTAGTCTCTTGGGGATCTAAGAAACAGAACTCTATGGCGCTTTCAACTTCGGAAGCCGAGTACGTTGCTGCTGCCTCGTGCTGTTCACAAGTCATCTGGATCAAATATCAACTAGAGGACTACGGTATCAATCTTGAAACTATACCCATTCGTTGTGATAAGACAAGTGCTATTGAAATTTCAAAGAATCCTGTTTTTCATTCACGCGCAAAGCATATTCACATAAGGCATCATTTCTTGCGTGACAATGTTGAACTAGGACTCATTAGTATGGAGCATGTAAGAACTGAAGACCAACTAGCTGATATTTTCACTAAGGCACTTGATAGACGTCCCTTTGAGCATCTAAGTCTGCTCTTGGGGATGACAACTTTTAAGTAGCAAGTCCCGTTCTACTATTCTCTCAATGATTGGCTATGTTTTGTAGATTCTAAGTGTTTAAGAACTGTTATGCATTGAATTCATATTTGCAAGGACGTTAGTCTAAAACTTCATATGTTTGCTACTTTGGAACGCCATTCAAATTTTCTCTATTTTGCCTTGAAAAGAGTATCCCTGATCACCCAACCCTCATTATAAGCCGAAATGATGGGAACTCTAAGCTTACCCCAGCCGAGAACTTTGCAAAAGCGTCCTATGAGCTTCATATTTTCTTTTACGGGACGTACTTGCTTTGTTCTCAAATGGTTCGCAAGGTGATCACAAGGACGGTAAAATTGGTTATTGGTTTGCTTGAAGAGGTAAAGTTTTGCTAAGTCTGAGAGAACGCTCAGTGTTTGTTAAAGAGGACGCCAGTTCAGTTTTTGAGAAGAAGTTGAAGAGGCAGAATTTTGAACTTTTGAAAGTTTGAACAGTGACCATTGCTTTTGCTCAAATCTTAAGGGGGAAGTTATGCCACGTGTCGCACAGAAAATCAGTGTTATTTACAGTTGTGCCACCGCTTCCTCTATTTAAGGCCAGAACAGTCGCTCTCGTTCATTTATTATTCTCAACCACTTCTATGCTCAGTTCAGGCTCTGACTTCTCTCTAGCTTTCCGGCAACTTTATCTCACTAAAACTCACCAGAAAAATGTCTCAAAGGCTAGTGAACGCTGCCGGATCTTCTGCCGGCGGGAAGAGAAGAAAATTAGTGAAGTCCCACTTCATTGAAAAGCCCACACCCATCGTTCTCAATGAATTGTTGGTGGATTTCATCAACAGGAAGCCGCGAACCCTGTACAATTTGATAAGGGAACGCATGGACAAACCAGATGTGAAGGAGGACGTTGTCAAGACAAAGAACTATGAAAAGTTCATTGAACGGTTTCTCATACAGCGACTTGCCAGGGCGGATGGACGACGTTCTCTTCTTTTCACAATTTGGAAGTGAGAACCTTGCTCCCTTGCTAGATCTTATCCCAGACCTCCACAACGCCGTCCTACCAGACTTTCCCATGTACCCTAAGGACTCTTTGGCGTACAAAATGCTAAAGTCCCGTGTACCAAGTCCCTCTCCCCCACCTCCTCAAGTCCCCACCATCACCACCAAATCTATCCTCCCATCCAAGCGTCCAACCCCTTCATCACCACCAACAGAGGACGCTTCACCCAAGGACGCTGCTGAACATGAGTCCGAGGACGCAGATGAAGAGTCCGATGATGATGAGGACTCTGAGTCTCCTAAGGGCAAGCGCAAAAGAAAAAATGAAGGCGCGCCCGTCAACGTTCTTAGCCCTCTAATTTACTCAGAAGAGTGGCTTGCCTCCTTTGATGATGACGCCGTTCAGGAGTTCCTCGAGCTTTTGAGATTCCAAGGATGGCTGAACGTTGGACCAACGCCGACCACTGTTGACAAAGAACAGGTGAAGGCGTTCTACAAGGATTTGCGCTACAAAGCAAAAGATGGCTCCCTCCACTTCAAAATTGAAGGTGAGAAAGCCTCAGTAACAGAACGCCAAATCCGATCCTTCATGGGTCTAGGTCCACGCAAGCCACCGTCCGACGCTCTTAGCTCACTTCCTGAAGGCGGCTTTGAAACAACAGATCAAGAACTGCCTCTTGTTGAGCACATATTTCACGGCAAAAGGCCAATGGGACTTGACAGGGTAGCCCACGTGCTGAGCAAGGTTGGCGCCATCGCTCACTACTTCATATGTCGCGTCATCCTTCCAAGGCAAGAGAAGCGTTCAATAGTGCAAACTCATGATATCATTCTCATTGACGCTTTTCTAGAACGCCATCCCATCAACCTAGCCAGAATTGCTATGCAACACATGGCTAAGTGTGGAAGGAAGAGGCATGCCTTGTCGTACCCCGGACTGGTCAAGCTCATTCTGCAGTCCCATGATGCTTATGATGAAAACGCTCCGTCTGAGGAACTCGGCTTGAAATGGAACACTAAGAAAGGACTTGTCGAGATCAGGCACAATGAAGAGTTGCCTTCAGTGATCAAACAGCAAGAGGTTGAGGCTGAGGAAGCTAGAAAGAAGGCTGAGGAAGAACGCTTGGCCGCTGAAGCCGAACAAGAAAGGCTCGCCTCTATGTCTCAAGAGTTCCCTCAAGAAGGAGAGCCAGCTCTCAACTTTGATGTTCTTGATCAAGCACTTATGGCCTCTTCTACTCCTCCAGCTACTCCAGTGGAAGCTCCCTCTTCTAGTTCAGGTCCTCTGCCCCGTTCTGCCCCAGCAAACATTGCCCAACTTCCTCCCGCAGAACTCATGGGCGCAATAATGGACAACCAGTGCCTCATCTTCTCTTCCCTAAAGGACTTGTCCTTTGCATTCTCCAAGGCTGCTGAACTTCAAGAACAATTGCTCAAGTTTTATCAAGACCAGAGCCGTTCTAAGTGATTGCCACCACCCCTTTAATCCCCTATTATTTTGCTTTTGCTTCTTTTGAACTTTAAACACTATGATCTTGGTTTGTAATAACCGTACTCTAATTTTGTTTGAATGGCAATTCCACTATTTGCTTGCATGTGTTTGTTTAAGCGTTCCACTGCCTTTAGTTATGTGTTTGTGCTAACGTTCTTATCACTTGTTATCCTTTTCGATGATGCCAAAAGGGGGAAGTGTAGTTTTGCAGAGATGCGCTATGAAATAGTTATCTAGAATAAGCAAGTGTTAAGGGGGAACTATTAAGTGAAAAGTCTAAGGAACGCTCATGCTAGATTAAAAGAGAACGCTTAGAAAGTCTTCTAGGACGCGACTCTTTCCTTAAAATCCAAAAGCTAGAGAATCAAAGATTCAAATCTTGTGCTTATTGAAATTTTTCTAAGTGTTAGAGGACGCCTCTAAGTTTTCATGCATGCTAAGTTCCAATGTCAAAACTATTTTGCTAAAGAGTTTGTCATCATCAAAAAGGGGGAAATTGTTGGGACGCTATCAAGAACGCTTGCGTACTTGTTAGTGTACCACACAACCGTCCCTTAGTTTTGATATGACAAACTCACTTTGATTCTAATAAAGTTGTCCAAGTGTTCAGGAACACCAGTGACCAAAAGGACAACAGGTGTGTATGGGCGTCCCATAAGTTTAGGGACGGTAGCTAACAGGAAGTAAGGACCAGTGATTCGGCCTATTTTGTATAGGTTAACTCTTGTATTTTAGGGCTATATTGAGTGTGTTTAGGTTAGAATTGTGCATAATTGTAATATCAAGGCCGAAGACACAAGAATTCAAGAATCAAGAGTTTTAAGGCGTTTTGAGCTGTCTGCGCGACACCACTTGCTTGAGAAGGCCATATCTGGAGCTACAGAGGTCGGATTGACTTGATTCCGGTGCCATTGGAAAGCTAACTTCAAGGGCTTCAATTCATCTTTTTACACCGAAGTCAGATTCCAAGCCGAAGATGGTCAAAATAGCCTCCGAAGTGACGCCAGAGGTTCTGTCGAGATTCCGCGTCCGCGGAGCTCCCGACGCGACCGCGGTGGCCGCCAAGGCAAGTTGTTCTTCTCTGTCGTGATAGCGCGGGCGCGGCCTAGGCGACACGGCCGCGGCGATGCCGATTCCGAAGCGGACCGAAAATCTTTCTATCTTGTTTCCTTTTCTATCTTTTTGCCTCTTTCCTTATCTATCTCGTGGAGCATGTTCCTTGGGTTATTTAAGGAGGAGTCTCTTTAGGTTTTAATTATTCTGGAACCTTTGTTTGAAGACTGGAGTTTTATGAAGACTATGGAGAACTAAACCTCTCTAGAGTTTGTTCATCAATGAAGCTTTAATTGATTAGTTTGTGAGATTCTAAATCCTTTTCCTATTTCTTTGGTTATTATTGATTCTCTTGTGCTTAATTACATGATTATTGATTATTTCTCTAGGAGTAATTAACCTATTGAATTGATTGATTTTCTACTGTTGGGACGGGTTTGGACCGTGGACAAACCTATTCTGTGAAAACAACTTAGACCTAGATCTGTGTCTATGCAACTAGGATTTAAGAAGAGAATTGATTGTTTGTTTGTGAAATTGACTCGTAGCTTGATTTATCTTGCATGCATCCTATATATCCTTGTTCTTAATGCTAATATTGATTTGAGCGTCCTCTGTCATTGTTAAGTATCTCCTGGACCGTGGACAGGAGATTAGTCAAGATTAGGATTGGAATTAACCATTGGATTAAAAGGAATTGGTGTGAATCAATGATCAAACGACTCTTTTAAAGTGGATTTGTTGAATGAACCTGTCTTTAGTACTTTGATTAATCTTGTGAAACTGTCGATCTGTCTTCTTGCTTTGGTGACTGAAACTCTTGCATAAAATCCCCCGCTTTGTTCTTGGTTGACATTAATATTAGGCTAAATACCTCAAGTTCTCTAGGGTTCGATCCCATACTTGTTCACTATACTTGGTTTGTGTGTTTGGGTTTATTTTTGATAAGGGAACAACGATTTAGCCCGAGTCAAATTTTGGCGCCGTTGCCGGGGAACTTAGGTTCTATTTAGTGTGATATTTGTGTTGATTGTTGTGTGGACCTGTCTTACGGTCCACACCTTTGCTACTGATTTCCTTGCAAGTGTTGTCGTTGATTTCAGGAGACAGGATGACTGATCAGTCGATCAGGGAATTATGTACTCCCGGCCTCGAATAAGAGCACTTGGCTGTTGAACACCCCGCTTTAGCTGAAGGGGTGGACTTTGCGGTTAAACCTGGGTTGACTGTTCTCTTGCCTCGATTTGGTGGAGAACCCGGGGATGATGCAATTAAACACCTCAGGGAAGTTGAGTATGTGTGTCTGAGCATGAAGCCTGTCGGAGTCACTATGGATCAAATCTGTCTGCGAGCATTCCCCTTCTCACTAATTGACTCAACTAAGGATTGGTATATGCTTATATCCTGCAATCCTCGCTCTCAGCAGATTACAACATGGGGTCAGATGAGGGTTGTATTCTTGGATAAATATTTTCCTGTCCCAGTGAGGTGCGCTCTGAAGAGAGATATTGCCAACCTTAAGCAGCAAGATAGGGAGAGCTTGTACGATTACCACGATCGCTACAACAAGCTCATTGCTAGTTGCCCATGTCATGGGTACCCCGATCATGACTTGGTGTGGTACTTCATTACTGGTCTGCGCACTGCAGACAAGGATCTGATACTTGCCTCTTGTGGGGGATCTTTTCTTGACAAGGCACCCCAAGATGTCTTCAAGATAGCGAAGAATTTTTCTGAAGAAAAGAGAAGCACAACATCCTTTTCCCTTGATGAGCCATCAGCTGAAGACCATCTTTCTAGGAAACTGGAGGAGATGAATGAGTTGTTCGATCGGAAATTCCGGGATATGAGCTTAGAGCTCGAGAGGAGAATGAAGGAGATTGCTGAGAAGATCAATATTACTCCCTCATCATTGGTGAATGTGAGTGCTATGTCATTAAGGAGTGGACGGGAGCTGAGCACAACGAGAGACGCCTCTGTAGAGATTCCGTGCCCGCGCTCACCATACCGCGCCCGCGAAATCTCGACAGAGTCTCACAATGAAGAGCTAACGGATTCACCGCGTCCGCGCTCGCCGAGCCGCGCCCGCGAAAATCCGGCAGAGGACGAAGGCTTCGGGGACACCGAAATCACGGAATCGCCGCGTCCGCGCCAGAGGGACCGCGCCCGCGGTTTTGCTGCAGAACGTGGGGATGATTACGTGAGGCCTAATTTTCCTCCCCTACCATTCCCAGATGCTCTCAAGGATACGAGGAAGCTAGCAAGCGACAAGGACATCTTCGAGACATTCGCTAAATGTGAGGTTAATATTCCTTTGCTCAAACTTGTTAAAAGTGTTCCTCACTTTGCTAAATTTCTGAAAGAATTATGCACCATTAAGAGGAACCAACAAATGAAAAGGAAATCTAAAAAGGATGAACCCAAAGATCTTGAACAAGTGCCAGCTGTCTTTCAAAAACGCATGCCTAAAAAGTGTGGTGATCCTGGAGTGTTTGCTATTCCTTGTGTTATTGGTGATACTAGAGTAGAGAATGCTATGCTTGACTTGGGTGCTTCTATTAATGTCATGTCTCATGCTGTTTATAAGTCTTTAGGTTTAGGACCCATGCAAGAAACTAACATAGTTATCCAATTAGCCGATAGGTCCACTATTCGTCCTAGAGGTTTGGTTGAAGATGTTCTTATCATGCTTGGTTCTTTGATCTTTCCTGCTGACTTTTATGTGCTTGACATGAATCATGATTCACATACAACTCCATTATTGCTTGGTAGACCTTTCCTGAAAACTGCTAAAACATGCATTAATGTGAGTAAAGGCACGTTAACTATGGAATTTGAGGGAGAACAAGTTGAATTTAATGTCACTGAAGCCATGAAATTCCCTTCTGATAATTCTTTGTTATGCTCTATTGATATTCTTGATCCTTTAGTGCAAAATTACTTTGACCAAAATCATGATAATGCACTAAAATCTTCCATAGAGTGTGATGAAAAATCTTCTAATGTGGAATTTGCCTTGCCTGCTGTGATGAATGATGTTGTTGGTAGCATGAATAGGAATGAGAATGATGTGTTGGTCATTGGGCCCCCGCTACTAACCTTCCCGAAAGAGGAACTTGTCCCCTTTATAATGCAGGCACCCGAGATTGAATTAAAACAACACCCTGAGCATCTCAATTATTCTTTTCTTGGAGAGAAAGAATCACTCCCTGTGATAATCTCTAATACACTTTTTGTGGAGCCTTCTACTGTGAGAAATCATGATCCTTGCTTCCCTCCTTCTCCTCCCCTATTTTCCATTGATATTTGGTTGCCCGCTTTGTCTGAAAAGAGTTTTGAGCATGATAAATTACCTAATGAATTCTCCAAATTTAAGGGTAATAGTCTTGACATGAAAACTAGCATTTTTGAAGAAATAGCTCACCCTCTCCATTGGTCCCATCCTAAACAATCTGCCCCTAACATCTCTAGCTACTTTGATAAATTGAAACGGTGCATGAATGTTATATTATTCATTTTCAATTCATCATTGTGCTATACTTTCCTACATATGAGTTGTTCGCAAGGATTTGATAGGATGCTTCGGGCTTTGACGATGTATGAGCCTAGATGAACTGAAGAACGTCGAGCTAACGACGTTAAAAAAAGGGGCTGCTTGGGAGGCAACCCAAGGATTAGTTTAGATTGTTTTTCCATTCTTAGCTTAGGATTTGCTTGTTTTTCTAGCTAACATGCAGGTACTAGGTCCGAAAGGACACGCCTGGCGTGAAACCGCACCCGCGCCGCCTTGGCCGCGCCCGCGGTGGATCGTCAGCGCGCCCCGACGAACAGGTACTAGTCCGTGCTCGCGGCAACCATACTACGTCTCGGTTTTTAGCTCGTTTTTATTCTTTGAAAAAAAAAGAAAAAAAAAAGAAAAAGAGAGAAAAAAAAAAAAGAGAACTTTTTGGTCCCACTCTATCTCTATATCTTCCATCCATCTATATCTATTCTACTCCATCTTCTATCTTTCCATCCCTTCTATATTCTTTCCATCCACCTTTGTAATTCCATTCTTATGGCTATGTGTCAAAGCCTAAGTATGGGGGAGCTTTGTTCCCCCGAGAGTTCTCTTCTCCATGGCTCGAGTTCAAGTATTATTCCATCTCCCAAGAGACGAGTCAAGATACGAAGGTTCCTTGCACATCATCTAGTTCGAGTTGAAGTCATGAGTTGACGACTACACCATTACCGCGCCTGCGCCTCACCGGCCGCGCCCGCGGTGACACCCGATGCTGACTTCTCTCTCTGCAGTAATTCCGCGCCTGCGCCCACTACGCCGCGCCCGCGGTTAGCCACCAGATTGGATTACGAAGTGTTTCATTCTACCACCTTTGAAGAGTTCTTCCATTCCACTTCTCTTCATCGTTTGTGAGTCTTCTGATATACCTTTCTCCTTGCTTCTATCCTTTCTCTTTGCTTCATTGAGGACAATGAAGGATTTAAGTATGGGGGAAGGAGTACTCGCATTCGCTTATCCTAGATAGCTTAGCTAGTTTTTGCTTCAGATTTTTGATTTTCTTCTTTTCATGGAGCACTTGCACCATATTTTTTGCTTAATAAAGAAAGAAAGAAAAGGAAAAGATAGAAAAAGCCATAAATATTGAAAAAAGGCATATAAATCCTGGGATGAGTCGAAAACCCGAAAGGGCGGCTTAGGTAATAAGCAGGTAACCCGGACCAGCATTAGGCTGGGGTAATATGAGGTTCATGAGAGTTGTGAGTATTTGTGAGCACACCTATTGAAAAATGAAAAGAGCGGTTAGGTGAAAACCCGAAAGGGCGCCTAAGCAGAATTGAGCGGAAAAATATGAGTGTTTTAGGATCATTCTTGCTTGGGGACTTTGGGGCTTACATGTTAGCTTTGGATAGATCCTAGGTTGCTCTTTCATGTTTTTAGAGCTTGAGTGTTATATCATGTTGTGAGGTGTGTGTTTGAGCTTCATTGTTTTATGCTCATGATTTCTCTATATTTTGGGTTCGGGTTGTGAGTTGAGTGTTTTATCTTCCCTTGTATTTCCTGAGATCTTAGATGTGCTTCCTTGTTATATTTGTTTGAGCTTACTCGAGGACGAGCAAGATCTAAGTATGGGGGAATTTGATTCGGCCTATTTTGTATAGGTTAACTCTTGTATTTTAGGGCTATATTGAGTGTGTTTAGGTTAGAATTGTGCATAATTGTAATATCAAGGCCGAAGACACAAGAATTCAAGAATCAAGAGTTTTAAGGCGTTTTGAGCTGTCTGCGCGACACCACTTGCTTGAGAAGGCCATATCTGGAGCTACAGAGGTCGGATTGACTTGATTCCGGTGCCATTGGAAAGCTAACTTCAAGGAATTCAATTCATCTTTTTACACCGAAGTCAGATTCCAAGCCGAAGATGGTCAAAATAGCCTCCGAAGTGACGCCAGAGGTTCTGTCGAGATTCCGCGTCCGCGGAGCTCCCGACGCGACCGCGGTGGCCGCCAAGGCAAGTTGTTCTTCTCTGTCGTGATAGCGCGGGCGCGGCCTAGGCGACACGGCCGCGGCGATGCCGATTCCGAAGCGGACCGAAAATCTTTCTATCTTGTTTCCTTTTCTATCTTTTTGCCTCTTTCCTTATCTATCTCGTGGAGCATGTTCCTTGGGTTATTTAAGGAGGAGTCTCTTTAGGTTTTAATTATTCTGGAACCTTTGTTTGAAGACTGGAGTTTTATGAAGACTATGGAGAACTAAACCTCTCTAGAGTTTGTTCATCAATGAAGCTTTAATTGATTAGTTTGTGAGATTCTAAATCCTTTTCCTATTTCTTTGGTTATTATTGATTCTCTTGTGCTTAATTACATGATTATTGATTATTTCTCTAGGAGTAATTAACCTATTGAATTGATTGATTTTCTACTGTTGGGACGGGTTTGGACCGTGGACAAACCTATTCTGTGAAAACAACTTAGACCTAGATCTGTGTCTATGCAACTAGGATTTAAGAAGAGAATTGATTGTTTGTTTGTGAAATTGACTCGTAGCTTGATTTATCTTGCATGCATCCTATATATCCTTGTTCTTAATGCTAATATTGATTTGAGCGTCCTCTGTCATTGTTAAGTATCTCCTGGACCGTGGACAGGAGATTAGTCAAGATTAGGATTGGAATTAACCATTGGATTAAAAGGAATTGGTGTGAATCAATGATCAAACGACTCTTTTAAAGTGGATTTGTTGAATGAACCTGTCTTTAGTACTTTGATTAATCTTGTGAAACTGTCGATCTGTCTTCTTGCTTTGGTGACTGAAACTCTTGCATAAAATCCCCCGCTTTGTTCTTGGTTGACATTAATATTAGGCTAAATACCTCAAGTTCTCTAGGGTTCGATCCCATACTTGCTCACTATACTTGGTTTGTGTGTTTGGGTTTATTTTTGATAAGGGAACAACGATTTAGCCCGAGTCAACCAGCCAGAGACTACTTGAGCAAGGACGGAGTCCCAAGCAAGTAGGAACGCAAGAAAGGAGTCCTTACTCACTAGCCGACTGGATGACATCACACGACAATGTTTGATCATACAAGGACACGTGGAGACTGATCCTGTGGCGGAGTCCAACACTACGTGGCGGACGATCCTGTTACAGAGTTAATCAACACGTGGCGACCGATCCTATAGCAGAGTTCATCATACACAACTGGATATAGGAAGCTTCCTCATCACCGCCCTACTACGTGGAGGAAGATCCTGTATCCACGTCCATGAAGGGCATGATCGTCCCAGAGAATTGACGCCCTTCCCAAGTCCTATAAATATCCCCAAGGCATTTATTGTGACGCTAACGCTTTCAGGAATATTCAGAGAGAATCAAAGGAAAGCGACTCACTCAAGAACACAAAGAACTAATTCAAGAACTCAAGAACAGTGCTAGAACTTGTGTTATATCGAGTGAGACTTGTAAACAAATCACAAAATCAGTTTGTAACAGAAAACCCAAAAGAGAGAGAGAGTTCTGCGAAGTACTGCAGAACGTAGGAATAGAGTCCTTTGGTAGATTGAACTAGCTTCAGTTGTAGGCTTAAAGGAGTTATTTACAAGTGAACTTAGGGAAAAGCTAAGTGTCAGAGAACTGTAAAGGCTCGCCAGTACAACTGTAAGATCGTTCAATAGAAAGGAAAGAACTATTCAAAAATCCTCCAAGGAGGTAGAGGTTTACACTCAAGGACTACTTGGTCTTGAGTGGTTCCTCTATAATTCACTGCGTTCATCTATTATCTGTTTAGTACTTAATTTCCGCTGCATTACTCAAAGACGCCCTTACTCCTCGTAGGGACGCCTAACCTAAGGACGCCTTTACCAAAGTAAAGGACGTCCCTCAGTACTAACGATCCAACATCTAGGACTCTAATGCGCTCAAGAAGGTTCTTAGTTTTCTCTCTTTCTAGTTCAAGTTCTGAAGTTTTGCTTGCCTCAAAGTCACTAGGGAGAGAGTTCCTAGAGTCAGACTCATAACCCAGTCCTCTTTTGGCTGGGACAAAGACCATTGGTTTGACTTCTTTAATGATATGACTCTTTCCTACCACTTTTACTTCTTCTCTAAGCTTTGCGTTCTCCAGTTTAAGACACATCACTTCAGTTTGTAGGGATTTGCTTTCTTCATAGGAGGACTCTAGTTGTAAAGACACTGTAGCACAGTTCTCACATTCAACTATTTTAATTTCATCTTCAAGTTTATCCATCCTATGTTTCATTTCAAGACTTTCTTCCATGATTTTACCAATCAGTTTAATAAGCTTGGATTTTGAACATTTCTCTAAGGAATGCATCATGGAATCGTGAGTTACCTCTTGATCATTTTCAGAGGCGTTCTCTTCAACAGCTAGTGCGTCCTCCATTGCCATGTACGCGACTTGATCTTCTTGTTCTTCATCATCTGAACTAATATCATCCCAAGCAGCTGCGTACGCTCCAATGAGAGCTTTCTGCTTCATTTCCTTGGAGGACATTCCCGTGGTACACTTCTTAGCAAAATGTCCTTTCTTGTTACATTTGTAACAAGTGAGTTCCTTCAGTTCTGCCTCTGTGTACGTGGGGATTTCCTTCTTGTAAGGCATCTTGTGCTTGTTGAATTATTTGTTCCTCTTACCATAGGAACGGAGACCTTTATGAATAAGGGAAAGCTCTTCTTCTTCATCAAGCTGTTCTTTTGATTTGCTTTCTTTCTCCTTCAACGCTTAGACGCGCATCTTCTCACGGTTCTCATTCTTATTGACGTCTACCATCAATGCAAGTTCTCTTTGGCGACATAGGTACTCAGCATACTCTGGTGTTGTTGATGCCAAAGCAATATCTGTTAGTGGGTTCCGTCCTAGCTTAGCCATATCAGAGTTCCTTCGTGCTTCGTACTGCCTCAACTTCCCATAGATCTATTCCATATCAAGCGTCTTGTTGGCTTGATTCTCCTTGAAAGTAGTTCTATCGAAGTTCCAGAATCCTTGTTAGTCCATCAATGACTACTTGAACTTTGTTCCTCATTGAGACTTCAGCTTCTGGGATACCCAAGTTCTTCATCTTGGTAACAAGAGCCTCAAACCGGTATGAGTAGTCCTTAATTGTTTCATTGGGCAGCATTTTAAAAGCATAGAACTCTTTCTTGATTTCGAGTTGAACGTCCTCCTTCATCTCAGCAGTTCCTACGTGGTACTTCTCGAGAGCTTCCCACTATAGCTTGGTTGTTGCCAAATTGTTAACTCTGGTGGCGTCCCTTTCGCAGAAGGACGCTTGAAGAAAGCATATTGCCTTTGCATTTGTTTCCATCAGCTTGAATTCATCGGGACCCCACTCGTCCTCTTTGTCGTCCTTGTTCGCAGGGACTTTGAGGTCACCCTTCATGATTACTTTCCAGCATTGATAGTTCTGACTCCTGCAGAAGTTCTCAAATCTTATCTTCCAGCGATTGAAGTTGCCGTCCGTCAGGCACGGAGGCTTCACAAAAGAGATTCCGATTGGTTCCATGTCCATTTTTCACCTGCAACTCAACAAAATCTAGAGCACCTGCTTTGATACCAATAGTTGGATCGTTAGTATAACAGAGGGACGTTCTTTACTTAGGTAAAGGCGTCCTTTGATCAGGCATCCTTACGAGGTGTAAGGGCGTCCTTTAGATGTACAGCAGAAAAGTAAACTAAACAGGTGAACTTAGCATAAAATGAACACAATGATTTATAGAGGAACCACTCAAGACCAAGTAGTCCTTGAGTGTTAACCACTACCTCCTTGGAGGATTTTTGAATACATTCTTCCTTTCTTATTAAACGTCCTTACGTTGTACTGGCGAGTTCTTTACACTTCTCTGGCACTTAGACAGCGTCATAAGTCCACTAGTAAAGTTCTCCTTTAAGCCTACAACCAAAGCGAGCTTAACCTTCTAAAGGACAACCCTACGTCCTACAGTGCGTTGTAGGACTCTCTCTTTCTTTTTGGGTTTTCTGAGTTACAAACAAGTTATGGTTTTGGGTTACAATTCTCACTTGATCTAACACAAGCCTAGAACTGTTCTTGAGTGTTCTTGAGCTTGTTCTTCGTGTTCTTGAGTGAGTCGCTTTCCTCTGATTCTCTCTGAATATTCTCTAAAAGCGTTGATGTCACAATAAATGCCTTTGGCTATTTATAGGACTTGGGAAGGGCGTCTTTCCTCTTCGGACGATTATGCCCTTCGTGGACGTGGCTACAGGATCTTCCTCCACGTAGTATGGCGGTGATGAGGAAGCTATCTGTATCTAGCTGTGTGTGATGGACTCCGCTACAGGATCTGCCGCCACGTGTTGATGGACTCTACTACAGGATCGTCCGCCACGTAGTGCTGGACTCTGCTACAGGATCGGTCTCCACTTGTTCTTGATGATCAAACATTGTCGAGTGATGTCATCATGTCGGCTAGTGAGTAAGGACGCTCTGCTTGCATTCCTACTTACTTGGGACTCCGTCCTTGCTCAAGTAGTCTCTTGCTATTCCTTACTTCATGGTAGCTAGCGTCCCTAAGCTTAGGGAACGCTCACACACTTGTTGTCCTTTTTGTCGTTTGGCGTTCCTGAACACTAGGACAAATTTATTAGAATCAAAGTGAGTTTGTCATATCAAAACTAAGGGACGGTTGTGTGGTACACTAACAAGTACGCAAGAGTCCTTGATAGTGTCCCAACAAAGGTGTATGATGGTCATCTTCTCCGACATGATTGAGGACATTATGGAAGTGTTCATGGATGACTTCTCGGTGTACGGTACCACTTTTGACTCTTGCCTTACTAATCTTGCTAGAGTGCTCAAAAGATGTGAAGAAACCAACTTAGTGCTAAATTGGGAAAAATGTCACTTTATGGTTCGAGAAGGGATTGTGTTAGGACACATAATATCTAAGAGGGGAATTGAAGTGGATCAAGCTAAAATTGAATTAATTGAAAAATTGCCACCACCTAGCTCAGTAAAAGGTATTAGAAGCTTTCAAGGACATGCCGGGTTTTATAGGAGGTTTATTCAAGATTTCTTGGAAATTTCCAAACCATTGACTAACCTTCTAATGAAAGATGTGGTATTTGAGTTTTCTCCCGAGTGTCTTGAAGCTTTTCATAGGATCCGAGATGCACTTGTGTCGGCTCCTATCATGCAACCACCAGATTGGACACTTCCCTTCAAGATCATGTGTGATGCAAGCGATTATGCCGTGGGCGCGGTTCTTGGGCAAAGAAAGGAGAAGAAGCTTCATGCTATCTATTATGTCACCACTTGTGAAGAATGCCAAAGAGCGGGAAACATCACATGGAGGAACGAGAACCCGCTCACCGGAATCTTGGAAGTGGAACTCTTTGATGTTTGGGGTATAGACATTATGGGACCCTTCCCCTCTTCGGGTCGCTACAAGTACATACTCGTGGCGGTTAACTAAGTCTCAAAGTGGGTCGAGGCCGTAGCCACAAGAACAAATGATGCACGAGTGGTGGCTATGTTCATGAAAACCAACGTCTTTCCCCACATTAGTGTACCCCGAGTTCTTATTAGTAGGGTTGTTCATAACCGGATATCCGAAATTAAAATTTTAGTAAAATAGAATCCGAATCCGATCCGGATGTAATCGGATATCCGGTACATTTATCACGGATCAGATCGGATATCCACCTTGGATATCTGTTATCCATTAACTTGTAAATTCCATTTCCACAAAAAAAATCCAAAAATCAATGTATATTAATTAATTCCTACCAAAGTGATATATGATTAAACAGGCATACAAGGAGCCCGAACTAAGAGTTATGAAACTTAGAATATACAAAAACAAGCTCTAAGTTTATATTAGAGTCAAGTAATAGTTAGTTTTTAACTAAATATTCCATAATCCAACTTCTAAACTCCAACTGCACTTCCATCTATCACAAAACTCCAGTGCACAATAACAATGTCCTTCAATCCTTCATACCTACAAATTTCAACAAAGAAAGATAATGAATATCATAATAAAGAATCTAAAAGTATAAAATCAGATTTGTCAAAAGCAAATTCACACTCACACATCAATAGAAGTTCAAAAAGGATTTAGTGTAATAAATAAATTATGCAGAAGTAAGCATGCAATTTATCAATTAATAGCAGTGCAAACCAAAAATTGGAAGTTCCATTATGCAATTTGAGACCATAATCAAACAACGAATGTTTTCAAGCTCAACAATCCGTACGAATTGTTCTACAATCTCTCCTATTCTTTGTTGCACAAGTTAAACTAGAAAACAAGCCAATACAAGCAGCCAAATAAGGAAGCATATAACCATACAGAGATCGAGTAAATACTGGTAATCAGCCCAATTTTGTTAACAAGATAGTCGATCGATGGAAACCAACTAGAAAGATGAGAAGACAAGTACCTCATACTTTAAAGATCCAATCGTTCGTGAAGGAAAACGCGTAAGAGAGAGAAACGAGCGCCAACTCGCCAGCCAAGATAGAAGGAGGAGGCGTTGGAGAACGATGATCGTCAATCCGACAAGCTTTCAAACCGGCGACGGCGGAGAAGAAAGAAGAGCGTGGCTGTGGAATTGATAATGTGTAGGGTTTTGATTCACTTTTGGTTGTTATATGGGCTAAACAGTCAAACTAACTAATAATGGGCTTATTTGTGATTGTAATTGGGCTGTGTATAATGGACTGGTATGAAAGTGTAATAAAAATGTATATATATAGTGTTATATGTCCGGATATCAGAATAGTAAATACTCTAGTCCATATCGGGTCCGTTAACCACTTAATTTTCCCGGATCGTATCGGACTCGTATAATTATCCATCGGACTCGGATCGACTCGGAACGGATCAGTCGGATCGTCGTATCTGATTGGCCGGATCGGATATTTTTGAACAACCCTACTTATTAGTGATGGTGGTTCACATTTCATTAAGAGGAGCTTTGAATCTCTTTTGACCAAGTATGGAGTGTCTCAAAAGGTGGTCACACCTTATCATCCTCAAACTAGTGGTCAAGTGGAAGTCTCTAATTCGCAAATCAAGAGTATTCTAGAGAAGACGGTGTCCCGCTCAAGAAAAGATTGTTCCTCCAAGCTTGATGATGCTTTGTGGGCATACCGCACCGCCTACAAGACACCACTCCGCACCACCCCTTTCAATCTAGTGTATGGCAAGTCATGTCACTTGCCCGTCGAACTTGAACATAAGGCTTTATGGGCTCTCAAGGAGCTCAATATGGACCTCGATGCGGCCGGCGCAAAAAGATTCATGGACTTGCAAGAGCTAGAGGAATTGAGGCTTAATGCATATGAGAACTCAAGGATCTACAAGGAGAAGACCAAGAAGTGGCATTATAGAAAGCTTGTACCCAAAACCATCAAGGCCGGTTACCAAGTACTCCTCTTCAATTCTAGGCTCCGCCTATTTCTTGGGAAGTTGAGAAGCCGATGGAGTGGACCATTTACGGTTCATCATATGTACTTGCACGCGGCGGACGATCTCATAAATGACAATGGAGGAATTTTCAAGGTCAACGGCAACCGCTTGAAGAAGTACTATGAAAAGGTGGATACCGATGAAGAAATCCGAGCCACACGGGCTCTCACAACCGCCATCTAGCTAAGGTACTTCTCGTCTAGCTCAAAGACATTAAAAGAAAGCGCTTTTCGGGAGGCAACCCGTTCTTTCCTTTTCTTCGACTAGATAGGTAGTTTGTGATACGTGACAACCTTCGAGGTGAAGGCCGCCACTAGTTGACGTGCCCAAGGATATGGATCTCGGGTTGAGGTGCGTAGGATTGTTGAAGAAGAACGATTGATGGAGAGAAGGGAAGTTGTTGAAGAACAAGAGTGCAGCGGAATTTGATTGCTCGAATTGCTTGAATCAAGAAGATGATGTTAGGAATTAAAAACCTAAGGAATTAAACTTATCACAAGTTAATTCCCAGGTTCCAATCTCTCTGATTTTTATTGAATGAGAAAAATTCTTAAATAGACAAACTAGGAAGCTAAAATTCTATCTCTAACAATGATCCTAAGATAGAATTTTGCTTTGCTTGGAAAAGAAGCTATCTAATTAAATAAACCTAAAAACTCAAAAGATATGAATTAAAACAAGATATATTTCATCCCTAACAAACCTCCTATGGCCGAAAATATCATAAAGACAATATCTAGATATGGATAGAATTAAAGCTAAAGATAAGATTCCCGTAAGACTTGACCAGTTCACAGTAAATCGCGATTTTGACCTCTTTACAGTTGGATTCGCAATTCGCCGTAAACTACAAAGTTGTAGATCTTTTAATTATCTATCCAACACAATTTGAACGGACTTGAGATCATATTTCTAGCCAAAGTTATGGCTGTTCTACTGAACACTACTCAAGCTGTGACGGGATTTCAAACTTCCGAAAATATCTCCAAGTTTAATCCATTTTCGGGGAGGCCTTATGTTGGATCGTAAGTCGTTAGAATGTGCGTCCTTAACTGGGTTAAGGGCGTCCTTAGTTGCAGCGGAAAATCGACTTAACAGGAAACAAGATAAGAGAATAGACACGAGTATTTATAGAGGAACCCCACTAAGACCAACTAGTCTTATGAGAAAACCTCTACCTCCGTTGGAGGATTTTCAATAGCCGTCCCTTATCTTATTAAGAGCGAGTCCTTACAACTTAGGCGAGTCGTTACACTTCTCTGAGCTAAGCGTCCGTCCTTAGCTTCACTAGTAACACTCCTTTCCACCTAACAAGTAACCTAACACTCTTAGCTATAAGGAAGCTATTACTCACGTCTCTCACGGTTCTTTGTGAGAGACAAACTATAACTCTAACTAATTTTTGGTTTGTTTTGGATTTAATGTGGTTGGACTTTCTTTCTCTTGCTTCAAGCTCTTCTTGATCTTCTTGATCTTCGTTCGTGTTCTTGAATGCTTCGGGAGAGCTTGAGAGAAAGTCTTCAAAGTCCACACCGCTATGCATACCCTTGGGGGGGGTTTTATAGCGGAAGTGGTTCTTGTCCTCTAGCGTCCTCTGAGGCTTTGCAGGATCCTTGATCTTCCATCAACGGTGCGATGAGCCTCTTGAGGAAGTCAACTCTGTTGACGCTTGGGAAGCCTCCGCGTGGATAGGGGACCATTGCTGGGAAAGCGACATCTTTGGAATTGTCTACACGTGCCCAGACAAGGGAAGCTTCCTTCTGAGGACTACGGCCGAATGTGATGTAATCATGTTGGGGCGGCCTTGATTTGAATTTGAACCTCGTCCGTATTTTGGCGCGCGTCCCTTCTTGATGAGGACGCCGTCCTATCTTCGCAGGAACTTCACCAATGACATTCAGCTTTGGAGGTTCTCATAACGTGCGTCCCTACAGCTTAGGGACTTCCGTTCACTTGTTGTCCTTTTCGTTCATGTGCGTCCTTTGAACTTACCTGAGATCAACACTTGGACAACTTATCAAATACCTTTGAGTTTGTCATTATCAAAACAAGGGACGATCATTATTGGTTTAGATATTAATGACTGGCGTCCTTAATATCGTCCCAACAATTTCCCCCTTTTTGATGATGACAAACTCCTTTAAACAATGCGCACAGAAGTAAAGCTTTTAGCATGAGAGACTACACTTTGATTTTCCATGTAACTTGGGTTGGCATGCAACACATTCTTTTAAGTGCGTTCTATCTTATTCTTAACTAGCGTCCTTTGGACTTGGCCGAAATTCCTCCTAAACACATGCTTTCTATGACAACTTAAGAAACAATCGCATCTCTGCAAAACTATACTTCCCCCTTTTGGCATCATCAAAAAGGAGAACAAGTTGACAAGCATGCAGGCACAAAGTCATAACTAAACAAAGAAAACGCTTAGACAAGAATGAATCACAAATGTAATGAACGTCATTCAAAAAGAGTAGAGTACGATCATTACAGACATTCACAAACAGTGTTTAAAACGGGAACATCGTCCCAAAGTCTTTAACATAACACAGAAAGAGATAAAAAAATTCAGGGTTGGAAGAGGGAGGAGTGATCATTTGCGGGGACGCTTGCCAAGGGCCTTGAGGTGTTGCTCTTGAAGATAGTTGTTCTGCGCAAGGAGCTCGTTATTGCGTTCCAGAAGTTCTGTGTGGGTATGGAGAGTGTCGTGAACCTGTTGGATTAGATCAATCATCATGCACTGGTTCTCGATCATCATGCCCATGAGATACTTCGTAGAGTGCTTCTCGGCCTCATCAGGGACTCTCATACCATCGAGCTCATCCTCTTCGTCTGCAGCGTCCTCAACTGGCGTCCCAACTACTTGTAGATTTTCAGCCTCAGGATCACCTTGAGCCTCTTTGGCAGCAGCAGCGGCGGCAGCCTTGGCTCTCCTCTGAGCTTCTTTCCTTTCCTTGTCCATCTGACGTTTGACTGATGGAAGCGGCTCATCACAGCGGAGTTTACCAACCGGGGGCAGAGCGATTTGCCTTACATCCCAGTGGATGCCAAAGGACTGTTCTTGTTTGGGAGCATAGAGGCCTTGCTGCTTAAGAATCTGCTTGACTAAGCCAGGGAAGGGAAGAGAGTGTCGGTCGCCTGTGCACTTGCCCATGTGTTCCAAGATAACCCGCGGCAAATTTATGGGCTTGCGTTCCAAGAAGGCGTCCAGTAAGATACTATCAATGATTTGGACTATGGACTTCTTCTCTTGGCGGGGGACGACCATGCGCACAATGAAGTGATGCGCAAGGACGCCCGTCTTGGAGAGATAGTGAGCGACCCTATCCTTAGCAACTGGTTGTCTCCCGTGGAAAATTCTGTTGAAGATCTCTTCCTTGGAGAAACGACCAAAGTTCTTGTTGGGAAGGTCGTGCATAGCATCTGGCGGAGAGGGACGCAGGCCTAGCATATTTCGGACGGTACCCTCAGCAATTGAGTACTCGTCCCCATCAATCTCGAACGTCCCTTGAGGCTTCCCTTTTACTTCAGATATTTCGAATTTTGAGTAAAAGCGGAGAACCTGTTCGGGGTCGACTTCTGCGGCCTCGGCGCCTAGGTGTGTCCATCCCTGGAACTCAAGCAGTTCCAAAAACTCGGAGCGCTGGTTCTCTTCAAGGAATTGGGCGGTGAACAAGAGCGGCGACAGAATCTTCTTCAAGCGTTTCTGCTTACTGCCGTTGCTCACTATTACCTCATCACCAGCGTCTTCTTCATCGCCATCTCCCTCCTCGTCCTCAGGATCCTCATCCTGGTGAGGAGCGTCCTCTTCATCTGAGGCCTCGTCCCCTTGCTCATGGGACTCGACCATTTCTGTGTCCTCAGCAGTGGACGCCTATTCTGTAGGAGGCGCGTCCACAGCTGGAGTCCTTGCCAAGGACTCTATGGGGACTTGCGGAGGAGGAGGAGTGGAAGCTTTGGGAGGAGAGGGAGAGGGAGTTCTTATCTTTGCTTTGGTGGGGGCAGAGGAGGTGCTGGGCGGAGCCATGGAGATGGGCTTTACTTTGAGCGGAGCAGGGGGAGGAGGCGGCTGCTTAGCAGGGGAGTCCTCAAGAGTTATAACTTTTGGAACAGCGTCCTTGGCCGGGACCTGTTGTTGAGGAGTTGCCCTTTGGACTTATGGCATAGGCTTTGCCAAGTCCGTCTCAATTTCCGCCTGGAGCGGATCTGAAGTAGCCGGAGCAGGAGCGGGAGTGACGTCCTCTATCCTTGGAGGAGGTGGAGGGAGCCGAGGGACGTCCTGTAAGCTCTGTTGGATCGCCGCAGCAATGGCGTCCTTTTCGTCCTGCTCTTTCCTGGCCTTCTCCTCTTTTTCTATTTGCAGCTCGGAGAGGCGTATGGCTGCCATTTGTTGCTCAGTAACGCCCTCAAGCTCAGCGGACGTCTTCAAGCGTCTCTTTGGGGCGGGAGGCGGGGAGGTAGGGACTGGTTTGGCTTGGGAGGAGGAGGGAGGCCCTTTTACTTGTTTGGAAGGGGAGGGGGAGGAAGGTCTTTTCGTTTCTGAGATGGGACGGAGCCCGCAGGAGCCACCAAGAACTCCATGATGTTTGGGAGGAGTTTGGCAAGCTCATCTACCGTCCCACCAAAAGTGTCAGAAATAATACCTGGCCCCATGAAAGGTGGGTTGGTATGGTTGGTTTCCTCAAGGCGGGGCTTGACATAGGTGAGCATGAAGTAGTGGAGGAGGCGTTGGATTTTTGGAGGGTGGTTGTTGACGGACACCCGTAGGCAAATGTTGGCGAGCGTCCTTGGCTCTTTTTCTAGCCAGTCCTCAATGAGTGGGTCAAGGGGAGGACGGAGTTTTGGTTGGGCAGGGAGACCTTGGATATAGCCTTTTGCGGAGTTTGCGGGTCCGGGCTCTTGTTTGAAAGGCTTCTCAAGGAATGAAAAACGCTTTTGGATGGGTTTGGTTTAGGAACGAGGGGGTTGTTGTTGTGGAGGTTGGGAGCGGTGTGGCTGAGGAGGGGTGTTGGAGTGGCGGCGTTGGGTGGTTTGTGAAGAGGAATGGTGGCGAGGGGGGTCTTGGCGCCCAGTAGGTCGCCCTCTCGAGTCCATGAGTGACCGGCCTTTCACCGGAGGAGACCGCGAGGAACTAGGGTTTTTCGCCGCCGGAGATGAAAATTGGTTCTTTGTTGTTCTTGTGTTTGCCAATTGAGAGGGTGGTTTATATAGAAGGAGATTAGGGTTGAGGAGAAGATTTTGGGATTTGGGTTTGAAGGTTTGGCAAGATCTGAAGAGATTGCTAAATGTGTGTAAATGGCAGAGGAGCAAAAAAGATTTTTCACAGGATGCAGGAGCGTATTTATAGGAAGAAGACGAAGTAAAGCGGTCAAGGGTAATATGGTAGTTTCACATGGCTTCCTCCATCCGCAATCCCGCACGTGGCTTCCTTCTTTGCTAAGAAACACAACTGTTTTGCACCCGTTACACATATCCCGAGATCCGCGTTCAACTTCTCCGAAACGGTTCAACTTCCTTCTTCCAACTTTCAAAACTTCACAACTGTAAAGGACTCAGTCTTGGCGTCCTTTAGGCACACAACACTGCAATACTCAGAACTGAACCATGGCGTCCAAAACACTGATCTCAACCACTGAACTTAGAACTCTGTACGGAGCACTCTCAGATCTTAACACGCGTCCCTTTGATCACTTAGAACCTTTGTTGAAAATCAAGCAAGTACGTCCCGTAAAGATAAAACAAAGAACGCTCATAGGACGCGTTTGCAGGATTTTCGGCTTAGGTAAGCTTAGAGTTCCCATCATTTCGGCTTGTAATGAGGGTAGGGTGATCAGGGATACTCTTGAGATGAAAAGCGAAATGAATAACGTTCACAATATAAGCAAAACACATGTCTTAGACTAGCGTCCTTTCAAGATGACTTTAAATGCATGACACACTTTAAAACGAGTTCTCAACGAAACATAGCCAATCATGGAGGGAATAATAGAACGGGACTTGATCATTTAAAAGTTATCATCCCCAAGAGCAACCTAAGGTGCTCGAAGGGACGTCTATCTAGTGCTTTTGTGAAAATATCAGCCACTTGGTCCTCAGTCCTAACATGATCCACTCTGATTAATCCAAGTTCAACATTATCACGAAGGAAGTGATGTCTTTTGTGGATATGCTTTGTCCTAGAATGATGAACAGGATTCTTGGCAATACTTATAGCACTTGTGTTATCACACAAGATAGGGACTGTGTTGAGGAACGTACCATAGTCTTCAAGTTGGTACTTGATCCATAGAACTTGTGAGCAGCACGAAGCAGCAACAACGTACTCAGCTTCCGCGGTTGAAAGAGCCACGGAGTTTTGCTTTTTGGATCCCCAAGACACAAGGCATGAGCCAAGGAATTGTGCCATTCCCGAGGTGCTCTTTCTATCCACCACATGACCAGCGTAATCTGCGTCAGAGTACGCTACCAGGTTTAGGGACGTCCTTCTGGGATACCATAGACATAGGTCATCCCGTCCCTTGAGATATCTGAAGATTCTTTTGACCTCTTGCATATGGGACTCCTTTGGATTTGCTTGGAAGCGAGCACATAAGCATACAACGAACATGATGTCGGGACGACTTTCCGTTAGATATAGCAAGGACCCTATCATTCCTCTGTAGAGCTTTTGATCTACACTCTTGCCTTCTTCATCAGCATAAAGGCGAGTGTTGGGAGAGATGGGAGTATCAATGGATTTTGATGAGTTCATCCCATACTTCTCGAGCATCTCGCGTATGTATTTCTGTTGGTGAATGCGCGTCCCATCCTTCAGTGGAGTGATTTGGAGTCCCAAGAAGAAGTTGAGTTCTCCTATGAGGGACATCTCAAACTCACTACTCATCAAGTTCTTGAATTCCTCTACAAGTTTCATGTTAGTGCTTCCAAAGACTATGTCATCGACATAGACCTGGACAATTAAAACATCTTTAAGGACTTTCTTTAAGAATAGAGTTTTATCAATGTTACCTCGTGTGTACCCGTTGGACAAGAGAAAGGACGCAAACCTATCGTACCAAGCACGAGGGGCTTGCTTGAGTCCATAGAGTGCCTTGTCCAAGAAATACACATGATCAGGGTGATCAGCGTCCTCAAATCCTGGAGGTTGAGAGACATAAACTTCTTGCATGAGCTTGCCATTGAGGAAGGCTGTCTTGACGTCCATTTGAAAATGCTTGAACCCTTTGTGAGCGGCATAGGCGATGAGGAGGCGAATGGCTTCAATTCTGGCGACCGGAGCGAAGGTCTCATCATAATCGATCCCTTCCTTTTGCCTATAGCCTTGAGCCACAAGCCTTGCTTTGTTCCTTGATACGCGACCACTTTCATCAAGCTTGTTCCTGTAGACCCATCTCGTCCCTATTATGTTTTTATTTTTCGGACGAGGGACGAGGGTCCAAACCTTGTTTCTTTCAAATTGATTGAGTTCTTCTTGCATGGCTTGGATCCAATCAGCGTCCTGAAGTGTCTCCTTTATGTTCTTAGGTTCAATTAAGGACACAAAGGCGTTGAATGCACATAACGCTATGTTGGCATTATGGGACTGATTCACAGCTGATCTTGTTTGAACTCCTTTTGAAATGTCTGAGATGATTTGATCCATTGAATGAAGTCTTGAAAGGTTGGATCCCCTATGAGTAGCCTCCCTTGCAGGAGTACACCTAGGGTCCGTCCAATCAGACTCATCGGAGTCAAAGCCATTGTCTTCATTGAAAGGCTAAGATTGTTCCCCCTCAGGTTCAGCGTCCATTTCTTGACGCGGTTCTCCTTGCAAACTTGATTCAACCACATCCTGTTGAACTAGAGATTCACTTCGAGAGAGAACTTCCTGAACAACGCTGGGAACATCCACTGAGACTTCTTCAGGATTTGGAGTAGCGTCCTTAGGAACATAGTATTTTCCAGAGGACCCAATATCAACTTCGTCGTCAGATTCGTCTTGATGTTGAGAAGGTGAGCGTTCTTTCCTACTTGATTTTTCTTTGTGAGAGGAACTTTCTTTGAATACAACATGAATGCTCTCCTCAAGCTTTTGAGTCCTTTTGTTGAAGACTCTATATGCTTTGCTGGTGAGGGAGTATCCAAGGAAAATGGCTTCGTCACTCCTTGCATCAAACTTTCCAAGTCTTTCTTTATCATTGTTGTGAACAAAGAATTTGCATCCAAAGACTCTGAGCTAGTCAATGCGAGGCTTCCTTCCATTCAACAGCTCATAGGACGTCTTCTTTAGCAAAGGACAGATCATGGCTCGATTGATGATGTAGCAAGCTGTAGCAATAGCTTCCGCCCAGAAGTACTTGGGAACGCTATTTGCTAAGAGCATAGTCCTTGCCATATCCTCCAGCGTCCTATTCTTTCTTTCCACAACTCCATTTTGTTGAGGAGTCCTTGGAGCTGAGAAGTTGTGCGAGACTCCATGTTGATCACAGTAGGCCAGAAACTCTGAGTTTTGAAACTCCGTCCCGTGGTCTGATCTAATGGCTTTGAGAGGCGTCTCAAGAGCAACTACCACTTGTTTGATGAAGACTTTGAATGCGTTGAAGCAATCTGTTTTTGAAGCTAAGAAAAGAACCCATGTGAATCGAGAAAAATCATCTACAAGAACGTAAATGTACCTCTTTCCACCATAGCTCAACGTCTTCATTGGTCCACAAAGATCCATATGGAGAAGTTCCAAAGGCTTCTTTGTACTTACATCATTCTTGGATTTGAAGGACGTTCTTGTTTGCTTCCCTTTGATACAGGCTTCACACTGTTCAATTTTCTCAAGATCAATTTTGGGAAGTCCTTTCACAAGATTTCTTTGATGTAGCTTAAGAATTGTGCTTGGTCCAGCATGCCCAAGTCGGCGATGCCAGAGGTCAGAGTCCTCCTTTGAAACAGATAGGCATAACTCAGATTTAGGCTTGAACTCTTGGTTGAAGATATAGACATTGTTCTTTCGGACTCCTTTGAGGACAACTTTGTTGGTTCTCTTGTTGATGACGAGGCACTCCTTTGAGTCAAATGTGACTAGGTTTTCACCTTGATCACACATTTGAGAGACGCTTAAGAGGTGAAAACCAAGTCCTTCAACAAGGCTAACGTTTGTTGCTTTGATGGACGGATTGAGAATGGCAGTTCCCGTCCCTTTGATCTTTCCCTTGCCCTTGTTGCCAAACGAGATAGTTCCTCCCGTGGCACTACTTTGGATAGAAGTGAGATGAATCTGGCTTCCTGTCATATGATTTGAGGCGCCACTATCAATGATCCATGGGTGTCCCCTCACTTCCACCTGCCAAAACAAAGTTAGCGTTTGGCGACCCAGGCAAGGTGTTCCTTACTTGGTTCGTTATAGAAATAGAGCTCTAGTTCTGGCATGTAGTCATTTATATTCACGTCATTTGAAATGGCATGCTTTCGGAAAGAATTCTTAGAACGTCTAGGACGCCTAGGGTTAGCCTTAGGGACTGATTTATCATTCTCAATGTTAGTCCTAGCAGCCTTACCACTTTCAATGTCTTCCTTCTGTTTTAAACAATCATATTTGAAGTGATCTCCTCTTCCACAGTACCAACACGTCCTATAGTAAGTACCAAGGTAGTACTTCTTGTTGGGACGTTGGATTTTGTTTTCTTTCATCTTTTGAGGGTTACAGACTTTTGAACCTTCCCCTTTAGCAATTTTCTTATAGATCCTATGACTGGTGGAATTAGTATAGTAGTCTTCTTGACCTTTCTCTCCACTTTCTAGGACTCTAATTCTTTCAAGAAGATTCTTGGTCTTTTCCCTTTCCAATTCAAGTTTTGAAGTTTTGCTTGCCTCAAAGTCGCTAGGAAGGGAGTTCCTAGTGTCAGACTCATAGCCTAGTCCTCTTTTGGCTGGGACGAAGACCATTGGTCTAACTTCTTCAACTATAGGACTCTTTCCCAACACTTTCACCTCTTCCCTAAGCTTGGCATTCTCAAGTTTGAGACACATAAGTTCAGTTTTTAGGGACTTAATTTCTTCATATGAGGACTCTAGTTGTGATGACACTGTAGCACAGTTCTCACATTCAACTAAAATACTTTCATTTTCAAGTTCAAGTTCATCCATTTTATGTTGCATTACTACGCTTTCTTCCATGATTCGATTTATGTGTTTAATAAGTTTGGATTTAGAACACTTTTCCAAGGAATTCATCATGGATTCTCGAGTTACCTTTGGTTCCTTTTCAAAGGCGTCTTCTTCAACAGCTGGGGCGTCCTCTACCGCCATGTACGCCACTTGTTCATTATCTAAGGCGTCCTCGATGGCTACGTACGCCGCTGGTCCTTCAGGTTCTTCATCGTCAGAACTCACATTATCCCATGCGGCTTCACATGCTCCCAAGAGGGCCTTTATCTTCATATCTTTTGAGTTCAGTCCCGTAGTACACTTTTTGGCAAAGTGTCCTTTCTTGTTACACTTGTAGCAAGTAAGTTCCTTCATTTCTGCCTCTGTATACTTGGGACTCTCCTTTTTGTAGGGCATCTTGTATTTCTTGAATTCTTTGGTCCTTTTACCCCATACGCGAACAACCTTGTGTAGAAGGGCAAGCTCTTCCTCTTCTTCAAGTTGTTCCTTAGACTTGCTTTCCTTTTCTTTCAAGGCTTGAACGCGCATCCTTTGACGGTTCTCATTTTTATTGGCTTCTACCATTAAAGCAAGTTCTCTTTGGTGGCGCAAATACTCAGCGTACTCTGGTGTTGAGGTTATCAAGGACAGATCTGTCTGAGGATTCTTTGCCAGCTCAGCCAAATCGGACTCCCTTCTTGCTTCATATCCTCTCAGCTTCCCAAAGATTTCTTCTATATCTAAAGTCTTGTTAGCTGTATTTTCTTTGAACGTGGTTCTATCAAAGTTCCATTTTCCAGTCAGTCCATCAATGATCACTTGAACTCTGTTTCTCATTGAAATTTCAGCTTCGGGTATCCCCAAGTTCCTCATTTTAGTAACAAGAGCCTCAAAGCGATATGAGTAGTCCTTACCTGTTTCATTGGGCAACATTTTGAAGGCATAGAACTCTCTCTTGATTTCGAGCTGAACGTCTTCCTTCATCTGAGCAGTTCCTACGTGGAATTTTTCAAGAGCTTCCCACTGTAGTTTGGCAGTTGCCAAATTGCTAACTCTGGTGGCTTCCCTTTCACAAAGAGACGCTTGAACGAAGCATATAGCCTTTGCATTTGTTTCCATTATCTTGAATTCATCAGGACCCCACTCGTCCCCCTTGTCTTTCTTGTCAGCAGGAACGGTAAGGTCACCTTTCATGATCACTCTCCAGCATTGAAAGTTCTGACTTCTAACGAAGTTTTCAAAACTAATCTTCCAGCGATTGAAGTTGCCGTCCGTCAGGCGTGGAGGCTTCACGAAGGAGATTCCAATAGGTTCCATGTCCATCTTGTACCTGCAACTCAACACAATCTAGAGCGTTTGCTCTGATACCAATTGTTGGATCGTAAGTCGTTAGAATGGGCGTCCTTAACTGGGTTAAGGGCGTCCTTAGGTGCAGCGGAAAATCGACCTAACAGGAAACAAGATAAGAGAATAGACACGAGTATTTATAGAGGAACCCCACTAAGACCAACTAGTCTTATGGGTAAACCTCTACCTCCGTTGGAGGATTTTCAATAGTCGTCCCTTATCTTATTAAGAGCGAGTCGTTACAACTTAGGCGAGTCGTTACACTTCTCTGAGCTAAGCGTCCGTCCTTAGCCTCACTAGTAACACTCCTTTCCACCTAACAAGTAACCTAACACTCTTAGCTATAAGGAAGCTATTCCTCACGTCTCTCACGGTTCTTTGTGAGAGACAAACTATAACTCTAACTAATTTGTGGTTTGTTTTGGATTTAATGTGGTTGGACTTTCTTTCTCTTGCTTCAAGCTCTTCTTGATCTTCTTGATCTTCGTTCGTGTTCTTGAATGCTTCGGGTGTTGGGACAATGTTAAGGACGTCTTCAGTAATTAACATTGTGCCTAGCGTCCCTTAGTTTTGATATGACAAACTCGCCTTGATCTAATAAAGTTGTCCAAGTGTTTCAGGAACGCATGTTGAAAAGGACAACAAGTTGAGGATTAGGTAGCCGTCCTTAGGAAGTAAGGACGCTACATCCTTCAGTGAACGGCTTGGTAAAATACAAACAAGGACACCGTCCTTAATCATTACACTGGAGTCCTTCAAAGCTGGCCGATAAAGTGACATCACCAGACAAGCTTTGATCATGATCTCCACGTGGAAGAAGATCCCGCATCCAAGCCTAACGGAATTGCCAGTAAGCTTCTTTGATCTTCAGAGCAACACGTGGAAGCCGATTACTGTTGCAACGTCCCCAAGGGCATGATTGTCAGAGATAAAGTTGCCCTTTCCCAATGTCACTATAAATACTCCCCAGAGTATTTATTGTGATGTGACGCTTCAGAGAATATTCAGAGAATTTGTCAAGTCGCTCAAGAACATCAAGAACACCAAGAACAAGCTCAAGAACAAGTGAGACTTAGGTGTTAGATCGAGCGAGAAGCGTTCAACAAAATCACAAACTGTTTGTAATAGAAAAGAACAAAAAGAGTGAGAGAGTCCTTACGACGAACTGCAAGGATGGGGTGATAGTTTCCTTTAGAGAAATTAAGTTAGGTTACTCTACAGGCTTAAAGGGGTTGTTACTAGTGGACTTAGGGACGCCAGTCTAAGTGCCAGAGAAGTGTAACCGCTCGCCAGTGTATTGTAAGGAAACTTAATAAGAAAGGAAAAAGCTATTACAAAATCCTCCAAGGAGGTAGAGGTTTACACTCAAGGACTAGTTGGTACTTGAGTGGTTCCTCTATAAATCAAAAGCGTTCCTTACTTAATGTCTTAACCTGTTTAGTCTTTTGATTTCCGCTGCGAACCAAGGAAGTCCTTGATCTTTATTAAGGACATCCTGGTGAAGGACGACCTTAACTCTGTTAAGGACGCCCTTGTATTTCTGACTAACGATCCAACAATTGGTATCAGAGCAGGCGCTCTAGATTCTTACTGAGTTGCAGGTTAAGATGGACATGGAACCCATTGGAATCTCGTTCGTGAAGCCTCCGCGCCTGACGGACGGCAACTTCAACCGCTGGAAAACTAGATTTGAGAATTTCTGCAGAAGCACAAATTATCAATGCTGGAAGGTAATCATGAAGGGTGATCTCAAAGTCCCTGAAGACAATAAAGACAAAGAGGATGAATGGGGTCCTGATGAATTCAAGCTTATGGAAACGAACGCTAAGGCTATATGCTTCCTTCAAGCATCTCTCTGTGAGAGGGACGCCATCAGAGTCAGGAACTTGACTACGGCAAAAGAACAGTGGGAAGCTCTCGAAAAGTACCACATAGGAACAGCTGAGATGAAGGAAGATGTCAAGCTTGAAATTAAAAAGGAGTTCTATGCCTTCAGAATGCTGCCTAATGAATCTGTAAAGGACTACTCAAGTCGCTTTGAAGCCCTTGTGACCAAAATGCGAAACTTGGGTATCCCAGAAGCTGAAGTCTCAATGAGGAACAGAGTTGGAATAGTCATTGATGGACTCACAGGAAAGTGGAACTTTGATAGAACCACGTTCAAGGAAAACACCGCTAACAAGACCCTGGATATGGAAGAGATCTATGGGAAGCTTAGGGGTTATGAAGCAAGAAGGGAAGCCGATTTGGCTGAATTGGCAAGAAATCCTCAAACAGATATTGCATTGATGACCTCAACACCAGAGTACGCTGAGTATCTTCGTCGTCAACAAGAACTTGCTATGATGGTGGAAGCCAATAAGAATGAGAACCGTGAAAAGATGCGAGTTCAAGCTGTGAAAGAAAGAGAAAGCAAGTCTAAGGAACAGCTTGAAGAAGAGGAAGGACTTGTTCTTTTTATCAAAGTTCTGCGTTCTTTTGGAAAAAGAAGCAAACATTTCAACAAGCACAAAATGCCCAAGAAGGAAGTTCCTAAGTACACAGAGGCAGAGATGAAGGAACTTACTTGTTTTAAATGTAACAAGAAAGGACATTTTGCTAAAAAGTGTACAACAGGAATGTCTTCAAAGGATATGAAGACAAAGGCTCTCATTGGAGCGTTTGCTTCTGCATGGGATAACATGAGTTCTGATGATGAAGAACCCGATGAAGAAGAGGCCTACATTGCTCTTGAGGACGCCTTCGATAATGATCAAGTGGCTTTCATGGCTATGGAGGACGCCACAGTTGATGAGGAGGACGCTCCTAAATCTGAAAATGAGGTAACCCGTGAGTCTATGATGAAATCCTTAGAAAGTTGTTCTAAAACTAAACTCATAAAACTCATTGGAAAAATCATGGAAGAAAGTGTGATTATGCAAAAGAGAATGGATGAACTGGAAATTGAAAATGAAAACATTGTTGTTGAATGTGAAAATTGCAGTACTATGTCTATTCAACTAGAGTCCTCATGTGAAGAAGTTAAATCTCTGAAAACTGAATTAATGTGTCTCAAGCTAGAGAACGCTAACCTTAGGGATGAAGTCAAAGTGCTAGGAAAGAGTCCTGTAGTTGAAGAAGTTAGACCTATGATGTTTGTCCCAGCCAAAAGGGGACTAGGATATGAGTCTGATTCTAAGAACTCTGTCCCAAGTGACTTTGAGGCTAGTAAATCCACAGAACTTGAACAAGAGAGGGAGAAAACCAGGAATCTTCTTGATAGAATTAGAGTCCTAGAGAGTGGAGAGAAAGGTGAAGAGGACTACTATACTAACTCCACTGGTCATAGGATTTACAAGAAAATTGCTAAAAGGGAAGGTTCTAAAGTTTGCAACCCTCAAAAGATGAAACAAAACAGGATCCAACGTCCCAATAAGAAGTACTACCTCGGTACTTACTACAGGACGTGTTGGTATTGTGGTCAAGGAGATCACTAAAAGTATGAGTGTTTGAAACTAAAGGAAGACTTTGAAAAGGGAAAAGCTGCTAGGACTAACATTAAAAATGAAGAGTCCGTCCCTAAGACTAAGTTTAGGCGTTCTAGACGTTCTAGGAGTTCTTTCCGCAGATATGCTACTTCAAATGATGTGAACATTAATGACTACATGCCAGAACCAGAGTTCTATTTCTGTAACGAACCAGGTAAGGAACACCTTGCCTGGGTCGCCAAAAACTAACTTTGTTTTGGCAGGTGGAAGTGAGGGGACGCCCATGGATCATTGATAGTGGCGCCTCAAATCATATGACAGGAAGCCAGATCCATCTCACTTCTATCCAGAGTAGTGCCACGGGAGGAACGGTCTCGTTTGGCAATAAGGGCAAGGGAAAGATCAAAGGGACGGGAACTGCTATTCTCAATCCGTCCATCAAAGCAACAAATGTCTATCTTGTTGAAGGACTTGGTTTCAATCTCCTGAGTGTTTCCCAAATGTGTGACCAAGGTGAAAATTTAGTCACATTTGACTCCAAGGAGTGTCTCGTGATCAACAAGAAGTCCAACAAAGTTGTTCTCAAAGGAGTTCGCCAGAACAATGTCTACATCTTCAATCAAGAGTTCAAGCCAAAATCTGAGTTGTGCCTATCTGTTTCAAAGGAGGACGCTGACCTCTGGCATCGTCGTCTTGGACATGCTGGACTAAGCACAATCCTCAAACTGCATCAAAGAAATCTTGTGAAAGGACTTCCTCAAATTGATCCTGAGAAGATTGAACAATGTGAAGCATGTATTAAAGGGAAGCAAACAAGAACGTCCTTCAAATCTAAGAACGAAGTCAGCACAAAGAAGCCTTTGGAACTCCTTCATATGGATCTTTGTGGACCAATGAAGACGTTGAGCCATGGTGGAAAGAGGTACATTTACGTTCTTGTAGATGATTTTTCTCGTTTCACTTGGGTTCTTTTCTTGGCTTCCAAAACAGATTGCTTTAATGCGTTCAAAGTCTTCATCAAACAAGTGGAAGTTACCCTGGAGACGCCTCTTAAAGCCATAAGATCAGACCATGGAACGGAGTTTCAGAATTCAAAGTTCCTGGTCTTCTGTGATCAACATGGTGTCTCGCACAATTTTTCAGCTCCAAGGACTCCTCAACAAAATGGTGTTGTGGAAAGAAAGAATAGGACGCTGGAGGATATGGCAAGGACTATGCTTTTAGCCAATAGCGTTCCTATGTACTTCTGGGCGGAAGCTATTGCTACAGCTTGTTATATCATCAATCGTGCCATGATCCGTCCGCTGCTCAAAAAGACGTCCTATGAATTGTTGAATGGAAGGAAGCCTCGCATTGATTATCTCAGAGTGTTCGGATGCAAGTGCTTTGTTCACAACAATGACAAAGAACGACTTGGAAAGTTTGATGCAAGGAGTGATGAAGCTATATTTCTTGGATACTCTCTAACCAGCAAAGCCTATAGAGTTTTCAACAAAAGGACTCTAAAGCTTGAGGAGAGCATTCATGTTGTGTTCAAGGAGAACGTTTCTCATAAAGAAAAACCAAGTAAGAAAGAACGCTCTTCCTCACAACAGCAGGACGATTCTGAAGACGAAGCTAATTTTGGGTCCTCTGGAAAATATTATGTTCCTAAGGACGCCACTCCAAATCCTGAAGAAGTCTCAGTGGACGTTCCTAGTATTGTTGAAGGAGTTCCCTCTCGAAGTGAATCTCCAATTCAACAAGATGTGGCTGAATCAAGTCTGCAAGGTCAAGGTGTGGACGCTCTCTCTGAGGGGGAACACACCGAGGACGCCTCTTCAGATGATGAAATTGATCCTAGGTTTGCTCAACTATTTCAAAGAGAGTCCCGTTTCTCAAGAGATCATCCAACTTCTCAGATTGTCTCCGATCCAGCTCAAGGAGTTCAAACCAGATCAGCTGCAAGCAAGTCCCAAAGTGCAAATTTAGCCTTCTGTGCGTTCAACGCCTTTGTATCTATGGTGGAACCAAAGAATATCAAAGAAGCACTTCAGGACGCTGATTGGATCCAAGCAATGCAAGAAGAACTTAACCAGTTTGAAAGGAACAAAGTTTGGACTCTCGTCCCTCGTCCCAAAGGGAAAAATATCATAGGGACGCGCTGGGTGTTCCGAAATAAACTCGATGAAAGTGGTCGTGTGTCAAGGAACAAGGCAAGACTGGTGGCTCAAGGATTCAAGCAAGAGGAAGGCATTGACTATGATGAAACCTTTGCTCCCGTTGCTAGAATTGAGGCCGTTCGTCTTCTCATTGCCTTTGCCGCACACAAAGGATTCAAGCTATTTCAGATGGACGTCAAGACTGCCTTTCTAAATGGAAAACTCAAGGAAGAGGTGTATGTTGCTCAACCGCCTGGTTTCGAGGACGCCTCTCATCCAGATAATGTGTACTACTTAGACAAAGCTCTCTATGGACTCAAGCAAGCTCCTCGTGCATGGTACGACAGGTTTGCGTCCTTTCTTCTGTCTAATGGCTACACAAGAGGTTCAATTGATAAAACTTTGTTCATTAAGAAAGTTCACAAGGACATTTTAATTGCCCAAGTCTATGTTGATGATATAGTCTTTGGTAGTACTAACATGAAACTTGTAGATGAGTTCAAGTCCTTAATGAGTAGTGAATTTGAAATGTCTCTCATTGGAGAACTCACCTTCTTCCTGGGACTTCAAATCAACCAACTCAAAGATGGGACGCGCATTCATCAACAAAAGTATGTCCGTGAAATGCTGGAGAAATTTGGGATGAATACGTCCAAGCCAATGGCAACACCTTGTTCCCCAAATTCACGTCTTTATGCAGATGACCAAGGGAAGGACGTTGATCAAAAGCTATACAGAGGAATGATTGGCTCTTTGCTCTATCTGACCGCAAGCCGTCCAGACATCATGTTTGCAGTCAGCTTGTGTGCACGCTTCCAGGCAAATCCAAAGGAGTCCCACATGCAAGAAGTTAAGAGGATCTTTCGTTACCTCAAAGGACGGGACGATCTTTGCCTTTGGTATCCCAGGAAGACGTCCTTCAAACTAGTTGGCTACTCTGACGCTGACTATGCTGGACATGTCATTGATAGAAAAAGTACTTCAGGAATGGCACAGTTTCTTGGTTCATGCCTAGTCTCATGGGGATCTAAGAAACAGAACTCTGTGGCGCTTTCAACTGCGGAAGCTGAGTACGTTGTTGCTGCCTCGTGCTGTTCACAAGTTATCTGGATCAAATATCAACTTGAGGACTATGGTATATCTCTTGAAACTATTCCTATTTTGTGTGATAATACCAGTGCCGTAGAAATTGCTAAGAATCCTGTTTTTCATTCTCGCACAAAGCACATTCATATAAGACATCATTTCTTGCGTGATAATGTGGAACTAGGAATTATTAGCATGGGACATGTAAGGACTGAGGACCAAATAGCTGATATTTTTACCAAAGCACTTGATAGACGTCCCTTTGAGCATCTCAGGCTGCTCTTAGGGATGATAACCTTTAAGTAGCAAGTCCCGTTCTGCTATTCCCTCAATGCTTGGCTATGTTTAGTTGATTACATAATTGCTAAGTACTTTATGCACTAATTTCACTTTTGCAAGAACGCTAGTCTAAAACTGTTGTGTGCATATCATGAGAACGCCTTTGAATTTCTCTATTTGTCTTGAAAAAGAGTTTTCCTGATCACCCAACCCTCATTATAAGCCGAAATGATGGGAACTCTAAGCTTTCCCTAGCCGAAAACTTTGCAAAAGCGTCCTATGATCTTCACTTTTCTTTTACGGGACGTACTTGCATAGTTTTCAAATTGGTTCCTAAGGTGATCCCAGGAAGGATGTGTAAATTCTGTGAACGACAGCTATAATCTGAGTTGAGGACGCCAGTACAGTACAGGTTCATGCGGAACGCGCCCTTTTTGGAAGTTGAACAGTTGCCGTTTGAATTTTGAAATGAGGAAGTTACCAGCGTGCCCCTCACCAACCTCCTATATATACATTGATTGAAACGGCTGTCAGAACTTTCGCACGCTAAAATCTCAAAGCTCCGTTTTGCTCTGACTTCTCTCTAGATTTCCGGCAACATCTCTCTAGCTTTCCGATCAGTCTCCGACGACCTCTCTCCGATCAGCTCAGAATGTCAAGGGTCATGAACACTTCTGGTTCGTCTTTGAGTGGGAAGCGCAAGCGTCTTGCTAAGAGGAACTTTTACGTCGAAGGTCCTCCAGAAATTCAGATTGACGAGATCTTGAAGGACTTCATCGACACAATATGATCTGCAGGACTATATGATCTGCAGTCCTGTCTCACACTGGTGCTATGGCACACTATATGATCTGCAGGACTATCGTCCCCAGGCAGGAGAAGAAGTCGATTGTGCAAACTATTGACTGTCTACTCTTGGACGCCTTCCTTCAAGGCAGAAAGATCAACTTGGCCAGAATAATGATCGAGCACATGGCCAAGTGCACAAAGAAGAATCATGCTCTTCCCTACCCAGGATTAGTCAAAGCTCTCCTAATCGAGAACGATGCTTACACTCCTGGAGAAGAAACTACTCTGGGATTGCCATGGGATCAAAAGTATGGCGTCCTGGAGATAAAGCACAGCCTTGAGCTTCCCTCCATCAGGAAGCAAATTGAGAAAGAGAGAAAAGAGGCTGCAAAGAAAAAGAAAGAAGAAGAGGCCGCCAAGAGAGCTGAAGAGAAACGACTAAGGCAGGAAGCTGCTAAGAAAGCTGCTGAGGATGAGCGTGCTCGACAAGAAGCTGCAAAGAAAGGGAAGACTGTTGCTCCTGAGCCTCCCTTGATAGTTGATACTGAGGAAGACCGTGCTGCTCGCTATGCTGAAGTTGATCAGTTGTCGTCCTTCTTTAATGCCGATCAGATGGACTTCAACTTCTCGCCTTCTCATCTTCCTCCTCTTCAACAGCCGTCCTACTTTCAGTGCTCTCCTGCTCTGTCCAACACAGAAGCATACTCTGAGAAGCAGCTGTACGCCCTCATCCTTAACAATCAAAATGTTCTTGCGCAACAAGGGAACACCATCATTCAACAGAACAACGCTGCCATGCAACAAAACTACCACTATTTTCAGGCCGTTAAGACTCAGAATGACTTGATTAAGCTGCTAGTCCAGTCAATTCACAGGGATAGTACAGAGGGAGACACCCAAGAGGAAGAGGAACCTGCTGCGACGGACGCCAATGTCAATGATCAAAGCCGTCCTGCTGGATCACCTCCCACCTAACCCTTTATTCCCTCTTTATTTTTGCCTGTGCTTCTTTTGTTTTTCAAACACTTGTCTGCTTGTCTGTAATGACTTCATTCCCTTTCAATGGCAAATCTTATGTTTGTGTGCATATGTGTGTTTAAGCGTTCTCTTGCCTCTAATTGTGATTTTGTGCTATCGTCCTTAAGCTAACTTGTTATCCTTTTCGATGATGCCAAAAGGGGGAAGTGTAGTTTTGCAGAGATGCGCTTTTAATAGTTATCTAGAATAAGCAAGTGTTAAGAAGGAATTTCAGTGAAAGGAGCTAAGTTTAAGAGGGACGCTAATTAAGAAAGAAATAGAAAGCCATCCCTTCATACTTGTGCCTATATACTTGTGCCTATAGATTATTCCCAAATGTTGAAAGGACGTTCTTTGAGCTTTCAAAGCATGCTAGAGCTTAAGTGCAAAATGTTTATTGCCCAGAGTTTGTCATCATCAAAAAGGGGGAAACTGTTGGGACAATGTTAAGGACGTCTTCAGTAATTAACAAGTGAGACTTAGGTGTTAGATCGAGCGAGAAGCGTTCAACAAAATCACAAACTGTTTGTAATAGAAAAGAACAAAAAGAGTGAGAGAGTCCTTACGACGAACTGCAAGGACGAGGTGATAGTTTCCTTTAGAGAAATTAAGTTAGGTTACTCTACAGGCTTAAAGGGGTTGTTACTAGTGGACTTAGGGACGCCAGTCTAAGTGCCAGAGAAGTGTAACCGCTCGCCAGTGTATTGTAAGGAAACTTAATAAGAAAGGAAAAAGCTATTACAAAATCCTCCAAGGAGGTTGAGGTTTACACTCAAGGACTAGTTGGTACTTGAGTGGTTCCTCTATAAATCAAAAGCGTTCCTTACTTAATGTCTTAACCTGTTTAGTCTTTTGATTTCCGCTGCGAACCAAGGAAGTCCTTGATCTTTATTAAGGACATCCTGGTGAAGGACGACCTTAACTCTGTTAAGGACGCCCTTGTATTTCTGACTAACGATCCAACATCGGGAGAGCTTGAGAGAAAGTCTTCAAAGTCCACACTGTAACACCCCAAAATTATCTCGGGAATGCTACACGCCAGTGACCTTGGATTTCACACCAAAGTCACCCAAGGCTTATACAGTAACACAATAATAAGAAGAATAATTCCAAAATCCATAAATAGATCTCAAAACTTATATTGTCTTACAATCCAAAACAGTAGATGCGAATAATTAAAACGAAAGTGCGGAAGTACTCGATAACAAACGATCCTTACGATAAAAGTGTCTCATTTATTCTCAAATAATATCAAATGAAAATAACCTTGCAAGAAATGCTCCAAGTCTTCAACTCACTCCTCTTGAGACTCCAACGGCTCGAATCCTGATGTGCCGCGACGTAAATACGGTTGACACCAGCCGACCATGCAAGGAAAGAAAACGGTCGGTTAGTCTTGTGACAGACTAAGCAAATGGGTTTTAGAAAAACGGTTCTTATGGTTAGACTCCACCATTAGTATTGAATTCCGAATGAAAGCCGGTCAATAATCTAATAATGAAGTATCCCCATCGAAGGTAAGAAAGGAAATATGCTCAGGAAGGAGATAGGACGCCACATGAGGTGGATCCTTAAGCGAAGTATGCGATTGTTGGGAACTTATTATTCACACAAGTTTTTGAAAAACCTCCGTCGAGTGACTGGGTCTACGACCAACCTCACCACACAATGATTGTACGAATTCAGATTGGAAAGAAGACTTGGTCAATCGGGAGTAAGAGCGGTTTTCCAAGTTGTACTAACCGCCCTGGTTCGTTAATTATGTGCATATGCACTTATCTTACTTACTTCCAAAACGGTACATTCAGGTTGATAGCTTTTAAAATAACGGATTCGACAATGGTCGAAACAAAACAAAGGAGCTCTCAAAAATTCAATAAAGGCACTAGCTAGGTGCAATCACCCCTCATATTCGGATGAGGCGGCACGGTCATGACCAGACACTAGGGTATAGGTCCATCCTAATGCAAATATTTTAAAGAGGCGTCCAGGGTCTAACCCACACCCCTAATACTACGCTAAGTCCACATCAAGTCTCAATGGAAACGAAACACATAAGGCCACAACATCGAGCCCTAAGTCCAAGTTCTAGCGCAGTCTAGCAATATATACATCCTACATATATAATGAGGTCATTAATGCTATAACAATAAATCCTAATTCATTTATTAGCACACAAAGTTCCCAACAACATTTAAAACCAGTTATGCAAGCGAGAACCGTCCACTTGCCTTGATTCGAAGGCAAAAGGGTAATTTGTCAACGAGGTGAATCCTTACGAACAGGGTTCGTTTCCTGTTTCATTAACAACGACAAAATAAATTATATGAATTTATTTTGTTTTTTCGTTATCTAGGAAAAGGTTGGATTCAAGAGATATGCTAAAGATCTTATAAGCATATAAGTATTTTATTCATTATACATACCTATGTTCTTATAATATATTTTAAGTATTATTTCATTCTTGATTTTAATTCCTTAATCTTACACATGCCTTAGAAAAACACTTTTGAAAATCTATCCTTTAAATTTATTAACACTTAGTCATGATAAAAATTTAAGGATCAAGAAACAATTATTTTATTGTTATGTTCATAAAGTAAAAATACATTCTTTTTGGCTAATTACAATTTACTAGTGAAATTACGATAAAATAAGCTATAATATAAATAAAAATTACGTAATTAATGAAAACATCTAAGTTACTTAGAAATACTTAAATCTGTTAGTTTTTAATTTCGTAATTATTTTATTTAATTAAAAATTGTATTCTTTTCTTTAATACTCTATATTGTGATAGTTGTTTTCTTTAGGCATCAAAAGTCGAATAAAATATTCAAAAATACTGTTTATAGTTCATAAATAATATTTACAGAACATATATAATTTATAGTAATTTATATAATTAATTTAGAATAAAATACGAATTTATTTCGAAAATCAGGCTGTGTGTTTAATCGAATTTATTAACCAGTAAAAACGACATTATAATTTATGAAAATTTTATGACAATTAGAAAACTACATGAAGTCGTCATATGAATTTTTGTATGATTTAAAAGAAACTCTAACTAATTAAAATCGATTTTACAACAGAAGTATGCTGTTCGAAATTTAAGAGAAAGTGAATAGGAGCAGGGATTTACAGTGGCGACGAGGCGTTTTCAGGCGGCTCGTTCTCCGTGTTCCAGCGGTGGTTCGACGCTTAGTTGGCGACAGTTGGAAGAGGAAGTGTTGGCCTACTTGCTGTCGGAAGTGGTGGTGGTTTTGGTGGTCCGACGGCGGCGTACCGTGGCTGTAAACTTGCTTCGTCAACACAGATATGCTCTGTTTTTGGCTGAGCAGGTGCGTGTTTTCGATCGGATTTTTGAGGGATGAAACGAACACATTAAGGGATGAAATTCTGGGATTTTGAAGAGATTGAAAAGAGGATTCTAGATCTGGTTTCGGTTTTGAGTTTCGTTGAGTGGTTTAGGAGAAATTAAACTCCGAAGCGGTGAAGTTACACAACTAGGGTTCCGGGGTATTGACTGATTTTGTGTGTGATTGTGACGGGATTTGGGGTTCGATTTATAAGGATTGGGTGGATTGAGATTCAAGGATTCGAGTTGTATGCTTTCCATAGATGTTAGGCCACGATTTGGGAATGATTCCTTTCAAAAACAAATCGGGTCTTCACCATAAAGTCAGGCGAGATCTTAGGAATTTCTTCATTAATGAGCAACGGTCTTATTAGAAGAATTGCAGCATTATAAAAGGCAAGGAAGGCACTCAAGAGAGGGGGGACACAATTCTGGACACAAGTCTCGACACACCCAAAATACTCCCAAATTCATATATTCTAGCTATTGTATTTCTTTTGTTCTAAGGAGAAAGACGATCTTTTGTAACAATTGAGGAGTTCATATACATATACACGATCAATACAAACGATCCTAAGCATTCTTCTCATTTCCTTACGTTTATTCAATTTCTGTTTGTTATTTCTTCTCGATTTACATCTTATTCGTAACTTGTAACGCGTTGTGATGACTTTGTGACTAGGATTCCCTCATTATAGCGAAGTAACACGTTCACGTGGTTAATTCGCCCAAAACAACCACCATCATACCGACCTCCATGATTCTATGAGCAAACACCACAATGGGCTCAAGACTTGATGAATCAATTCACCAATGTGGTGAGGAGAGTAGATGAGATGGGCGCTCAATTCAAGGAATTCGGTGTATGGAGGAGACAAGTGGACAACCAATTTGTTCACATGGAAAATCAACTTCCAAGAGAAGAAGGGAGACTCCCAGGCCGACCCGAGGAGAATCCCCGTGCCCCACAACAACAAAATGAAGTTCGAGCCATAGGATTGAGGAGTGGACGGAGTTTGCCCGAGCCAAGAGTACCAACGACGAATGGAGAGAGTCAGACCGAGGTTCCCAGTACCTCGGGCCCGACATGCCCGGACCTCGACCCAGTGAATGGAGGAGGCCCCCTGAAGAGGACCGAGGCTCAACACACCTCGGGCCCAACTTGCCCTGAAGTCGGCCCGACTTACCCAGATGTGCCTTGTCCCCGGTCCGAGATGCTTGACGTCGGTTCCGACGTCGATCCAAAGTCGGTCCAAGCTGAAATCGTGAAGAAAAGCCAAGATCGGTCCAAGGAGGTGGATCCAAGCAAGAAGCAAGGTGCTACTACTCTTCCATATCCTATGAAGAAGCCCAAGGAGATTGTTGAGGGTAAGTTCAAGCGGTTTTTGAAGCTTTTACAAGGCTTGAACATCACCATTCCATTCACCGATGCTCTAAGTGAGATGTCATCCTATGCAAAGTTCTTGAAGGAAATCTTGAGCAAGAAGAGGTCAATTGTTGAGATGCAAGATGAGGTGAAGATCTTGGAGCTACCTCAAAAGCTAGGTGATCCCGGAAGATTTGCCATTACCGTGGGGATTGGTTCTCAACAATTCAAAGCTCTTTGTGATCTAGGAGCAAGCACTTCGGTTATGCCCATGAGCATATGGAGAAGGGCTAACCTTGGAGATATGGAGCCGGTCAATATGAGTCTTACCATGGCCGATGCTTCATCAACAAAGGCCACCGGAATTCTAGATGACGTCCCGGTTCGAGTTGGGAGATATTTTGTTCCCGACGACTTTGTAATCCTCGACATGAAAGAAGATCCGATGGTTCCCATTATTCTCGGGAGACCGTTTCTAGCTACGGCGGGTGCCAAGTTCGATGTAAGGAACGGGAAGGTCACTTTCGAGATTGGAGAGGAAAAAGTGGAGTTCCATTTCAACAAGGCACTTAATGAACCGGATGCATTGGCAATCTTAAAGCAAGAGGAAAACGCCAAGCGCAAGAGGGAGGAGTTGGGATCCACGAGAGAAGAAGCAACCACAAGAGACCGAGACATGGTCAATGATCGAGTCCATGCAGAGTTAATTGGTGGAGATAGCCCACCAAGCCATGAAGAGTATCCTAATCTATATCCTTTTGATGTAGGAGATTCTTACATTTGTCTAAATGATTTGAAAGAGGATTTAGAGGATGACTACCTTTGCTTTGATGATTTGCAAGATGATTTGAGTTATAATGTCATAGAGTCCCCTAGAAATTCTTTAGACTTTTGTGGTGTACGTGATGAAGAGCAAGTTGAGAAGATGCAAGAGATGCCAACCTACACTTTGGAGGAGACGGACAAAGGAGAATTTGGAGGCCATACTTTCATCAAACACAAATGGTGGCACTTCGGCTATGAGGAGAATGGAGATGCATATAATAAGGAGGATCAATTCACCGTGTTTCACCCTCCTTGAAGGGTAGAGGTTAGAAGTCAAGCTAGTGACTTAAAAGAAGCGCTTTTCGGGAGGCAACCCGGGTTTAGTAGATTCATTTTCATAGTTTCTAATTTGTTTTTCTTTGCTTTAGCTTAGATTCTTCCTAATCTCTTCTCTAGCATGTATTTTGTGGATATGTGTGTTATGTGAGCTTCATGATCATGTGTGGTATTTGTGGAAATAATGCAATGACTTGTGGGTAGACAATTGCCAAGCCAAGGGAATTTTAGGAACCAAAACCGGGCAGGACCAAGGTACCCAGTACTTCGGGCCCGAGGTGCCCGACGTCGGTCCAGTTAAGCCGACCCACTCTTGGACCTTGACTTTGTGGAAATTCCTACTATACCCTCTTGACCCACCTTTGTCTTCTTCCCCATTTAAGATCCTTTTCCCTTACCTAACTTCATCACCCCCATAACCACTTTCCCAAAAATACCCAATTCTCTCTCAAAACCCAATTCGATCCCCTCTCCCCCACCATACTCGATCCTCAAGCCAACTCACCACCAGATCTCGATCCAACCCCAAGCATCCCCAAACATTGAACCAAAAACCAAAAAAAAATCCCCACCAAAATCCCATAAATCTTCATCCCTCTTCTAGATCTAGAAGAGCAAATTTGAGTTCTAAAGAGTTGTTTGCTAGAAGTCTTTGATTCTTAATATTTGGTATGTAAATCTCAATTTCTACTTGATTCCTTGTGAATTTCATGCTTACATTGCTAGATTTGAGATATGCCATGATTGAGTGAGCTTAGACCTTGAGCATCCATGGTGATTTGTATGCTTTGTGAAATTTGTGCTTAATTGTTGCTTAGACCCACTTGGAACTTCGATTGATGATGAGAATTGGTTGATTTTGGATTTTAGGAGCATGATAGTGTGTTTTATGGGTGAAAAGAGGTAGAGAAGTCGGAATAGAGTCGGTCCGAGGTACCCAGTACCTCGGGACCGATGTTGAATGTCGGTCCACAAGTCGGACCGAGGTTGTGAACCTCGGGCCCGATGTGCTGAGTTGGACGATCCTTTGCAATTTGACTTTCTCTTGTGTGAATGCATGATTATCATGATATGTCCTGAGGCTAGACCATTGATATGTGAATCTTAGTTCATGCATGATTGAATTTTGTGGATTGAGTGTGTTAAGTATAAGTATGGGGTCATCTCTTTGCATGATGAGTTGTTTATTGAGGAAGCTTGTGCTCTTGTTGTGATTGTATAGATTTTATCTTGGAGTTCTTTGATTTTGATTGCGTAGGTATCATGTCTACCCGAGCATCTTCTTCAAGGATGGAGAAAGCCACCAAGAAGTCCAAAAAGTCGTCCAAGAGAGTCCAAAGGATGGATGATGTGCGTATTGAGGATGAGGATGATGCTAGAGAGTATGAGTGTCTCATGGGTCTATCTCACCACACCCGGTGGTTAGATTGGGAGTCAATTCAAAAGATGTGCATGGATGAGGCTCTTACTCGGTGCTACTCTAACATTGGGCTCAATGTGTTGCTAAGGTGGAGCAACACTCATTTTCCCGCCTTGACGTCCGAGTTCATGGCGACATTCAAGTGCACTTATGAGGGGCCCGAGAGTGAAGGCATGATCTCCTTCCAAATGGGCAACGAATTGCAAGAACTCTCTCTCCGGAACTTGGCACATTACTTTGGGTTCCCATTTCCGAGAGATGAGGCCTATGTTGACAATGAGAAGGTCGACTACCTTTGGAAGTTTGTAGCCGGGAAGAGTGAGATGAGGATAGGAGCATCGACAAATGAGATAGTCAACCCACTCTTCCGAGTCATGATCCGAGCCTTGGGTTGTTCTATCTTTGCAAGGCACGAATTGAGCAAGCCTATGAAGGAGGAGGCCATGCTACTCTACGAGATGTTGTTTGAGAGTGAGAAGTCGATGAACCTCACATGGGAATGGGTGAAGATGGTGAGGGACTTCCAAAGTTCTTCATGGATCTATTTCGGAGGCATGATCGCCCGACTAGCTCACCGTCTTGAGGTGGACTTGTCTACCTACACACCGGCCTCTAATGGTGTGGAGTTCATGGACCTCAATTACTTCAAGAAGGCCAACATTATCAAGGAGAAAGTTGTTCCCGACTTCATAGACCGACTCATGCCACACTCCAACTTCAACAATGTGCACATCCCTTTGGGGCCTCGACTCTTCGACCTCACTTGTTACTACAATTGGTATCAAGTGTGGGCGGGGAACGTCAATCCTCATGGAGAGCCGGAAGGGACACTCGAGGTTAGGAGACGAGCACAACACATCCGTTTCACTACACCTCAAGCTTCCCCGGACACCGAAGAAGAGGAGCCCAATCAATACGAGTTTGTAAGGAGGGACGACATGGAGGTGGACGTGCCTAGAAGTGAAGAAGAAGGAGAAGAAAGTGGTTACCACAATTTGCTCACCGACCACGCCCCAACACTCTTGGACCGAGGTGCTTCACAAATCGGGCCCGACATTCACCAACGTCGGTCCGAGGCTAACTTGCCCGATCCGGTCCCGAGCCACTTCGAGCGGGGTGAGGGAAGTGGAGCATATCAAGCACCACCAAGCTATGGAGGGTATGAGGGGTATGCCCAATGGTACGGCCCCGGAATGGTGTTCCCCGAGCCTAACCAATCGGTGGACATGAACTTCTTGGCCAACCAAATGGCACATCTCCAACTTCAACAATCATCAATGCTTCAAGAGGCGCATCAAATCAACCTTCAACAACAAAACCTCAACTTCCAACAACAACAACTTTTCCACCACCAAGAGGACTTCCAAGTGCAATTTGATGAGGTGAACCGCCACATCGCCTACACTAGACGTGAAGTGGAAGACTTGAGGGCGGCCGAGGATCAAAGGTGGACCGTCCAAGCAAGTTTCAATGAGTGGATGTCCGGGAATTTCTCATCCCGTGAAGACCAATGGACACGTCCCGCACCACCAATCCAACCGCCAAGTCAAGACCCTTTCCACGACCATGTGTATGAGCGAGAGCGACACGCCCGGCTCCAAAGGAGACAACGCCGTGGCCACCCTCCAAACTAAACCTCAAAAAGCCATTCAAGAATAAGGAAAAATTGTGAGCTCTCTTTACTCTTCTCTTTACTTTTGAGTTTTGATTTCTTTTGATGAGGACATCAAAATTTTAAGTATGGGGTGGGTTAGTAGCTCATAGTTCCATGTGTAGTTTAATGTGTTTTCTCTTGTTTTGTCTAAGGGATGTTTCATTTTGGGTTAGTGGCATGATTTTATGGCATGAATGGATGAGTATGTTTTTGTTTGAGAAAAATTTTTGCAAAAAAAAAATCCATAAAAATTTGAAAAATTTCGGTTGAAAACATCAAAAAGATTTTGTTTTTGGACTAGGAGTTCCCATCTTAGATGTCCATATGAAGGCTAATGATGATGTGAGCATGTAAAATCCTTTGCATATTTTTGGATAGTTTAGCCTCTAAATGGATGTTGTTTTTGATGTGATATGATATCTTACATGTTTTTATTGAGCACATGAGTTCTTGGATAAGATTTGATGCAACTAAGCTAGAGTGAACCTTGTGAGATTATTTTTGGCCATTTTAGGGATGATTATTCATTATTGCATATCCCTCATTTTCTTGTGTGAATAGCTCAAGCATGCTAAGTAATACTTGCTATTGAGGTGTTTATCTATTTTCCAAGGCCAACATGAGATTTGTTCTATGCATTGTCGCATTGATTTGAACTTTATTTCATTTAGTCACAAAATGTTCCATATCCTACCTTGAAGATAAACCGTTGCTTGTAGCCCCATTTTAGCCTTAGACCTTTGTTTGAAACTCCTCAAAAATATGATTCCTAGCCTATATGACTTGACCCTTACGGGATTGGACTTTAGTGAGAGGTTTTGGAATGTATTTGGAGAGTTGAGATTCTCGTTGGTAAAGGACAAGAAATGGTGTTATAAACCAAGTGGGTAGTGCATCTTTGGCCTGAAGAAAGAAAGAAAATGTTGGAAAAAAAATAGTGGATTGAAAGCAAAGGGCTTAAGTGAAGAAAAGGGCACCGACCGAGTTCAAAGTGACCTCGGGCCCGATGTATAATGCAAGTCGATCCTAGTGAAAAAAAGTGACAAAAACCCAACAAAAAGTGTAGTGCAAAGATGAAGTGGAATGTTTAGTGAAAAGTGGGTTGAGAAAAGAAAAGAAAGAAAAAAATTCAAAATCTGTTGGGTGAGTGAAGTTGAAAGTGGAATAATTTGGTGAGTTTGGTGAGAGACTAGAAAGTTCAATCCCCATTGTAAGCACCACAAGACCAAAGTGATTCCTACCTTGAGAAATACCAAAAGCCCCATTACAACCCGGCCGAATGGAACCTCTTTGAGGACCTCCATTGAGCCAAGTTCATATTCTTTGTATGCATTGTAATAGGCATCTCTAGGTGGAGGAATTGGTGATATTAGCTTCAATTGTAAAGTCTTTACTTGCATGATTTTTGAGTATTGAGTGTTCATTTTCAAGCCTAAACACATGATGAGTGATACACATTTCTATTTCCCTAAAGTGAGGCTTTGTCGCATTAGACCTTATTCCTTGAACACTTGATCATGTGTAATGATGTAATCTTGCTAGCATATCTTTCACTTGTTCTTACTAGATTTTTCATATGAGGCTTTACTTGAAAATTGTGCTTCGGTCTTGCTTACATTGTTATTGCTTGAGGACAAGCAAGTTTAAGTATGGGGTATTCTGATGTCTCTCATTTTGGAGGTGTTTTAGTGGTTAATTTCCTTTGTAAATATGTGTTTTTTTTATTCCCTTCTTTGTTAGTTTCGTTCCTTTCTAGCTTAGTTCCCGGTTTTCTTGAAGATTCGGAAACTATGCGAGTTTGCTTCGATTTGTAGGTAAAATGGCAAGAATGAGGACATTTTGGAGGAGCTTATGAAGGAGCCAAGTCAAGGAGCGCAAGAGCCAAGCTAAGAGTGAAGTGGAACCGAAGGAAACCCAAGAAGAAGACAAGGATCGAGGCCCAGGACCGAGTTCCACGACATCGGGCCCGAGATTGAGCAACCAGAGCCAGGACCGACGTTCCCAACGTCGGGCCCGAGGTGCATCCGTGTCGGTCCTAAGTCGGCAATTGAGAGGATTGTTCCCCAAGGCATATTTTTAGTAACTTTCCACATTTGCCCCTTTCTAAATTAGGATTCCTTGGTCCCCAATCCATGAGAGGCTATAAATAGAGGTGATTAGAGAGCATAAAAGAGGGGGGAGGTTTTTGGATAGAACACACTCAAATCACTCTCTAAAGGCTCAAAGGAACACTTGGAGGGCAAGGAGAAGAAAGGAGAAGGAAGAGAAGAGGAGATCGGTGGAGCTAGGAGGAGGATTAGTGAGTTTTGTACTTTGTTTTGCTTTGATCAAGTAGAATGGAGACTTGAATTTTGTTGATACTTTGGAATTGAATGCAATTTGAGTTTGGTTTGATGTTGATGATTGAGATTTGCTTGATTTCCCTTTTGATTGCTTTGTTCTCTTACTTGATGGAGTAGGTTCCATAGTCTTGGGCTATGGGGGAATCCCCTAGCTAGGATTGGGTAGAAAACCTCAACTCCATAGCCTTTGAGTGCTTGATCTATGAATCCTCTCTACACTAAGCTTAAATTCTCTTGTGAAAACAAGGGGCTTAGGGCTTGTGATTGGTAAGAGTAAGCGAGAGCAATCTCGAACCAAATCACTAGACCTAACATCGAAGGAGAGTGAAAACTCCCTTGGGTCGAGGTGTAGATTGGAGGGATTGAAGGTTAACAACCTCGATCTCACAAGGATCAAACACTTATTGGTTGAATTGGGGTAGAATATCCAAGTCTAGTTAGGGGTGGAACCCAAAAACCCAAGACCGATCTACTTATTGTTCAAGACCGAGTTACCCAGTACATCGGGCCCGACTTGTACCACGTCGGTCCCGTGCAACTCAACCTCGATCCACCCTCGGACCGAAGTGACTTGTGTCGGTCCGAGGCGATCTCTTTTGTTTTCCTTTGTGTTGCCTTTCTTTCATCTTTTCTTAGTCTTTTTGGGTACTCTCGACGCACGAACTCCCGTGTGTTCGACACCCTACCTCTTTACTACAATTTGAGGTTCGGTTTTATAAATTTAAATTGTGAGACCCTCCTATTCCGGACCGATCAGAATTTTGGCGTCGTTGCCGGGGAGTTCTACTTGTTCGAGGTACCTTCTTTGTTGAGTCTTTGATTTTTGGTAGTGATTTGGGTGAGGGATTAGCCCAAACCCCTTGTTTGTTTTGATTCGGTTTTGTTTGTGTCTTTGGTTATAGGTGCATGCGAGCTAGTTCCGTCCGAGGAACCCTTGAGCTCGACTTTGTGTATGATCCGGAGAGTATTCTAAGGCAAGCCCGAAAGAAGAAGAGGATGGCGGACCAAGCCCGAGATGAGGAGTTCGAAAGGATGAGAGCCGACATGGCTCGCTTGCAAATGGAGATGGCAAACCGAGATGCCGAGGCCCGTAGAGAGAGGGAGCAAAGGATGAGATTGGAGGCTCAAATCAACACTCAACCCCGGAATGCTAGACAATACATGCATCCGGAGTTGAAGGTTCCCGAGCCGGCCATCGTTTTGCCGGAAGTGTCAAAGAATTTTGAGATCAAAACTCAATTTATCTCACTCATCAAGAGAGAGCAATTCCAAGGGAGACCGAATGAGTGCCCGATCGAGCATGTCAAGCAATTCAAGGATCTATGTGAGACCATCTCGACGGACGACGAGACACTTGAGTATTTGCTACTCAAGGCCTTCAAGTGGTCCTTGGGAGGCAAAGCTTTGCATTGGTTGGAGAGCCAAGCACCTTGATCTATCACATCATGGAGGGCTCTCAACGACTCATTCTTGATGAAGTTCTTCCCACCCACAGAGACGACGGAGCTTAGAATGAAGATTGCAAATTTTCAACAAGGAGCTCACGAGCCACTTTTCGAGGCGTGGGACCGGTTCAAAGAGATGTTAAGGGCGTGTCCAACACATGGGCAACAACCTTATGTCCTTCAAGACATTTTCTTCCAAGGAATCAACCCCGCCACCAAGGATAAATTGAACCTTCATACCGATTGTGGGTTCATTGACTTGCCTCCGGAGCAAGCATGGGAGTTGCTAGACAAGCTCTCGGATTATGAAGCCATGTATGGTGTCAATCAAGTGAGCAAGGAAGTGAGGATCCATGGAGAAGGTCCGAAGAGGCTCTATGATCCAAAGGGTGAAGAGGTGGATAAAGATGTGAAGATCCAATTCTTGGAGGATGAGTTGAACAAGATGAGGAGGAAGATGGGACATCTCCAACAAAACACAAGAGCATGTGAAGAGTGTGGTTCTTTGAAACATGGAACCCAAGATTGCCCAAATGAGCGCCAAGTCCGATTGGCCGAGCAAATTGAGGAGGCCAACTATGTTCAAAGGAACTACGGAGGGAGAGCCAATTTCAACAATGGAGGAAGGTGGAACCAAGGCCAAGCTAGTGGCTACAACAACAACTTCAACCAAAACGAGCCAAGGGCCCAACCACTGTTGGGCCGTCAGAAATCCGAGCCCACAACGCAATAGAGGAGAAGCCCATAATCAGAATTATCGCCAAGAACCGATTGAGAGAATCCGTTAATTTCGCATATCATTAATGCTGCAACGGTACTGTAGCAACGGGATACAGGATCATAACTCCAAGGGCGAAAATCAAGGGATTTGCTCCTTGATTGCCAACGGCTAAGTCAAAGGCAAGAATCTTGGGCATTTATAACAAATCTTCACCATAAAGTCAGGCGAGATCTTAGGGATTTCTTCATTAATGAGCAACGGTCTTATTAGAAGAATTGCAGCATTATAAAAGGCAAGGAAGGCACTCAAGAGAGGGGGGACACAATTCTGGACACAAGTCTCGACACACCCAAAATACTCCCAAATTCATATATTCTAGCTATTGTATTTCTTTTGTTCTAAGGAGAAAGACGATCTTTTGTAACAATTGAGGAGTTCATATACATATACACGATCAATACAAACGATCCTAAGCATTCTTCTCATTTCCTTACGTTTATTCAATTTCTGTTTGTTATTTCTTCTCGATTTACATCTTATTCGTAACTTGTAACGCGTTGTGACGACTTTGTGACTAGGATTCCCTCCGTGGGGCCCTAGCCAAAAACAATTGGCGCCCACCGTGGGGCCCTAGCCAAAAAAGAAGTCACGCCGGAGCAAGTTGCGGAATCTTCATCAACATGGACGCAAATCTTAGCCTTGTGGGGGATCTTGAGCCAATCAACAACCAAGTCAACGGAAACGGCGATGACTACAGTCATAACACCAACAGCGGAGTGACCAGTGGCGGACTACCCGCTGGGGGGTTCGAGAACGTAGATGGAAACATTGGAAACTCCGAGCAGCAAGGAGGAGGCGAATCTAGCGCCATCGCGGAACTCCACATAACCATGCTGACTCTTCAAAAAGAGTTGGATAGCCAAAAGGAGGCTAATGCTAAGTTTACCGAGATTTATGAAAAGAAAATTGAATCTTTGACTAATGAACGTAATTTGCTTCGATCTCAGGTACAATCAGTCCCGGCTTACCACCAAAGGATAGACGCGTTGAACGGTGCCGCTAGGCGTCTAAACGTGGATGGTCCAAACTTCATCACTCCTAACGACATCAGATTGTTAACAGGTAACCAGGTAAATGGTAATTCCTCAAGGGTCACTCGGGAAGATACTTTGCAATTTGACTTTCTCTTGTGTGAATGCATGATTATCATGATATGTCCTGAGGCTAGACCATTGATATGTGAATCTTAGTTCATGCATGATTGAATTTTGTGGATTGAGTGTGTTAAGTATAAGTATGGGGTCATCTCTTTGCATGATGAGTTGTTTGTTGAGGAAGCTTGTGCTCTTGTTGTGATTGTATAGATTTTATCTTGGAGTTCTTTGATTTTGATTGCGTAGGTATCATGTCTACCCGAGCATCTTCTTCAAGGATGGAGAAAGCCACCAAGAAGTCCAAAAAGTCGTCCAAGAGAGTCCAAAGGATGGATGATGTGCGTATTGAGGATGAGGATGATGCTAGAGAGTATGAGTGTCTCATGGGTCTATCTCACCACACCCGGTGGTTAGATTGGGAGTCAATTCAAAAGATGTGCATGGATGAGGCTCTTACTCGGTGCTACTCTAACATTGGGCTCAATGTGTTGCTAAGGTGGAGCAACACTCATTTTCCCGCCTTGACGTCCGAGTTCATGGCGACATTCAAGTGCACTTATGAGGGGCCCGAGAGTGAAGGCATGATCTCCTTCCAAATGGGCAACGAATTGCAAGAACTCTCTCTCCGGAACTTGGCACATTACTTTGGGTTCCCATTTCCGAGAGATGAGGCCTATGTTGACAATGAGAAGGTCGACTACCTTTGGAAGTTTGTAGCCGGGAAGAGTGAGATGAGGATAGGAGCATCGACAAATGAGATAGTCAACCCACTCTTCCGAGTCATGATCCGAGCCTTGGGTTGTTCTATCTTTGCAAGGCACGAATTGAGCAAGCCTATGAAGGAGGAGGCCATGCTACTCTACGAGATGTTGTTTGAGAGTGAGAAGTCGATGAACCTCACATGGGAATGGGTGAAGATGGTGAGGGACTTCCAAAGTTCTTCATGGATCTATTTCGGAGGCATGATCGCCCGACTAGCTCACCGTCTTGAGGTGGACTTGTCTACCTACACACCGGCCTCTAATGGTGTGGAGTTCATGGACCTCAATTACTTCAAGAAGGCCAACATTATCAAGGAGAAAGTTGTTCCCGACTTCATAGACCGACTCATGCCACACTCCAACTTCAACAATGTGCACATCCCTTTGGGGCCTCGACTCTTCGACCTCACTTGTTACTACAATTGGTATCAAGTGTGGGCGGGGAACGTCAATCCTCATGGAGAGCCGGAAGGGACACTCGAGGTTAGGAGACGAGCACAACACATCCGTTTCACTACACCTCAAGCTTCCCCGGACACCGAAGAAGAGGAGCCCAATCAATACGAGTTTGTAAGGAGGGACGACATGGAGGTGGACGTGCCTAGAAGTGAAGAAGAAGGAGAAGAAAGTGGTTACCACAATTTGCTCACCGACCACGCCCCAACACTCTTGGACCGAGGTGCTTCACAAATCGGGCCCGACATTCACCAACGTCGGTCCGAGGCTAACTTGCCCGATCCGGTCCCGAGCCACTTCGAGCGGGGTGAGGGAAGTGGAGCATATCAAGCACCACCAACCGAGCCCACAACGCAATAGAGGAGAAGCCCATAATCAGAATTATCGCCAAGAACCGATTGAGAGAATCCGTTAATTTCGCATATCATTAATGCTGCAACGGTACTGTAGCAACGGGATACAGGATCATAACTCCAAGGGCGAAAATCAAGGGATTTGCTCCTTGATTGCCAACGGCTAAGTCAAAGGCAAGAATCTTGGGCATTTATAACAAATCTTCACCATAAAGTCAGGCGAGATCTTAGGGATTTCTTCATTAATGAGCAACGGTCTTATTAGAAGAATTGCAGCATTATAAAAGGCAAGGAAGGCACTCAAGAGAGGGGGGACACAATTCTGGACACAAGTCTCGACACACCCAAAATACTCCCAAATTCATATATTCTAGCTATTGTATTTCTTTTGTTCTAAGGAGAAAGACGATCTTTTGTAACAATTGAGGAGTTCATATACATATACACGATCAATACAAACGATCCTAAGCATTCTTCTCATTTCCTTACGTTTATTCAATTTCTGTTTGTTATTTCTTCTCGATTTACATCTTATTCGTAACTTGTAACGCGTTGTGACGACTTTGTGACTAGGATTCCCTCCGTGGGGCCCTAGCCAAAAACAATTGGCGCCCACCGTGGGGCCCTAGCCAAAAAAGAAGTCACGCCGGAGCAAGTTGCGGAATCTTCATCAACATGGACGCAAATCTTAGCCTTGTGGGGGATCTTGAGCCAATCAACAACCAAGTCAACGGAAACGGCGATGACTACAGTCATAACACCAACAGCGGAGTGACCAGTGGCGGACTACCCGCTGGGGGGTTCGAGAACGTAGATGGAAACATTGGAAACTCCGAGCAGCAAGGAGGAGGCGAATCTAGCGCCATCGCGGAACTCCACATAACCATGCTGACTCTTCAAAAAGAGTTGGATAGCCAAAAGGAGGCTAATGCTAAGTTTACCGAGATTTATGAAAAGAAAATTGAATCTTTGACTAATGAACGTAATTTGCTTCGATCTCAGGTACAATCAGTCCCGGCTTACCACCAAAGGATAGACGCGTTGAACGGTGCCGCTAGGCGTCTAAACGTGGATGGTCCAAACTTCATCACTCCTAACGACATCAGATTGTTAACAGGTAACCAGGTAAATGGTAATTCCTCAAGGGTCACTCGGGAAGATACTTTGCAATTTGACTTTCTCTTGTGTGAATGCATGATTATCATGATATGTCCTGAGGCTAGACCATTGATATGTGAATCTTAGTTCATGCATGATTGAATTTTGTGGATTGAGTGTGTTAAGTATAAGTATGGGGTCATCTCTTTGCATGATGAGTTGTTTGTTGAGGAAGCTTGTGCTCTTGTTGTGATTGTATAGATTTTATCTTGGAGTTCTTTGATTTTGATTGCGTAGGTATCATGTCTACCCGAGCATCTTCTTCAAGGATGGAGAAAGCCACCAAGAAGTCCAAAAAGTCGTCCAAGAGAGTCCAAAGGATGGATGATGTGCGTATTGAGGATGAGGATGATGCTAGAGAGTATGAGTGTCTCATGGGTCTATCTCACCACACCCGGTGGTTAGATTGGGAGTCAATTCAAAAGATGTGCATGGATGAGGCTCTTACTCGGTGCTACTCTAACATTGGGCTCAATGTGTTGCTAAGGTGGAGCAACACTCATTTTCCCGCCTTGACGTCCGAGTTCATGGCGACATTCAAGTGCACTTATGAGGGGCCCGAGAGTGAAGGCATGATCTCCTTCCAAATGGGCAACGAATTGCAAGAACTCTCTCTCCGGAACTTGGCACATTACTTTGGGTTCCCATTTCCGAGAGATGAGGCCTATGTTGACAATGAGAAGGTCGACTACCTTTGGAAGTTTGTAGCCGGGAAGAGTGAGATGAGGATAGGAGCATCGACAAATGAGATAGTCAACCCACTCTTCCGAGTCATGATCCGAGCCTTGGGTTGTTCTATCTTTGCAAGGCACGAATTGAGCAAGCCTATGAAGGAGGAGGCCATGCTACTCTACGAGATGTTGTTTGAGAGTGAGAAGTCGATGAACCTCACATGGGAATGGGTGAAGATGGTGAGGGACTTCCAAAGTTCTTCATGGATCTATTTCGGAGGCATGATCGCCCGACTAGCTCACCGTCTTGAGGTGGACTTGTCTACCTACACACCGGCCTCTAATGGTGTGGAGTTCATGGACCTCAATTACTTCAAGAAGGCCAACATTATCAAGGAGAAAGTTGTTCCCGACTTCATAGACCGACTCATGCCACACTCCAACTTCAACAATGTGCACATCCCTTTGGGGCCTCGACTCTTCGACCTCACTTGTTACTACAATTGGTATCAAGTGTGGGCGGGGAACGTCAATCCTCATGGAGAGCCGGAAGGGACACTCGAGGTTAGGAGACGAGCACAACACATCCGTTTCACTACACCTCAAGCTTCCCCGGACACCGAAGAAGAGGAGCCCAATCAATACGAGTTTGTAAGGAGGGACGACATGGAGGTGGACGTGCCTAGAAGTGAAGAAGAAGGAGAAGAAAGTGGTTACCACAATTTGCTCACCGACCACGCCCCAACACTCTTGGACCGAGGTGCTTCACAAATCGGGCCCGACATTCACCAACGTCGGTCCGAGGCTAACTTGCCCGATCCGGTCCCGAGCCACTTCGAGCGGGGTGAGGGAAGTGGAGCATATCAAGCACCACCAACCGAGCCCACAACGCAATAGAGGAGAAGCCCATAATCAGAATTATCGCCAAGAACCGATTGAGAGAATCCGTTAATTTCGCATATCATTAATGCTGCAACGGTACTGTAGCAACGGGATACAGGATCATAACTCCAAGGGCGAAAATCAAGGGATTTGCTCCTTGATTGCCAACGGCTAAGTCAAAGGCAAGAATCTTGGGCATTTATAACAAATCTTCACCATAAAGTCAGGCGAGATCTTAGGGATTTCTTCATTAATGAGCAACGGTCTTATTAGAAGAATTGCAGCATTATAAAAGGCAAGGAAGGCACTCAAGAGAGGGGGGACACAATTCTGGACACAAGTCTCGACACACCCAAAATACTCCCAAATTCATATATTCTAGCTATTGTATTTCTTTTGTTCTAAGGAGAAAGACGATCTTTTGTAACAATTGAGGAGTTCATATACATATACACGATCAATACAAACGATCCTAAGCATTCTTCTCATTTCCTTACGTTTATTCAATTTCTGTTTGTTATTTCTTCTCGATTTACATCTTATTCGTAACTTGTAACGCGTTGTGACGACTTTGTGACTAGGATTCCCTCCGTGGGGCCCTAGCCAAAAACAATTGGCGCCCACCGTGGGGCCCTAGCCAAAAAAGAAGTCACGCCGGAGCAAGTTGCGGAATCTTCATCAACATGGACGCAAATCTTAGCCTTGTGGGGGATCTTGAGCCAATCAACAACCAAGTCAACGGAAACGGCGATGACTACAGTCATAACACCAACAGCGGAGTGACCAGTGGCGGACTACCCGCTGGGGGGTTCGAGAACGTAGATGGAAACATTGGAAACTCCGAGCAGCAAGGAGGAGGCGAATCTAGCGCCATCGCGGAACTCCACATAACCATGCTGACTCTTCAAAAAGAGTTGGATAGCCAAAAGGAGGCTAATGCTAAGTTTACCGAGATTTATGAAAAGAAAATTGAATCTTTGACTAATGAACGTAATTTGCTTCGATCTCAGGTACAATCAGTCCCGGCTTACCACCAAAGGATAGACGCGTTGAACGGTGCCGCTAGGCGTCTAAACCCCCCAGATAACGTGTTCCCAAACCATCGACACATAACAATTTCTTTCATTTCAAAAGGTACGGTGCTAATGAACATTAGCACCGTACCTTTTGAAATGAAAGAAATTGTTATGTGTCGATGGTTTGGGAACACGTTATCCGGTCCCGCACTAAACTGGCACTCTCATTTACCACTTGAAAGTATCTCATCTTTTGCTGAGTTGGTTGATAAGTTCAGGATCAGGTTCGCAAGCAGTCGGCACGCCAAGAAGCGGTCAAGCGATTTGTATCGGCTTACCCAAAAACCGCGCGAGTCCCTGAAGGCGTTCCTCAACCGCTACAACGAGGAACTCGTAACAATCGAGGGATGCGATGCAGCCATTGCCGTGGAAGCTTTCCAACGGGGTATATCATCCCGTAACCAGGAGTTATATCGTGAACTAACCAAATACCCTTGCTCGAACTTTGATGAAGTACAGGTAAAGGCGTTAGCACACGTTCGATTGGAAGAGGACGACCTCTTCACAGATCAAATAGCCAGTCCTTATCGAGTTGATCATAGGCAAGAAAGGCGAGAGACGAGATACAGCCCCTACCTTTCCACCGAGCGTACTTTACGACATGCCAAAACCAACCATTAACACGACTTACGCAAGCTGACAGGACGTGTTACAAGTATCGAGTGGCAATAAGCGGTTATGCATATGGACAACACTTCAAATCAAGTCGGTATAGGACTGGGGGTAGCCTTGAAATCACCACAGGGGGTAGCTTGGAGCTATAGCAAACGCGTTAATGCAAAGGTGCTTACGAGTTAGTGTCGCATGATGTAGTAAGTGTCCAGAAGTCTTAAGTTATATCATTTCTGAATAAGGTACATGACAAATCTGTTATTTCAACATCTTTACATTTCCCCACACATACATACCGTTCTACTATACGATTCATAAAGAACGCTCTTACGCGTACATGACATCGACAACATCTTACGAAAAACTAGCAAGGGACGCCTTGTGACGTTACTGGCCAAAACAAAGGCCCCTGCCTAACAATCAGGCAATAATGTGCACACAACGACTAGTCGAACAAGGATGCAAGAGACAGGTTACGGGTTACGGCGCTCGCAAAACGATTTCTACATCAATGCAAGTGTTTACACCTTACACATTTTGCTCTCTATTCTATGCATCCCACACAAAAAGCGCTATACAAATATTACATGCGGAAACACGTTTATACACGTTCCGCCACAAGTACTTCACATGGAAACACGTTTATACATGTCCCGTTACGAGTACGTACTTCACACGGAAACACGTTTATACACGTCCCGTTACAAGTCTCTACACACGGAAACACGTTTATACACGTTCTGTCACAAATACTACGCGGAAACACGTTTACACATGTTCTGTCACGTATGCTACATTCGGAAAAACGTTTATACACGTTACGTCTCAAACACTACATCATTACATGATACTTGCGGAAATACGTTTAAACACGTTCCGTCTTCACTTCAGTCTTCAACTCCAAACCCGTTTTGGAACCAACAAGGAGCGACGAGCTTCATTTCGCGGGAAACAGGTCCGTGATTAGATCAAAAACCCTGAAAAGTCGGGGACTTTCCCGAATTTTTGATGGGGGTATTGTTGGGCCGTCAGAAATCCGAGCCCGCAACGCAATAGAGGAGAAGCCCATAATCAGAATTATCGCCAACAACCGATTGAGAGAATCCGTTAATTTCGCATATCATTAATGCTGCAACGGTACTGTAGCAATGGGATACAGGATCATAACTCCAAGGGCGAAAATCAAGGGATTTGCTATTGCCAACGGCTAAGTCAAAGGCAAGAATCTTGGGCATTTATAACAAATCTTCACCATAAAGTCAGGCGAGATCTTAGGAATTTCTTCATTAATGAGCAACGGTCTTATTAGAAGAATTGCAGCATTATAAAAGGCAAGGAAGGCACTCAAGAGAGGGGGGACACAATTCTGGACACAAGTCTCGACACACCCAAAATACTCCCAAATTCATATATTCTAGCTATTGTATTTCTTTTGTTCTAAGGAGAAAGACGATCTTTTGTAACAATTGAGGAGTTCATATACATATACACGATCAATACAAACGATCCTAAGCATTCTTCTCATTTCCTTACGTTTATTCAATTTCTGTTTGTTATTTCTTCTCGATTTACATCTTATTCGTAACTTGTAACGCGTTGTGATGACTTTGTGACTAGGATTCCCTCATTATAGCGAAGTAACACGTTCACGTGGTTAATTCGCCCAAAACAACCACCATCATACCGACCTCCATGATTCTATGAGCAAACACCACAATGGGCTCAAGACTTGATGAATCAATTCACCAATGTGGTGAGGAGAGTAGATGAGATGGGCGCTCAATTCAAGGAATTCGGTGTATGGAGGAGACAAGTGGACAACCAATTTGTTCACATGGAAAATCAACTTCCAAGAGAAGAAGGGAGACTCCCAGGCCGACCCGAGGAGAATCCCCGTGCCCCACAACAACAAAATGAAGTTCGAGCCATAGGATTGAGGAGTGGACGGAGTTTGCCCGAGCCAAGAGTACCAACGACGAATGGAGAGAGTCAGACCGAGGTTCCCAGTACCTCGGGCCCGACATGCCCGGACCTCAACCCAGTGAATGGAGGAGGCCCCCTGAAGAGGACCGAGGCTCAACACACCTCGGGCCCAACTTGCCCTGAAGTCGGCCCGACTTACCCAGATGTGCCTTGTCCCCGGTCCGAGATGCTTGACGTCGGTTCCGACGTCGATCCAAAGTCGGTCCAAGCTGAAATCGTGAAGAAAAGCCAAGATCGGTCCAAGGAGGTGGATCCAAGCAAGAAGCAAGGTGCTACTACTCTTCCATATCCTATGAAGAAGCCCAAGGAGATTGTTGAGGGTAAGTTCAAGCGGTTTTTGAAGCTTTTACAAGGCTTGAACATCACCATTCCATTCACCGATGCTCTAAGTGAGATGCCATCCTATGCAAAGTTCTTGAAGGAAATCTTGAGCAAGAAGAGGTCAATTGTTGAGATGCAAGATGAGGTGAAGATCTTGGAGCTACCTCAAAAGCTAGGTGATCCCGGAAGATTTGCCATCACCGTGGGGATTGGTTCTCAACAATTCAAAGCTCTTTGTGATCTAGGAGCAAGCACTTCGGTTATGCCCATGAGCATATGGAGAAGGGCTAACCTTGGAGATATGGAGCCGGTCAATATGAGTCTTACCATGGCCGATGCTTCATCAACAAAGGCCACCGGAATTCTAGATGACGTCCCGGTTCGAGTTGGGAGATATTTTGTTCCCGACGACTTTGTAATCCTCGACATGAAAGAAGATCCGATGGTTCCCATTATTCTCGGGAGACCGTTTCTAGCTACGGCGGGTGCCAAGTTCGATGTAAGGAACGGGAAGGTCACTTTCGAGATTGGAGAGGAAAAAGTGGAGTTCCATTTCAACAAGGCACTTAATGAACCGGATGCATTGGCAATCTTAAAGCAAGAGGAAAACGCCAAGCGCAAGAGGGAGGAGTTGGGATCCACGAGAGAAGAAGCAACCACAAGAGACCGAGACATGGTCAATGATCGAGTCCATGCAGAGTTAATTGGTGGAGATAGCCCACCAAGCCATGAAGAGTATCCTAATCTATATCCTTTTGATGTAGGAGATTCTTACATTTGTCTAAATGATTTGAAAGAGGATTTAGAGGATGACTACCTTTGCTTTGATGATTTGCAAGATGATTTGAGTTATAATGTCATAGAGTCCCCTAGAAATTCTTTAGACTTTTGTGGTGTACGTGATGAAGAGCAAGTTGAGAAGATGAAAGAGATGCCAACCTACACTTTGGAGGAGACGGACAAAGGAGAATTTGGAGGCCATACTTTCATCAAACACAAATGGTGGCACTTCGGCTATGAGGAGAATGGAGATGCATATAATAAGGAGGATCAATTCACCGTGTTTCACCCTCCTTGAAGGGTAGAGGTTAGAAGTCAAGCTAGTGACTTAAAAGAAGCGCTTTTCGGGAGGCAACCCGGGTTTAGTAGATTCATTTTCATAGTTTCTAATTTGTTTTTCTTTGCTTTAGCTTAGATTCTTCCTAATCTCTTCTCTAGCATGTATTTTGTGGATATGTGTGTTATGTGAGCTTCATGATCATGTGTGGTATTTGTGGAAATAATGCAATGACTTGTGGGTAGACAATTGCCAAGCCAAGGGAATTTTAGGAACCAAAACCGGGCAGGACCAAGGTACCCAGTACTTCGGGCCCGAGGTGCCCGACGTCGGTCCAGTTAAGCCGACCCACTCTTGGACCTTGACTTTGTGGAAATTCCTACTATACCCTCTTGACCCACCTTTGTCTTCTTCCCCATTTAAGATCCTTTTCCCTTACCTAACTTCATCACCCCCATAACCACTTTCCCAAAAATACCCAATTCTCTCTCAAAACCCAATTCGATCCCCTCTCCCCCACCATACTCGATCCTCAAGCCAACTCACCACCAGATCTCGATCCAACCCCAAGCATCCCCAAACATTGAACCAAAAACCAAAAAAAAATCCCCACCAAAATCCCATAAATCTTCATCCCTCTTCTAGATCTAGAAGAGCAAATTTGAGTTCTAAAGAGTTGTTTGCTAGAAGTCTTTGATTCTTAATATTTGGTATGTAAATCTCAATTTCTACTTGATTCCTTGTGAATTTCATGCTTACATTGCTAGATTTGAGATATGCCATGATTGAGTGAGCTTAGACCTTGAGCATCCATGGTGATTTGTATGCTTTGTGAAATTTGTGCTTAATTGTTGCTTAGACCCACTTGGAACTTCGATTGATGATGAGAATTGGTTGATTTTGGATTTTAGGAGCATGATAGTGTGTTTTATGGGTGAAAAGAGGTAGAGAAGTCGGAATAGAGTCGGTCCGAGGTACCCAGTACCTCGGGACCGATGTTGAATGTCGGTCCACAAGTCGGACCGAGGTTGTGAACCTCGGGCCCGATGTGCTGAGTTGGACGATCCTTTGCAATTTGACTTTCTCTTGTGTGAATGCATGATTATCATGATATGTCCTGAGGCTAGACCATTGATATGTGAATCTTAGTTCATGCATGATTGAATTTTGTGGATTGAGTGTGTTAAGTATAAGTATGGGGTCATCTCTTTGCATGATGAGTTGTTTATTGAGGAAGCTTGTGCTCTTGTTGTGATTGTATAGATTTTATCTTGGAGTTCTTTGATTTTGATTGCGTAGGTATCATGTCTACCCGAGCATCTTCTTCAAGGATGGAGAAAGCCACCAAGAAGTCCAAAAAGTCGTCCAAGAGAGTCCAAAGGATGGATGATGTGCGTATTGAGGATGAGGATGATGCTAGAGAGTATGAGTGTCTCATGGGTCTATCTCACCACACCCGGTGGTTAGATTGGGAGTCAATTCAAAAGATGTGCATGGATGAGGCTCTTACTCGGTGCTACTCTAACATTGGGCTCAATGTGTTGCTAAGGTGGAGCAACACTCATTTTCCCGCCTTGACGTCCGAGTTCATGGCGACATTCAAGTGCACTTATGAGGGGCCCGAGAGTGAAGGCATGATCTCCTTCCAAATGGGCAACGAATTGCAAGAACTCTCTCTCCGGAACTTGGCACATTACTTTGGGTTCCCATTTCCGAGAGATGAGGCCTATGTTGACAATGAGAAGGTCGACTACCTTTGGAAGTTTGTAGCCGGGAAGAGTGAGATGAGGATAGGAGCATCGACAAATGAGATAGTCAACCCACTCTTCCGAGTCATGATCCGAGCCTTGGGTTGTTCTATCTTTGCAAGGCACGAATTGAGCAAGCCTATGAAGGAGGAGGCCATGCTACTCTACGAGATGTTGTTTGAGAGTGAGAAGTCGATGAACCTCACATGGGAATGGGTGAAGATGGTGAGGGACTTCCAAAGTTCTTCATGGATCTATTTCGGAGGCATGATCGCCCGACTAGCTCACCGTCTTGAGGTGGACTTGTCTACCTACACACCGGCCTCTAATGGTGTGGAGTTCATGGACCTCAATTACTTCAAGAAGGCCAACATTATCAAGGAGAAAGTTGTTCCCGGCTTCATAGACCGACTCATGCCACACTCCAACTTCAACAATGTGCACATCCCTTTGGGGCCTCGACTCTTCGACCTCACTTGTTACTACAATTGGTATCAAGTGTGGGCGGGGAACGTCAATCCTCATGGAGAGCCGGAAGGGACACTCGAGGTTCCATTCGGCCGGGTTGTAATGGGGCTTTTGGGTATTTTCTCAAGGTGGGAATCATTTTGGTCTTGTGGTGCTTACAATGGTGATTGAACTTCCTAATCTCTGACCAACTTCACCGAAATTCCACTTTCAACTTCACTCATCCAAAAGACTTTGAACTTTTCTTTATACAACAACAACAACTTTTCCAACAACAAGAAGTCTTCCAAGCTCAACAAGAGGAGGTGAACCGGAATCTCGCCTACACTAGGCGTGAAGTGGGCGATCTAAGGACGGTGGAGGACCAAAGATGGCAAGTCCAAGTGAGCTTCAACGATTGGATGGTCGGGAATTACCCCTCCCGAGAGGATCCATGGACGCGCCCTACACCTCAACTCCAACCACCAAACCAAGATCCCTACCAAGGCCAAGTGTATGAGCGGGAGAGACATGCAAGGCTCCAACAAGGAAGTCGCCGAGGGCGTCCTTCCAACTAAATCTAGACATGCTAATCAAGAATAACAAATTATGAGCTTTTCTAACTCTTTTCTCTTTTACTTTGAGTTTTGGTCTCTTTGTTTTGATGAGGACATCAAAATTCTAAGTATGGGGTGGATTAGTTGTTCATTATTTCGCATGTTAGTTTCTTATGTTTATTCTTAGTTTGTTTCTTGTGGATCGAAAGCAAGGAGCTTAAGTAGCAAAAATGGGCCTGACCGAGTTTAAAGTGACCTCGGGCCCGACGTGTAGTGCAAGTCGGTCCAGTGCAAAAAGTGTGAAAAATCCAACAAAAAGTCTAAGTGCAAAGATGAAGTGGAATGTTAAGTGGACCATTGAGCCAAGTTCATATTCTTTGTGTGCATTGTAATAGGCATCTCTAGGTGGAGGAATTGGTGATATTAGCTTCAATAGTAAAGTCTTTACTTGCATGATTCTTGAGTTTGAGTGTTTGTAGCTATACCTAAACACATGATGAGTGATACACATTTTCATATCCCTAAAATGAGGCTTGGTTGCAATTAACTTCATTCCTTGAACGCTTGATCATGTGTGATGATGTAGTCTTGCTTGCATATCTATCACTTGTACTTGATTGATTTTTCATATGAAGCTTTGCTTGAAGATTATGTTTAGGTCTTGCTTACATTGTTATTGCTTGAGAACAAGCAAGTTTAAGTATGGGGTATTCTGATGTCTCTCATTTTGGTGGTGTTTTAGTGGTTAATTTCCTATGTAAATAGGTGTCTTTTGTTCCTTTCCTTGTTAGTTTTGTCACTTTTTAGCCTAGATTCCGATTTTCTATGAGATTCGGAGACTATGCGAATTTGTTGCATTTTGTAGGTGATTTGGCATGATTTGAGGAAGTTTTAAAGGAGTCCCCAAGGAGGAGCAAGGCACGAGCGCAAAGGAGCGAAAGAGCCGAGCGATCAACGAAGAGGAGCTCAAGAAAAGCCAAGAAGAAGAGTGGACCGACGCCTGGATCGAGTGGCCCAGCAACTCGTGCCCGAGATCGACTCATAAAGACCCGGACCGAGGTGTGGCAAGTCGGGCACGAGGTACATGCGTGTCGGTCCAAGTCGGCGGAATTGTGGATTGGGCACCAAGGCACACAAATGTGATCTACCACTTTTGCCCCTCTTCTATTTTGGGATATTCTTGGCCCCTAATTAAAAGGAGAGGAGATAATTAGAGGATTATCCAAGTTTACACACATCTAATCACTCTCAAAGGCTCAAGGAAGACTTGGAGAGCAAGGAAGAAGAAAGGAGAGGAGAAGAAGAGGAATTTCGGTGGAGGATAGCTAGATCTAGGGAAGAATTGTGAGTTTGAACTTGTTTTGATTTGCAATTTGTGGATTTTGATTTGGATCTTGTGATTTCCCTTTGATTTGAATGAAATTTGGCTTTGCTTTGATTTGGATGATTGAGATTGGTTTGCCTTGTGATTTGATTGCTTGTTACTCTAGCCTTATGGACTAGATTCCATTGGTCTTAGGCTATGGGGGAAACCTCTAGCTAGGTTGGGTTTGGACCCCCAATTCCATAGCCTTGAGTGCTTGATCTAGGAATCCACTCTACATAGAGCTACAATTCCTCCGCGAAAGAAAGGAATCAAGGGCTTGTGATTGGCAAGAGTGAACGAAAGTAACCAATTGCGAATCACTTGAACTTGCATCGAAAGGGAAATCGATTTCCCTAGGGCCGATGTGTAGAGTGGCGGGATCGAAGGCGAACAACCTCGATCCTACGAGGATGAACACTGATTGGCTGAATTGGGGTGGAATTACCCACATCTAGTTAGAGAAGGAACCCAAAAACCCAAGACTGATCTCTTCTATTATTGCCTAGTCTCACATCCCCAAATCTCGGGCCCAACTTACAACTGTGTCGGTCCCGTGCACTTCTTCGTCAATCCACCTCGGGCCCGAAGTGACCATGTCAATCCCGAGTGGTTTCCTTTGATTTTCCTTGTTTTTAACCTTTCCTTTCCCTTTTCAAGTCTTTTTGGTGCACTCATCGAACGAACTCCCGAGTGTTCGACACCCTACCTTGTACTTCAACTATGTTTGGTTATAAATTGAAATTTTGAGACCCTCCGATCCGGGCCGATCAAATGTCATATAAAAATTCTCAACCAAGCATGCATAGACATGAAACATCAGCAAGTAATGGGAAAAACTCATTCTCAAATCATGGCAAGAATAGCTCAATAAACATGTTTTCGATAAGATTACAAGGATGCGGTGTCGAGGACGACCCAGGAAGCTCGCACATGAATAAATACACGCTAAAACAAACCAACAAGAAATTCGAACCTCAGTTGGTGGTTGTAGCCGACCTAGGGGAGGTCGGTGCCGACCACCTACAGATTTATCACACTCGAAAAATTCAGCAAGAGTTCTTTAATGGCCACAAAAAATCCTAGAAAATTCTACTGACCCAAAATCATCCAAATAACCAGAGATCAAGAAAGAAACCATGCTAAAACTCAACAATCCTCAACCAAACATGTAGATCTAAGCATATATGACCCAAAATTTCAACATTCAAACTCAAGAATACCCAAAATCAAGATTTCTAACTAAACCCTCAAAAGAAATCAAGTGAACTTGAATATAAGAGCAAGGGAGTAGAAGAACAAACCAAAGGAGTGTTGAATAAGGAGAATGCAAGGAAAATATGGTTCGGAGCCGAGGTCTTGAGAGGTCGGGGTTGTGGGTTTTTGGTATGGGGAGCTCGAAATTCTGGGTTTTTGAAGCGGTTTTGGGGTAGAGGTAGAGAGATTAGGAAGGATTTTGGTGGAATTTGGAAGAAAGGAGGTAGATCTAGTGGATTATGGAGTAATGGAGTGAATGAGAGCTTTGGGGGGCTTCAATGGAGGCAAGGGTCGGGTAAGAAGGTTGCTAGGTCGTGGGAAATAACAAAAAGAAGGTGGGGAAGGGATAAAAGGAGTAAAGAAAAAGTTCAGGGGCTTACTTGTAATTTCCCGAATTTTTTTGCACAATTTTTACCTTCGCAGGAGGGGGTCGCAGCCGACCTAGGCGAGGTCGGCGCCGACCAGTTCCAGAGAGCTTCCACCAATTTGTTTCGTTCGCCTCCAACTTCTTGCTCCCGACCAAAGCCTCGGTGATGTGATTCGAATCCAGAATCGATGGAAACTGGTTCGATTGAGTCTCGTGGAAGTGTTCTTGGTTTGAAAATGTAAGAGATTCAAAATGGGATTGTTATTAAAGTGGCGGAAACAAGTGCTTACTATGTAAAAGAGAAATGGTTTAGATGAAAGAACGGTTGGAAAGAACAAACAACAGAACGATTCCAACAAGGATCGGAGCTAGAAACCAACGAAGGGGCCTCCCCCGGCTCGTTCTCCCTTGGGGAGAAGAGACCGAATGAGTAAGGCTTAAAGCTCTTTTACTCAATCCAATCTAATCTAAAATGAGGCCCCCTAGATGCGTTTATATAGGCTGCGGAAGGGAAGGAGGCCGGCGCCTTAGCTTGGACGCCAAGCATCAAGAGGAGGTGGAGAGAAGTGGCAGCCAAGGCAAGCTCCTTGGAGTGGGCGCCAAGTTTCCGAGAGGAGGTGGAGAAGAGTGGTGTCCAAGGCAAGCTCTTCTTATCCGTCTTTATGGCATGCCTTGGCGTCCAAGTATAGTGATTAATACTATGTTGAAAGCCAAACTTGGCGGCCAAGGCATCAGAAATTAGTGGGCCAACCGAACTTCCCTCGAAATGGGCTTGATATAACCTTCGTCATTTTGAGCTTCGGGCCTACTAAAGTTCTCATTTGGGCTGAACACTTGGAGGCTCATAAACGCATCAGTAGGTCGGGCTTGTGAGGCATAGGGCCTTGCCAAGTGAACCCGAAGTTGCTCTTGTAAGACTTTAGCCCGTCGCCTCGTTATAGGTCCGGGAATGTGATTTGTTCCTTGGAGGTAACCGACCTTGTAGCGGGTCATGTGTGACCCATGGGCGGGTGCCCCGGAGAGGCATTGGGCCGCGCCTTGGCATCGGCAGCGTCGGATGCGGGCTGCCTTGACGAGTTACCGGCGTCGGCGGCGTCGGGTGCGGGGTGCCTCGAAGAGGCACCGGCGGCAGCGTCGGGGTGCCACGAAGAGGCACCGGGCCGTATTTCGTTGCCATTTGCGGGTTGCCCCACCGAGGCATCGGGCGGTGCCTCGAACCCATGATGTGAGCCGGTCGTGATCACATCATCCTCCCCTAGTTGAGAAGGATTCGACCTCGAATCCCGTTGGCCTATCGGATAAGCAAACGAAGACTGACTCGGCTAAAGTCGTCGTGCCAAGATCAAAGATAAATAACCCAAACTACAAACTAACTAGTATAGCAAGTAAGTAAGGGGTCGAACCCAAGAGAACTAACGGCTTCTAGTATTAATATAATTATCAACTAAAGATATGGGGGGGAATCAAAGAGATATCTAAACTAAACTAACCTAGGAAACAAATAACAAACAAATAAACAAATAGATAAGAGGCAGGTTCATTCAAAAGATCCACTCATGAAATAATCACTCGATCATAGATTCATCCATTGATTTCATTCACACCTATGGTTAATTCCTATCCTGATCATTAACAATCGCAAGTCCACGGTCCAAGCAATTCTATAACCCTAGGCAAGGACGCTTAACCTAGAATTAGCATAGAGAACAAGGATATTAGGAAACCAAATCATGCAATCAAGCTACGAGTCTCATGCACAGTTTAACCATTGAATACTCTTCCCTAAACTAGTCCACGGTCCTAGAATAGAGTTGTTTCGAGAATTAGGAAAGATGCATAGACAACAACCAATCCTAATTCAAACAATAGATCTAAGTCAATCAAATAAGTTGGTCAGACTCATAAAATCAAACATAAATCATGGGATGAAGCACAAGAGTATCAATATTAACCAAAGGATAGAAATCAATTACCAAAATCTCAGGAGTTCATACATCAGAGCTTCTCCCTTGAACAAACCCAAGGAGACTAGCTCTCCAAAACTAAACTAAAGCTAAAGAATTGAATTATGAGAAAGAAGATAGAAGATACTAAAAACCTAAGGCTGGCTCCTCCTTATATAGCCCAAGGAACAAGCTCCACGAGATAGATAAGGAAAGAGGAAAAAGATAGAAAAGGAAACAAGATAGAAAGATTTCGGCCCGCTTCGGATTCGGCATCGCCGCGGTCGCGTCGCTCCCACCGCGCCCGCGCTTTCGCAACAGAGAAGAACTTCTCGGTCTCGGCGGCCACCGCGGTCGCGTCGCCTTGGCCGCGGTCGCGGAATCTCGATAGAATCGCTAGTGTCACTTCGGAGGCTGTTTTGACCATCTTCGGCTTGGAATCTGACTTTGGTGTAAAACGATGAATTGAACCCCTTGAAGTTAGCTTTCCAATGGAACTGGAATCAGCTCAATTCGACTTCTGTAGCGCAAGATATAGCCTTTGCAAGCAAGTGGTGTCGCGCAGTCAGCTCAAAACGCCTTAAAACTCTTGAATCTTGCATCCTTGTGTCTTCGGTTTTCGTATTACAATTACGCACAAACTCTAACCTAAAAACACTCAATATATCCCTAAAATACAAGAGTTAACCTATACAAAATAGAGCGAATCAAATTCCCCCATACTTAGATCTTGCTCGTCCTCGAGTAAGCTCAAAACAAATATAACAAGGTAGCACATCTAAGATCTCAGGAAATACAAGGGAATATAAAAACACTCAACTCACAACCCGAACCCAAAAATATAGGAATCATGAGCATTAAACAATGAAGCTCAAACACACACCTCACAACAAGATATAACACTCAAGCTCTAAAAAGATGAAAGAGAGCAACCTAGGATCTACCCAAATCTTAACATGTAAGCCCCAAAGTCCCCAAGCAAGAATGATCCTAAAACACTCAAATTTTACCGCTCAATTCTGCTTAGGCGCCCTTTCGGGTTTTCACCTAACGACTCTTTTCATTTTTCACAAGGGTGTGCTCACAAATACTCACAACTCTCATAAACCTTATATTACCCCAGCCTAATGCTGGTCCGGGTTACCTGCTTATTACCTGAGCCGCCCTTTCGGGTTTTCGACTCATCCCAGGATTTATATGCCTTTTTTCAATTTTTTATGACTTTTTCTATCTTTTTTTTCTTTTTCTTTCTTCCTTTATTATGCAAAAAATATGGTGCAAGTGCTCCATGAAAAGAAGAAAAAATAAAAAATCTGAAGCAAATATCTAACTAAGCTAACTAGGATAAGCGAATGCGAGTACCCCCCATACTTAAATCCTTCATTGTGCTCAATGAAGCAAAGAGAAAGGATAGAAGCAAGGAAGAAGGTATTTTAGAAGACTCACAATCGATGAAAAGAGGTAGAATGGAAGAACTCTTCAAAGGTGGTAGGAAGAATGGAAGAAAACTTTGGAATCACCATTCTGCAGCCATACCGCGGGCGCGTTGTGGGTGGCGCGGGCGCGGATTCAATGCCGTAAGCAACATCAACCACCGGGAACCAACCGCGGGCGCGACATGGGAAGCGCGGGCGCGGCCTTGAGCGAATGCGAACTCGGACATCTCCTCGAACATGAATGCTCAATGTGGCTCTCGGATATTAGGCTCGTCTTCTCATGACATGAATGACTCTTGCACTCGAACCTCAATGATGCTATTCGGGGGAACAAATCTCCCCCATACTTAGGCTTTGAACATAGCCAAGAGAATGTAAATCTAAAGATGGATGAAAAGAATATATAGAAGGTGGTGGAAAGAGATAGATGGAAAGATAGAATGATGAAAAGATAAGAAGATAGAATGGGACCAAGTAGTCCTCTTTTTTTTTGTCATTTTTTTTTGTCTTTTTTTTGTCTTTTTCTTTTTCTTTTTCTTTTTTTTTCTTTTCTTTCGAGACCACAACATCACCACCGCGGGCACGGTTTGTGGACCGCGACCGCGGTGTCTAGTACCTGTACGTCAGGAGTTTCTGTATTCGAAACGCGACCGCGGTTGCGCACCCGCGGGCGCGGTTCAATCACAGAATGTTCTTTCGAACCTAGTACCTACATGTTAGCCCGATTTTTTTTTTACATAGTCAATAAAAACATTAACACTAGAAAGAAACCAAAGTTCCCCGGCAACGGCGCCAAAATTTGACTCGGCTAAAAGTCGTCGTGCCAAGATCAAAGATAAATAACCCAAACTACAAACTAACTAGTATAGCAAGTAAGTAAGGGGTCGAACCCAAGAGAACTAACGGCTTCTAGTATTAATATAATTATCAACTAAAGATATGGGGGGAATCAAAGAGATATCTAAACTAAACTAACCTATGAAACAAATAACAAACAAATAAACAAATAGATAAGAGGCAGGTTCATTCAAAAGATCCACTCATGATATAATCACTCGATCATAGATTCATCCATTGATTTCATTCACACCTAAGGTTAATTCCTATCCTGATCATTAACAATCGCAAGTCCATGGTCCAAGCAATTCTATAACCCTAGGCAAGGACGCTTAACCTAGAATTAGCATAGAGAACAAGGATATTAGGAAACCAAATCATGCAATCAAGCTACGAGTCTCATGCACAGTTTAACCATTGAATACTCTTCCCTAAACTAGTCCACGGTCCTAGAATAAAGTTGTTTCTAGAATTAGGAAAGATGCATAGACAACAACCAATCCTAATTCAAACAATAGATCTAAGTCAATCAAACAAGTTGGTCAGACTCATAAAATCAAACATAAATCATGGGATGAAGCACAAGAGTATCAATATTAACCAAAGGATAGAAATCAATTACCAAAATCTCAGAAGTTCATACATCGGAGCTTCTCCCTTGAACAAACCCAAGGAGACTAGCTCTCCAAAACTAAACTAAAGCTAAAGAATTGAATTATGAGAAAGAAGATAGAAGATACTAAAAACCTAAGGCTGGCTCCTCCTTATATAGCCCAAGGAACAAGCTCCACGAGATAGATAAGGAAAGAGGAAAAAGATAGAAAAGGAAACAAGAAAGAAAGATTTCGGCCCGCTTCGGATTCGGCATCGCCGCGGTCGCGTCGCTCCCACAGCACCCGCGCTTTCGCAACAGAAAAGGACTTCTCGGTCTCGGCGGCCACCGCGGTCGCGTCGCCTTGGCCGCGGTCGCGGAATCTCGACAGAATCACTAGTGTCACTTCGGAGGCTGTTTTGACCATCTTCGGCTTGGAATCTGACTTCGGTGTACAATGATAAATTGAACCCCTTGAAGTTAGCTTTCCAATGGCACCCGAATCAGCTCAATCCGACTTCTGTAGCGCAAGATATAGCCTTTACAAGCAAGTGGTGTCGTGCAGTCAGCTCAAAGCGCCTTAATACTCTTGAATCTTGCATCCTTGTGTCTTCGCTCTTCGTATTACAATTACGCACAAACTCTAACCTAAAAACACTCAATATAGCTCTAAAATACAAGATTTAACCTATACAAAATAGAGCGAATCAAAGACCATAGAGATAATATATGCAATATAAAAGATATAGCACAACATAATCTCCAAGTTCAAGATGATATGACATTCTACATGCATTAGCCCGACCACTTTTCTTTTTCAACCTATATCGATTCAGATCAATGAAATTTGTAGATTGATAAAGCAATGTCATAAGATGAGCCATATGCATCTTGGATGATACATATTGAGAGAGAGAGAGCGTTATGATGTATGCATGAATATTTATTCTTAAATGTGACGTAGGCATGAAATAAAGTGGAATAACATGGACTATTTGCATGTGTCATATCCAAGTGGTAATCATAGTTAAAGTATGAAGGATTTGAGAAAACTCTCCTAAAGGATGAGCTTCCTTCATGCATGAGAATTGGGACGATGCGGTCATCGTTTGCCATGTGTTGGATCGTTAGTACTGAGGGACGGCCTTACCTTAGATAAAGGCGTTCTGTGGTTAGGCGTTCCTACGAGGTGTAGGAGCGTCCTTGAGTAATGCAGCGGAAATAGTACTAAACAGATAATAGATGAACGCAGAGAATTATAGAGGAACCACTCAAGACCAAGTAGTCCTTGAGTGTAAACCTCTACCTCCTTGGAGGATTTGTGAATAGTTCTTTCCTTTATATTAACCGTTCTTACAGTTGTACTGGCGAGAGTTCTTAGAGTCATCTTCATAACCTAGACCTCTCTTAGCTGGGACAAAAACTATAGGTCTCACTTCTTCAACTATGGGACTCTTACCCAACACTTTCACTTCTTCCCTCAGCTTGGCGTTCTCAAGTTTGAGACACATAATTTCAGTTTTCAGGGACTTGGATTCTTCATGAGAGGACTCTAGTTGAACGGTCATGGAACTACAGTTTTCACATTCAACTACAGTATTCTCATTTTCAAACTCAAGTTCATCCATTCTATGTTGCATGACAACACTTTCTTCCATGATTTTTCCAATAAGTTTAATTAGCTTAGATTTGGAACAATTTTCTAAAGAACTCATCATAGATTCACGAGTTACCTCATTTTCAGATTTCGGAACGTTCTCCTCAACAACTGTGACGTCCTCCATAGCCATGTACGCCACATGCTCATCAAGCTCCTCATCATCATCATCCGAAGAGGAACTCCCATTATCCCATGCAGAGGCGAACGCCCCAATGAGGGATTTTGTCTTAATATCCTTTGCAGACATTCCTGTTGTACACCTTTTAGCAAAGTGTCCCTTCTTGTTACACTTGTAACATGTGAGTTCCTTCATTTCTGCATCAGTGTACTTACGACTCTCTTTCTTTGGCATCTTGTGCCTGTTGAAATATTTGTTATTTTTGCCAAAGGAACGGAGAGCTTTGTGGATGAAAGCAACTTCTTCTTCTTCATCAAGCTGTTCTTTAGACTTGCTTTCCTTTTCTCTCAACGCTTGAACGCGCATCCTTTCGCGATTTTCATTCTTGTTAGCTTCCACCATTAAGGAGATTTCTCTTTGACGACGAAGATACTCAGCGTACTCTGGTGTTGTGGACGCCAAAGCGAGATCAGTTTGAGGATTCTGTCCAAGTTTAGCCATGTCAGAGATCCTTCTTTCTTCGTACTGCCTGAGCTTCCCATAGATTTCTTCCATATCTAGAGTTTTGTTGGCTGTGTTCTCTTTGAACGTTGTTCTGTCAAAGTTCCAGACTCCGGTCAAACCATCAATGACCACTTGAACTCTATTCCTCATGGAGATTTCTGTTTCTGGGATGCCCAAGTTCCTCATCTTGGTGACAAGGGCCTCAAAACGGTATGAATAGTCATTCACCGTTTCATTTGGCAACATACTGAAGGCATAGAACTCCTTCTTGATCTTTAGTTGAACGTCCTCCTTCATTTCAGCTGTTCCTACATGAAACTTCTCAAGAGTTTCCCACTGTTGTTTAGCTGTTGGCAAGTTGCTAACTCGAGTGGCGTCCCTTTCACATAGAGACGCTTGAAGGAAACAGATAGCTTTTGCGTTGGTTTCCATCAACTTGAACTCGTCAGGACCCCACTCGTCCTCCTTGTCAGCTTTGTCAGCGGGTACCTTGAGATCTCCCTTCACAATAACCTTCCAGCATTGATAATTTTGACTTCTGCAGAAATTTTCAAACCTCGTTTTCCAGCGGTTAAAGTTGCCGTCCGTCATGCGCGGAGGCTTCACGAACGAGATTCCAATAGGTTCCATGTCCATCTTTACCTGCAACTCAGTAAGAATCTAGAGCGCCTGCTCTGATACCAATTGTTGGATCGTTAGTACTGAGGGACGGCCTTACCTTAGATAAAGGCGTCCTATGGTTAGGCGTTCCTACGAGGTGTAGGAGCGTCCTTGAGTAATGCAGCGGAAATAGTACTAAACAGATAATAGATGAACGCAGAGAATTATAGAGGAACCACTCAAGACCAAGTAGTCCTTGAGTGTAAACCTCTACCTCCTTGGAGGATTTGTGAATAGTTCTTTCCTTTATATTAACCGTTCTTACAGTTGTACTGGCGAGTTCTTACAGTTCTCTGACACTTAGCTTTTCCCTAAGTTCACTTGTAAGGAACTCCTTTAAGCCTACAACTTGAGGTGGTTCAATCTGCTAAAGGACTCTATTCCTACGTTCTGCAGTACTTCGCAGAACTCTCTCTTTCTCTTTTGGTTACAAACTTGTTTTGTGATTTGTTTACAAGTCTCACTCAATCTAACTCAGGTCTAAGCACTGTTCTTGAGTTCTTGAGTTAGTTCTTCGTGTTCTTGAGTGAGTCGCTTTCCCGTGATTCTCTCTGAATATTCCTGAAAGCGTTAGCGTCACAATAAATGCCTTGGGGCTATTTATAGGACTTGGGGAAGGGCGTCTTTTCTCTGGGACGATCATGCCCTTCGTGGACGTGGCTACAGGATCTTCCTCCACGTAGTAGGGCGGTGATGAGGAAGCTTCCTGTATCCAGCTGTGTATGATGAACTTCGCTACAGGATCGGCCGCCACGTGTTGATGGACTCTGTAACAGGATCGTCCGCCACGTAGTGTTGGACTCCGCTACAGGATCGGTCTCCACGTGTCCTTGGATGATCAAACATTGTCGTGTGATGTCATCCTGTCGGCTAGTGAGTAAGGACTCCTTTCTTGCGTTCCTACTTGCTTAGGACTCCGTCCTTACTCAAGTAGTCTCTGGCTGGTCCTTACTTCCTGTTAGCTAGCGTCCCTAAGCTTGTGGGACGCCCATACACACATGTTGTCCTTTTGGTCACTGGCGTTCCTGAACACTTGGACAACTTTATTAGAATCAAAGTGAGTTTGTCATATCAAAACTAAGGGACGATTGTGTGGAACAGTAACAAGTACGCAGGCGTTCTTGATAGCGTCCCAACACCATGCTTCCAATGGAAGTGGCACACAAGTTTGACTCCCTTGAAATGATCGGCCCAATGGAGGTTGGCTGATCTTCTTCTATAGCCAAAGTTTTTAAAGGCAAGACCAATGCAAGTCTTGGATGAGCATCCAACCAAGGAGTGTGCATGGAATTCAGGAAGCTGGGAAGAGTGGTTGATGGAAGCTCTTTGGTTTTTGCCTTAAACTTGATTTTTCGTGGCTTCGAGGCATCGTCGCCCTTGTTCTTTGTTGGAAACTCATGGACCATTTTACTTACACCATCCAAGAGGGCCTTTGGTTTTGGATCTATAGGGTTGGCGACTTCCTTGAACCCTCCAACACCAACGGATGACTTAACATCATGCAACGATTCAGTACAGGTACTATACTGATCCGCGTGTGTTGGCGGGGAGACTAGCATTACTTCATTTTGCTTTGAACACTCGTCAAAGGAAGCTGAAACCACTAGTTACACCCTCATAGGTTGGTGGCTTGGCTTTGGGACCCTCCAAGGTGGCTTTGGCATGACGGATTCAAAGCATGACGGAACCACCCTGGTTGAATTTTTTTGTTGAGGATACTCGTCAAGACTATGAACACCATGCTTGCTCCGTTCCAATTGGACTTTGGTACGATCAAGGTAGTCCTTTAAGTTTCGAGGGTCTCCTTTGTCAGAGGTGCTCTTCCTTTGATCCGTCGATTCATGGTGGGAGGTCGAACGTTGGCCTGGGTCAAATTTTGGGTCTATAGAATGCCCTTGTGTCTGCAACCCACTTAGGCACCGCTCTATCTTCTCATCCGAGGTTCGAAGAAGATCATCGCGGAGCCGGTCATAATTTTTCTGGACCTCCGTTCGGGCATCATCTCGGACCTCTCGTAGGAGGTCACGTAACACCTTCCAGGAGAAGGTGTTGTCCGCCTCTTCCTTATCGTCGGGGAGACTCTTGTTCTTCGAAAGTTCCTGAGACATCATAAAATAGTTAAACAAATAATGTGGTGAGGGTTAGATAAATCCAAAGACTCGACTTGTGTTTGACACGACGTGTTTGAATTTTTTTTGTGCGCTCCCTCACTTCTCCAAACTCCCTCCGGTTACCCTGGAGAAACCGGGTGGTTAACTTCAAGTTTTCCAAACCTCACCCGATGTCTCGCGCTCACTCTCGAAAAGCAAGTAAAATTAGGAGGACTGACTTGTGTTTGACTCGATTTTTATGTGGCGCTCAACCTCACACGCTCTACTAGAAATGTTTCTTTCGCCATCGAAATCTCTCGTCAAGAAGTTATCCTCCACATGCCCAAGAGAGCGACACCAAGAGGAAATCAGAGGGCAAGCGACTTGAGCTTGTGGGGGAGTATTTACTAGCCCCACAAGTCAGGCGTTCAGTTGCTCGGGGCTCGGGAAAATCAAGTGGGTAGACTAGTGGAACGCACCTTGGCTAGGATTCTTTCGGGCCTATGGCTCGGCCTCTTCTTTCTTTTATTTTGTTTTATTTTTTACAAAGGAGATATACTATATCTCTTTCTTTTCTGTGCTTGCTCCTTTTTTTTGAAACAATAGAGAGATACTATCTCTCGTGTTTTTTTTTGAGCAAGGCCGAACACTAGGAGGCTTGTTCCTCACCAAGTAGAACGTAGGAGGTCGCCAAAAATATATAGGGCAAAAAGATAAAGGCTCGGCAATGGGTAGAAAAAGAAAGGTTAGGCTCATTTTTTTTTTGTAGGAGATTGGATTCAGTCAAGGGAAGAAGAGGAAAGGAAAACGAGGCTAGCTTTATCAAAGGCAAGAAAGGGGTTTCGAGCAACAAAAAACCTGAATTGTAGGGTAGTAACTCGTACCCCCACAATTTGAGAGACTCAAGTCGACAGGCTCTGATACCAGATGATGTGATTCGAATCCAGGATCGATGGAAACTTGTTCGATTGAATCTCGTGGAAGTGTTATTGGTTTGAAAATGTAAGAGATTCGAAATGGGATTGTTATTAAAGTGGCAGAAACAAGTGCATACTATGTAAAAGAGAAAAGGTTTAGATGAAAGAACGGATTGGAAAGAACGAACAACAGAATGATTCCAACAAGGATCGATGGAGCTAGAAACCAATGAAGGGGACTCCCCCGGCCCGTTCTCCCTTGGGGAGAAGAGACCGGATGAGTAAGGCTTAAAGCTCTTTTACTCAAAATCCAATCTAATCTAAAATGAGGCCCCATAGGTGCGTTATGTAGAGTTTATGGTGTACATGCATGGAAATTATGATATAATATGATGCATTTACTCAATTTGTTTTGGTTGAAGGAAACGGCCCTTGTAGATCCTAAAAAGGATAGTCAAGGTTATATGAGTAGACCCATTTAAGGGTAGTCTCGTGGGTAGACTCAATGAAGAGTAATCCCTTAGGTGTAGACTCCAACGGAGTAATCACCACCGTTCCTTAAATTTAACTTGACCTAGATATCGGCAACGAGTCGTGTACAAGGCACTTTCCTTCAACGTTATTTGCCCCTATTCCATGCCAGGGTACGTATGCAAATAAGTTGTGAGATAAAACGTTCCGGAGAAACCCGAGGAATGGCGGCAAACCCAAACCTCGATGTAAACACATACCTGGTTCGTCCTTGACTCTTGTGGTAGAGAATCCCATGGAAGATGACGTTTTTCCTTCCATACTTGACTTGTCTAAAGTCTCCTTATCCTTGGATAATGTCCTTGAACTTTGCAAGGCAAAAACCGAACCTCTTACTTGCCCTTAGTCGACAATACACACAAACAACGGTGTGCTGTCTTCCTCAACTTCGTGAGTACACTACGAGAGATTCCCTTTGAATCTCAGGCTGAAATTTTGAGGATTTCTTGTGCAATGTGTCTTCTGAATTGTGTCCAAAAATGGGCGCAATCCAAGTCTTATAAAGGCCAAAGAGGGGCGGTTTATTGACGGTTACTAGAGGATAACTTCTCCTTGATTTTTGGAGTTGGTTACAAGGGATAACCACCCTTTTTGTGCCTGGAAGGGGCCGGCCCTCATGGCCATCTTAAAGCCCATCCAATGCTTAAGAGAAGGCCCAAAATTCAGCCCAAAAGGGGCCCAAAGGAGCCGGCTAGGTTAGGCCCAAAACTAGACTACAATGTAGTCCATACAAGGCCCATACCAAGCCCATGTAGGTAACCCACGTGGGGCCCAACCCAAGGCCCATGGGCCTAGCCCATTGGGGGCCCATGCTAGGTCCCTACCTAGGTAAGGTAGCTAGGTACCAAGCTAGCATAGGTAGCTAGGTAGTTAGCTAGCTCAGCTAGACAGCTTAGCTAGCATATGAAGCTAGGTGGCGAGCAAGCATATGGAGCTAGCATCTTAGCTAACATATGGAGCTAGCTTTCAAGCTAAACTCTTGAGCTAGGTTATTGGTACCGAGCTTGCTTCCGAAGCTAGATTCCTGGTGCCCGGTGCCAAGCAACTCTCAAGCTTGGAGTCCGACAAGGACGTTCCATTAGTGCGAGGAGAAGCTTTCATACTTGCGTATGAGGTTGCACCAAGCTTCCGTATACCAACCTTTTCACTCAAACCATATATCAAGCTTAAGCAAACTTCCAATGAGCCATTGTTGCTTATGCCATAGCCTAGGCACGCTCAAGTGCGCCCCGTAGGCAACCAAGAGCTAGCGCTCATCGCTACGGCCTAGGCACGTCACCGCTCAAGCTGCGCCCGAGCTAAGGTGCGCCCTAGTCAAGTTCCAAACTTGTGCCTTACCATGCCACTCTCACCTTTAGAGGTTCTCGAGCTTAGGCACTAGCACTACAAGCTTCAAGATTAGTCTCGAAGCTACCCTTAGCTATCCTTCTTCATGGTTTCTCTTCTTCTTTACCTCTTAGCACGCCAAAGACAAGTCACCACATATCCGAGCTTCCAAAATCGCTCAATGTGATCCTTATTCTCAACCATCAAGACGTATCAACAACCAGGGGGACCGGCGACTGCGCAAATCACCAACATTCCTCCCCCATTTGCGACATGTCGTCAAGAACAACCTATAACCAGCTCTATGTTATAGAAGTGAATATCCCAAGGATTTGAATTCACAACCTGTACCACATGGTCATACACCCAAAAATTGTGGTGTTCTAAGAATTGAACCACTTCTTCTTGTCCAGGTGCACGCCACATGGCACAACACGATCTACCTTATGTTGTTTACATTTGTGACGCTTTTAAGGCTCTTGCGTCCATATCTATTTCACATATGCTTATAGACGAGCAATCCTAGCGCTCTCTTGGAAGAAGCCTGGCACTTCCGCATATGCTTAGTTGAGACTTCTAGCATGCACCTACGAATGCACTTCACCAAAGTCCCATTAATGACACACTCGTGACAAGTGTTTTCCAGACACTCGTGACAAATGAGTCAATACTCCTTCTTTTACGTAGGCTAGAGCATCTACCTTGATGGGAGTTTGTTATGCTCTCAAGACTCCATGTGTTTGACTTACCACATTGAATTCAGCCCTACACCTTTCGGTAAGGGGGAATTGGGCGTTCAAACCATAGGCCTTTATTTAGGATTTTATCCCCATCCCTCAAGTTGATCGAACACAAGCCCTTCTGCCAAAATCCCTATGCGGGAAGATGTCATCCTTGTTGTGCTATTAACGATACAACTGAGACGACTCTAGGAGTGTATATTCCTTAGAATAATTCACCCTCACACCTAGATGTCGTATCTCGACCCAAAGTCGAATTTATGCAAGTTGCCTCTTTGGAAAAATCCAAGATTGCGCGCCTATCACCCAAATAGGAATTACCAACCACTCGTCGACTAGTGGTCTTCCACTTTTGGTGATCCAACTTGCGTTCTTCCCAAGATGGAAAGACATTTCCACACATCCAATGCCTTTAGCATCAATGTATTACACCACGACACATAGACATGCCATGGTCCAAGCACTCTATCACTTGAGAGTACTCAAGTATGGACACACTCTTCATGAGAGGTGATCTCAATGGATCCATAGGTGCTAACAGATCATGTGTAGAAATAAGCCAAGTCATACATACTTTCCAATGTCGTTATTGTCCCATGAAGATCTAGGGTGTCTTCCATCTTCATAATTCCACATTGGCCTCTCCAAGATCCATCAATTGGAGAACTCTATAGACAATGCCCTCTTCCATCTTACACACCTCAACCTAGGTGATTTTCCTTGGGATAATCATCCTCATTCAAGATGGAACAAACCATTCTTCCCTTTCCCTCGAAATATTCATCAAGGAACCTTGAAGAAACATGCCCTTAGGGCGTTATTGTCCTTCCACGAATGTGCTTTGCACTCGTCTCGGCTTGCCTTTACAAGCATGACCCCATTGGTGCCTACAAGCATTAGGAATCTAATCCTTAACACCGTTATCCAAGGCTTCCAAAATCCAACCGAGAACTCGGTCCAGGGCTTAGCCGAGTTCTAGATTATGTCATAAAACAACTTGATCCACAATTTCACCGAGTGGTGGACCGAGTCAGGATTACCGAGCCAAATTCGGCCTATCACTCGACCAAGTGATTCCTCTAGGCGAAAACTCGACCGAAGACTCGACCGAGTCAGGGGTAGAGTTGTAAAACTAGCCTTCCTTTGGTCATTTTGCTCATAGTGCGCTTAACCTCTTCATGACCCTCTTGGCCACACTTGTAGGTACACAAGAGTGCCTCATTTAGGCCTCTTAAGTCCCACCAACACACATTGGTTAGATGTAGTGTTTCGAGGTTCTAATTGACTTAGGCCCCTATCTCGGATTCCATTGACCCAAGAATCGAGCCACGTCTCTTTGGTCTAAGTCCTTAGACTACCATTTGTGTGAAAACCGAGGCTCTATGATTTATAGAGACCTCCCCCATCACAAAACCTCGTAGTCGAAGAAAGCACACACTTTGCAACCTTGGAGTAAACTTCTCGAGTTCACTTCGGGATGCCCCACAAGGTATGAGCACTTGGTGCCACACCTCGGCCAAGGTTTGGCCTTCTGAAAACAAGACGCGGCCACCCAACACATCACGCGACCACGCAACACCCAGCCTAGGCCGTGTCTCCAAAGCCGAGCCATCAGGACCCAAAGCGCGGGCACACCGGCCATGACGCGCCCGCGTCTTGGCTTGCCCCAGCCCGTGTCTCAAGACCTGACTCTCAGGAGCCAAAGCGCGGGCAGCTTAACCCGAGACGCGGTCGCGTCTTGCCTTTGCCAGCCCGCGTCTTACTCGCTGAGACTTGTTCTTTCGAGCACCATTGCTCTATGTTAGGATCTTTCATGAGCCACTCCAACAAAATTATGGAGTATCTATGGCTCGATCCTAGGAGCCTAGGCACACCTTTATGTGCCTCTTGGTCCATGTAAAACCCACCGCGAAAATTCATTCGTAGTCCCTTGATAAGCATATGGATGCAAATCAAACTTTGGTCTTTGTTCTAATTTAGTGTTCAATATTTATGGAACCCTCAAGAACAACAACATAACCTCAATTCCCATTTATATCATGGAAATAATCTTTGTGACATATGTAGGAAAGCCATTAGCACTTGGTGCCAAACACACAAACAAATGTGTCCCACTACTAAGCGTGGTTGTGCCCTCACTAGGCTTATCCTAGGCATTTCTTTGGCACATTTCGTAGTGACTCATCACTACCATCCTTCCAACATCGTTACACGTCACCAAGAGTCATTCAATCTTGGTTAAGACTCTTCTATGGTCATGTACTCTCATGTGTCTATAGACACATCAAGACCTTGTGAATTCATTTTATAGAAATCACATCAAGACTCATCTTCAAGAGAAGCGGTCTAACCTTTCCTTTACATGAACAATTTGCTCTAATTTAATTCATCCTTTCGGATCCCTTGCATAATCATTCTTGATGTGCAAGACTAGTGTCCTCGAATTTAATCAAGGACCTTTACCCATTAAGGTCATAAGATGCATGCCTTGAGTCGAGCCATTACTCACCCATGCAACTTATCATAAGAGGTTTATAATATCATGCAATTAAACCTTAGTGTGTCCTTGGCCAACATATGATCCTCCCAATGACTTAGGGAATTAATCCAGTAGACCCTTTCATCAGTAGACCCGAAGGTAGTCTGATTACTCTAGTAGACCCGAAGGTAGTCTAGAATATGAGTCGTCCCAAACATATGTAAGGGCAACTCTAGGGTAATCTGAGTTGGATGTGTTCACCCATAAGGAGAATTGAACCAACATGTCAACAATGAAGTCGACTCTTGCAAGAAACCAAGTTATACTCATCTTGCTCATATGTTGTTAAGATCAAAATATAGATCAAACCATACTTTATTCTATATAAAATATTACACACACTAATATCCCTTTATGTCTAGGGTTTATATTCATGCATGAAAATAATAAAACACACTTATACATAATATTAGTATTATTATTACACAACCATCCATTAATTTTTGCAATGGAGGTTAACGCCACACAACCGGCAGAAAACCGGCTTCTTGGGACTTCGGGAACCATAGACAACTCTCCAATAGTTCCCTCCCACCGCCTCGCCGCCGTCCCCAATGGGTTCGGCCTTTGGGCTGCTTGGTTCGGCTCGAACCTCGGAGCGCCTTGCCCCGACACGCCTCCTCCATGTAGGATGAGCGTTACGTTTCTTACGTGGAAAGCCCTTGTTCCCCGTGTGCGCCACCGGCCCACGGGCCTCCGCAGCCTTGGAGGATTCAGGAATAGACGTCTTTTCGTGTCCGGGACCGGTCTCCATCTTCACACGAATAGGAGACCATTTCCACTCCGAGTGCACTTGGGACTTGCGCCCCTCCCCGCACTCCACGGTCAAGCGATGGAACTCATCCAATTAATCGAGCGTCCAATCCTCGGGAGTGAACTCCCCAATCTCCACATCGTCCCACATAGTTGGACCGGGACTCCATGTGGGACTAGGGGGCTCAATCTTGACTTCTCTCAAAAGAGACGTCCCCTCCCACTCGTTTGCCATATCTAACACTTCAAAACAAAATTAAAACATGCTAAATACAAACAAATATTAATCAATAAAAATAACGTTGAAGATTGTAGAGTTTATGGTGTACATGCATGGAAATTATGATATAATATGATGCATTTACTCAATTTGTTTTGGTTGAAGGAAACGGCCCTTGTAGATCCTAAAAAGGATAGTCAAGGTTATATGAGTAGACCCATTTAAGGGTAGTCTCGTGGGTAGACTCAATGAAGAGTAATCCCTTAGGTGTAGACTCCAACGGAGTAATCACCACCGTTCCTTAAATTTAACTTGACCTAGATATCGGCAACGAGTCGTGTACAAGGCACTTTCCTTCAACGTTATTTGCCCCTATTCCATGCCAGGGTACGTATGCAAATAAGTTGTGAGATAAAACGTTCCGGAGAAACCCGAGGAATGGCGGCAAACCCAAACCTCGATGTAAACACATACCTGGTTCGTCCTTGACTCTTGTGGTAGAGAATCCCATGGAAGATGACGTTTTTCCTTCCATACTTGACTTGTCTAAAGTCTCCTTATCCTTGGATAATGTCCTTGAACTTTGCAAGGCAAAAACCGAACCTCTTACTTGCCCTTAGTCGACAATACACACAAACAACGGTGTGCTGTCTTCCTCAACTTCGTGAGTACACTACGAGAGATTTCCTTTGAATCTCAGGCTGAAATTTTGAGGATTTCTTGTGCAATGTGTCTTCTGAATTGTGTCCAAAAATGGGCGCAATCCAAGTCTTATAAAGGCCAAAGAGGGGCGGTTTATTGACGGTTACTAGAGGATAACTTCTCCTTGATTTTTGGAGTTGGTTACAAGGGATAACCACCCTTTTTGTGCCTGGAAGGGGCCGGCCCTCATGGCCATCTTAAAGCCCATCCAATGCTTAAGAGAAGGCCCAAAATTCAGCCCAAAAGGGGCCCAAAGGAGCCGGCTAGGTTAGGCCCAAAACTAGACTACAATGTAGTCCATACAAGGCCCATACCAAGCCCATGTAGGTAACCCACGTGGGGCCCAACCCAAGGCCCATGGGCCTAGCCCATTGGGGGCCCATGCTAGGTCCCTACCTAGGTAAGGTAGCTAGGTACCAAGCTAGCATAGGTAGCTAGGTAGTTAGCTAGCTCAGCTAGACAGCTTAGCTAGCATATGAAGCTAGGTGGCGAGCAAGCATATGGAGCTAGCATCTTAGCTAACATATGGAGCTAGCTTTCAAGCTAAACTCTTGAGCTAGGTTATTGGTACCGAGCTTGCTTCCGAAGCTAGATTCCTGGTGCCCGGTGCCAAGCAACTCTCAAGCTTGGAGTCCGACAAGGACGTTCCATTAGTGCGAGGAGAAGCTTTCATACTTGCGTATGAGGTTGCACCAAGCTTCCGTATACCAACCTTTTCACTCAAACCATATATCAAGCTTAAGCAAACTTCCAATGAGCCATTGTTGCTTATGCCATAGCCTAGGCACGCTCAAGTGCGCCCCGTAGGCAACCAAGAGCTAGCGCTCATCGCTACGGCCTAGGCACGTCACCGCTCAAGCTGCGCCCGAGCTAAGGTGCGCCCTAGTCAAGTTCCAAACTTGTGCCTTACCATGCCACTCTCACCTTTAGAGGTTCTCGAGCTTAGGCACTAGCACTACAAGCTTCAAGATTAGTCTCGAAGCTACCCTTAGCTATCCTTCTTCATGGTTTCTCTTCTTCTTTACCTCTTAGCACGCCAAAGACAAGTCACCACATATCCGAGCTTCCAAAATCGCTCAATGTGATCCTTATTCTCAACCATCAAGACGTATCAACAACCAGGGGGACCGGCGACTGCGCAAATCACCAACACGTTATATAGGCTGCGGAAGGGAAGGAGGTCGGCGCCTTAGCTTGGACGCCAAGCATCAAGAGGAGGTGGAAAGAATTGGCAGCCAAGGCAAGCTCCTTGAAGTGGGCGCCAAGTTTCCGAGAGGAGGTGGAGAAGAGTGGCGTCCAAGGCAAGCTCTTCTTAGCCGTCTTTATGGCATGCCTTGGCGTCCAAGTATAATGATTAATGCTAAGTTGAAAGCCAAACTTGGCGGCCAAGCCGAACTCCCCTCGAAATGGGCTTGATATTATCTTCGTCATTTTGAGCGTCGGGCCTAGTAAAGTTCTCATTTGGGCCGAACACTCGGGGGCTCATAAACGCATCACTAGGTCGGGCTTATGAGGCGTAGGGCCTTGCCAAGTGAGCCCGAAGTTGCTCTTGTAAGACTTTAGCCCGTCGCCTCGTTATAGGTCCGGGAATGTGATTTGCTTCTTTGGAGGTAACCGACCTTGTAGCGGGTCGTGTGCGACCATTAGGCGGGTGCCCCGGAGAGGCATCGGGCCGCCCCTTGGCATCGGTAGCGTCGGATGCGGGGTGCCTTGACGAGGTATCGGCGTCGGCGGCGTCGGGTGCGGGGTGCCTCGAAGAAGCACCGGCGGCTGCGCCAGGGTGCCACGAAGAGGCACCGGGCCTTATTTCGTTGCCATTTGCGGGGTGCTCCACGGAGGCACCGGGCGGTGCCTCGAACCCATGATGTGAGCCGGTTGTGATCACATCACTCGGGTTCCTACAAAATGTTAATGAAAATGCAAGGCAAACTGATGCAAGAATAACATATATGTCTAAGATGAGGGAGTTGGAGGTCAATCGACGAGCTAAGCCAAGGCCTTTCCGTAGGTCATGAGATTTCAAGTTCAAGAAGGTCTTCAAGTATGGCAAATTATCCTTTCAATGCTATCAAATCATACGTTCAAGGCCTCCCCGAAAAAGGATTAAACTTGGAGATATTTTCGGAAGTTTGAAATCCCGTCACAGCTTGAGTAGTGTTCAGTAAAACAGCCATAACTTTGGCTAGTAATACGATCTCAAGTCCGTTCAAATTGTGTTGGATATATAATTAAAAGATCTACAACTTTGTAGTTTACGGAGAATTCCGAATCCAACTGTAAAGAGGTCAAAATCGCGATTTACTGAAAGCTGGTCAAGTCTTACGGGAATCTTATCTTTAGCTTTAATTCTATCCATATCTAGATATTGTCTTTATGATATTTTCGGCCATAGGAGGTTTGTTAGGGCTGAAATATATCTTGCTTTAATTCATATCTTTTGAGTTTTTAGGTTTATTTAATTAGATAGCTTCTTTTCCAAGCAAAGCAAAATTCTATCTTAGGATCATTGTTAGAGATAGAATTTTAGCTTCCTAGTTTGTCTATTTAAGCATTTTTCTCATTCAATAAAAATCAGAGAGATTGGAACCTGGGAATTAACTTGTGATAAGTTTAATTCCTTAGGTTTTTAATCCCTAACATCATCTTCTTGATTCAAGCAATTCGAGCAATCAAATTCCGCTGCACTCTTGTTCTTCAACAACTTCTCTTTCATCGATCATCATCCACTTCATCAACATTCAATCCTGTGCCTACCAATCCGAGATCTATATCCTTGGGCACTTCAACTCGTGGTGGCCTTCACTCCGAAGGTTGTCACGTATCAATTGGCATCAGAGCCCAGCGGTTTCAGGTTGGAAATCATGAGCCAACGACTTCGGGTTGAAAACGTTGTCTTATCCCCGGAAACCTATGCCATCGTTGCTGCCTACAGGAAGGCGGCTCAGGCTCGAATTAGGGCAGCTGAGGCTCGAACTAGGGCGGATGTTCGTTCCATAGTGAGGCAGACGGTGGCCGACGCGATGAAAAGTCTAGAGCCTATGTTCGAGTCCCGCTTGAAACATCTTGAGGAGCGCCTCAACGCTCTCATACCACCGAGTGGTTCTCCTCATCCATCTGTCCAGCCCAACGATCACAAGGAGAAGACACCTGTTCTTCCACCTACACAAAAGGCATCCGCATCCGGCAAGAGAGGAATCCTAGATGACTGCCCTACCTCGAATGATGAAACCTTTGCAGTCGTACCTCCACCTCAAGTGGAGGAGGAGTCTCCAGCCGAGAGAACCATGGAGGAGGCTACCACCGCAGCCTATTTTATTGAGTGCCATGAGGATGATTCCATAGAGGATACTACAACCCATGCATTGGCCATCCCTACCTCCACCGAGCCAAGCGAATCTGCCCTAGCTATCTCTTCCGCCACCAAGAATGATGTTTCTACCATGGCCATAACGGTGAGCATTGCTACACCAACTCTTCCTTCTGCTAAAATTTTTTCACCTACCTTATCTTCTCCTTCTACTCCTATACCTCACATCGAATCGAGGACGATTCGAGGACAAGTGGAGGAGAATGATGCAAGAATAACATATATGTCTAAGATGAGGGAGTTGGAGGTCAATCGACGAGCTAAGCCAAGGCCTTTCCGTAGGTCACGAGCTTTCAAGTTCAAGAAGGTCTTCAAGTATGGCAAATTATCCTTTCAATGCTATCAAGTTACACGTTCAAGGTGTTGGGACGATATTAAGGACGCCAGTCATTAATATCTAAACCAATAATGATCGTCCCTTGTTTTGATAATGACAAACTCAAAGGTATTTGATAAGTTGTCCAAGTGTTGATCTCAGGTAAGTTCAAAGGACGCACATGAACGAAAAGGACAACAAGTGAACGGAAGTCCCTAAGCTGTAGGGACGTGATCGGTCCGGAATCGGAGGGTCTCACAATTTAAATTTATAAAACCGAACCTCAAATTGTAGTAAAGAGGTAGGGTGTCGAACACACGGGAGTTCGTGCGTCGAGAGTACCCAAAAAGACTAAGAAAAGATGAAAGAAAGGCAACACAAAGGAAAACAAAAGAGATCGCCTCGGACCGACACAAGTCACTTCGGTCCGAGGGTGGATCGAGGTTGAGTTGCACGGGACTGACGTGGTACAAGTCGGGCCCGATGTACTGGGTAACTCGGTCTTGAACAATAAGTAGATCGGTCTTGGGTTTTTGGGTTCCACCCCTAACTAGACTTGGATATTCTACCCCAATTCAACCAATAAGTGTTTGATCCTTGTGAGATCGAGGTTGTTAACCTTCAATCCCTCCAATCTACACCTTGACCCAAGGGAGTTTTCACTCTCCTTCGATGTTAGGTCTAGTGATTTGGTTCGAGATTGCTCTCGCTTACTCTTACCAATCACAAGCCCTAAGCCCCTTGTTTTCACAAGAGAATTTAAGCTTAGTGTAGAGAGGATTCATAGATCAAGCACTCAAAGGCTATGGAGTTGAGGTTTTCTACCCAATCCTAGCTAGGGGATTCCCCCATAGCCCAAGACTATGGAACCTACTCCATCAAGTAAGAGAACAAAGCAATCAAAAGGGAAATCAAGCAAATCTCAATCATCAACATCAAACCAAACTCAAATTGCATTCAATTCCAAAGTATCAACAAAATTCAAGTCTCCATTCTACTTGATCAAAGCAAAACAAAGTACAAAACTCACTAATCCTCCTCCTAGCTCCACCGATCTCCTCTTCTCTTCCTTCTCCTTTCTTCTCCTTGCCCTCCAAGTGTTCCTTTGAGCCTTTAGAGAGTGATTTGAGTGTGTTCTATCCAAAAACCTCCCCCCCTCTTTTATGCTCTCTAATCACCTCTATTTATAGCCTCTCATGGATTGGGGACCAAGGAATCCTAATTTAGAAAGGGGCAAATGTGGAAAGTTACTAAAAATATGCCTTGGGGAACAATCCTCTCAATTTCCGACTTAGGACCGACACGGATGCACCTCGGGCCCGACGTTGGGAACGTCGGTCCTGGCTCTGGTTGCTCAATCTCGGGCCCGATGTCGTGGAACTCGGTCCTGGGTCTCGATCCTTGTCTTCTTCTTGGGTTTCCTTCGGTTCCACTTCACTCTTAGCTTGGCTCTTGCGCTCCTTGACTTGGCTCCTTCATAAGCTCCTCCAAAATGTCCTCATTCTTGCCATTTTACCTACAAATCGAAGCAAACTCGCATAGTTTCCGAATCTTCAAGAAAACCGGGAACTAAGCTAGAAAGGAACGAAACTAACAAAGAAGGGAATTAAAAAAACACATATTTACAAAGGAAATTAACCACTAAAACACCTCCAAAATGAGAGACATCAGAATACCCCATACTTAAACTTGCTTGTCCTCAAGCAATAACAATGTAAGCAAGACCGAAGCACAATTTTCAAGTAAAGCCTCATATGAAAAATCTAGTAAGAACAAGTGAAAGATATGCTAGCAAGATTACATCATTACACATGATCAAGTGTTCAAGGAATAAGGTCTAATGCGACAAAGCCTCACTTTAGGGAAATAGAAATGTGTAATACTCATCATGTGTTTAGGCTTGAAAATGAACACTCAATACTCAAAAATCATGCAAGTAAAGACTTTACAATTGAAGCTAATATCACCAATTCCTCCACCTAGAGATGCCTATTACAATGCATACAAAGAATATGAACTTGGCTCAATGGAGGTCCTCAAAGAGGTTCCATTCGGCCGGGTTGTAATGGGGCTTTTGGTATTTCTCAAGGTAGGAATCACTTTGGTCTTGTGGTGCTTACAATGGGGATTGAACTTTCTAGTCTCTCACCAAACTCACCAAATTATTCCACTTTCAACTTCACTCACCCAACAGATTTTGAATTTTTTTCTTTCTTTTCTTTTCTCAACCCACTTTTCACTAAACATTCCACTTCATCTTTGCACTACACTTTTTGTTGGATTTTTGTCACTTTTTTTCACTAGGATCGACTTGCATTATACATCGGGCCCGAGGTCACTTTGAACTCGGTCGGTGCCCTTTTCTTCACTTAAGCCCTTTGCTTTCAATCCACTATTTTTTTCCAACATTTTCTTTCTTTCTTCAGGCCAAAGATGCACTACCCACTTGGTTTATAACACCATTTCTTGCCCTTTACCAACGAGAATCTCAACTCTCCAAATACATTCCAAAACCTCTCACTAAAGTCCAATCCCGTAAGGGTCAAGTCATATAGGCTAGGAATCATATTTTTGAGGAGTTTCAAACAAAGGTCTAAGGCTAAAATGGGGCTACAAGCAACGGTTTATCTTCAAGGTAGGATATGGAACATTTTGTGACTAAATGAAATAAAGTTCAAATCAATGCGACAATGCATAGAACAAATCTCATGTTGGCCTTGGAAAATAGATAAACACCTCAATAGCAAGTATTACTTAGCATGCTTGAGCTATTCACACAAGAAAATGAGGGATATGCAATAATGAATAATCATCCCTAAAATGGCCAAAAATAATCTCACAAGGTTCACTCTAGCTTAGTTGCATCAAATCTTATCCAAGAACTCATGTGCTCAATAAAAACATGTAAGATATCATATCACATCAAAAACAACATCCATTTAGAGGCTAAACTATCCAAAAATATGCAAAGGATTTTACATGCTCACATCATCATTAGCCTTCATATGGACATCTAAGATGGGAACTCCTAGTCCAAAAACAAAATCTTTTTGATGTTTTCAACCGAAATTTTTCAAATTTTTATGGATTTTTTTTTTGCAAAAATTTTTCTCAAACAAAAACATACTCATCCATTCATGCCATAAAATCATGCCACTAACCCAAAATGGAACATCCCTTAGACAAAACAAGAGAAAACACATTAAACTACACATGGAACTATGAGCTACTAACCCACCCCATACTTAAAATTTTGATGTCCTCATCAAAAGAAATCAAAACTCAAAAGTAAAGAGAAGAGTAAAGAGAGCTCACAATTTTTCCTTATTCTTGAATGGCTTTTTGAGGTTTAGTTTGGAGGGTGGCCACGGCGTTGTCTCCTTTGGAGCCGGGCGTGTCGCTCTCGCTCATACACATGGTCGTGGAAAGGGTCTTGACTTGGCGGTTGGATTGGTGGTGCGGGACGTGTCCATTGGTCTTCACGGGATGAGAAATTCCCGGACATCCATTCATTGAAACTTGCTTGGACGGTCCACCTTTGATCCTCGGCCGCCCTCAAGTCTTCCACTTCACGTCTAGTGTAGGCGATGTGGCGGTTCACCTCATCAAATTGCACTTGGAAGTCCTCTTGGTGGTGGAAAAGTTGTTGTTGTTGGAAGTTGAGGTTTTGTTGTTGAAGGTTGATTTGATGCGCCTCTTGAAGAATTGATGATTGTTGAAGTTGGAGATGTGCCATTTGGTTGGCCAAGAAGTTCATGTCCACCGATTGGTTAGGCTCGGGGAACACCATTCTGGGGCCGTACCATTGTTGTTTTTGAAGGTTGATGTGGTGGGCCTCTTGAAGCATGCTTAATTGTTGGAGTTGAAGGTGAGCCATTTGGTTGGCTAGAAACGTCATGTCCACCGGTTGTTGAGGTTCGGGGAAGACCATTATGGGCCCATACCATTGGGCATAACCTTCATACCCTCTATAATGTGGTTGCTCTTTCCTAGCTCCGCTCCCTTCGCCTCTCTCGAAATGACTCGGGACCGACTCGGGAATATAGGCATCGGACCGACTTTGGTGGAAGTCGGGCCCGAGGTGCCCTGCATGTCGGTCCAATAGTGTTGGCGCTTGGTCTCTTGCTTGGAGGTTGGCTAGTAAACCTTGGTAACTTTCGTCTTCTTCCGGAGGCGTGTCAACATCCATGGCCTCTCTTTTAGCAAACTCAAAGTTGTTGGGCTCATCATCGGACTCCGGAGAAGGTTGGGGAGTGGTAAAGCGGATGTGTTGAGCTCGACGTCGACACTCCCTTGTCCCTTCCGGTTCACCAAATGGGTTCTCCTTCCCGGCCCAAACTTGGAACCAATTGTAGTAGCTTGCAAGGTCAAAGAGCTTAGGCCCCAAAGGAATGGCCACCTTGTAAAAGTTTGAATGGGTTGCTAGATGGGTGGTGAGGTCGGTGATGACTTTCTCCTTGATGATGTTGGCCTTTTTGAAGTACTTGAGATTCATGCACTCCACTCCGTTTGTTGCCGGTGTGTACTTGGATAGATCAACCTCGAGACGACTAGTTAAGCGAGCTATCATCCCACCGAAGTAAATCCACAAGGAGCTTTGGAAGTCTCTAACCATTTTTACCCACTCCTAAGTGAGGTTCAATGGCTTGTCGGTTTGGAATAGCATCTCATGGAGCAACATAGCTTCTTCCTTCATTGGCTTACTTAGCTCGTGGCGCGCAAAGATAGCACACCCCAAGATACGGATCATGACACGGAAGAGAGGACTAGCTATCTCATTCGTTGAAACTCCCTTCCGCATCTCATTTCTCCCCGCTACATGCCTCCATAGGTAGTTCACCTTCTCATTGTCCACGCAAGCTTCCTCTCTTGGAAAAGGAAACCCAAGATAGGTCGCCAAGTTCCGAAGAGTAAGCTCTTGTGTCTCATTGCCCAATTGGAAGGTGATGATGCCTTCACTATCCTCCATGGCTTCATATGTGCAATTGAACGTGGCCATGAAATCCGATCTCAAGGCGGGATAGTGTGGGTTGTCCCACCTCAACATCACATCAAGTTCTATGTAAGAGTAGCACCGGGGAAGAGCTACATCCATCCCCATCTTCCGTATAGACTCCCAATCTAGCCACCTTGTGTGGTGAGCTAGCCCCATGTACCGAGCATAGCTCTCAGCTACATCATCATCAACAAGTCTCACATCCTCCATCTTTGGTGCTTTCTTTGACTTCTTTGACTTCTTAGAGGGCCTCTCCATGTGTGAAGAAGATGCACGGGTTTACATAGTACCTACACACACTCAAAGCAAAAGACTACAAGATAAGATCCATACAACCTCAACAATGTCACACATATTTACAACTAACAACCTAGCACACATGGCTACCCCATACTTAGCCTCTAAACACTTAACTCGCAAAATCCAACATGTATGAACCAAGGATCACAAAACAATGGTCAAGCTAATAGATATATCATCATAATCAAGCTATAACCAACAATCAAACTCATAAATCCTAAGGTCAAACAAGAGAAAGACTACTAGAATAAGGATCGACGTACTCTAGACGTCGGGCCCGAGGTGCTCTACCTCGGTCCAATATGATGGTCCGACTCTCTATGTCGGGCCCGAGGCACCTGGGTATCTCGGTCCGATACTAAGCTCGTCTTCTCAAACAGTCTCACCCAAGATCAATCTATCATGCTCCTAAAATCCAATTTCAACCATCCACCATCACTAATTGAAATTCTAAAGGGATTCAATCATGCATACTTAACAAATTAAGAGCAATTTCACTATTCATGCATATCCACCATTGATGCTCAAGCTTCAATCTCAATCAAACATGGCAATACTCAATTCAAGCAACATAAGCACATGATTCTCAAAGAAATAGATAGTAATCGAGTTTCACATACCAAAATTGAAGAGATTGAGACTTCTTAGCAACCAATCTACTTAGAACCCAAATTTCTCCACTTAAGTCAAGGGGAGGGGTGAAGAACAATGGAAATCTTGAGGTTTTCTCTTTGGATTTGATGTTGGGGGAGGCTTAGGGTGTTGGATCGAGATGGTAGAGGATAAGTGTGGGTGGATCGAGTGTGATGGAGGAGAGGGGCCGATTTTGGGTTCTTGATGAAGGAGATGGGTATATTGGGTGTGGTGGTTATGAGGGTGATGGTAGGTAGGTAAGGGAAAGAGGCTTTAAATGGGAAAGAAACAAAATCTAGGTCAAAGGGGTAAAATTGAGATTTTCTACAATTCTTGACCAAGGTTGACCGAGTTAGGCAGACCGAGTCACCCAAGTCGGGCCCGAGTTGCTGGGTACCTCGACCGGGTTTGGTTCGACCTCCAAAAATTACCTCATCAAAGTTACTTCTTTTCCCATAATTCCTTTTATTATTTTCACCATTACCTCTACTCAATCATGAAGCACAAATAACACCGCTAATCCACAAAAATACATGCTAGGGAAAGATTAGAGAAAGTCTAAGCTAAACTAGGAAAATCAAACTAAAACTACGAAAAGATGCCTACTAAGCTCGGGTTGCCTCCCAAGAAGCGCTCTTTTTAAGTCATTAGCTTGACTTCTAACCTCAACCTTCATGGTGGATGGAAGATGGTGAATTGCTCACCATAGTCATGCCCATTGCCATTGCCTTCATAGCCGTAGAACCACCACTTATGATTGATGTAGGCATGGCCCTCCAACTCTCTTTCACCTTTCTTCTCTAAAGCATAGGCTTGCTCCTCTTGAATTGCATCCTCGTGGTCCTTCTTCCCTACATCAAAATCTTTCAAAAAGTTTCTAGGAGATTCAATAACATTATAACTCACATCATCTTTCAAATCACTTAAGCACAAATAACTATCTCCTAAACCCTCTTTTAAGTCACTCAAACAAATATAAGAATCTCCCACATCAAAAGGATATAAGGAAGGATACTTTTCTTTGCTCCTTGAATCTTCATTGCTCCTTAACTCTTCTTGATGCTCAAATGGATCTACTAACTCTCTCTCTTGAACTTGAGCATTGATCCTTTCATTGCTCCTTAAGGGTACCTCCTCTTTTGTGACTTCCACTTCCTCTCTTTTCCTCTTGGCATTCTCTTCCAATTTCAAAATGGCCAAGGCATCCGGCTCATTCAAAGCCTTGTTGAAGTGAAACTCAACCTTGTCTTCTCCAATTTCAAAGGTCACCTTTCCATTCATCACATAAAATTTTGCTCCCGCCGTTGCTAAAAACGGCCTTCCTAGAATAATAGGAACCAAAGGATCTTCCTTCATGTCAAGAATCACAAAGTCATCGGGGACGAAGTACTTCCCCACTCTAATCGGGACATCATATAAAATTCTCATAGCTTGGGTAGTAGAACCATCGGCCATTGTAAGAGACATGTTGTTGGATCGTAAGTCTGTTAGTGAAGGCGTCCTTAACTGGGTTAAGAGCGTCCTTAGGTGCAGCGGAAAATAGACTTAACAGGAAACGTAATGAGATAAAGGACACGAGTATTTATAGAGGAACCCCACTAAGACCAACTTGTCTTATGGGTAAACCTCTACCTCCGCTTGGAGGATTTTCAATAACCGTCCTTATCTTATTAAGAGAGAGTCCTTACAACTTAGGCGAGTTGTTACACTTCTCTGAGCTAAGCGTCCGTCCTTAGCCTCACTAGTAACACTCCTTTCCACCTAACAAAGTAACCTAACTCTCTTAGCTATAAGGAAGCTATCACACACGTCTCTCACGGTCCGTTGTGAGAGACAAACTACAACTGTAACTATTTTGTGGTTTGTTTTGGATTTGATGTGGTTGGACTTTCTTTCTCTTGCTCCAAGCTCACTTGATCTTCGTGATCTTCGTTCTTGTACTTGAATGCTTCGGGAGAGCTTGAGAGAAAGTCTTCAAAGTCCACACCCCTATGCATACTCCTTGGGGGGTATTTATAGTAGAAGTGGTATTTTGGCGCGCGTCCCTTCTTGATGAGGACGCCGTCCTATCTGCGCAGGGACTTAACCAATTATGTTCAGCTTTGGAAGTTCTGATGACGTGCGTCCCTACAGCCTAGGGACTGCCGTTCACTTGTTGTCCTTTTCGTTCATGTGCGTCCTCTGGACTTACCTGAGATCAACACTTGAACAACTTATTAAATACTTTTGAGTTTGTCATTATCAAAACAAGGGACGATCATTATTGGTTTAGATATTAATGACTGGTGTCTTTAATATCGTCCCAACAATTTCCCCCTTTTTGATGATGACAAACTCTTTCAAATAATACGCACATAAGTAAAGCTTTTAGCATAAGAGACTACACTTGATTTTCTTTTCAGCTTAGGTTGGCATGCCACACATTCTTTTGAGTGCGTCCTCTCTTATTTTTAACTAACTTCCTTTGGACTTGGCCGAAATTCCCCCTAAACACATGCTTTCTATGACAACTTATAGACAACCGCATCTCTGCAAAAACTATACTTCCCCCTTTTGGCATCATCGAAAAGGAGAACAAGTTGAAAAGCATGCAAGCACAAAGTCATCACTACAGAAAGAAACACTTAGACAAACGAATCACAAAAGTAATGAACTGCATTCATGAAGAGAGTACGATCATTACACACAGAAAATGGGGCAAAAGGGGACATCATCCCAAAGTCTTAACAACATAATACAATAAAAGTTAAACTTTTTCAGGAGTTGGAAGGGGAGAGTGATCATTCTCGGGGACGCTTGCCAAGGGCCTTGAGGTTTTGCTCCTGAAGATGGTTGTTCTGTGCAAGGAGCTCATTGTTGCGTTCCAGAAGTTCTGTGTGGGTATGGAGAGTGTCGTGAACCTGTTGGATTAGATCAATCATCATACACTGGTTCTCGATCATCATTCCCAGCAGATACTTCTGAGAGTGCTTCTCGGCCTCATGAGGGACGCCCATACCATCGAGCTCATCCTCTTCTTTTGTAGCGTCCTCAACTGGCGTCCTAACTACTTGAAGATTTTCAGCCTCTTGATCACCTTCAACACTTTTAGCAACAGCAGCAGCGGCCTTGGCTTTTCTCTCAGCTTCCTTTTTCTCTTTGGCCAGCTGCCTCTTCACGGATGGGAGCGGCTCATCACACCTCAGTTTGCCAACTGGAGGGAGGGTGATTTGCCTGACGTCCCAATGAATCCCGAAGATCTGTTCTGTTGTGGGGACGTAGAGGCCTTGCTGCTTCAATATCTTCTTGACCAAGTCATGGAAGGGGAGCGAGTGCCGTCCTCCTGTGCACTTGCCCATGTGCTCCAAGATAACCCGCGGCAAGTTGATGGGCTTGCGTTCCAAGAAGGCGTCCAATAATATGCTATCAGTGATTTGGACTATCGACTTCTTTTCCTGGCGGGGGACGACCATGCGCACTATGAAGTGATGCGCAAGGACGCCGGTCTTGGAAAGACAATGAGCAACCCTATCCTTAGCAACTGGCTATCTCCCGTTGAAAATGCGGTTGAAGATCTCTTCCTGGGTGAAACGACCAAAGTTCTTGTTGGGAAGGTCGTGCAGAGCATCGGGCGGAGAGGGACGCAGGCCTAGCATATTTTGGACGGTACCCTCAGCAATTGAGTACTCGTCCCCATCAATCTCGAACGTCCCTTGAGGCTTCCCTTTTACTTCAGATATCTCGAACTTTGAGTAAAAGCGGAGAACCTGTTCGGGGTCGACTTCAACGGCCTCTGCACCTAGGTGCGTCCATCCCTGGAACTCAAGCAGTTCCAAAAACTCTTGGCGCTGGTTTTCTTCCAAGAATTGAGCGGAGAAGAGGAGCGGCGACAGAATCTTCTTCAATCTTTTCGGCTTACTGCCGTTGCTCACAATCACTTCATCACCCGCGTCTTCTTCTTCACCGTCTCCCTCCTCGTCCTCAGGATCCTCATCCTGGTGAGGAGCATCCTCTTCATCCGAGGCGCCGTCCCCTTGCGCATGGGACTCTACCATCTTGGTGTCCTCAGCAGCGGACGCCTGTGCTGGAGGAGGCGCGTCCGCAACTGGAGTCCTTGCCAAGGACTCTGTAGGGACGTTTGAAGGAGGCGTCCCTTGGACTTGTGTACTTTCCTCAACAACCGGAGCAGGCGGAGGAGGAGGAGTAGAAGCTTTAGGAGGAGAGGGAGAGGGAGTTTTTATTCTAGCTTTTGTGGCGGGGGCAGAGGGGCGAGGCGGAGCCACTGAAATGGGTGTGACCTTGAGCGGAGCTGGAGGGGGAGGAGGCGCCTTAGCAGGGGAGTCCTCTAGAGTGATAACCTTTGGAACAACGTCCTTGGTCGGGACCTGTACTTGAGGAGCTTCCTTTTGGACTTTTGGCATGGGTTTTGCCAGGTCCGCCTCAATTTCCGCATCCAGCGGGTCCGCAGCCTCCTTTGGAGCGGGAGTCACGTCCTCTACCCTTGGTGGTGGTGGAGGGAGTAGAGAGACGTCTTGTAGACTCTGTTGGATCACCGCAGCAATGACGTCCTTTTCTTCTTGCTCTTGCTTAGCCTTCTCCTCTTTTTCTATTTGCAGCTCCGAGAGGCGAATAGCGGCCATTTGTTGTTCGGTGATGCCTTCTAGCTCAGCAGACGTCTTCAGCCTTCTCTTTTGAGCAGGAGGCGGGAAGGAAGGGACTGGTTTGGCTTGGGAGGAGGAGGAAGGGCCTTTAACTTGGAGTTGTTTGGATGGAGAGGGGGAAGAAGGCCTTTTTCGTTTCTGGGATGGGACGGAACCCGCAAGAGCGATTAGGAACTCCAAGATGTCGGGGAGTAATTTAGCGAGCTCCTCCACGGTTCCGCCGAAGGAGTCAGAAATTAAGCCAGGGCCCATGAAGGGTGGGTTGGTATGATTGGTTTCTTTGAGGCGAGGTTGGACATAGGTTATCATGAAGTAGTGGAGGAGGCGTTGGATTTTTGGAGGGTAGTCGCTAATGGACGCCCATAGGCAGATATTGGCGAGTTTCCTTGGCTCTTTTTCTAGCCAGTCCTCAACGAGTGGGTCGAGAGGAGGACGGCGCTTGGGTTGGGCAGGGAGCCTAAGGACTGAGCCTTTGGCGACGTTGTCTGGTTCGGGCTCTGGTTTAAAAGGCTTCTCAAGGAATTGGAAGCGTTTTTGAGCGGGTTTGGATTGGGAACGGGAAGGCTGGGATTTTTGTGGAGGAGGTTGGGAGCGTTGTGGCTGGGGAGTGGTGGTGGAGTGGCGGCGTTGGATGGTTTGTGAAGAGGAATGGTGGCGAGGGGGTTCTTGGCGCCCAGTAAGTCGCCCTCTCGAGTCCATGAGTGACCGGCCTTTCACCGGAGGAGACTTCGAGGAGCTAGGGTTTTTCGCCGCCGAAGAGGGAGATGGGTTCTTGGTTGCTCTGGTGTTGGCCATTAGAGAAGATGGTTTTTATAGATGAAGATTAGGGTTGAGAGGGTGATTTCGGGATCTGGGTGTGAAGATTTTGACAAGATCTTAGAGAGTTTGCTAAAAGCGTGTAAACAGCAGAGGAGCAAAGAAGGTTTTTCAGGTTGTGCAGGGGCATATTTATAGGAAGAAGACGAAGATGAACGGTCAAGGGTAATAGGGTATTTTCATTTGGCTTCCTGCACCCGCAATCCCGCACGTGGCTTTCTTCTTTGCTAAGAAACACAGCTGTTTTGCACCCGGTACACATATCCCGAGATTTGCGTTCAACTTCTCCAGGACGTTTCAACTTCCCATTTTCAAAATTCAAACTTTTCACAACTGCAAAGGACTCTGTCTTGGCGTCCTTTCAACACACCACACTGCTCCACTCATAACTGAACCACGGCGTCCCAAACACTGATCTCAAACTCCGAACTAAGAACTCTTTCCTGACAACCTTCAGCTCTTAACATGCGTCCCTTTGATCACTTAGAACCATTTTGAAAATCAAGCAAGTACGTCCCGTAAAGATAAAACAAAGAACGCTCATAGGACGCGTTTGCAAGATTCTCGGCTTAGGTAAGCTTAGAGTTCCCATCATTTCGGCTTGTAATGAGGGTAGGGTGATCAGGGATACTCTTAAGATGAAAAACGAAATGAGTGACGTTCAAAACATAAGCAAAACATCTGTCTTAGACTAGCGTCCTTTAAAGAGGACTTTAAATGCATGACACACTTTAAAACAAGTTCTCAGCAAAACATAGCCAATCATAGAGGGAATAATAGAACGGGACTTGATCATTTAAAAGTTATCATCCCTAAAAGCAACCGGAGGTGCTCATAGGGACGTCTATCAAGTGCTTTGGTGAAAATATCGGCCACTTGGTCCTCAGTCCTAACATGATCCACTCTAATTAATCCAAGTTCAACATTGTGACGAAGAAAGTGATGTCTTATATGAATATGCTTCGTCCTAGAATGACGAACAGGATTCTTGGCAATACTTATAGCACTAGTGTTATCACAAAGGATAGGGACTGTGTTGAGGAACGTACCATAGTCTTCAAGTTGGTACTTGATCCATAGGACTTGAGAGCAGCACGAGGCAGGAGCCACGTACTCAGCTTCCGCGGTTGAGAGGGCCACAGAGTTTTGCTTTTTGGATCCCCAAGACACAAGGCACGAACCAAGGAATTGTGCCATCCCGGATGTGCTCTTCCTATCTACCACATGACCTGCGTAGTCTGCATCAGAGTACGCTACCAGGTTGAGGGACGTCCTTCTGGGATACCATAGGCATAGGTCATCCCGTCCCTTGAGGTATCTGAAGATTCTTTTGACCTCTTGCATGTGGGACTCCTTTGGATTTGCTTGAAAGCGGGAACACAAGCATACAGCGAACATGATGTCGGGACGACATGCCGTTAGGTATAGCAAGGACCCTATCATTCCTCTGTAGAGCTTTTGATCTACACTCTTGCCTTCTTCATCAGCATAAAGGCGAGTGTTGGGGGAGATGGGAGTATCAATGGATTTGGACGTATTCATTCCATACTTCTCAAGCATTTCACGTATGTACTTCTGTTGGTGAATGCGCATCCCGTCTTTGAGCTGTGTGATTTGAAGTCCCAAGAAGAAGTTGAGTTCTCCTATGAGGGACATCTCAAACTCACTACCCATCAAGTTCTTGAATTCTTCTACAAGTTTCATGTTAGTGCTTCCAAAGACTATGTCATCGACATTGACTTGGACAATCAAAACATCTTTAAGGACTTTCTTTAAGAACAGAGTTTTATCAATGTTACCTCGCGTGTACCCGTTGGACAAGAGAAAGGACGCAAACCTATCGTACCACACACGAGGGGCTTGCTTGAGTCCATAGAGTGCCTTGTCCAAGAAGTACACATGATCTGGATGATCAGCGTCCTCAAATCCTGGAGGCTGAGCGACGTACACTTCTTCCTTAAGCTTGCCATTGAGGAAAGCTGTCTTGACATCCATTTGAAAAAGCTTGAACCCCTTGTGAGTGGCGTAGGCAATGAGAAGGCGAATGGCTTCAATTCTAGCGACAGGAGCGAAGGTCTCATCATAATCGATTCCTTCCTCTTGCCTATAGCATTGAGCCACAAGCCTTGCTTTGTTTCTGGAAACAAGGCCACTCTCATCAAGCTTGTTCCTATAGACCCACCTCGTCCCTATTATGTTTTTGTTTCTCGGACGAGGGACGAGGGTCCAAACCTTGTTCCTCTCAAATTGATTGAGTTCTTCTTGCATGGCTTGAATCCAATCAGCGTCCTGAAGTGCCTCCTTTATGTTCTTAGGTTCAACTAAGGACACAAAGGCGTTGAAAGCACATAACGCTATGTTGGCGTTGAGGGACTGATTCACAGCTGATCTTGTTTGGACTCCTTTTGAAATGTCTGAGATGATTTGATCTGTGGAATGAAGTCTTGAGAGGTTGGAACCCCTATGAGTAGCGTCCCTTGTAGGAGTACACCAAGGGTCCGTCCCATCAGATTCATCGGAGTCAAAGTCATCGTCTTCGTTGATAGGCTCAGTGTGTTCCCCCTCAGGTTGAACGTGCAAAATTCACTCAAAATTTAATCAAATGTCCAACGTGCAAGTAATTAATGGGCTTAGTAATTAATTAGGCTCAAATCATTTGTACACCAAACCGTACAAACCTGCAAAATTCAATCAACATGCATATGCATGTCAATTGGGTGGGTTTGTTTTATTATAAAATTGACCCATCAATGTGAGATAATTACGAGCATGACCCGATAAGGGATTAAAAAAAACTCTATTGAGTTAGTGGTCAACTATCACTTATATAGTAATGACCACAAATAAAATAAAATAAAATAAAATAAAATAAATCAAGAACTACGTATAGATTTGATCCCTTTTAAAAGGGTACGTAGGAAATTCGGCACAAATTAATTGGTTTTGTTTGTCGAAATCAATCACGATCCCAAATCAAATTTTTATGGAGAACTACGTAAAGACTTGACGCCCACAAAAGGGCTACGTAGGTAACTCGATCAAATATATCGAGCTCAGTCGCATGTCCCAAATTAAATCTAATTAGAAAATACGCATTAAAAATTTTGTGCAGGCCAAATGAGAAAGGATTAGATCACTCTGCCTAGAAGGTGGATTTAATTTTATTCGCGTCATGCAAGTGATAGTTGGAACGGAGCTAGATAACCCTTCCTAGAAGGTGGGTCTAGTCTCATTTCTCTGATGCATGAAAACAACCACACACAAAAAAAAATTAATCGAACTACATGAGGCTTGATTCTCCGTAAGAAGATATGTAGGCAACCCGTTAAAACACGGGTGCAGCCCAAATCTTAAAACAAACCAAAATATTTGTATTTGTACAACTTTTAATCAAAAGGATAACAAGAAAGGGTCGAACTCAAATTTAAAAATCAAATAAAATATGTTTTGTGATTTCTACATATTTTTACTCAACATATTTTTGGCACGCACGGTGGGACCTTTTCTTCTTTTTCATCCTTAAGTTGTGCATTTACTAATACTTGATCATGTTTTTGGTTGCAAGGAAATGGCATCAACGGCGATCGTGAAACTCAATGAGCTTCCCGCCACCTTTGTTGTGCAAGGAGGTCGTTGGGTCCGCCGAAAGTCCTTTTCCGTGGCATTTGACATTTCCAACAAGGAAATCCATGCTAGGGTCCCGTTGGAAAACTCCTTTGGACCGCTCTACCACTTGGAGGAGCAAAGTGACAACAAACTCTATGCTAGGAGTGCGCGAAGGTCTATCATTCGAGTCATCAAGGGAAATGATAGGTTTGTTGCAAATCCAACGGTCCCGAAAGCTAAGAAAACCAACAAGAAAAGGGGCCGCAAGAATGGCTCTAAGCACTCAAAGGCGGGGCCACTTCGCAAATTGGCCAATTCTCCTGCTTTGGCCCAAGCCAATGCCACATTGTGGCAGGCCGCAAAGGATCTCTTGGGCCCTAAGGAGGTTACACCTACTCCTCCGACAATTGCTCCGAGGCAAATTCTCATAGGGTCTATCCCAATTATGCTAGGCCAAGCAAAACAAGTCGGCATGGCTTCTTATGCCGAGGAGGAGGTGCAATCAAAGACTCCAAAGATTAAGGTGATTAAGCCTTCAAAAGCCAAGAAGGTCCAAGCTCAAAAGGAGATAAAAAAAGTGGACACTCTCAGTGTTCCAAGGAAGGACGCAAATTTGTGTGCTTCCGGGAGCTTGAGTGTACAAACAGCTCAACCTCATGATGGCCCAATGACGAGGTCAAAGGCCAAAATGATTTCTTATGCTGATGTGACTTCGAGACCGCCTAGTCCAGCGAGCTCACATCATGAGGAAGATCCTAGCGCCCCGTTATACGGTGATTTAACTTCTCTTTTTCAAGAGGAGGAGTTCCCTTCAATGGAAGGACAAACAAGAATCATCGTAAAAGATGAGTCTGAAAATGTGTCTGTGCTGATGACGGGCACATCTAGTTTTGAAGAGCAACTTCAGGAGTTGTGCACAAGGCTCGCCGAAAGGGATGATCAAATAGCTTCTCTTATGGCCCGAATCAATAATCGATAACAAGAAAGTGGAACTGAGCAAAGGAGAGCGAATGATGAGGGTACTAGTGCTGGCTCGGCCATTTCCCCACAAGAAATAAGGGACTTGATTGCGCGAGGGACCGCGAGTTCCAAGTTGCATAAAACCCTCCAGTTCTTGGTTATAGAAAACCTTATCCAGCGCATTATGATGCAGTCCCATTTCCTCCGGGTTACCAAAGGCCAAGCTTTGATAAGTTTGATGGTCTGCATGGGTCACCTCATGAGCATCTTGCTCACTTTTACTCAGCTTGTGGTGAAACCGCTATGAGTGATGCTCTCTTGCTTAGGCAATTTGTGCAGTTATTGAAAGGGCCCGCATTCACATGGTATACCCAACTTTAGCCAGGATCGATTCAGACATGGGATGACCTACAAAGGGCATTTTTCGCGCAGTTTGTAAGCTCAAAAGCAAAGGTTTCCATTATGGATCTTGCAAACACTCTCCAACGACCAAATGAATCCGCAAATGATTTCATAACTGGGTGGAGAAGTTTAAGACTCCAATGCCCTGAAACATCAAGTGAAGAAGCTTGTGTCCAAATGTGTACAAATAACTTGATTCCCGAGTTAGCTGTACATGTAGGAAGTGCTGAACCTCAAGCTTTTGATGCCTTGGTATCGAAGGCTTGCAACGTCGAAAGACAGTTAGCTAGAGGAAAGTCAAGCACAAGTCGATCTCAGAATGGAGATATAAAAAGAGAAGAGGGTAGAAGGTCCAACAAGAAGGGAGAGTCGATGGCTACCTTCATCAAACCCGCTAGTAAGAAGCATGTGGGTAATGAACCTAAGACGTAAGGAAAAGGAACTAGGGAGTCTTTTAAGAGATTGACTCTACAAGAAAGAAAGGAGAAAAAATATCCTTTTGATGATTGTGATGTCTAAGGGATATTTGAAGAATTGATGGCTGCCAAGGTTGTAAATCTCCCCGAACCAAAAAGGCCGAACGAAGTTGGAAAGACCGATGACGCGAGATATTGCCCATATCACCGCATCATTAGTCACCCGATTCAAGATTGTTATGTCTTGAAGGACATAATAGAGAGGATGATTAAGAATGGGGAGATAGAGATTGAAGGGACATCAACAAAAAAAACCACAGCTTCAGCGAACACAATCTCTACGATTGAGATCGCCGAGGCACTTCCATCACATCAAGAGTCCATAAAAACATCTGAAATGCCAGGTCAAATGGAAAATATACCTATAGTGTCGTTACCTCCGATGGCAATACTTGTGCAATTCAGGGTGCATGATGAAGTCCATATTGTATGGGCGTACCCCGAAATGCCAAGAGAAAGCCCTGAGGAACCTACATTATATGAAGTCATGATGTGCTCAGACATAGAAGAGTCATACTCAACTGACGATGATCTTAGTGCATCCGATTGGAAAACTTGTGCGAGTCGAAAGAGGTCGCAACCTAAGAAGATTCAAACTTTGAGCTCTACAAGTCCCAAGACGATAAAGAGAAATCATGGGAAGAGAAAGAACAAGAATAAATTCAAAAAGGGGAAAACGATAGAATCCGAGGTGTCTGATTCTGATGAAGAATATGTTCAACGGAGCAGGATGCAAGTCACACTAAAAGATTTTATCCCTAAGGAATTTCTTAAAGAAGATTCCCCAGAAGATGACGCTTTCTGGGGTGAAGAGATTGCTCATTGTTGCATGGCCACTTGGGCCGATATGTGCGAGGAGCAAGAGTTAGAGGCCGATGAGGTTACTCTTCGCTCGGGTCGCCAACTTGCATCACCGAAGTCTAAAGAGAAAGAGAAGAATGTGTCTTCTTCAAACAATGACTCTAAAAAGACAAACTTTGATCAAGGAGTAGTCAAAGAAACTCCTAGTACATCCTTGAAAGAAAAAGAGAAGATACGAGAGTCGCAAAATGGGCATGTTCATCAAATACCACCCTCTCTCCGCAAAGCCCCATTCAAGGAAAAGATCAAGTATGATGTAATTGGTCACTTGAAACGCATTCCTGCACGCCTGAGTGTATATGATGCATTGCAAATGTCGCAAGAGTTAAGAAAGGCACTTATTCAAGCTCTTATGGACCCTGAGGATTATAAAGACCAAGTTGAGTCGGCTGAAGCCAATGACGTGTCTTTTTCTCCACATACTCGTTGCGCCTCATGTATGGCATGCATTACATTCTCTGACGAAGATCTACAATTAGGGGAGGAGTATCACAATCGACCATTGTATGTCACAGGTCTTATTGGTGATACGAAAATCAACCGGATCCTTTAAGATTGTGGATAAGCAGTAAATCTACTTCCTTTAAGGATCTTGAGGACAATGGGGTTGTCTACGAATCACTTGTCGCCCACTTTGCTTACTATTCAAGGTTTCAACCAAGTGGGGCAAAAAGCAATGGGTACCATTGCATTGAAAGTGATGATGGACGACTTGTACAAGGATGCGCTGTTTCATGTGATAGATGCTGACACGTCCTATAATGTCTTATTGGGGCGACCATGGCTTCATTCCAGTAGATCCATCGTTTCCACACTTCACCAATGTTTAAAATACACTGATGAGTACGGAAATGAAAAAACTATTCGAGGGGATCAAAATCCATTTCATGGAGAGAGTGTCAATTACGTGGATGCTAAGTTTTACAAATCGGTTAACTTTGATCCTAAAGTATCCATGAAGGGAGGTGAAAGTAGCAAGAAGCCTCGAGAAAATGAGCCAATCTTGAGCATTACTCAATCATCGAAATCCTCTCTTAGAGAGAGAGATGAAGGAAAGAGTGTGCACCCTAAAGTGGTGTTTAAATACACACCAAAGGACAAGAGACAAGTTGGTCAAAAGCCTTTAAGCTCAATTGAGAAGACCATACACTCTCTAATGACTAGTTATACTTGTCCCCTTCGAAAGATAAACCAATCTGTACCAGAAAAGACGTTGGTGATTCATAAGTCCTTTGAAGATAATAAAAGAATAGTGATAAGAGGAGAGCCTTCTAGTTCTTCCATCGAATCTTTTCCCTTGCAATCACGCAAGTCAAAAATGAAGACGCAAAGGTCAAAATTCTCCTCTTCAAAGAGAAAAACTTCATGTGAATCTTGCGAACAAAGGTTTGTTGAGAATTTACAAGTCTCTCATCAAGGAGGTATCTTGACGGCCAAAGCGTTAGAGCCCATGACCTTGACCCCGAATGAGCAAAGCCTATTCTTGGAAGAAGGGGCAACAACACCTCGAGTGTCAGTGTTTAAGAGGCTCGACTTAATATCAAGAAATGAAGTAAAGAGACCTTCTGTATTCAATAGGCTTGAGGGGGTTGGCGACTCTGAAAATACGAAGAGCCACATCCAAGTCACCAAAAAGTGGAGAATCAAGAAGAAACAAAAGTCAAAGCATCTCGTACAATGCTTGGATGATGTTGAGGATGAAATGGGAGAAGTGAACATGACATCACTTGAAGAGTCTTCGAGTCATGAGTCTCCTGAAGAAGTCACCAGTGATGATGTGTCACAGGATTTCATTAACACAATCCAACCCGCGCCACTTGAAATGGAGGATGGTGGCCAAGCCACAGTTGATGAACTTCAAGAAATCAACTTGGGAAGCATTGAGGATCCTAAACCTGCTCTCGTAAGTAAGTTATTAACTGACGAGGAAAAGGTGGTGTATGAAAAACTCCTTAAAGAGTACAAAGATGTATTCGCTTGGGAGTTCCAAGACATGCCTGGTTTGGATCCGCAAGTTACGACGCATAAGCTTTCTATCTCATAAGACAAATAACCAGTCAAACAAGCACAACGTCGCTTTCGCCCCGAGTTGACAGTTCAGATCAATGTTGAAGTCAAGAAGCTTATTGATGTTGGTTTCATTCGAGAAGTCCAATATCCAATATGGTTGGCTAATATCGTCCCCGTGAGAAAGAAAAATGGAAAGCTTCGCATTTGTGTGGATTTCAGGGACTTAAATGAAGCATGTCCCAAGGATGAATTCCCTCTTCAGGATGAATTCCCTCTTCCGATAACAAAGTTGTTAGTTGATAAAGAAATGACAGCCTTTCGAACACCTCAAGGCACGTATTGTTACACAGTGATGCCATTTGGCTTGAAAAATGCTGGGGCAACTTATCAAAGGCCCATGACAGTCATCTTTCATGATTTTCTTTATCATTCTTTGGAATGTTATGTTGATGATGTAGTGGTAAAAACAAGGGAATGTGAGGACCATTTGAGCGTCCTCCGAGAAATCTTCGAAAGGTTAAGAAAGCACCAACTGAAAATGAACCCTCTCAAATGTGCCTTTGGTGTTACATCAGGAAAGTTCCTGTGCTTCGTCGTTCGATGTCAAGGAATTGAAATTGATCCTGACAAGATCAAGGCTATCATGCAAATGCCACCTCCAAGAAACCTTCGTGAGCTTCGGGGCTTGCAAGGAAGACTTGCTTACATTCGACGTTTGATTTCAAATCTAACGGGGCGATGCCAACCATTCCTAAGGTTAATGAAGAAAGATGCTCCTTTCATATGGGATGAATCATGTCAAAACGCTCTGAATAGCATCAAGGAATATTTGATGAGCCCACCAATCTTAATGGCACCAATTCAAGGGCGGCCGTTGATCTTATATATTGTAGCTCTTGAACAATCCCTAGGGGCCATGTTGGCTCAAAACAATGATGAAGGAAAAGAAAATGCCTTGTACTACATCAGTCGAACCTTGGTAGGAGCAGAGCGTAATTACTCTACCATGGAAAAGATATGCCTTGCTTTGATATTTTCCGTACAAAAATTACGACATTATCTCTTGGCGCATCAAATCACATTAATCTCCAAGGCCGATCCATTAAGGTACATCTTGTCTAAAACCATATTGTCAGGGAGATTAGCCAAATGGGCTATGCTCCTAGCACCCTTCGACATCAAATTCGTACCTCAAAAGGCGATTAAAGGGCAAGTTATAGCTGATTTCTTGGCTGCTTATCCAACACTTGACGATCAAGAGTTGTCATATGACTTTCCAGACGAAGAAGTCCTTACAATAGAAGAAAGGCCATGGCGATTGTACTTTGATGGTGCTGCAAGGAAAAAATGGAGCTGGTGTTGGCATTGTATTTGTTACACCATCGGATGGAATAGTGCCTTATTCATTTTCTCTCCTAGAATTGTGCACCAACAATGTAGCAGAGTACGAGGCACTCGTCATTGGTCTAGAGATAGCTCTTGAATTACGAGTTGATGCATTGAAAGTGTTTGGTGATTCTCAACTAGTCATCAGACAACTAAATGGTTTATATGAAGTCAAGAATTCAAATTTAATTCTCCTTCACCAAAGAGCAAAACACCTCATTGGCCAGTTCCTCCAAATAAAGGTAGTGCATATATCAAGAGCTGAAAATGATAAGGCGGATGCTTTGGCCAAATTGGCAGCTTCTTTGACGTTACCTGATCAAAGAGAAATCCAAATCATAGTTGGGGAACGCCACTTACTTGCTCCTGCTTTAGAGCGGCTTAACCCAATTGAAGAGGTCAACTTCGTCTCAGTCTATGAGATTGAAGAGGATTCTGATTGGCGTCAGCCAATAGTTGAGTACCTTCAGCATGGTATATTGCCAGATGACATAAAAAAGAAAGTTGATGTCAAGCGACGAGCTCTTAGGTTTGTAATAAAAAATGATACATTGTATCGTAGATCCTTTGATGGAGTACTCCTTCGGTGCTTGTCAATAAAAGAGGCTCAGCATATTCTTGCACACACCCATTCGGGTATATGTGGGGCACACCAAGCCGGCCCTAAGTTAGCCGATCAAATCAAACGTTTGGGTTATTATTGGCCGTCTATGGTGAAGGATGCAATGGAATTCGCTAAGGCATGCCATGCTTGTCAAGTTCATAGCGACTTCATTCATCAATCACACAAGTTGCTCCATCCAACTGCTTTGTCGTGGCCATTCAATACATGGGGTCTCGATGTTGTAGGGCCCATCAGCCCATCGTCATCCCGTGGTCACCAATACATTTTGGCCACGACCGATTATTTCTCAAAATGGACCGAGGCTATATCATTGAAAGGGGTAGGGGCAAAAGAAGTGGTCAATTTCATAAGGGTTCATTTAATCTATCGATACGGTGTTCCCGCAAAGATAATATCAGACAATGCCCTGTACTTCAAGAATCAACAAATGACAAGATTGGCCGAGAAGTTTGGGTTTAGTCACAGAATTTCGTCAAGTTATAACCCTTCTTCAAATCGCCAAGAAGAGGCTTTTAATAAAGTGCTCTGTAAAATTCTTAAGAAGATGGTGTCAAGATCGAAAAGAGATTGGCACGAAAAATTGCCAGAAGCATTATGGGCCTATCGAACTACCGTTCGAACATCTACGGGATGTACACCCTATAATCTAGTCTTTGGTTCAGAAGCCGTATTACCTTTAGAGGTTCAACTTCCGTCACTTAGAGTTGCGGCTCAACTTGGAGAGCCCGAAGAAGGTGTGAAGATTCGCTTAGCGGAGCTTGAAGCTCTAGACGAGCACAGATTAGCAACACAACAAAGGCTAGAAATTTATCATGCCCAAGTAGCTGGGGCATTCAATAAAAGAGTCATATTTCGCTCATTCATGGTTGGTGATCTTGTTCTCAAAGTGAGACGACCAATTGTCATCAATCGAAAATCACAAGGAAAATTCGAGCCAAAATGGGAAGGCCCGTATGTTGTAACCAAGGTGTTTCCTAAAGGAGCATACGAGCTTTCACGAACCGAAGGCAAAATTGAGTATCCTTGTGTGAATGGAAAGTTCGTGAAGAAATATTTCAGTTAAGGCCCTTACATGTAGATAATAGTGAGATGACTTGAGCAGCCCTTCCTAGAAGGTAGGTTTGAGTTATTTCAGTGATGCATAGGAATATAGGCCTTAATCTGTAAAAAAAAAACAAAAGGTGTGAGAGAAAGAGAACTACGAAAGGCTTGATCCCTCATAAAGGGGGTACGTAGGCAATCTAGTTTCCCAAATTACTAGATGCAGCCGCGCAAACAAAAAAAAAATTCTTCTCTCCCAAGGAGATGTCCAACTCACGAATATTGTAGTCGATATTGATGGTTGATCAACGTAAGCTCAAAATTTTGTATGCACAAATGATTAGTTGACAACCCTTCCTAGAAGGTGTGTTTAAACTAACTCGTTGATGCATACTAAAAATGAACTACGAATGGTTTGATCTTCCAAAAAGGAAGTACGTAGGCAATCTAGTTAGTCAAAATGCTAGATGCAACCACAACCACAACAACACAACACTACGGTGTATATCCGGTTAGTCATTCCGAGATAAAAAATAATGGAAACAATAACCTTTTATTAATGGATGATTCAACAGGGAGTACATTCATGTGAAAAAAAAGCTAAAAAAAGGAAACTAAAGCTAGAAAATCACAATCGAAGATGTTTAGCGGCTAGAAGCAAAAGAAGTAAAGACTGCAACAATGCCATCGAGTTTGACTTTAGCATCTTTCTCAATTCCTTCCAAGTTCTCACGGATTGCTTTTTGATCTTGAATGCACTGCTCTACTTTAGATCTACTCTTCTCTAAAGCTTCCTTGTCAGAGGCAAAACTCTCTTCCATTCTTTGAAGCCTTAGCTCTCGCATCCAAAATATCTCTTTCCCGCTTCTCCATGGTAGAGGACTTCTCATGCAATTGCGACAATTCAGATTCCTTGGAGGTAAGTTCTGTCTTGCAGAGGCAGAGATCAGTAGAAACTTTATTCAAAGAGGCCACATCAACTGCACTCGTCAATTTAGCTACGGCTGCAACTCCTTCAGAAAAATTATGGACTTGAGCAATAATCCAAGACAAGTTGGACTCATTGACCTTCGCAGCTTTGGCCATGATTTTTAGTGTCACTAGATCATCGGAAATTTCACCCCTAATGGACGACACGTCTTGAACAGTCTGAGCCTTCAACATGGTCTTAGTGATTTCACGCACACTAGTTAGAAAGGCTTCGCGAACGTGCTCTTTGACTGGGGCAGAAAGCATGCTATTTATAGATAATGGGACGATTTCAAGAGGCACAACATTCAATGGAGCAGGTGATGATTGTGGAGGTTGGGCTTTCGGGATCGTTATAAGTGCCGTATCGGTGTGACCCATTTAAGGGATAAAAGTTCCCCTAAATTCAATTGAAACCCGAAAAGAGCACAGGAAGGGAGAAAGAAAAATTGCAACATGAAAAAAAAAAGCAAGAAAAGGGTGATGTGACAATACACTAGTCTTCAAAAGAGAACAAAACCAAATATACAAAGGGAAGACCCCCCCTCAACTCTTACGTAAAGGAAAACCCTTGACCCAAAATCCTTAATCACAACAGCAGAACTCTTCGGTTCTTACGTAAAGGAAGAGAGAAAAAAAATCAAGGAAACACAAAGTTAAAATTAACGGAGGAGATTGCATACTTTGGAATCGGATGAGTAAAATTGCACTGACTCGAACCGTACGATTAACAAAGTTTGCAGCCTGATGTCTAAATATATAGGGAAACCCCTTTGAAAAAAAAATCAAAATCAAATCAAGATATGATTTTATTTAGATATCTGTAACAAAAAAATCTGGGCTAAAAAAAAAAGAGAGGATGAACATATATTTAAAAAAAATCTTGTTCGGATAGATATTTAAAAAAAAATTGTTTGAAAACCTAGGTTAATTTACAATGCACGGCTGCTTATGGATTTGATTAACTTAATTGATGGGCTTACCCAAATCATGCCTACGTAGCAGATATGCAACGTGTAAAATTCAATCAAAATTCAATCAAACTAGTTTAACCCCCGTGACATGTATGGGTAATGCGATCATAAACCTAAATTAATTAGATATGTAACGTTAATGATCACGTTAAAAATATAGGATCATATTTATGTATCTTCATTATTCGTATTATGATTAGTGTTGTTTGACTAATAGTAAATCAACTCATAATATAAATAAGTTGGATTTGTTCAAAAATTACTTTACGATAAATATCACGTTTTATTAAATAATAATATTTATCTGAAGATTACAACTAATTTTTGGTAATGGATAATTCACAATTTTGGGGATAATTCATAATTTCGGCAATTTTTACAAGATAAGATTATATGAGACTCTAATTACCAAATTTATATAGAGGATGACTCAGCTGATTATTTTTATTAAATCATATATATTTATCTTTCTATTGTGATTAGTGTTTTTTTATATAGGCCAGGGCCCAGTTGATTATTTTAATAAAGATATGACACGTGGCGTAATGTTTTGTGAAGACTTTGTCTCCGCTTTATACTATAGACAGTATAGATGTGCAACGTGCAAAATTCACTCAAAATTCAATCAAATGTCCAACGTGCAAGTAATTAATGGGCTTAGTTAATTAATTAGGCCCAAATCATTTGTACACCAAACCGTACAAACATGCAAAATTCAATCAACATGCATATGTGAATGGGGTGGGTTTGTTTTATTATAAAATTGACCCATCAATGTGAGATAATTACGAGCATGACCCGATAAGGGATTTAAAAAAAAAACTCTTTTGAGTTAGTGGTCAACTATCACTTATATAGTAATGACCACAAATAAAATAAAATAAAATAAAATAAAATAAAATAAAATAAATCAAGAACTACGTATAGATTTGATCCCTTTTAAAAGGGTACGTAGGAAATTCGACACAAATTAATTGGTTTTGTTTGTCGAAATCAATCACGATCCCAAATCAAATTTTTATGGAGAACTACGTAAAGACTTGATGCCCACAAAAGGGCTACGTAGGTAACTCGATCAAATATATCGAGCTCAGTCGCATGTCCCAAATTAAATCTAATTAGAAAATACGCACTAAAAATTTTGTGCACGCCAAATGCGAAAGGATTAGATCACTCTTCCTAGAAGGTGGATTTAATTTTATTCGCGTCATGCAAGTGGTAGTTGGAATGGAGCTGGATAACCCTTCCTAGAAGGTGGGTCTAGTCCCGTTTCTCTGATGCATGAAAACAACCACACACACACACAAAATTAATCGAACTACATGAGGCTCGATTCTCCGTAAGGAGATATGTAGGCAACCCGTTAAAACATGGGTGCAGCCCAAATCTTAAAACAAACCAAAATATTTGTATTTGTACAACTTTTAATCAAAAGGATAACAAGAAAGGGTCGAACTCAAATTTAAAAATCAAATAAAATATATTTTGTTATTTCTACATATTATTACTCAACAATCACGTTCCAACTTGCCGGAAAGAAGCATGGTATCACCATCAACAAACTCAACAAGGTGCTTGGCTTCCCTACACCACAAGGAGCCTACGCCTTGAAGGACTTCCCCACCCAACGTATGTGGTCTTATCTCACCGGCAAGGGAGAAACTTCAAGCAACCCGCTTGCTCGTGATATTGCTAATCCGGTCTTGATGAAGATTATTCTAGGACATCCAAGAAGAACCTTTGCAAGGACCAAGATGCATATCTAGCTGAGTGAAACGCCAATTTCCAGCCTAGTTGTGTTTTGGGCCACACTTGTTATTTTGGGCCATTAGCATTTTATTAACTTTTAATGTAATTTATTTTATTTAGCATTTTAATATAAATAGCCATAGTTAGTTTTAGATTTCAGGAGCTTAGTTTTGGGAATTGATTTAGAAAATCAGATTGGAGAGTCTTTTAATTTCCTAGAGAGGGATCGATCTCCCTTGATGAGGGAATCGTCTTTGTTTTGGCTTGATTCGCGCTATGTTATGTCAGCCCTCCGAGGTTAGGTGTTCATAGGCGATCACAATGCATTCTCTTGGTGCTTCAAGGATCCGTCCTTGATTGTGTCAAGTTGTATAAGATGGGTCTCTTGATCATTCACTCTGGTTCTCGTTTTCAAAGCAACGAGGGTCTTTTTGTTGTTTCATTTGGTTCTTCTTCTATCCTTTTATTCACTTCTCCATCTTCGATTTCAGTTGTGTTCCATTGTTGAATCGTCCTTTGTTTCTTCATTTCGAGTCATTTCTGACCATTGTCCCTTTGTTTCATTTGTTTGAGTCTTTGGTGTTGAAGATCGGGCCACCGACGGCTAATCCCCGTATCAAATTGGTATCAGAGCTACAGGTTGCCAACACCATGGTTGAGTTGTTCAAGAGTCCAAAAATCGCAAAAAGAGTCGGTTGTGTCACCAAGAACAAAAATCGCTTGGTTAGTCTTTCATACCTTACTTTCTCGTGTTTAATTGGTTTTCTAACCCCTTGATGGACAGACTTGTTGTGCCTGGTTGTTGCCAAGACCAAACACACCCCAATTCAGCCCACACCGCCACCTTCCAGCCACCTTTGCCCACCACCTCCATAAAAAAAAATGCCCCCAACCTTCTCAGCCACGTTTTATTTGAGTTATTGGAGTTGTTTTAATTTAATTAATTGAATTTCAAACTACTCCTACTCAGCCTCCTAAAATCTAGGTTGAATTTCAAAGCTGAGTAACAAACTCAATTTCAGTCATAAAACCACACCCACCCCCTACAAAATAGCAAGACCAATTTAAACCTCTTCCCCACACAATCAACCACGAAATTTTATTAAATTAGGATTATATTCTGATTTAATTAATTCAAATTTAAAGCTCCTAAGTCCATTCCTACATTTTAGCGTTGACCCAACTGCATCTTTATTTGAATTTGAATTCAAAATGACTTCAAAGTTTTAAGCACACTTCCAGCTCTCAAATTAAGAGTCAACTTGTCCTCCCATTTTATCCATGCCACTTCTCACCACCTACTCAACCACCAGCCGAGACACCCTCCAACCAGCCACAACGCATCTTTGGGTTGTTAATCACACACGAGCATGTAAGTTTTTCATCCTTATTCTTCTTTTTATTCCTTAGAGTCATCCACAAAAATCCAAACAAATAGTCTAGAGTGTGTAGGATTGAAGAAAGAAGGGGTTTTAAGTTGTTTCGTTGGGTTCTTGTTCATGTGCGAACATGGGTTTTTCGATCATTCTTAAGGGTTCTTCTTATATCTATCCTATTTCTCTGAACTTTTAGTTTGTGAGTCATGCATTTGTTTCCGTTTTGTGTCACATAAGGCCAATTGTCTAAGAATGTTTCTCTTTGGGATTATGTGTTTAGTTTTCTTGTGTCCAACCTCATTTCGTAGTCGTTCCAGGCCAAACACATATACAATGGAAGGGTCATCATAAAATCAGATTTAAGAGTGAAAACACATGAGCGAAACACTTGTGAGGATTTGATTTCATTCTAACATTGCAAAGTGTTGTAGCATTATGTCTTCTTCAGATTATACATATTCCGAGCTAGTTCATGAAGAGCCTCAAGAATCGTGTTGAGCAAATGACTTCATCCAGCCCCATGTCGACGTAGAGGACACACAAGATTCAAGGACGAATCTTCTTTAAGAAGGGGAGGATGATGAAGATTATTCCAGGACATCCAAGAAGAACCTTTGCAAGGACCAAGATGCATATCTAGCTGAGTGAAACGCCAATTTCCAGCCTAGTTGTGTTTTGGGCCACACTTGTTATTTTGGACCATTAGCATTTTATAAGCTTTTAATGTAATTTCTTTTATTTAACATTTTAGTATAAATAGCCATAGTTAGTTTTAGATTTCAGGAGCTTAGTTTTGGGAATTGATTTAGAAAATCTGATTGGAGAGTCTTTTCCTAGAGAGGGATCGATCTCCCTTGATGAGGGAATCGTCTTTGTTTTGGCTTGGTTCGCGCTATGTTATGTCAGCCCTGCGAGGTTAGGTGTTTATAGGCGATCACAATGCATCCTCTTGGTGCTTCAAGGATCCATCCTTGATTGTGTCAAGTTGTATAAGATGGGTCTCTTGATCATTCAATCTGGTTCTCGTTTTCAAAGCAACGAGGGTCTTTTTGTTGTTTCATTTGGTTCTTCTTCTATCCTTTTATTCACTTCTCCATCTTCGATTTCAGTTATGTTCCATTGTTGAATCGTCCTTTGTTTCTTCATTTCGAGTCATTTCTGACCACTGTCCCTTTGTTTCCTTTATTTGAGTCTTTGGTGTTGAAGATCGGGCCACCGACGGCTAATCCCCATATCAGGTCTTTCGGGTGATCTTTCGCATTCTCGGTGCCTCAATTTGGTGCAAGTTTGAGCTCTCCCGCCCCACATTAAGAGAGCTCGCATACTTGTCCTCCATCCTCTTCACCGACACACAAAAAATCACTTTTGCCTATGAGTTTGTCCATAATGTCATCAACCAAAGAAAAAGCCCGAAGCATACCATTTGTAGATTGGATGGTGGTCATCCTTGCTCAAACCCTCAACGTCGACTTCTCCCGCTACTCTTCCAAGCATGTGATCCCAATGAACATCAAGTACTATTGCAATGCTTCCGTTGTTGAGTGGAAGGCTAGTACCAGCTTCTTCAACCAATTCACAACTAGCACTGGCATCACTCATGAGGTGCCCCTTAACGATGAAAATTGTAAGTTGTTCTATCTCCCTAATTGGGATGATGTTTTGGCACCTTCACCCTCTCCCTACTCCCCACTCCTTTTAGAAGATGAACATGCAAGACGACAACCGAGTCGTATCCCGAGGCGTGTCCCAAACCCACCGATTCCGGAACAACCAAGACAAAAGTGTGTAAGGAGACGCTCTCAGGAAGGGGTCGGCGTCGACAATGCTGAGGTCCGCCGCGACCAATTTCAACAAGCAGGCCCCTCTCGGGTGGAGGTCGGCGCCGAGCACTATGGGGTCGGCGACTTGGCAGGGTAGGGAGGTGTTGATCCAATGGAATACACGATGGGCCCCCACGCCGAGATGCTCCCGTACTCATCCAATCCTTACGGGTTCGAGTGGGCCGGAGGTCCTCAATTTGGCCCTCAAGGTGGCGAGTCTAGCTCCCAAGCCCCTCCCGACATCAACGATCTCAATGCCAAGATGGATGCCCTTTCCCTAAAACAACAATTCTTGTATGCCTCTCTCCACACCCACCACAACCAAACCATGGCCCACTACCAAAATGTGACTCAAAGCTTCAACTCCTTCCGGAACGAATACAATGAAGACCGCCAAGCCTAATTCGCGTACAATGCTTGGCTCGCTAAAAAGATGTTCCCGGATTCTCCATTCCCTCAACCTCCTCAAAGGTGAACCTTCTCCACCAATGCTCCAAGTTGAAGTATGTGTCTCTTTTTCCTCTCTTTACTTCTTAATCAATGGGGACATTGATGTCTTAAGTATGGGGTGGTTTAGGGGAGATTAATTGTTTGTGTTATGTGTATCTTTGCGAGTTTGTGTGTGTGTTTGCATGATTGTTTGTGTCTAAGCATGATTGAGCCTTTTTGTTTTGAATTTTAACGATGGAAAGATACCTTTGCTAAGATGTTCTAGGATAGTGATTATGAGCATCATCATGTAATTCCTTATAATTTGCTTTAAAAGATTGTCTACCATGACTTCGATTTTCGAATTTTGAGCACATAATGAACATTGAGCATGCATGTATCTAAGTGAAAAGCAATCTAACAAATTTGAACCTAAGTGAGAAATCTTTTGGCCATAAGGAATGTATGTTTTATTCCTTAGTTTTTCATGTGTGATTTTTACTCTTCCATATGCATTTATCACTTGACAATGGCATGCTTATTGGAAACTTGAAACCAATGGAGATATATTCATCACTTGTTAGATCAAATGATCTTGGACTTATTTTCATTAGCCTTTTTCTCTCCTTTTCATCCTACCTATGCATGATCCCTCGATTTGAAACCCCTTGCTTGAGCTTTAAGCCTTATTTCTAGCCCCACAAAAGTATCCTAGCCATTATAAGCTTGACCCCATTAATCCGGGAATTAGGACTTAGAATGGATTGTGATGTTGATGTGGATGAGGGGTGAAAATGAAGAGATTGTGAAGGTGGAGAATAAAGGAGTTGTCTCAAGAAAACAATGAAATAGGAAGAAGTTTTGGCTCGGGTAGCACGAGTGTAGTGAAAAAGCCCAGCTCTCAGACGAAGGTAGGGGCTGACCACCCCTAGGTCGCAGCCGACCTCCACAAGATTCAAAAAAAAAAAGAGAAAGAAGAGAATGAAAAAGAGAGTGTTTGAATAAGTGCTAGAGCCAAAGCTTCTTCATAAGAGAAAGACAAAGGAATAGGTGAAGCGAAAAGAGTGCTTTGAAAGATTATGTGTTTGGTGTTTGAAGGAAGAAAGAAGAGTTGGTTGAGTTGAGTTGTGAAGTCTAGGAGTCTAGGTTCCCGGATTCATTAGCACCACAAAACCAAATTATTCCACATCCTTTGAAATACTGTTGAAGGGTTTCTTGAACAAATAAATTTGTAGTCAAGACCCCGCTGAGTATAGCGAAGTCAGGATCGTCCACGGGAGTGAGAGTAGTGCTAAGTTTAGTCGAACAAACAACGAAAAGCAAAGAAAACGAGAGCAAATCAGCTCAGGCTCGACCTGAATAGGGTCGATCTCGACCCTAGGGGGGTCGATCCTGAGAGTAGAAACACAAGAAACACACCCAATCACTATCAAAAGCTCGAACACGACCTAGGGGAGGTCGAGATCAAGGCAAAATCACGAATTTCAATCAATAAAAAAGGGCAAATCCTAGGGCAAGGGCTACCACAACAACAACCATACATGCTTTCAACAAGAATTCACAACTATCATGCCATCTAGATCATAGAAAAGTTAACTTTCGCAAACAATTCAAGCCATTCAATCAACTTTCGCAAATCAAACAACTTTCTACCTATCCTTCAACCTACGAATATCAACTTTCGCAAAGGATTAAGCATAAGATAAGGTAGATATGATCATCAAGCATTCAAGTCATGAATTCAAGTTTTAAACATGCATGATTGTGTTGGGTTTTTGCCCAACCCTAGAACTTAAGAGGACTACTCACACATAGCAAAGAGAAACAAGGAAGAAGAAGAAGAAGACATGATCAAACCAAACTCAAATTCAAATAAAAACCAAAGATCAATCTTACAAACCTCAAACTTGCTCTCCAAGTCTTCTCCCTAATTCTCCAAGTCTTGATTAATTATTGAATCAAAGCATCGCCCCCTCAAAGCATGAATTTCTTATTGATTGAATCCCCACCAAGGGATGAATTATCCCCCCCAAAGCCTCCATAAAACGAAAGGTTCAACCTCCTTTTATAGAAGAAAAGGAGTCCTAATCTAACTAGGAAACACAAAGAAACAACCTTCCTAAAATACAAACTAGGAAACTTCAACAAGATATCCGGATAGGAGGAAGTCGGTGCCTAAGATCGACCCCCCTCAGGGTCGATCCTGAGAGCACTTTTTCAGCATCTTCTAACTTCTTCACTTGATTCATGCACGACCCGCCCTAGCTCGATTTTTGGGTCGGTCTTTTCACTTCTCCTCTTGATTTTGCTCCTCTTTGCTCTTCTTCTTAGCTCATCCACTTCAAGTCATCCTCCTAGCTCATTCATCCTCTCCTAGTCTCGCTCCAAAACCCGTCTTCAAGCTCCAAAAGACCTACAAAAAGACACAAAAGCGCGTAGTTTCCGAATCTCAAGGAAATACGAAAACTCATGCAAAAAGACTCAAAAGCACAAGACTCAACTACGAAAAACAACTTATACTAACCTATCTAGACCCTAAAAATCTACCTAAAACGCGGACATCAAAACACCCCATACTTAGACTTGCTTGTCCTCAAGCAATAATCATGCAAATAAAGACCAATAACACAATCTTCAAGCATAGCCCTTGTCAAAACATTTTAAACACAAGTGAAAAAGAAGACGAGTAATTTTAACGTCATCACATATGTATAAGTCCCAAGTTAGGCAACCACAATCCAACCTCACAAGGGATATAAATGTGTTTCTCTCAACTCTCATGTGTTTAGGCTATCAAATCAACTCTCATCTCAATCCTTATGCAACATCTACTTTATCATTGAGACTTATATCACCAATCTCTCTACCTAGAGAAGTCAAAACACATCAATCTTCATAAGAACTTAGGCTCAATGAAATCTTCATAGAAGACTCATTCGGCCGGGTTGTAATGGGGCTCGGTAATAACATAAGGTAGGGAGTATTATTTGGCCATGTGGTGCTAAATCCGGAAATCAAACTCCTAAGCGCAACACTACAAACCAAAACAACTCACTTCTTCTCTTTTCTCAACTCATAACCGAACACTTCAATGAAACTCACACCCATCAATTTCTAACCCAAACTCTCAAAATACAACTTAGAAATACTAGGAATTCTTGGCTTTGCACTTAAACATCTTTTTTTTTCTTTCTTCTTTCTTTTTTTTTCTTCCTAGCTCGAGCCTACTGAGGGTCGAGGTCGACCCCTGGGGGGGTCGAACCTGAGACCTTGTTTTCACTGGGGGGCGAGATCGACCCATTAGGGGTTCGATCCTGAGACTTTTAGCTCGATCTTCTTCCTTACTTCTCTCTTCAATTTTTCAACAATGTGCAATCCAAGCCAAGAATCCTATTACACTACACTTCAACAAGTTGTTTTCTACCCTTTAACCATGTCACCACTTTCAAACCCAACACAAATGTCACTCAACAAAACTTATTCCCAACACTCATCATCTAAGTTCACGGAATAGGGTCAAGTTAATGTAGGCTAGGAATAATTTTTGTGGAGCTTCAAACAAAAGGCTAAGGCTAGAACGGGGCTTCAAGCAAAGACAATTCAAGGTAGGCATGGAAGAATATGGGCTAAAAATATAAGTTCTTAATCACAATCAACATGCATGAACAATCTCATAGCGGTTTCAAGAAATAGATAACCATATCAATGACAAGAGACATATGCATAAAGAGAGCAAAATCACACAAACAAAGAAGAGGGAATCAATGATGTTCTCCCTATAAGGCCAAAATTCTCACTAGGTAAAAATTTGTTGGATTGCAACTACCTTCACTCAAAACACATATGCTCAATTTCATCACTAGTCACTTTTCACAATCAAAAGCAATTTCTCAAAAACATGGCTACATTATCCAATTATGCCAAAGGATTTACATGACAAGCATGAAAATTAATTGTCATCATAGGACATCTAAGATGGAGTGCTCTTCTATCCTAAAACAAACAAGGAAGCAAATATTTTTTGAATTTTTGACATTTTCTCAATTTTTTTGGATTTTTGCAAGTTTTTTCTTAACAAGCAAACTACCAAACAAACAAAGCAAACAAAGACTCAATTATGTACAACATGTGAGCTTTCTTCTTCCCCACCCCATACTTAAATCATGCAATGTCCCCATGCATGAAAACATATGACAAAGTAAAGAGAAAAGAAGAAGAAGACTCACAAAAACTCTTTGAAGCTTGAATTGGAGGTGGAGGTCCTCATGGAGGTGGAGGTGGTCTCGTCCCGTCTTTTTGAGCTCATGTTTGGAACTTAAAGTCCTGCAAAAACATTACAAAAATCCTATCCCAAACAAAACATTTCCTAGTCTAATCTAAGGAAGGTTAGAAAAAAAAAACGAAAATCTAGTCTAGAAATTGGAAAATCAAAAAGAAAAAGGAAAAACTAATCTAGAAACCGGGTTGCCTCCCGTAAGCGCTTTTTTAACGTCGTTAGCTTGACGAGAAGTTCCTTAGCTCAATCCCTATGATCGGACATCGTCAACGCTCTAAGTAACCTGTAAAAGTCTTGTGAAGACACCTCATAAAAGCATAAGTAGCATATTGGTAAATTGAGAACAAATAATATAGTTTTCAAAGATCGTTTCAACTTATCAAAAGCGCAAGAATAACTTTCGTGAGAAGGGTTAGAATAGAACCAATTTTGTGGGTGTGGTGGTGCCTCACAATACTCGGCAAAGGGATCCTTGTAGGTCCATAGCTCCTTGCTTCCTAGCTTGAAGGGAAAATGATAGAACTTGTAGGCACCTTCAAGCCTAGGGACCATGATTGACTTAGGAAAGTCGAAAGGACCCACGGTGACAATCTTCATCTCTTCATGATTGGCCCACTCTTTGCTAGCATCCGGTGTCAATGAATGTCCAAACCCGACCACATTTTCTTCACATTCTTCCATAAGTGGGTTTGGTTTCAACATTGGTAGCAAAGACCCCGTCCATACTTCATCCTCTTGGGCATTAACCTCCTCAAATTCTCCTTCTCCTAGCAAGAGACTCCTATCCTCCACTTGGGTCTCGACTTGGTTTTTCTCGGACTCATCTAGCAAGAAAATCTCTTCCGGATCATCCCCCAAACTCTTCATCTCCTCTTCACGATTCTCTTTCAAAGTATTGTCGAAGCGGACCTCTACTTTCTCTTCACCACTAGAATATGATACGAGTCCCTTCTTAACATCTATGATAGCACCGGTTGTGATGAGGAATGATTGGCTTAGAATGAGTGGAGGGCATGACTCGGATAGAGGCTCAATATGCACAGCGGAAGGCTCCATGGCCTTAGAAGGAGGGTCAAGATCCAACCTAAGAGCCTCGGGAGGAGAACAAGCATCATTGGGAAGCTCACTTTTGCACGGAAGGTCGATAACGACTCTAGGAGGCTCGCTAACGAGCTCTTGAAATTGATATTGAGCCAGAGCGTCCTCTTGGAAGGCGTTGAGTTGTGCTTGGAGGTATATTCGGGCTTCTCGTGCTCTTTTTCCGGCTTCTCGTGCTCTTTGATCCGCATAAGCCTTGGCATCTATTTCTCTTTGGAGGATTAGCATTTCGAGACGAAGATCGGCCAACTCTCTAGCAAGGGTCTCATAGGTCGCCATGGCTATATCTAACCTAAAGACAAAAACAACACAAAACAAATCAAAAACACACAAAGGGTTTGGGCTAGTCCCTCACCCAAATATCAACTAAACTAGGCACTATTGCACACTCCCCGGCAATGGCGCCAATTTGTTGAAGGGTTTCTTGAACAAATAAATTTGTAGTCAAGACCCCGCTGTGTATAGCGAAGTCAGGACCGTCCACGGGAGTGAGAGTAGTGCTAAGTTTAGTTGAACAAACTATGAAAAGCAAAGAAAACGAGAGCAAATCAGCTCAGGCTCGACCTGAATAGGGTCGATCTCGACCCTAGGGGGGTCGATCCTGAGAGTAGAAACACACGAAACACACTCAATCACTATCAAAAGCTCGAACACGACCTAGGGGAGGTCGAGATCAAGGCAAAATCACGAATTTCAATCAATAAAAAAGGGCAAATCCTAGGGCAAGGGCTACCACAACAACAACCATACATGCTTTCAACAAGAATTCACAACTATCATGCCATCTAGATCATAGAAAAGTTAACTTTCGCCAACAATTCAAGCCATTCAATCAACTTTCGCAAATCAAACAACTTTCTACCTATCCTTCAACCTAGGAATATCAACTTTCGCAAAGGATTAAGCATAAGATAAGGTAGATATGATCATCAAGCATTCAAGTCATGAATTCAAGTTTTAAACATGCATGATTGTGTTGGGTTTTTGCCCAACCCTAGAACTTAAGAGGACTACTCACACATAACAAAGAGAAACAAGGAAGAAGAAGAAGAAGACATGATCAAACCAAACTCAAATTCAAATAAAAACCAAAGATCAATCTTACAAACCTCAAACTTGCTCTCCAAGTCTTCTCCCTAATTCTCCAAGTCTTGATTAATTATTGAATCAAAGCATCGCCCCCTCAAAGCATGAATTTCTTATTGATTGAATCCCCACCAAGGGTTGAATTATCCCCCCCCCCCAAAGCCTCCATAAAACAAAAGGTTCAACCTCCTTTTATAGAAGAAAAGGAGTCCTAATCTAACTAGGAAACACAAAGAAACAACCTTCCTAAATTACAAACTAGGAAACTTCAACAAGATATCTGGATAGGAGGAAGTCGGTGCCTAAGATCGACCCCCCTCAGGGTCGATCCTGAGAGCACTTTTTTCATCATCTTCTAACTTCTTCACTTGATTCATGCACGACCCGCCCTAGCTCGATTTTTGGGTCGGTCTTTTCACTTCTCCTCTTGATTTTGCTCCTCTTGGCTCTTCTTCTTAGCTCATCCACTTCAAGTCATCCTCCTAGCTCATTCATCCTCTCCTAGTCTCGCTCCAAAACCCGTCTTCAAGCTCCAAAAGACCTACAAAAAGACACAAAAGCGCGTAGTTTCCGAATCTCAAGGAAATACGAAAACTCATGCAAAAAGACTCAAAAGCACAAGACTCAAATACGAAGAACAACTTATACTAACCTATCTAGACCCTAAAAATCTACCTAAAACGCGGACATCAAATACCGAGCCCCATTACAAACCGGCCGAATGAAACTTCTTTGAAGTCTTCATTGAGCAACCTAAGTTCGTTTGATGATTTAATTGTTTTGATTTCTTCTGTAGAAAATTTTGAATATAAGTTCCATTATCTATAAGGTTTTGCAATTTAAAATGAGATTGAGTGCTCATTATTATATCCTAAACACTTGAAAGTAAGTGAAACACATTGTCCTTGTGAGGTTGGATTGTTAGGTCTTCGAATTTACCAATGTGTGCTAGGATATCGAAGTTGTTTTCTCATTATTCTATCTTGTGCTTACCATCTTTAAAGGCATTCTTGGGCTTGTTATTTGGTATTGATGCATGTGAAGAGATTGCTAGAGGACAAGCAAGTCTAAGTATGGGGTATTTTGATGTCATGCTTTTTAGTTAGATTTCTTAGGTCGTTTTCTAGTTTGTTTTGCATGTTTTCCTTTATGCTTGCGTGTTTTGCATAAGGTTTCAACTCTCTTTCGAGGGTTGGGGTCGTTTGTTTATTGTTTCGTGTTTTGTAGGTATTTGGAGCGTTTTATGAGAAGTTTTCATTCATTTCGGAGTTTTCTAGGAAGTGTTAGTTTTCTAGGGTCATAATGACAAGAATCCTTCAAAGAATCAAAAGACAAGTTGCAATAAAAGGTGCCTCGAAAAAGGGTACAAGAAGCCTAAGGAAATCAAGGAACAAGAAAGAAGAAACACCGAGCAAAGGACCGAAAACTTGGAGCAAGAACGAAAGAAACCAAGTTCCCTGCCGTGGGTCGGCGCCGACCTCCCTAGGGTCGGCTGCGACCATCCTGAGTTGCGACCAAAACATGGTCGGCCGCGATCCAGTCACGGTCGGCTCGTGTGATCCTTGCCGCCCAAGTAATACCTTTTGCGGGAATTTCGAATTTCGAAAAGGTGGTAGACTCGGCAGGCTTTTCTTGTTGACTTTTTGGTGCTGCTATAAAAGGTCCTTTTGGGCTCTTTGTCTGGGGTTGGCTTTTGTGAGAAAGCAACCAAGTGTGGAAAGTGAGCTTTGTAAGGGAAAATGGTGGGGGAAGAAAGCTTGTCTTAATTGGTTGTTTTTAGGAGGAAGATGGAAGACAATGGTTTGTAGGAAGACTTTATGGGTTTGTCAAGTTTGTAAGTTCGAATCTCTTGTTTAATTTAAGTTGTTCATTTCGATTATGTCTCCCTCCTCTCTTGTATTGCTTGTGTGTTTGATGATCCGTGACTAGTCTTCTTGCTAGGTTGGGGTTAAACCCAACATGAAAATGCATTTGAGACCTTGATGCTTAGATCCATGCTTGACTTGTAACCTCTACCCTTCAATCCTTCTTGCATGCTTAATTCCTTAATGAAAATTGGGGCTTGTTCTTGATTGCAAACGAATTGAAAGCTTATTTTGTATATCGGAACAACTATCCGGGTTAAGATGAAAGTTAAAACCCTTAGACAACAAGTTGAATTGCATGTTAACACCTTCATGAAAGTTGAGGTTTTAATGTGTTTCTTTTGTGATGAAAGTCACCCATGAGATTACAAGTTAAGTTTGTCATTTATGATTGTTTGCATGCATGAGTATGTATGTTGTGGTGAATCCCTTCCCCTAGTTGTTTCCCCACATTTTTTACCAAGAATATTTTCGTACCCAGATAGGTCGGCACCTACCAGTTGCAGGTCGGCTGCGACCTACTCCAGGAAGTGTTTTTAGTGGTTTTAGGTTCTGTCGTAGGTCGGCTGCGACCTCCCTAGGGTCGGTTGCGACCCTCATCTGAGGCGTGCAATTTGTGTTGTTTGGTTCGTTTTGCTTTGTTTTGTTTTGTTTTGCTTTTGTAGTTTGATTGCTAGATTATAGTTCTACTAACTCCCGTGGACGATCCTAATTTCGCTATACTCAGCGGGGTCTTGACAAATTTATTTGTTCAAGGTAAAAACTCTTCCCAACAATAAGTAGGCTAGGTATTAATGATATAAAAGTGGACATTTCGGCTGCACAAAAGTATCTCAATTACACCCTTTGAGTAAGTCCAAAATAAGAATATAATAAGATCAACCAGAACATGCCCTAAGAGATAAAATACGGCATTGATAACAAACCAATAAATGAATTTCAAGACTACACCTAAACAAGGAATTTCATTCATATAGCATGAGAAGTAATCTTAATCAATAATGTCTCCACTATCCTATGGGAGAAAGTTAGTATTATGAAGAGCTTAACCTTAATCAATATATAGCAGCAGATAACATGACCAAAAGTCCTATGCAACCTGATTCGGCCTATTTTGTATGGGTTAACTCTTGTATTTTAGGAGTATTATTGTGAGTGTTTAGGTTAGATTTGAGCATTATTGTAATACGAAGACCGAAGACACAAGATATGAAGAATCAAGAATTCTTAGAGCGTAATTGAAGACAAGTTCGTCACTGCATGATTTCCGCGGTCACGTTGCCTATGACGCGGGCGCGGTGGCGTGAAGAGACGAACCATTGAAGACCATGAAGGCCGCGGTCGCGCTGTCGATGGCACGGTCGCGGTAGAAGCCGACTCAGCAATATGCCAAACCGAGACCGCCGCGGGCGCGGCAGGAGCGACGCGGTCGCGGTGGATAGCTAGAGACGACTTGTTCTTCTCTGTTGCGAAAGCGCGGGTGCGGTGGAAGCGACGCGACCGCGGTGATGCCGAATCCGAAGCGGGCCGAAATCTTTCTATCTTGTTTCCTTTTCTATCTTTTGCCTCTTTCCTTATCTATCTCGTGGAGCTTGTTCCTTGGGCTATATAAGGAGGAGCCAACCTTAGGTTTTTAGTATCTTCTACCTTCTTCTACAATTCTTCTGTTTTAGGTTTTAGCTTAGTTATGGAGAGCTAGTCTCCTTGGGTTTGTTCAAGGGAGAAGCTCTGATGTATGAACTCGTGAGATTTTGGTAATTGATTTCTATCCATTGGTTAATATTGATTCTCTTGTGCTTCATCTTATGATTGTTGATTGTTTCTCTAGGAGTCGAGACCCTATTGAATTGATTAGCTTTCTACTGTTTGATTAGGTTTGGACCGTGGACAAAACTAATCTGTGAAAACAACTTAACCTAGACCTGTTGTCTATGCAACTAGGATTAAGAAGAGAATTGATTGTTTTATCTTGCAATTGACTCGTAGCTTGATTGTTTGATATTATATCCTGCATATCCTTGTTCTCTATGCCAATTCTAGGTTTTAGCGTCCTTGCCTAGGGTTATAGAATTGCTTGGACCGTGGACTTGCGATTGTTAATGATCAGGATAGGAATTAACCATAGGTGTGAATGAAATCAATGGATAAATCTATGATCGAGGGATTATATCATGAGTGGATTTTTTGAATGAACTTATCTCCTTATCAATTGTTTCCCCATATTTGTATGTTTGTTTATTTGTTTGTTCTTTGTTTCTTAGATTAGTTTAGTTAAATATCTTTCCTAAATCCCCGCTTTTCTGTAGTTGATAAATATATTAATACTAGAAGCCTTAAGTTCTCTTGGGTTCGACCCCTTACTTACTTGCTATACCTAGTTTGTTAGTTTGGGTTATTTTATCTTTGATCTTGGCACGACGACTTTAGCCGAGTCAAATTTTGGCACCGTTGCCGGGGATCTTAGGTTTCTTTCTAGTGTTAGTATATTTCTTGACTATTGTGTGGACTTATCTTACGGTCCACACCCTTGCTACTAATTTTTTTTCCCAAGTGCTGTCGTTGGTTTCAGGAGACAGGATGGACTTTGTGTTGAAACCCAGTCTGATTGGTCTGTTGCCTCGGTTTGGTGGGCAGTCTAATGAGGATGCAGTCAAACACCTTACGGAGTTTGAGTATCCCTGTCTAAGCACGAAGCATGTCGGGGTCACTATGGATCAGATTAATATGCGAGCTTTTCAGTTTTCTCTGACCGGATCAGTTAGGGACTGGTATGCCTACATATTAAACAATCCACACTCCCAGCCAATCACAACATGGAGTCAATTGAGGGTTGCATTCTTGGATAAGTACTTCCCTATTTAAGTGAGGGCATCCCGGAAGAAAGAGATCTACGATTTTAATCAACAAGATGGTGAAAGCTTGTACGATTGCCATGAGCGCTACAAAAGGCTCCTTGCTAGGTGTCCATGCCATGGGTTTCCAGATTCCGAGATTGTATGGTACTTCATAAATGGTATTGGTGATCAAGTCAAGGATCTGATACTCGCTGCATGTGGAGGTTCCTACCTAGACAAATCCCGCCGTGAATTCTTTCAAATAGTGGAGAACTTTGCTGAAGGTACTCGAAGTCCGAAACCTCCTTGCCTTAACACGCCATCATCTGAGGAAATTCTCGCCAAGACTTTGCAAGAGAAGAATGAGGCTCTCGAAAGGCAAATCCAAGACTTAACCTCTGCTCTCGAGATGATAAGAAAGGAGTTGTCGGAAAAAGTCAACATCTCTCCTCCGGCACTAGTGAATGTAAGTGCTATTTAATTGAGGAGTGGACGAGAGCTAGGCACAGAAAATAACTCCCCGGGCGAATCACCGCGACAGCGCCAGCCCTGCCGCGGCCGCGAAATCCTTACAGAAGCTCAAACTGGTGATTCCACGGATGATCCGCGACCGCGCCCATCGAGCCGCGCCCGCGGAATTACCACAGAGGATGAGTTTGATTCCCTGGAATGTGAACGCGACCGCGCCACCCATAGTCGCGCCCGCGCTTACGGAGGTCTCGGAAATTCCGAGAATTCGGATGCGTCGCGACCGCGCCAGGAGGACCGCGCCCGCGGTATCACTGCAGAGCCAGTCGATGATTATGTTCGGCCATACTTCCCTCCTCTCAGTTCGTACAAGCCAGTTCCTCCCTTTCCAGAGGCACTCAGAGTCCCTACTTGGGGTAAAGGGATGGATGATCATCGTCATGATATGATGGAGGAGGAGTATTTCCTTCAGTATGATGACTCTTGGAGTGACAACAAAGAGCCAGATGACTTGACGAAGGAGCCAGATGATGTGATGGAGATATCCCTTCCACCTGAGGAGAAGTCTATGTCTCCTATTGTGGAGCCCTCTGTTGTAAGTACTCATGATCCCTATATCCTTCCTTCTGCTTCCCTGTTCTCCATTGATATCTGTTTGCCTGTTTTGTCTGAAAAGGGTCTTGAGCATGATAAATTACCTCATGAATTCTCTAACTCTAAGGGTAATAGTCCTGACTTAAAATTCATAATTTTTGAAGAACTAGCTCACCTCTCAATTGGTCCCATCCTAAAAAATTTGGCCCTAACTTCTCTAGCTACTTTGACAAATTGAAAAGGTGCCTAAATGTTGTATTATTTATTTTCAATTCATCATTGTGCTACATTTGCTTGCATATAAGTTGTTCACAAGGATTTGATAGGATGCTTCGGGCTTTGACGATGTATGAACCTAGATGAGTTGAAGACGTCGAGCCAACGACGTTAAACAATAGAGCTGTTTGGGAGGCAACCCAAGGATTAGATAGATTTTTTTCCATTCTTAGCTTAGGTTATTTTTGCTTTATTCGGACTAATGTGCAGGTACTAGGTCCGAAAGGACGTTTCTTGTGCAAAATCGCGGTCGCGGCAACCACACCGCGCTCGCGGCCAAGCCCAGAACCCCCGGTGTACAGGTACTAGACCGCCGCGGCCGCGTCACTAGTGCCGCGCCCGCGGAGGCCCCCTGGTTCAAAAAAAAAAGCCAAAAAAAAAGAAAAAAAAAAAGAAAAGACAAAAAGAGGACTTTTTGGTCCCATTCTATCTCTATATCTTTCATCTATCTATATCCATTCTTTTCCATCTTCTAATCTTTCCATCCCTTTTATATTTTCTTTCCATCCACCTTTGTAATTCCATTCTTATGGCTATGTGTAAAAACCTAAGTATGGGGGAGCTTTGTTCCCCTGAGAGTTCCTTCTCCACGGCTCGAGTTCAAGTAGTATTCCATCTTCCAAGAGACGAGCCAAGATACGAAGGTTGTTTACACATCACATAGTTCGAGACGAAGTCAAGAACTCGTCCCTGCACGAGGACCGCGACCGCGCCACATCAGCCGCGCCCGCGGTGGTACGCTTGCCCAAGACTTCGCTCTCTGCAGTAATTCCGCGCCCGCGCCCGGTGTGCCGCGCCCGCGGTTAGCCACCAGACCTGGATTACGGAGTGTTTCATTCTACCACCTTTGAAGAGTTCTTCTATTCCACCTCTCTTCATCGTTTGTGAGTCTTTTGATATACCTTTCTCCTTGCTTCTATCCTTTCTCTTTGCTTCAATGAGGACAATGAAAGATTTAAGTATGGGGGAGGAAGTACTCGCATTCGCTTATCCTAGTAAGTTTAGTGAGATATTTGCTTCAGATTTTTTATTTTCTTCTTTTCATGGAGCACTTGCACCATATCTTTTTGCATAATAAAGAAAGAAAGAAAAAGAAAAAGATAGAAAAAGCCATAAAAAGTTGAAAAAAGGCATCTGAAATCCTGGGATGAGTCGAAAACCCAAAAGGGCGGCTCAGGTAATAAGCAGGTAACCCGGACCAGCATTAGGCTGGGGTAATATGAGGTTCATGAGTGATTGTGAGTTTTATGAGCACACCCTTTAGAAAAATGAAAAGAGCGGTTAGGTGAAAACCCGAAAGGGCGCCTAAGCAGAATTGAGCGGAAAAATTTGAGTGTTTAGGATCATTCTTGCTTGAAGACTTTGGGGCTTACATGTTACATTTGGGTAGATCCTAGGTTTCTCTACACTTTTTAGAGCTTGAGTGTTATATCTTGTTGCGAGGTGTGTGTTTGAGCTTCATTGTTTTATGCTCATGATTTCTCTATATTTTGGGTTCGGGTTGTGAGTTGAGTGTTTTTATCTTCCCTTGTATTTCCTGAGATCATAGATGTGCTTCCTTGTTATATTCACTTTGAGCTTACTCGAGGACGAGCAAGATCTAAGTATGGGGGAATTTGATTCGGCCTATTTTGTATGGGTTAACTCTTGTATTTTAGGAGTATTATTGTGAGTGTTTAGGTTAGATTTGAGCATTATTGTAATACGAAGACCGAAGACACAAGATATGAATAATCAAGAGTTCTTAGAGCGTAATTGAAGACAAGTTCGCCACTGCATGATTTCCGCGGTCGCGTTGTCTATGACGCGGGCGCGGTGGCGTGAAGAGACGAACCATTGAAGACCATGAAGGCCGCAGTCGCGCTGTCGATGGCGCGGTCGCGGTAGAAGCCGACTCAGCAATATGCCAAACCGAGACCGCCGCGGGCGCGGCAGGAGCGACGCGGTCGCGGTGGATAGCTAGAGACGACTTGTTCTTCTCTGTTGCGAAAGCGCGGGCGCGGTGGAAGCGACGCGACCGCGGTGATGCCGAATCCGAAGCGGGACGAAATCTTTCTATCTTGTTTCCTTTTCTATCTTTTGCCTCTTTCCTTATCTATCTCGTGGAGCTTGTTCCTTGGGCTATATAAGGAGGAGCCAGCCTTAGGTTTTTAGTATCTTCTACCTTCTTCTACAATTCTTCTCTTTCAGGGTTTAGCTTAGTTATGGAGAGCTAGTCTCCTTGGATTTGTTCAAGGGAGAAGCTCTGATGTATGAACTCGTGAGATTTTGGTAATTGATTTCTATCCTTTGGTTAATATTGATTCTCTTGTGCTTCATCTTATGATTGTTGATTGTTTCTCTAGGAGTCGAGACCCTATTGAACAGATTAGCTTTCTACTGTTTGATTAGGTTTGGACCGTGGACAAAACTAATCTGTGAAAACAACTTAACCTAGACCTGTTGTCTATGCAACTAGGATTAAGAAGAGAATTGATTGTTTTATCTGGCAATTGACTCGTAGCTTGATTGTTTGATATTATTGCATATCCTTGTTCTCTATGCTAATTCTAGGTTTAAGCGTCCTTGCCTAGGGTTATAGAATTGCTTGGACCGTGGACTTGCGATTGTTAATGATCAGGATAGGAATTAACCATTGGTGTGAATGAAATCAATGGATAAATCTATGATCGAGGGATTATATCATGAGTGGATCTTTTGAATGAACTTATCTCCTTATCAATTGTTTCCCCATATTTGTATGTTTGTTTATTTGTTTGTTCTTTGTTTCTTAGATTAGTTTAGTTAAATATCTTTCCTAAATCCCCCCTTTTCTGTAGTTGATAAATATTTTAATACTAGAAGCGTTAAGTTCTCTTGGGTTCGACCCCTTACTTAGTTGCTATACCTAGTTTGTTAGTTTGGGTTATTTTATCTTTGATCTTGGCACGACGACTTTAGCCGAGTCACAACCACAACTATTTGTAGCTTTGGTAGATTTCTCAAACAAAAGTATATGTATTATTAACATTAATCTTTGTCAACTACAAACAGCAAAAACACATACCTCTAATACTATTTCATGAGCAATAAGCAACACTAGAAACTCAGGAAGGTACCTAAAGGAGAGAAACTGAGTAATTGACATATTTTTCTACCATACCACCAATTCTCTATTATCTACCCCAAGGATTAATTACTTCAACTCTAATAGCAATCACTCGAACTAAAAATAATAAATTCCTCGACAATGGTTGTGAACCCTAAAACCCTAAATTCACGAAATTTCCCCCAAAAAACAATCATCAAAGGAAATCAAGACTACACACCTTGAGAAGGGCAACGGCAAGCTCGTCACAAGTGAAGTTAGCAACGGAAGAGGTGGTAGAGCGACACGTTCTTTTGGACGTACTCGGTGAACTGAGCTATGAAACAAACAGCAAAAAGGAAAAAAAATCAGATCAGGCACAAAAGCGAAGAAATTTGGGAACGAAGAGAAGAACAATCCAACATCACGAAGGCAACAAAATTGAGAAAGAGAAGAACAAAGCATACCGGTCACCGAAGTTGAAGAAGAGAAGAACGAAGAATACTTTTGATCGGTTTAGATTTGGGAAAATTTTGGGACGCGGAGGAGGGAGGAATTTTGGAAACCCGATATGATCGTGCTAGATTTGGGTGCAAACTATATACACCGGATATGGTTTTGATTTTTTTTTGTTCATTGAACCAAATATTCCGGTTTTTATATATCTGGCATATTTTTTGTAATCTAATACACCGGGCTTGGTTGTTGTGGGGTATATGATAAAAAAACCAACTATTTATTTTAGGCATATACCTCGAATATGTATTATATCCGGTGTATATGTTAGTCTATTACTTTTTCCCGACTTTATACTTCATAAATTATAAGCCCGGTGTATATTGTAGGGCATATATTGTCATTTTTGTAGTAGTGGAGACCATGCCGTAACGGATTATTAACTAAAATAAGGCTTCAAGCTAATCACATAGTAGTCCCTCAGGGATGCGAGCATTACAACAACACTTACGAGGATGCTTACCACTTTTTTCTAAAATGTAATTTAACTATTCAGTTCTTGGCTTCAACTAATCATAAGGTGGCCCAAATAATTAGCCAAATTAACTCTGAAAACCGGTACCCACTACTATTCATCGAAGAAATTTAATCAAAATCCGTAAAAGAAGAAATGAAAAGTCTTATATGCATTTGGTGGTGCATATGGTACTTTCGAAACAAGAAAACTTTTGAAGGGGGATCAAAATCTAATAAACTCCAAGTTTGTTTGTAAATGCTTAAAAAACAGAGCTTAAAATGGAAACATGCTAAGTTTATCAACAATGATGAGGAGAAAAAAGGGAGCATAAACCAAATTAAGATCAGGAAAAACATCAAATGGACTAAACCCCAACAATATTTCATTAAGCTTAACTTCGATGGTGTAGTTAATTTTGAGGGTATTGCTCCTTTCGGTTTTGTTCTTAGGGACTGTCAAGGCGTACTTGCTCCCTTAGATGGTGGCTTTATCAAACGTCGATCCGTGTTGATTTCTAAAGCCTTAGAGCTTCGACGGGGGATTTTGGAGGCCATTTAGTGTTGCATTCCCCACTTGTGCATTGAGAAACATAACCTGTAACTTATTAAAGTCGTGCTAGGTGACTAGAGTTGTCCGTGGGAGGTGGAGTCAATTTTACCGATATTCAGGGGTTGTTAGGCCGTTTTAAGAGTTGGTCCATAACCTTTATATTTCGTGAAGCCAAGTATGTTGTGGACTGCATTGTTGATTCATTTTATCTATCTTCTTCTTGACCGTTCGATTTCGACCCGGTCCTTCGGGAGCTTATCCATAAGGATGCTCTAGGATAGTTCTCTGCTTTTGCGGGTCTAGCCTAATTCCTTTCCTTATCAAAAAAATCTAGGATAACTTTGTTAGAAAAGATAGAATTGTTTGTCTAGTTTTTCTCTTTAAATTCTCGAACTCTTTGATGCATAAAATGCATATTTGAACCTTGGATTAAACTTTGAGAAGTTTGATCCTAGGGTTCATCCTTCTCTTCTCTCCTTTGAACAATTCCAATTCTCTTCTCTCTTCTCTCATCAATCATGTTTTCACTTATGTTTCTTTTGTGTTTAATTTCAGGATTTTTTTGAATTAGGTTTTGTGAATGTTTGTGTTGATTTCGTAGGTCAAACAAAGAAGACTTCTCTTGTGCTCCCGTTCTCTTCATCCACCAAGTTACAACCTTGGTTGGTTTCTACCAATCCAAAGGCGTACTTGTGATCTTCCCTCTTTTAGTGTTCGAGTACTTGATTCAAAGAAGGAACTTGGATGAACATCCTAGGCTGAATGTGGGTTTTCAAACGGATTGATGGCAATTCTCATGACTACCATGCAGTCACGTATGAGTAGGGCTTAGTAGGAATGAATGGGTGTCGTCTTGAGGTTCTTCATCTACGATGGAAAATATGACCAACTTGGGAGCTTCACTTGACCCCATTCTCACCATAGTTCAAAGCATTAAGGACTGAGTGGCTCGGACCACTTGCTTAGCACAACTTTGAGTGACGGGTCCCTTTGAGCGAAGTTGGAAGTCATCATCTTCCTTTAGAACCGTCATGGAGGGCAAGAATGCATCAATGGAAAAAGACCCCCTTTGATTTCTTGATGTCTACATACAAGAGTTGAAAAGGATGATTGAATTTGATTAGAACTAATGAGAAAAGACCCCCTATTATTTCTTGATTTAAGGAAAATTGTTGAGAGGTAAAATTTCATGATGATCCACCCATCAAATAATGTGATATGTGAAGATATTTTAAAAAAATGCAAATTAAAAAAAGAAAAAGGCATAGTGGGTGGTTTCAAAAACTTCCTTCACATAAATACATTTGAATTTGTTTTACGTCAGAATTAAAAAAAAAAAAAAAGACAAAGTGAGGCAGTGGGAGGTTACTAAAAAAAACTAACTTGATCCCCCTGTATAACAAAAGAGGAACATCCCTGCAGTACAACAAGAAAGAACTGAAGAAAGCCAAATCACAATTCATCTGTCAGTTTCTTCTTGTTCATCCAATCCGTCAAACCCAAAGAAGAGAAATCAAAAAAAAGTAGAAGCCAGAGAAGAACGGGGACAAGGTGGTTATTCTTTTCTCCCCTACATATATCAAAATCTCCAATTGATCGGTTTCTTCTTGATCAAGGGATTCAAGTGGATCAATCAAGGAATTATTTAATTCCTACTTGATGGATTTAAACGGCTTTTCATTAAGGATGTGGAGGTTAACTAGTTAGTTCCTATGTGAAGAATTCAAGTTGCCTTAATCAAGGCTTTAAAGGATTAATTAATTCTTATTTGAAGGATTCAAATTGCCTTAATCAAGGCTTTAAAGAATTAATTAATTCCTATTTGAAGGATTCGAGCGGCCTTAATCAAGATTTTCAAAGGATTAGTTAATCTCAAAATCATAACATGATCAAATGTAAAAGAATATTCGGTCAAATTTTGTACAGGATAAACAACAACAACAACAATATGGATAAAAAATAAAGTGGAGCCAACAAAAAATTGAAAGAACGGGAGGTTGTGTGATCCCATTTCTTTTTTCCATAAATTGCAGCCTTAAAATCAACATATCAAAATGCTTTATGTCCTTGGGTGCTTAAAGTAAATTTCCTAGTTAGGAGTGATTTTACACGTTGATCATCATGGGGGATGACTACCACATTAGTCTAAAACTAACTAGATGGCATAAGTGATCATATAAATGCGCTAAACAAACCATGCATGTCTAAATTTATTAAGAACTACGTGTTGATTTGATATCCCTCAAAGACTAGGTAGGAAACTCGATAAAAGACAATATGTCAGTCGAGTTCAATCACACTTTCAAATCAAACTAAAAGTTATATTTCCTAGAACTACGTAAAGACTTGATGCCTAAAAAAGGTGAACGTAGGCAACTCGATATCGAGTTTATATATATTGAGCACAATCGTCAAACCCCACATTAAATCATTAAAGTGATCGGGAAGACGCAAATAGTCAAGGTCAAAGCATAATTAATTAATTACGTACATGTAACCGTACTCTCTGTGAGACCTCGGGTCTCGGGTCTCGTTTAGCTTCCATTTTCGCGTTCGATTTTTCGAATTAGTTTCGGGTCTCGTATAGAAATAATTAATTAAGTTAAAAAAACAAATAATTAAAATTAATAATAATAATAATAATAGTAATAGTAATAATAGTAATAGTAATAATAGTAATAATAATAATAGTAATAGTAATAATAGTAATAGTAATAATAATAATAGTAATAATAATAATAATAGTAATAGTAATAGTAATAATAATAATAATAATAATGATAATAATAATAATAATAATAATAATAATAAACAAGTTGAACTCCCACACCCTTCTTCATGCTGTGAATCGGTTAGTTGAAGATCGTGGTGATGTTGTGGGTCTTTCTATGCTGTTGGTGGATTTTAAAAATGCTTTCAACTTGGTGGATCGCGAGGTTATGTTGCGGGAAGTTCGCCTTCGATGTCCTGCTTTGTCTGGTTGGGTTGAGTTCTGCTATGCTAATCCTGCTAGGCTTTACTATGGGGAGCACACTTTGTGGTCATGCCAAGGTGTGCAGCAAGGTGATCCTCTTGGCCCTCTACTCTTTGCTCTAGTGTTACATCCTCTGGTCTGTAAACTTAGAGATACATTTGACTTGTGTCTACAAGCCTGGTATTTGGATGATGGTACTATTGTGGGTGATACCCTTGTTGTGGGAAAGGCCTTGGAGTTGATTATGTCGGATGGTCCTCGTTTCGGCTTACATCTCAATGTGGCCAAAACTGAGGTTTTTTGGCCCAAGGAGGATCCCCGTAGCAGGCTTGCAGGTGTCTTCCCGTCTAATATTGCCAGACCTCCACTTGGTGTTAAATTGCTTGGTGGGCCCGTCAGTGTGGATTCTGCTTTTTGTAGTGGGTTGGTGTTGCAGAGAGTTTCTAAAACTATTGAGCTGATGGACGCGGTTGCCAGGATTAAGGATCCTCAATGTGAGTTGTTGCTTCTTCGTGCTTGTACCGGAGTTTCAAAGCTCTATTTTTCCTTGCGCACGTGTCCCCCTCGTTTCTTTGAAACGGTTCAGCGCTCTTTTGATATGGCACTTCGCTCCTCTTTAGAGCGTATTGTTACTGCTTCTGGTCCTGGGTTCGGCAATTGGCGGTGGAGGTTGGCAACCTTACCCTTTGCTTTTGGAGGTCTTGGTGTTTATGCTGCGTTTGATGTCCTACACTACGCTTTCCTTGCTTCGCGGTTGCAGTCTGTTGCTTTGCAAGACAGTCTCCTTCGGCAAACGGGTACTGTTTCACCTGGGGCTATTTTTGATGATGCCGTGCGCCTGTTTACCAATGTTGTGGAGACTGACATTTTCAGTAGCCCTAGTGAGATCGCTGCCCCCAAACTCATGAAGAAACTGGCAGATATATATTTCACGAAGGTTGTTGGAACTGCAGAATCCACATTCTCCTTATCTCCGCGACAGTTGGCTCTTTGGAAATCTCAACAGGGTGGTCACTCTTCTGATTGGCTTAGGGTCGTGCCGATTTCTGGGTTGGGGCAGACGATGAATGGGAAGTCTTATCGTTGCGTGTTGTGCTACCGGTTGGGCATTCCTCTATTTTCTACTTTGAGGCCTTGCTCTGCTTGCTCCCGGGTTTTTGACGATGATATCTATGGAGATCATGCTGTGTCATGTGCTGGATTGGTTGGTGTCAAACATCGCCACAATGTTGTTCGCGACACACTTGTTGATATCTGCTACCGGTCCGGGATTTCTGCTGGCAAGGAGGTTGATATTGGGTTGCGTGATGGGCATGATAGACCTCTTCGTCCTGCTGACGTGTTGATCTACTCCTGGGATGGGGGTCTTGATGTGTGTGTGGACTTGACCGGGTCTTCACCGTTGACTCAATCCGGGATGTCTGACTTTGTGCCTGGGCGAGTGGTTACTGAGGCGGCGCGTCGTAAACGTCTCAAGTATCAAGATAAGTGTGGAGCGCTTGGGTATAGTTTTCTCCCCTTCTCTTTCTCCTCATTGGGAGAATTAGAGACAGAGGTTGTTGATTTGCTTAAGCGCATCCAGAAGGTTTCGAAGGCTCAAGATGTTGGGGCGCGTGCTGCTGCATATATTTCCACTAGGATTGGTTTTGCTATTGCTAAAGGAGTGGGGGCCCAGATAGTATCTCGGCTTCCCACTAATTTTATGTAAAACCTTATTGAGTATAAAAAAAAAAAAAAAAAAAAAAAAATAATAATAATAATAATAGTATGAGTCCAAATGTGAGGAGCACGGATACAAATTTATTCCCTTCGCTTTTTCTACATTTGGGGAATTCGAGGAGGAGGATTTAGACACGCTCGCGCGTATTAAGTCTCTCGCTATTAGCCACTCTAACAATGTTAAAAGTGGTACTTTTATTTCTCATAGATTGAGCTTTTGTATTCAGAAGGGTGTGGGAGTTCAACTTGTTTCTATCTTTTTGAAAAATAAAATAATAATAATAATAAATATAAATATGTAGGTGATAACTAAAAGAAAACAAAATTTATATATAAGATATTTATATCATCATTGTTCGGATATGTATAAGGAGGTCTTACTTAAGTAGAAGGGTTTCAATCAAACTCTTCAATACATATCTTCAAGCGTAGAGTTCGGTGCAAAGAAACAAAGCTATCCTCTCCTTCTCGAAGCCACCCTCTTCTTCTTAACCGCCTACGCCAGCGTATCCATCGTCGTCCTTCTCGTCAACCGTGGTAGCCCGTCGTCACCGTCGTGGTACAAAGTCGCCGGCGTCGTTGCACCCCTTGAGTAGCCGGTAACAAAGACAGTCCCTCTATTCGCCTCTAATTTCCATCTCGTTTGGTAGTCGGCCTAAGTCGTCGGCGGTCGATCGTCGAGTCGGGAGGTTTCCTAGCATCGGTATAGGCCGTCGGTTTTAAGTGGGTCGATGTCGGGGTGTGGTCGTATTCCATTTGTGGGCGAGAGATGTCATGCTAGTGTCGTAGTGTTGTGTGTATTGATCAAAATGATCTTTGCTAACCTATATAGAAGAAGTATATATTGTTGGGAAAACTCGTCTTTTCCCACTTCGTGTGATTAAGATGGGCAAATGAGACAACTACTATACAAGCTAATTTGTATATATTTTGAGGAAAGAGATTACAAGCACTAATGAATTTTATGTGGAACTCTCACCTGAACTCTTCCTTACACTCTCACCCACTCGAGGATTTACTCTCAAGACACACTCACTTATATACTTGATTGATTGCTTTACTTGAGTGGTTGTACAAAATGCTACACATACATGCCTATTTATAGGCTTTAATGTTGGCTTACAAGTTCTAGAATTCTCTACCCACATTCACAAATATCAATGTTGATATTTGTTACAAACTTTCTTCATAATTCTAGAATAGCCTACATAATTCTACTAATTAAATCTAGATTCTTCCTATAATCTTATATGCTTAGCAATTCTAGATATTTCTTCTAACTTGTATTTTTTTGCTGATTATTTTGGATCATAAGCCCACTTCCAAATAAGGAGGGAAACCCAACAATCTCCCCCTTCCCGACTTAATTTGGAAGTGTAACAATGTCATTGTCTCGCCGTTTTTGTTTATCATCACCTTGGTCATCGCGTGGGACCAGATATTCATGCATCCCTTAGTGGATACGCTACTCTCTGCCTTAACAAGGCGATACTCCTTCATCTTTGATTTCCAAGAGCCAGCTCCCCCTTTAGAGGCATCCGTAAAGCCTGATGTTGAACCCTTGGAATCTTTTTGTTCGATCGGTTCTACCTCTGTGCCCTCTAGCACAGGCTCCTCTTTTTCCAGCTGGAATGAGTGGTATTCATGCAAGGCTTTCGTCTCTTCTTGCATGGCTTTCTTCTGCTCACAAGTGAGGCTCTCATGCAAGACTTTTGTCTCCTCTTGCATGGCTCTTACCCCCTTGGTTTCACGTTCGCTAACCATTTCCACTTCATCGGATTGTGGTTGCCTTTCATCCGTGAGTATATCATAGTCATACGGGCTATCCTTTATCAATCTAGAGGATTGTCCTACAATATCTCCATCATCAGCGTCACCATTCTCGGCTATAACTGCTCCTCGATCAATCTTCTTGTTGATCGGATCCCTACGCTGATGGCTAAGCTCATCTCTGGGAGGATCGCGGTGCATGAACTCCTTGGTCTTAGCATCGGGCTCGGCTCGCATCAGGTACAACGACCCTTTCTTCCTTCCTCGAGCCACGATTTGACTTCCTTTGGTGAGCTTCCACTTTCCTTCACCAAAGAGATTCACTAGACCAGCTTCATCTAGTTTTCCCGCTGATATAAGATTGAGGTGCATGTCTGGTACATGCCTCACATCTCTTAGGCAGAGCTTGCATCCTGTATCACTCGTTAGGACAATATCTCCTACCCCAACGATCTTGCTCGTGCCTCCATTCCCCATCCATATATTACCAAAGTTACCATTTTGGTAGGATGAGAAGATACCTTTATCAAAGCTGACGTGGAAGGATGCGCCGGTGTCGATAACCCAGGTATTATCATAGGCAATGTTCCGCATATTGCCTCCTCCAACGAGATAAACTTCATCACCTTCGATTGTCATCGCGGTGGTTCTTCTTTCTTCTCGACTCTTCGTTGGGATAAACTCATCCTACTTGACATTACCGGCCATCTGATCCTTCTTGAAGATTCGACACTCTACTTTCTTGTGACCTATCTTGCCACTGATGTCTCTCATTTTGGTGGTGTTTTAGTAGTTAATTTCCCTTTGTAAATATGTGTTTTTCATTCCCTTCTTTGTTAGTTTTGTCCCTTTTTAGCTTAGATTCCGATTTTCCTATGAGATTCGGAGACTATGCGAATTTGTTGTGTTTTGTAGGTAAATTGGCACGTTTTGAGGACATTTGGAAGGATATTCTAAGGAGGAGCAAAGCTAAGGAGCAAAGGAGCGGAAGGACCAAGCAAGGAACGAAGAAGAACTCAAGGAAAACCAAGAAAAGAAGAGGATCGTGGTCCGGAACGATGTACCCAGCTCGTCGGGCCCGAGATGGAGAGATGGAGGCCACTACCGAGGTCATCAATGTCGGGCCCGAGGAGTGTCCGTGTCGGTCCAAGTCGGCTTAAGTGAGGATTGGGCTCCGAGCCACATAATTGTGATCTACCACTTTTTCCCTTCTTCTATTTTTGGAATTTCTTGGTCCTTAATTAAGAGGGAAGATAATTAGAGAGAGAAGACAACTTGGAGAAGGGGAATGATCATTTAATCACTCTCAAAAGACTCAAGGAAGGCTTAGAGAGCAAGGAGGAGGAAGGAAGAGGAGAAGAAGAGAGAAATCGGTGGGATTTAGGGAGAGATTTGTGAGTTTGAACTTGTTTTGTTTTGCACTTAGTAGATTTGAGATTTGGATCTTGTGAATTCCTTTGATTTGAATGCAATTTGAGTTGGATTTGAGTTTGATGATTGAGATTTGTTTGCTTTGCTATTTGATTGCTTTTTACTCTTACTTCATGGAGTAGATTCCATAATCTTGGGCTATGGGGGAAACCCCTAGCTAGGATAGGGTGTGAACCCCCAATTCCATAGCCTTGAGTGCTTGATCTATGAATCCTCTCTACATTGAGCTTCAATTCTCTTGTGGGAACAAGGGATCAAGGGCTTGTGATTGGTAAGAGTAAGCGAAAGTGATCTCGAGCCCATCACTTGACCTTGCATCGAAGGGAAGGTGAAAATCCCCCTATGGTCGATGTTTAGAGTGGAGGGATCGGAGGCAAACAACCTCGATCTCATAAGGATCAACACTTATTGGCTGAATTGGGGTGGAATTACCCAAGTCTAGTTAGGGAAGGAACCCAAAAACCCAAGATCGATCTACTTTTAGACAAGACCGAGTTACCCAGTACATCGGGCCCGACTTCCACTGTGTCGGTCCCATGCCAACTCTCATCGATCCTCCTCGGACCGAGGTGACCAAAGTCGGTCCCGAGGAGTTCTCTTTGATTTTCCTTGTTTTTGCCGTTTCTTTTCCCCTTTTTAGTGTTTTTGGTACACTCAACGCACGAACTCCCGTGTGTTCGACACCCTACCCTTGTACTACAATAGGGGTTCGGTTTATAAATTTAAATTTTGACCCTCCGATCCGGAACCCATCAAAATTTTGGTGCCGTTGCCGGGGAGTTCAACTTGTTTGAGGTACCATCTTTGTTGAGTCTTTGAATTTGTAGTGATTTGGGTGAGGGACTAGCACAAACCCCTTGTTTGTTTTGATTTGGTTTTGTTTGTATCTTTGGTTATAGGTGTATGCGAGCTCGTTCTGTCCGAGGAACACTTGAGTTCGACTTTGTGAGTGATCCGGAGAGCATCATCAAACAAGCTCTAAAGAAGAAGAGAATGGAGAACCAAGCACTACGTGATGATGAGGTTGATAGGATGAGGGCCGACATGGCTCGTATGCAACTTGAGATGGCGAACCGAGATGCCGAAGCTAGAAGAGAGCGTGAGCAAAGGATGAGATTGGAGGCTCAAATCAACACCCAACCCTGGAATGCACGACAATACATGCATCCAGTGTTGAAGGTGCCGGAGCCGGCCATTGTTTTGCTGGAGGTTTCAAAGAACTTCGAGATCAAGACTCAATTCATCTCACTTATAAAGAGGGACCAATTTCAAGGGAGACCGAATGAGTGCCCGATTGAGCATGTGAAGCAATTCAAAGATCTATGTGAGACCATCTCGACGGATGAGGAGACGCTCGAGTACGTGCTACTCAAGGCCTTCAAATGGTCGTTGGGAGGCAAGGCATTGCATTGGTTGGAGAGCCAAGCACCTCGATCCATCACATCATGGAGGGCTCTCAACGAAGCATTTTTAATGAAGTTCTTTCCTCCAATCAAAACAACGGAGCTTAGAAGGAAGATAGCGAGTCGGTTCAAAGAAATGTTGAGGCTATGTCCAACGCATGGGCAACAACCTTATGTCCTTCAAGACATATTCTTCCAAGGAATCAACCCTGCCACCAAGGACAAGTTGAATTGGGGGTTCACACCCATAAAACCACCACTTGTGGGTGAAGGAGAATTTGGAGGCCATGCATGCTTACATCAACCACAAGTGGTGGTTTTATGGCTATGAAGGGCGTGGGGATAGACGTGACTACGGTGACCAATTCACCATTTTCCACCCTCCATGAAGGTTGAGGTTAGAAGTCAAGCTAGTGACTTAAAAGAAGCGCTCCTCGGGAGGCAACCCTAGCTTAGTAGGTTTAATTTTCGTAGTTCTTAGTTTGTTTTTCTTGTCTTAGCTTAGATTCTTTCTAATCTCTCCTTAGCATGTGTTTTGTGGAATTGTGTGTTGTGTGAACTTCATGATTGAGTGTGGTAATGGTGGAAATAATAATAGGACTTGTGGGTAGAGAATTGGCAAGAAGAGGGAATTTTAGGAAGCTAAACCGAGCCGGATCGAGGTACCCAGTACCTCGGGCCCGACGTTGGTGACGTCGGTCCGACTTAGCCGGTCAACCTTGGTTTTGATTTTGAGGAAATGTCCATTATACCCCTCTGACCTAAACTTTGTCTCTTTCCCATTTAAAGCCTTCTTCCCCATACCTACCTCCCATCACCTTCATAACCACCTTCCCAAAATACTAAGCTCACCTCCAGAAACCCCCAAATCGGCCCCCATCTCCATCACACGCGATCCCCTAGCAAACCTCACCACAATCTCGATCCAACACCCTAGCCACCCAACATCGATCCCAAAGGCAAAAATCCCAACAAGTCCCATTGTTCTTCATCCCTCTTCTAGATCTAGGTAAAGATTTTGCGTTCTAAGGAGTTTGATTGCTAGCAAGTCTTTGTCTCTTCAAATTTGGTATATGAATCTCAATCTCTTCTTGATTCCTTGTGAATTTCATGCTTTCATTGTTTGAATTGGGATTTGCCATGATTGAATGAGCTTAGATCTTGAGCATCCATGGTGTCTTGCATGAATAGTGGAATTTGTTCTTAATTGTTGATTATGCATGTTAGAACCTACTTGGAACTTCGATTGATGATGAGAAATGGTTGATTTTAGATTTTGGGAGCATGATAGAGTGATTTGGGTGAATTAGGTTGAGAAGTCGATTTTAGGATCGGACCGAGATACCCAGATCTCGGGTCCGACGTTGTAAAGTTGGTCCAAGATGCGGACCGAGGTTGAGACACCTCGGGCCCGACGTCTTGTGTTGGTCGGTCCTAGTCCTATTTGGCTTTCTCTTGTGTGTGCTTTAGGATGCATGAGCTTGATTGTTGTTTAAGGCTTGTTTATCATGATACATCTTCTAACTTGACCATTGTTGTGTGATCCTTTGTTCATACAGGTTGGATTTTGTGGATTAAGTGTCTAAAAGACAAGTATGGGGTCATTTTCTAGTGTGATAAGTTGTTAGTTGTGGAAGCATGTGATCTTGTTGAGGTTGTATAGATCTTATCTTGTAGCTCTTTGCTTTGAATGTGTGTAGGTACCATGACTACCCGAGCATCTTCTTCAAGAATGGAGAGGCCAACAAAGAAGTCCAAGAAGTCCAAGAAAGTGCAAAGGATGGATGATGTGCAATTTGAGGATGATGATGTGGCTCAAAGCTATGAGCGATACATGGGTCTATCTCACCACACAAGGTGGGTAGATTGGGAATCTATCAAGAGGATGAGTATGGATGAGGCTCTTACCCGATGCTACTCTAATATTGGGTTAGATGTGATGCTAAAGTGGAACAACACTCACTATCCCGCCTTAACCTCGGAGTTTATGGCCACCTTCAAGTGCACTTATGAAGGAATTGAGGATAGTGAGGGCATCATCACCTTTCAATTAGGCAATGAGTTGCAAGAGCTCTCACTTAGGAATTTGGCGGTCTACCTTGGATTCCCTTTCCCGAGAGACGAGCTTTTGTGGACAATGACAAAGTGAACTATTTTTGGAAGTATGTAGCGGGAAAGAGTGAAATGAGGAAAGGAGCCTCAACAAATGAGATAGCGAGTCCCCTCTTCCGAGTCATGATCCGTGTTTTAGGGTGCACAATCTTTGCCGGACACGAGTTAAGTAAGTTGATGAAGGAAGAATCCATGTTGCTCTATGAGATGTTGTTTCAAAATGAGAAGCCGATGAACTTCACGTGGGAATGGGTGAAAATGGTGAGGGATTTCCAAAGCTCATCATGGATTTACTTTGGAGGGATGATCGCTCACTTGGCCCATCGTCTTGAGGTGGATTTGTCCAAGTACACACCGGCCCCGAACGGTGTAGAGTTCATGGATCTCAAGTATTTCAAGAAATCTAACATCATCAAAGAAAAGGTTGTCTCCGGCTTTATGGACCAACTTGTGCCTCACTCCAACTTTGACAAGGTGCACATTCCTTTGGGGCCTCGTCTCTTTGACCTCACAAGCTACTATAATTGGTTCCCAAGTGTGGGCGGGAAAGGATAATCCTTATGGAGAGCCGGAGGGGACGCTTGAGTGTAGACGACGTTCCCAACACATTCGTTTCACTACCCCTCAATCTTCTACGGACACCGAAGATGAAGAGCCCAACCAATTTGAGTTTGCAAGAAGGGAGGCCATGGATGTTGACTCGCCTCCCGAAGAAGAAGATGACGGATACCGCAATTTGCTCACCGACCACGCTCCAACACTTCTGGACCGAGATGTAGGGCACCTCGGGCCCAACGTCCATCAACGTCGGTCCGACACATTTTTGCCCGAGCCGGTTCCTAGCCATTTCGAGAGGGATGAGGGAAGTGGCGCAAGACAAGAGCAACCGCATTTTGGTGGATACGAAGGGTATGCCCAATGGTACGGGCCCGGAATGGTCTTCCCCGAACCTCAATAATCGGTGGACATGAACTTCCTAGCCAACCAATTGGCTCACCTTCAACTCCAACAATCAAGCATGCTACAAGAGGCCCATCAACTCAATCTTCAACAACAACACTTGAATTTCCAACAACAACAACTATTTCACCAACAAGAAGACTTCCAAGCTCAATTTGAAGAAGTGAACTGAAACATTGCTTACACTAGGCGTGATGTGGATGATTTGAGAGCGGTCGAGGACCAAAGATGGAGCGGTCAAGAAAGCTTCAATGAATGGATGACCGGGAACTACTCTTCCCGCGAGGACCAATGGATGCGCCCCACACCTCAACTTCAACTGCCAAGTCAAGATCCTTTCCACGACCATGTGTATGAGTGAGAGAGGCAAGCAAGGCTCCAAAGGGGACGCCGCCGAGGACACCCTCCAAACTAAGCCTCAACATGCCAATCAAAAATAAGAAATTGTGAGCTTTCTTAACTCTTGTCTTTTATTTTTGAGTTTTGATTTCTTTGTTTTGATGAGTACATCAAAATTCTAAGTATGGGGTGGGGTTAGTTGCTCATAGTTTCATGTGTAGGTTTCTTGTGTTTGTTCTTGTTTTGCTAAGGGATGTTTTCTTTTGGATAGTGGCATGATGATTGCATGAATGATGATTGAATTTAATGGTTTGTATGGATGAGTTTGTTTTGCTTTTGAGAAAAAAATTCGAAAAATCCATTAAAATTCGAAAATAGTGTTGAAAAATGTCAGAAAGATCTTGTTTTGGACTAGGAATTCCCATCTTAGATGTCTAAAGAAGGCTAATGATGATGTGAGCATGTAAAGTCCTTTGCATATTTTTGGATAGTTTAGCCTCTAAATGGATGTTGCTTTTGATGTGATGAGATATCATGCATGTTTTTATTGAGCACATGAGTTCTTCGATGAGTTTTGATGCAACTAAGTATGAGTGAACCTTGTGAGATGATTTTTGGCCATTTTAGGGATGTTTGTTCATATTTGCATATCCCTCATTTTCTTGTGTGATTAGCTCAAGCATGCTTAGTAAAACTTGCTATTGCGGTGTTTATCTATTTTCCAAGACCAATATGAGATTTGTTCTATGCTTTGTCACATTGATTTGAATTTTATTTCATTTAGTCACAAAATGTTCCATATCCTACCTTGAAGAGAAACCGTTGTTTGTAGCCCCGTTTTAGCCTTAGACCTTTGTTTGAAACTCCTCAAAAATATGATTCCTAGCCTATATGACTTGACCCTTATGGGATTAGACTTTAGTGATGGGCAAAGAATGGAGTTATAAACCAAGTGGGTAGTGCATCTTTGTGAGTATAAACTGAAAATAAAGAAAAGAAAAGTTGGAAAAAGTAGTGGATTGAAAGCAAAGTGCTTAAGTGTAAGAAAAGGGTTCCGACCGAGTTAAAGTGCACATCGGGCCCGAGTTAAGGTGCAAGTCGATCCTAAGTGAAAAAGTGATAAAAATCCAACAAAAAAGTGTAGTGCAAAGATGAAGTGGAATATTAAGTGAAAAGTGGGTTGAAAGAAGAAAAGTTCAAAGTCTTTTGGATGAGTGTGAAAGTGGAAAGTGGAAGAATTTGGTGAAGTTGGTGAGAGACTAGAAAGTTCAATCCCCATTGTAAGCACCACAAGACCAAACTGATTCCCACCTTGAGAAATACCAAAAGCCCCATTACAACCCGGCTGAATGGAACCTCTTTGAGGATCTCCATTGAGCCAAGTTCATATTCTTTGTGTGCATTGTAATAGGCTTCTCTAGGTGGAGGAATTGGTGATATTAGCCTCAATAGTAAAGTCTTTACTTGCATGATTCTTGAGTATGAGTGTTCATTGCTATACTTAAACACATGATGAGTGATACACATTTTCATATCCCTAAAAGTGAGGCCTTGTTGCAATAAACTTTATTCCTTGAACACTGATCATGTGTGATGACGTAATCTTGCTAGCATGTCTATCACTTGTACTTGATTGATTTTGCATATGAGGCTTTACTTGAAGATTGTGCTTCGGTCTTATTTACATTGTTATTGCTTGAGGACAAGCAAGTTTAAGTATGGGGTATTCTGATGTCTCTCATTTTGGTGGTGTTTTAGTAGTTAATTTCCCTTGTAAATAGGTGTTTTTCATTCCCTTCTATGTTAGTTTTGTCCCTTTTTAGCTTAGATTCCGGTTTTCTATGAGATTCGGAGACTATGCGAATTTGTTGTTTTTGTAGGTAAATTGGCACGTTTTGAGGACATTTGGAAGGAGATTCTAAGGAGGAGCAAAGCTAAGGAGAAAAGGAGCGGAAGGACCACGCAAGGAACGAAGAGGAACTCAAGGAAAACCAAGAAAAGAAGAGGATCGAGGTCCGGAACGATGTACCCAGCTCGTCGGGCCCGAGATGGAGAGATGGAGGCCAGGACCGAGGTCATCAACGTCGGGACCGAGGAGTGTCCGTCTCGGTCCAAGTCGGCTTAAGTGAGGATTGGGCTCCAAGGCACATAATTGTGATCTACCACTTTTTCCCTTCTTCTATTTTTGGAATTCGTTGGTCCTTAATTAAGAGGGAAGATAATAAGAGAGAGAAGACAATTTGGAGAAGGGAAATGATCATCTAATCACTCTCAAAAGACTCAAGGAAGGCTTGGAGAGCAAGGAGGAGGAAGGAAGAGGAGAAGAAGAGAGAAATCGGTGGGATTTAGGGAGAGATTTGTGAGTTTGAACTTGTTTCGTTTTGCACTTAGTAGATTTGAGATTTGGATCTTGTGAATTCCTTTGATTTGAATGCAATTTGAGTTGGATTTGAGTTTGACGATTGAGATTTGTTTGCTTTGCTATTTGATTGGTTTTTACTCTTACTTCATGGAGTCGATTCCATAGTCTTGGGCTATGGGGGAAACCCCTAGCTAGGATTGGGTGTGAACCCCCAATTCCATAGCCTTGAGTGCTTGATCAATGAATCCTCTCTACAGTGATCTTCAATTCTCTTGTGAGAACAAGGGATCGAGGGCTTGTGATTGGTAAGAGTAAGCGAAAGCGATCTCGAGCCCATCACTTGACCTTGCATCGAAGGGAAGGTGAAAATCCCACTATGGTTGATGTGTAGAGTGGAGGGATCGGAGGCAAACAACCTCGATCTCATAAGGATCAACACTTATTGGTTAAATTGGGGTGGAATGACCCAAGTCTAGTTAGGGACGGAACCCAAAAACCCAAGACCGATCTACTTTTAGACAAGACCGAGTTACCCAGTACATCGGGCCCGACTTCCACTGTGTCAGTCCCGTGCCAACTCTCATCGATCCTCCTCGGACCGAGGTGACCAAAGTCGGTCCCGAGGAGTTCTCTTTGATTTTCCTTGTTTTTGCCCTTTCTTTTCCCCTTTTTAGTCTTTTTGGTACACTCAACGCACGAACTCCCGTGTGTTCGACACCCTACCCTTGTACTACAATAGGTGTTCGGTTTATAAATTTAAATTTTGACCCTCCGATCCGGAACCCATCAGCCACAGTAGTAACAAGTTATCTTGGATCGTGATTGAAACTTACCTCGAGACTCCTCTATGTCTCGGCTCTTCAAAGTGTCATTTCTTCTTCGTCCATCGACGACGTTAGCCTCGAACTGGGTGGTCGTGCCTCATTCCTTCCTCCTTGCTTTTTCATTAAGAAGGCTATCACTGACGGTGTCCATGGTGAGCTTTCCTTCCAGGGCTGAGTTACTTAAAGTAACCACCAACGTGTCCCAACTCTCAGGTAGGGAACTGAGGAGTAGAAGGGCTTGCATTTCATCCTCAACTTTAATCTCAGCCTTATTTAGCTGATTTACGAGCCCCTTGAAATTGTTCAAGTGCTCAATCATACTTTCACCATCCTTGTACTCCAACTTCACCAACCGTCGCATTAGGAGGGCTTTATTACGAGGCGTCTTCTTTTGAATCATGGACTCAAGCTTTGTCCATAATTCAAAGGCATTTGTGTAAGTAGAAACATGCTCAAAAAGAGTTCGGTCAATGTACTTACGTACAACGGCAACCGCCTTTTGATTTAGAAGTTCTCACGCCTTGTCGCTCTTTCCTTCTGGCTTCTTCTCGTTGATGATGGGCTCGTGCACGTCCTTGTAGTAGGGATGATCCTCCATCATCGGCTTCTAGTATAAGTAATTGTCCGCCGTGAGTTTGAACATGTCACCATCGTAGGCAACGGTAGCCTCCATCTTCAATCGCACGAGAAACCCGGACTATGAATAACCTGGCTGTGATACCACTGTTGGGAAAACTCATCTTTTCCCACTTCGTGTGATTAAGATGGGCAAATGAGACAACTACTATACAAGCTAATTTGTATATATTTTGAGGAAAGAGATTACATGCACTAATGAATTTTTTGTGGAACTCTCACCCGAACTCTTCCTTACACTCTCACCCACTCGAGGATTTACTCTCAAGACACACTCACTTATATACTTGATTGATTTCTTTACTTGAGTGGTTGTACAAAATGCTACACATACATGCCTATTTATAGGCTTTGATGTTGGCTTACAAGTTCTAGAATTCTCTACCCACATTCACAAATATCAATGTTGATATTTGTTACAAACTTTCTTTATAATTCTAGAATAGCCTACATAATTCTACTAATTAATTCTAGATTCTTTCTCTAATCTTATATGCTTAGCAATTCTAGATATTTCTTCTAACTTCCATTTTTTTTCTCCTTATTTTGGATCATAAGCCCACTTTCAAATAAGGAGGGAAACCCAACATATATATAATATTTGAAAAGGGGGAAACCGTCGTTGGATCTGGAGTGAGGGTAGATTAAAGATTAGGAGTGGGTTAGATTAATTAAAGCATTGGATTTTGAATTAATCAAGTGGTGAAGATAACTACCTATTAAAAATCAACTCAACTTGTGTGGCGGGGGGGGGGGGGGCGGTGGTCTTGTTTAGAGGGAAGCTTGTAGGTGGTGTTGTAATGATGATTAATTATGTGCTCCTGAACATCAAGCAGGAGTTATGTGTGCAAGCTAAGTTAGGATAGAAGTTGGTGGCTAATCAATAGTTGCTTATAGTTAATGCACGAATTATATTAGGATCCTATAGTAGGTAATTATTAATTAACTCGCAAGAGTAGGGTTAATGGAATTTACCGTCCGATCAAGTGTTTTTGTTATTAATTCTTGTCATTAAATCCTATTCAGGAAATCTGTGTTTTGGATATCTAGGCAGTGTCCCAAAAGCTTGTAGAGAATCTTCATTGAGGTAAGTCGAGTTTCGACTTGCTCAGTTCCATTCTTGCGTGTTAGGGTTGCGTGGTTGTTATGAGATTGGTTTTGAGAACTAGTCCCGATCAATCTTTGTAAATGTTTTGGATATGTGTGCTATGTGTAAATGGTTTTGAAAGCTTGTTTTGAAAGTGGATAGGTATATATATAGTATGTTATCGGTGTTCTCTGTGTTGGGCAGCGCTCCAGTGGAGGCTTAATGTGAAGGTTGAGTTGTGATGGACGGTTGCGTTGAGATGGATTGTGTTGAAATAGACGGTTGGATTAAGGATTGATGGTTATGAGATGGCCCGTCTCTGAGTCCGGCGTGGGATTGATACGCCGTTGTCACATGCAGTGTTGATGCAGTTTCGCATATCACAGGTAGAGTTTCTGATTCCGTGTCTTATGTGGAGATAGGATGACTAACTGGACCTAGGATTCGATTAGAGATATGTGTATGGTTGTGGACTTGTTTGCTGACCTTAGAAAAACTGTTTTGAAACATCTTGTAGCTGTCGTGTTGACTTTGACTTGTTAGGATAGGAGCTGACCCTTCGGGGAATTTATTTTTCATTCCAGGTAATCAGGACGCCGTGATCGAGCTTCGGCAAAACGGTGGTGTAGTGCAGTAGCGTGTCACAGTAGTTAGTTATCGGGGTGTTGTTTCTTTTGTTGGTTCTTAATGTTTGATTTTCGATATATTGTCAAGCGAGTATCAGTTTGTGTGGTTTGTAGGTTTAGAGTTCTTGTTAGGTAAAATACTGGTTAGTGTTTGTTTCTGGGTGGTTCTTGGGGTTGGTTCATGACATCTCGGTTTGTAAAACTATAAATCTTAGGGAAATTCCTTTTGGTACCCGGTTTTGACAATTCCTTTTGGTACCCTAGGAAAAAAGTTATTCCTTTTGGTACCTTTATGGTTTATACATTTTCCTTTTCATAGCCAAAACTCTATTTTAACTCATTTTTCATCCAAAAAAAATATCTTTCATTTAAAATTTAAATAATAACGAATTTACTTTTGCTTGTAGAATGCTACAATTTGTATACTATATAATATATAGAATTATTTTTAGATTATATTTCAACAACCTTCATTTTTTGGGATTAATTTGGACCATTCTCAAATTTAATAAATCATAAAAAATACGACCAAGCAAATTCACAAATCTCAAAACTCAATATATTTTTGGACCATTCTCAATATATTTTTGGACCATTCTCAATATATTTTTGATAACATGTATATGTGATATTAGTAAATTACAAATCCCAAAACTCATTAGTTTTAAATATTCAAAGTTCACAAGATAATTTTTTGATCGAAAATATTTTTATTTAAATTTCAAATATTCAAATATTTTCATAGAAAATTTGTTTTAATTTAAATTTTAAAAGAAAAGTATTTTTTTGGATGAAAAATAGGATAAATAGAGTTTTGGTTATGAAAAGGAAAATGTATAAACCATAGGGGTACCAAAAGGAATAACTTTTTTCCTATGCCACCAAAAGGAATTGTCAAAACCACAAGGGTACCAAAAGGAATTTCCCTAAATCTTATTTCCTTTCTTGTACAAGTTGGATGTTTTCTTGTTTTCTCGCCGTGCCCGCGTTGTAAGATCCAGTTGTTCAGTTGTCAAACTAGCTTGGTAGTACCTCGTGAGGTCTACTACTGAGTAAGTCCTTGTCGGAAAGATGAGGTGTTACACTCTCAAAATTATCTTATGGATAATATATATAAAATGTGAGGATCGGTTGAAGCACAAAGCTTGGTCCAAAATTTCGTTAGTCATAAAAGATACGGGTCATGAAATTAAAACATCCCTTCAAGAACTACGTATAGATTTGATCCCTTTCAAAAGGGTACATAGGAAATTCGACATAAATTAATTTGTTTGTCGAGTTCAATCACAATCCCAAATCAAATTTTTATAAAGAACTACGTAAAGACTTGACGCCCACAAAAGGGATACGTAGGTAACTCGATCAAATTATACATATCGAGCTCAGTCACATGTCCCAGATTAAATACAATTAAAAAATACGCACTAAAATTTTTGTGCACGATCAATACGAAAGGATTAGATCACTCTTCCTAGAAGGTGGATTTAATCTCATTCGCGTCATGCAAGTGATAGTTGGAATAGGTCTAGATAACCCTTCCTAGAAGGTGGATATAGTCTTGTTCTTCTGATGAATGAAAACAACCACATACACATAAAAAATTAAAACACAACGAACTACATGAGGCTTGATTCTCCTTAAGGAGATATGTAGACAACCCATTAAAACATGGGTGTAGCTTAAATCTTAAAACAAACCAAATCATTTGCATTTGTACGACTTTTAATCAAAAGGATAAAAAGAAAGGGTCGAACTAAAATTTAAAAATTAAATAAAATATGTTTTGTGATTTTTACATATTTTTACTCATCACAAATGTCACAAACATGTAATTTCTCAATTGGAACACACTTAAGAAAAGGGAAAGGATACATCTGGTTGTATGGTATGTGTCTTGTTGGATTCTGGTGTTGATCCCTGCGTTGATCCAGCGAGCGCTGCTGCGTCTGTTGATCCGTCTTCACTTGAATGCAGAACACCTGGGGAACAATCAATGAAGTCTGTCTTCGGATAAGATTTGAGTCGTGTAAACACTTTCCGAAATCAGTATTTTGCCCCTTATAAGCCTTGGGGAATCCACAAAATCTAAAGTGAGATAAAACAAATCTGTTGATCCTTTCCAAGGCTTGTGGTAAGGATCAAACTATAGAATAATGTATGATGGATGTATGACTTCAACTAAGTCGAATCTTTCGTGAGATTTTGTAACCAGCCCGACTTCATCTTCCTTTAGCCTTATATAGGGCGTAGGATAGCCTAGGGAGCGGTTTCTATAAGTTATGGGCGGTTACTAGGGTGGTTACAGCAGTTACCGCTGATCCTTAGCCCCCAACGGCTCTCTCTTGGAGAGACACGTGGCCCATCTGAAACCATTGATAAAAAGGAGTTACTCAAGTAGTTATACAACGGTTATATTGGCAGTTATCTCACGTGGCCAATATTCAAACCGTTAGGCTGACTGATCCCGTTGGTACTAGTCCACCAGAACTCTTGTTCTATGAACTACTGATCCTAGAGTAACATATCCTTAATATTCCCACTAGATCCCACATATACTTACACAAGCGTGTACTCCACACCCCCAGACTTGTGATAAGCTATATGAAACCTCATAAAGTCGTAGGAATCCCGATAACACTAAATGGTCATTGATCCCTTATTGATGGGATCCAGCCCCGGGCTGAACCCGGTTCATAGGATCCCGAGTCGTCCCAAACCCTGGCGTCCCCCTTGGACCGAGACCCGGCCTAGCCGAGCCTTAATCGGTGTCTAGCTAGCTATTTATATATTTAGTAGTTGCTATTACTATTTTAGGTTAGGCCCATTTGTGCCTATTTGTGCCGGCCCATATATGCTTTGCATTTTCTATTTAAGTTGAGTTGTTATTGTATTTCAGTTACGTTTGGCTGAGTATTGATTAAGAAGCGTTTCCTCCTTGCCAGCCCTGCGTCATTGTCGTTTTCAATTCAGTCCTTCAATTCAATCCTTCAATTCAGTTTTCAATTATCTAAACCCTTCCTCCTTCACCGTTGGACCTCCGACACCCTAGGCTCGAGGCATCTCGAGTCATATCCCGGTTCCTACGACGCTCAAAGACCGGATCCTTGGAGAAACATGACCCGACCCCCGTTGAGTCACATCAACTGGTATCAGAGCTTACGGTCTTGTAAGTCGCCAGATCTCTCATTTTACGCAAATTCTCATAGCCAAAATTCTTGAAGCCATGCTTGTATGCGTTTTCTAGTAAAATTTGAGTGAGAAATTGTGTGTTTTCCTAGTCCTTCTTCAGATCCAACAAGTTTTGGCCGAACAAAAAAAAAAACAAAAAAAATCGTTCACCTTGTGCAAAATTGTGTTGCGATTTTGGTGAATTGCAGGCTGTCATTTTTGTGCTTAAACTCCATTACTCGTACGTTGGCAACTGCATGTTAGTTCGATCCTTTTGTTATTGGTGCATATTGTTAATACCGGCTAGAATATTATTGTTAGAAGCCGTGTAATCTTTGACTTTCTATATTGTCCACGTGATCATATCATCAGTTTTTTTGGAGGCCACGTGATCTCTCCAAATCAGTAGGTTGCCGAACCATATTGCCTTGAATTAAGGATTTGATTTGCATTATCTTAGTTGTTACCAAATTAACTTTAGAGGCACTTATTAATCCTTTGGGCACGTTTTATACATATTACACCTCTAAGTTCATATATATTTGGGCACAATATTTATCAATTCTAATAGTCTAGCAAGCATGTAAAAAAAACAAGAGCAAAAGTGGTCCAAAAAAAAAATTAAAATAAAATAAATGAGGACGGGAATAGTCAAAGTAAGGTAATCCCGATCATTGACTTGCTCGAACTAGTTCATGTGCCTTGTAATTTCTTTTGTCATAGTCTAGTCGACTTGCTTGTTTGTACTGCGTGTTGTGTGTGGAGTGTGGCCATTAATTATTGCTTGCGTTTCATCAAATCGCCACATTTTGTACTTCCCTTTGCTGCCGTCTCGGCAATACATTCCTAGCCACACCCATTGTGTATTCTTGAGTCCTAGTGTTTTGATCGTATCTCTATACTATTGGTTCGTTGTTACTTTCGTCTTTTCATTTCTCGTACAGGACTTCGACGAAAGCGCTTTGCCCGACATGACGACCTTGATGAGTTCTTACGATGGACCAATCATATGGCGCATTACTTCAGTCAGCGGGACTACGACAAGTATGAGCAGTGTAAAGTTGCCATCTTGTGTTTCATCGGCTATGCAGTCGATTGGTGGTCCCGTGTTCACATTGATAGATCATATCGCCGCCTGCCTCCCGTTCAGACATGGGGACATCTTGTGTTCGTCATGGCTAGACATTTCGCTCTAGAGGCTGATCCTCAGGTTGTATCTGATCGCACTTTACAGATCATGGCTGAGCAGAGAGAGGCTCGCAAGCTGAGAGGCACTGCGCCACAGCCGCCTACATTCATGCCCATGACGATACCACCGTTAACACCGCCACCGATATCGTTTGGAGCGCCTATGTCCGGGTATCATCCACATCCGACTTTTGATTTTAGTGCACTTCCAGCACGTAATCCAACATTTAGTCACCATTATTATCATCAGTTTGTTGGAGCCGATGTGCCGGTATTGGCGCCTTCTTATGTGCCAGCGCAACCGCCTTCGGGTGCGCCGCCTGCAGTGGTTCCATTGCCACCTTTTAGCGCGCCCATGCCGGCTGAGCACGGAGGACATTTGGGCACACCTCGGCCCACGCCCTCCGTAGATGCGGACACAGTTTCAGACGTCGACGATATTCCTTTGGTTGAGCTAGAGCAGATGTCTATAGAGCCACCGGTTCTCATCTTCGACGAGCCAGAGCCCACATCGATAGAGCCACCGGTCTCCATCATCGACGAGGTTCCTCTAGTCGTTGTTAAGCCACCTTTGCCCACTCTCGAGCCCAAGACTTCACTGATCATCCTAGAGGTTCCGAGAGTCGCTTCTGAGCTTGGAGTCTTTCTGCTACCCACTCCTGCACGCCATCTTTTCCTTTCCCTTCCGACCTTGAAGCGACGACGCTTTGAATCCAAGGGGAGGAGAATGATGGGATCCTGCCCCGGGCTGAACCCGGTTCACAAGAACCCGAGTCGTCCCAGACCCTGGCGTCCCCCTTGGACCGAGACCCGGCCTAGCCGAGCCTTAATCGGTGTCTATCTAGCTATTTATATATTTAGGAGTTGCTATTACTATTTTGGGTTAGGCCCATTTGTGCCTATTTGGGCCGGCCCATATATGCTTTGCATTTGCTATTACTATTTCAGTTACGTTTGGCTGAGTATTGATTGAGAAGCGTTTCCTCCTTGCCAGCCTTGCGTCATTGTCGTTTTCAATTCAATCCTTCAATTATCTAAACCCTTCCTCCTTCACCGTCGGACCTCCGACATCCTAGGCTCGAGGCATCTCGAGTCATATCCCGGTTCCTGCGACGCTCAAAGACCGGATCCTTGGAGAAACGTGACCCGACCCCCGTCGAGTTACATCACTTATGAACCATCACTGATTCTTCAGGGATCAATGCAGTGATGACACTAAAATCACCAACAATCCTCCCCCATTTTAGTGTAATCCCTGATTCATAAAATAAACAAGTCTTCATCCCAAACTCATGCATAAACACAAATGTCGTGACGATTGAATTTGTGTCTTAGTGTAATTACACATTTTATACACGTCGGAATCATGGTGTCCTAAGGATTGAACCAATCAACCTCTTTAGATGCATAAAGATAACACACACATAAGTTACTATACACTTCTATAGTCTAACTTGACTCCATTAATGGTCGTTGAGTCCTTATCCATTCATGAATGTATGTGAAGCCAACCCAAGCTTCATGGAGCGACCAAAAACTCCACGTCCACATAGGTAGATCCTTTAGTCGTACACCTACATTGTACTTTTTCAAAGGAACTATTAAGAAGATAGAATCTTCAACCTCTAATCTTGTAGGACAGAGCACACATTGGGGATTAATACATTGTGCTCACAGTTTCTAGAAATGGGCTTTCCACATTGAATTCTGTCCTAATTTTCATTAGATAGGAATTGGGTGTCCCACCCCTAGAAAGCAATATGGGTCTTTCATTCACATCCCCTTAGGACCAACCACTTCGTCAAGTCATCAACCACCTTGTCTTTCACTGACTCAGCCAACCAAAATCACACTATGTGTCATGAATCCTCGAACCATGCGATACCTCACATAAAAGATGTGACCTGGTATCAACAAGCATGATCGATCCCCTCTGGCCAGAGTTACTATGCTCACATAGATGAAATCAGTTTCGGCCTTAACGAAACATGGTAGATTACATCCAAAGTTGTTACCTCCATCCAAGATACAACTCACACTACCAGCTTCGATCCCATTGTCATATCAGAATGCTAGATCCTTTTCCATAATTCAGGAATTAGAACTGATCCCAAGTAGAAATATCCATCCACCTATGAAGGAACAATTCTTAAACTTGATCCAACTTGCATTCTACATTTTCTTTATATCCAAGAAAATAATGACTTTGTCAACGTGGAATGTTGAGGGACACATTTCTAAACAAGAAACAAGTATTCATGTCAAAAGACATCGATCCCGAAGGACAGTCAAAAGACATCGATCCCGGAGGACACGTTTCCAGTCCTATCCAGGTATATTGATCCCTCAACCTCGTCTCCTAACACTTTCTCAATGTAATAAGACTGGGATCAAGATAAAACTCATCTTTCCTCCCCTTTTATCTTAATCCCTAAGATAACATCAATGTCTCCCATGTCTTTCATGGAGAATTATGATGACAAAAATTTCTCACAAGATTTACTTATCCTTGATCTGTTAAAAGATCAATATGTCATCTTATGCATTTGTTCCTAGCACAAGCATGTCAAACCAGACATTCACTTCATTTCCCTTTAGGAGTAATTGAGGTAGAACAAATTTCATTGATCCTGTGAGATCAATCTTGCAACAGTGTGCAATTCTCACAATTGTTGATCCGAACAAGGTTATGAACCTTAAACAAGTTTATTGCTTCATCATTAACCTGCAATTAATCAAATGTAAGTATAAAACTCAAATACAATGCATCAACAAAATGAAACAAAACCGACTAATCTGTATGAGAATAGTAGAGTTGAAAATCCAAACTGTGAAACACAGTAGGTCCTTAACCAGTAGACTCAAGAGAGTAATCTGTCCATCAGGGAACAGTAGACTCATATTGAGTAATCTGAATTTAAACATGAGTAATCTACACACGACGTATAGTAGACTCATATGGGAAACCTCCCCCTTTCGAGGAATATTATCCATTTTAGTTTATCTTTAATAAACTATCAAATTCCATCGAGGGAACAATGGTGTAGGTACCACTATCGTTGTTACCCTTTCACTTACATGGAGTCATACAACATATCAATGCAAATTAACATTTCTTATCATTGTCCAATAATAAATCATTCCATAAAATGGACTCATTTTGTTTTAGACAACAAAACAAACACATCCCTTTTAGGGAACATCATACATCGATCCCTTCTCAGGAACATTCATCCGAATTTTGATTTGATCCGAAAATTCCATTTGACCTTACATAATCATACAAAAATCTCTTCTATATGATTATCACACCTTAGATATCACACTAAACCGTTCTCGATACGAAGTAACAAGAAAAAATGGTCTTGTGTTCAAAACACTTCCATACATGTGATTTTCATGACCAAAGGATCACACATGACATAAAATCCAGCATTACATATTATTCTTCAAAATAATATCAAGACCAAAATCTTTTCTTTCTCAAAATCAAACTTGAGAAAACATGGATCAATATCCATCGGATCTTGGGCTCTTTTGTAGGACGATCAAAGTACCATTGATCCCCTTCAACTTCAACCCAATTGTCATCTCACACACAAACATCATTGATCAAGAAAATTCTGATTTCGATTGTTGGATTCTGGTGTTGATCCCTGCGTTGATCTAGCAAGCGCTACTGCGTCTGTTGATCCGTCTTCACTTGAATGCAGAACACCTGGGGAACAATCAATGAAGTCTGTCTTCGGATAAGATTTGAGTCGTGTAAACACTTTCCGAAATCAGTATTTTGCCCCTTATAAGCCTTAGGGAATCCACAAAATCTGAAGTGAGATAAAACAAATCTGTTGATCCTTTCCAAGGCTTGTGGTAAGGATCAAACTATAGAATGATGTATGATGGATGTATGACTTCAACTAAGTCGAATCTTTCGTGAGATTTTGTAACCAACCCGACTTCATCTTCCTTTAGCCTTATATAGGGCGTAGGAAAGCTTAGGGAGCAGTTTCTATAAGTTATGGGCGATTGCTAGGGCGGTTACAACAGTTACCACTGATCCTTAGCCCCCAACGGCTCTCTCTTGGAGAGACACGTGGCCCATCTGAAACCATTGATAAAAAGGAGTTACTCAAGTAGTTATACAACGGTTATATTGGCAGTTATCTCACGTGGCCAATATTCAAACTGTTAGACTGACTGATCCCGTTGGTACCTGTCCACCAGAACTCTTGTTCTATGAACTACTGATCCCAGAGTAACATATCCTTAATATTCCCACTAGATCCCACATATACTTACACAAGCGTGTACTCCACACCCCCAGACTTGTGATAAGCTATATGAAACCTCATAAAGTCGCATGAATCCTGATAACACTAAATGGTCATTGATCCCTTATGAACCATCACTGATTCTTCAGGGATCAATCCAGTGATGACACTAAAATCACCAACATGTCTAAGTCTCAAATGCCAAAGTTTAAGAGAGATAAGACAAAATTGGCCACTAGGACATTACAAGAGTGAGAACATGATCCAAAACTTGAAAAACTAGCTGGTGTTTTGGTTGAGAGGTATAATCCTTTTCATTCTTGCCTAAGAGCCATTGCATTATTCATGGAAGGGTCATAAAGAAGCAATCATTTACTGGGAGTGAAAAGAATGTACATCCTCAAATCTTTTGTTAGTTAAAAGTGGAAAGTAAATTGAAGGAGAAGTTGGGCACATATAGGACATTCTGTAAGGTTATGGCATCATGAAGTTTAACCTTAGCAATGTGTGTGATTAGAGATTGGCTAGCATCAAAGATCATTATGTATTTAGGCTTTGTGAGTTTTGCTAGTCATCATACCTAACTTTGTCCTAGGTTGCTCACCTCATTTTTTCCAAGCAATGCCAACAATTGACTTACTTGATCATGTGTAAGAAATGGTCCTTTCTCTCTTGAATTCATCGATCCACTTGATGAAGAACCAGTCTATAAGTATCATTTCCTCTAGTAGTTGTCTTAGCACACCCTCTCTATTAATATTGTTGTTTCTCACTCCTCTGATTCAAACATCTAGTCTATAAGTATCAAACTATTGCTCAACCAAAGTTAAAGCAATCCGTTCAAATAAAGCATTGAAGGGTAGTTGTATTTTGCTTCGATAGACATTCTTCATCAAATTTCTTGTCCGCATACTCCATAACAAAACGGTGTGGTAGAAAGGAAGCATAAGTATTTACTTGAGATACATAGGGCTTTACTTTTTCCATTCAAATTTGCCTATTACTGATGCGATCTCATTCTCGGGACTCCCGGTAAGGACTCGCTTTAGCCAAGGATCTAGGTTACGACTTGTGCCTTTATCCAACTATTGAAGGGACTATGGTGTAAATGGAGCGGAAGCTGAGTAAGGGACGGGTGAATAGTTCCAACGGACGGAAGAACTCGCCGGAGGTCGAGGAAGGTCGGCATTAGCCAAAGAAAGGAGGGCGTCGGAGAAGAGGGTTAGAAAGGTTGACGTCAGCGGTTTTGGGGAAGGGGCAATCTCGATTAATTACAAACGTCAGGATTACCAAAGAGGAGAGCTCCTTATATAGTGGAGGCTCTTAACACAAAAGAGGAAAACCTAGCATTTATAGGTTGGGCCTAAAAACATGCAAGTCTTGACCCAAATCCTTAAACATACTATAATTGCCAGACAACTAATCCGACCTAACATTCTTGTCCTTACTACAAAAGGTAATACTTATCCATAAGCTAGGTAGGAAAAAAGGAAAGACAAGGACTAAAAATAACAAAGGAGTCTTGGGGACTCTGCTGAGAACTCTGCTCATGAGCTGAGAGACTTTGCCTAAGGACGCTGGTGCAGAGCTGAGGGACTTTGCTTAAGGACGCTGGTGCATAGCTGAGGGACTCTGCTTAAGGACGCTGCTTAAGGACGCTGGTTGAGAGCTAAGGACGCTGTTGGGGACGCCAAGCAGTCCTTAGGTTTGCTGTTGAGGACTCTCTTGTATCGTCCCTAGAGTTGGCCTTGGCAGAAGGAAGCCTTCCACGGATAGGGACTATGATAGGGACACTAGTATTCTTGTTGACGCTACTAGGGACGCCCATGTGTTGTTTTGCTAGAGTCCTCTTCTTCTTGGGGAAGGAAGTCCTCTTCTTGGGAAGTCTTCTTCTTCTTAGGGAGCTAGGGAAGGGATCACATCATCCTCTCCTCCTTAAGTGGGAAGCATTCTTACTTCCTTTAATAGTTCCTCCCTGCTTAAGTTCTTGGTCCAAGGAGGACGCCACGGTCTTGGTTGGCTAGGAGTCCCTTGAGGCGATCCACCTGGACTGGATCGCATCAATTACTTTCTAGGGAGATTGTTTATAAACTACCACTGTAGCTATTCTGAAGCTCTTCAATTAGATAAGTGGAGAGAGGCAATGGGTGTTGAGTTTGCTGCATTAGAGCTAATGACAAATGGGAGATTGTGTCTTTACCAGCTGGAAAGAAACCTATCTCTAGCAAATGGGTGTATAAAGTGAAGTACAATTCAGATGGTTTTCTTGAGATGTTCAAAGCTCGTTTAGTCATCAAGGGTAATACTCAAAAGGCTGGTTTGGATTACACTTAAATTTTTCATCGGTTGTTAAAATGACAACTATTTGATGTCTTTTTGTCGTTGCTACCAAAAAGAAGTGGCCAATGTTTCACTTGGACATAAATAACGCCTTTCTACAAGGCAATTTATATGAAGAAGTGTATATGAAGAGTTTATATGGTTTGAAACAAGCATCTAGGTAGTGGTAAGTTGTCTAATGCTTTGAGCTCTCAAGGATATTCTTGCTCTAAGAATGACTACTTTTTGTTCATTAAAACTGATCTAGATACAATTACAATAGTTGTTCTCTATGTTGATGACATTTTGATTACTGGTAATAATTCTGCTGCAATTGAGAGGTTGAAAAGCTTTCTTCATGATCAGTTAAGAATCACATATTTAAGAAAAGTTATTTTCTTATGCTTGAAAGTTATAGTCTCACAAAGAAAGTCTGTTTTGCAACTGTTACAAGAAACTCCTATTTCAGAATGAGTGAAGGTACAAAGTCCTCTTGAGTTGAATCTAAAACTTTTACTAGACCAAGGTGAATTGTTTGAAGATCCTCTTCTTTATAGAAGGTTAGTAGCAAAGAACAAATTTCTAAATAATACAAGACCCAATTTGAGTTTTACAGTTCAATACTGAAGTCAATTCATGAAATCTCCTAGGGTTCCTCACTATAATGCCTTATTACACACTATCAAATATGTGCATTCTTCTTTGGGTCTGGTTTTCTTTAAGGATTATGATTTCACCTTGAATGCGTATTGTGATTCTGATTAGGGTGCGTGTCCCTCAATACGACGTTCTGTTAGTGTTTTTTTATGTTGTTGTGGGAACCAATCCGTTGTGTTGGAAATCCAAGAAACAACACACTATTGCCTTGTCTTCAGTAAAAGAGTACCGAAGTATATATTGAATTGTTTCTGAGCTAAGTCGGTTATCCAGACTTTTGCATGAGCTACAAGTGCCTTTAGTTGTTCCTATTCCTGTCCATTGTGATAATCAGGCTGCAATTTACATTGTCAAGAACTCAGTCTATCATGAGCGCACGAAGTATATAGAGCTCGATTGTCATTTTCTAAGAGAGAAACTCAATAATGGTCTTATATCTCTACACTTGACTCCCTTCAAATCCCAGCTTGCAGATGTGCTCACAAAGCCCTTGTTAGGCGTTCGGTATCAATTAGAAATTGGCAAGTTGGGTTTGTCCCAACTTCCAACCTGAGGGGTATTGGTGTCATGTGAATAGGGCTGTCAATGGGTGACGGGTAACCGACCCACCCGTTTCACCCACCCACTATAAACCACCCATCACCCACAAAAAGTGGGTGATGGGCGGAGCGGGTGACGGGTGAAACGGGTTACGGGGCGGATATGGGTGCGAGTTTGTCACCCATTAACCCGACCCATTCACCCACCCACCACCCGACCCGTCACCCGTTTCACCCGACCCACCCACCTCACCCGTTTATATATAAAAAAACAAAATTTTAACAATAGTTCCGTGGAAAAAAACTTGGCATAATATGCCAAGTTTTTCCGTGGTAAATTTTAACGATAATATGGTTTGGGTACATTGCTTCACCAGAGTATAATTCACATTAATAAAGTCGCTTGTACTTTGGGCTATGACAATTTTTTTATGTTTGCTTATGGATTTGCATTATTTAAATACTTAATATATTGATAATTTGCTTGCTTTATCTTTATTTTATTTTTATTGTATTGAATTATCAGTATTAAAATGCCCTATATAATGATACAGATGGTGGAAAAGAAGTATTAACGGTTTTTAACGGGCGAATGGGTCACCCGTTAAACCAACGGGTGGCGGGTGGTTCGGGTGATGGGTGGAACACTCGGCGGGTGACGGATGGGGCGGGTGGGCATTTATACTTGCGGGTCGGGTGGTGGAAGTGCTCCACCCACCCATAACCCACCCCATTGACAACCCTATATGTGAACCTAGTCCAGCATGTTTTGATTTACGTGGTTTATTATAAATAAGCCCTTAGCTTATTCTTCAAGCTAAGAGAGAGAAATGTAATGTCAGAACAAGAGAGAGAGAGGGAAAGTTTCTTGTGATTCGTTCTCTATTTTCAATTTGTAATTCCAAATACACCTCGATCAATGAACTCAATTTCTCTCTTCATTCCTATTTTCCTATGATCGAGTTCTTCAAATCTTTTCATTTTGAGCCGATATGGTATTTGCACCGGAACAACATACCCTCGTGTTTCAAGTACAGTATATACAAAGGATAGAAATGAAAAAGGGATGAGAGGCAGAGTTCAGTCCCATTATCATCAATAAAAGCTTGGAATGTAGAAGAAATAGAAATACAATATCGCTGATTACTTTCTATAGAGAGGAAGTAGGCAGGCGCACATTTGGGTAGTCTCGTTTGAAGTCAGGACATTGAGAGACAACATGACCGATGGCACGACAACACTGACAACGACCTTTAAACGGTCTCGGTGATGGATTAGGGTTTTGGTTAGTATAGTTCGGTGAAGGACGGGCTGGATAATTTTGTGGAGGAGTAGGGCGATAAGAAGGTTGAGAAGGATACCAGTTTTGTGGAGGCTGAGGCGGGTGTGGCGTCTGCAAGTGCAAAGGAGCCGAGGAAGCTTTGTTCTTCTTGTGACCCTTGGATTGAGCCACCAACGCAGTAGCCGGAACATCATTAGAAGCGGTGGCCTTGAGGTTGATCTCCTGTATTATAAGTTTTTCATGTAACTCTTCAAAGGAGATAGGCAGATCCCTCATATTTACGCCATCGACAATAGGTTTGTAGGACTCGTCGAGTCCCTTGAGAATGTAATCGGTGAGGTCCTCTTGGTTCACCGGTGCTTGAAGAGACGCAAGGAGATCAGCCGATGCTTTGATGGTTTGCATATAATCGGCAATCGACATGGACCCTTTCTTCATGTTGGTGAGTTTTGCCTTGATCTGTTTCTTGTGACCACGAGAGGCAGTTGCGTAAGTTTGACGCAACATGTCCAACATAGCCTGCGAGGTTGCCGCTTGAGTCACGAGACTTGCCACCGGAGTCGTGAGCGAGCCGAGTAGCGCCCCATAGACGATCTGATCTTGGCGTTCCCATGAGAGAAACGCTGGATTCGCGACCTGTAGGGCATTGGTGCCAGCCACAGTTTTGTCCGGAATGGTTTGAGAGCCGTCAATGTACTTGTAGAGTCCAAACCCACGAAGAGTTGCCTCAATTTGAGATTTCCAGGCAAGGTAATTGGTGGGGGAAAGCTTGATGATATTTCCGAATTGGACAACGACAAAGGGTTGATCAGCTTGGTGTGGATTCGGTAGAATGAAGGAGGATTCAGCCATGGAGGCTAGGGTTTTGTGCAGGGAAAAAAAAAACGATCAAAATTTGGTCCCAAAGGGAGTTAGGCTTGATACCATATAGAGATATGGAAAGTTGTGTTATCTTATTCAAGTAGGAAAAGAGTTTAAATAGGATTACAAGAGACTTTAGACATTCAGCTAACTAAATGCACAGAGAAGGTAAGAAACTAAAACAGCAAAATATCAAAACAATATCTTCTACTAATACTTTCTTCAAACTTCAAAAAAAACACCTTTCATCTATAAGGAAGGAAGCAAGAAATTAATCAATCAAGAACAAAAAAAGCAAAAATAACAAACCACGTACACATTAAGGATTGCCAAAGGATGGTCAGTTGCCCCTGTCAACTGCTTTACTTGTTTTCACACATTCATTTCAAATGCTTTCTTCTTCTTCTTCTTCTTCTTATTCCTCATCTTGTTGCAATTCAAATTGCAATGACCCAAATGAAATCTTTAAGTGAAGGGAGAATACATAGCAAGGACAGACAGATCGAGGCCTAAAAATGAATGAATGAGTGAGCGAACTTGATTTATTGGTTGGTTGGTGGGGAAGGGATATTCTCAGCATATGCTTATGTCTTTCCTTTCCGGATTGGAAATCATATTTTTCTGCCCTTTTTAGCTTTATAGCAAGGCCTTGCTTTTTTAGAATTATTTCTTGATTTGCCATGGTTTACAGTTCGATCGTGGAATTGGTGGAATCTGTCCACAGTTTTGTCCACCCACAAAGTATCATACTCCGCATGTGCATTATTCTTCTTCTCTATTTGCTTTGTCTCGTCATGTCACATGCATGGCAGAGATTAGCTACTCATCAATTGTTCTTTTCTTTAATGGAGTATATAATAGACTAATAGTGCATCGTGTAAGTCATTTTTGACAATAGAGCTTATACTCACACACACACAAAATATCTTCCATGAACTACAATAACGTCTATTACTGTAATCTACTGCAATACTATAAAGTATAAACCAACCCTCAAGTATTTCTTAAAATTTCCGGCATATTTAAAAAACATCCGTTCCACGATTTGGTGTTGGTGCTGATCCCGGAGGTTTAGAGCCGATGGTCCTAATGCTAATACTAGATGTTTACAATAGTGTTGTAACTCAACACTTAAAAAAAGTGTACGAAAACGTCGGTTGTTACGGGACGTTGGAGTGTTGTAAAATGACAAAAAAAGACTTATTATTACGGGAAAAACATAAAATCACCTCTTATTTTTACTTATTTGTGAAAAAACACCCTTTATTACAATTATATACATAGAACCACCATTATAAAACGTACTCCACAAAACCATCTCTTACTTATGATTAATTGCAATTAACCACCCAAAATTATACTTTATTAAATTATTCATTAATTGTTTTGCCAAGTTTATTTGAATACATCATAAAAAATTATAAAGATAATGACAAGACCTATTATACATCAATGAAAATCTCTAAATTCATTTAGTGATTGGTAATTGGTTTAATATAATCTTGTTGTAGTTGATTCCATATCCCACGATAATTAATCATACAAGAAATTTAAATTTATTGTACGATCACAAATATTAACCTCTTCGTTTTATTATATTCAATTGGCACTTTAGTTGTTCGGTTAGGAGGTTTTGTTTCTTTGTTACTAAATAGTTTAATATAAATGTAATCATATTATATGTTAATTTAGTATTATTCTTTTGAACTTAAATTTATTGATCTAATTCATCCATTATTGATTTTTTTGTTTGAATAAGAGTACAAAAAAAATAATGAAATATATTATAAAAAAAAAAGACATTTTAATATTTCTCTATATTTTATTTAGTTTAAATTAATTAGCAATAAATTATGTGGGTGGTTGTTCTCAAACATTTGTGATTACAAGAATACAAGTGGTTTTGTGCAAACGTTTTTATATTGAGTAGTTTAGAGCAGTGATGGACGGATGCGGGGGCCAGTGGGGGCACGTGCCCCCACTCCCGTCCGGGTTGTAATTTATTATTTTTATTTAAAATATTTTTGTATAAAATAAATATAAATTAGTTACATAAAAGTTAATAGTCTAGGTGGTTTAATTTAAATTTAAGGATGTCTAGTATTCAAGAGTCTAGTCTATGTATTCTATCTTTATCATGTTACTAATATAATTTTAAAAGGTAAGCTATAAACTAAAGACTATTTTAATATATTGTAAATTTTATAATATTTAACATACGATATAATTATTATCGACCGACGACAATTTAATGTAGGTCGACAAATATAATTAAGTTGTGCCCCCACTCTCGCAAAGCTTTGCGTCCGTCACTGGTTTAGAGCAAGCCAATAGCAATTATGGGTGGTTTTGTACCACAATAATTTATAAATACACAAGCGTAAATAAAGGATGGTTTTATGCCTTTTTCCCTATCATTAAAACATAAAATAAAAATAGGTTGATTTCGGTGAAAACTTTTCTTATCATCTAAACTAAAAACTTGAACAAAATACATAAATATGTGAACAAAATCAATTATTATTACGGAGGATGGTGGCCGGCAATGGTGGAGGGTGGCCGGCGTTGGCGGGGTGGATAGTGTGGAGTAGAGAGGAGAGGAGAAAGAAGAAAGGGGAGAGGGGGGTTGATTTGGAAAAATAAAAATAGATAAGGTGGGTGATCGCTCATAGATGCGAGGGTCTAGAGATACATTTATAACCCGACCCCGATGTAGTACGTGGTGGGTGTCGAACACTCGGGAGGTCTATTCGATTGTTATGTCAAAATACTTGTAAACGGGAAAGGAGAACTTAAAACAAAGGAAAACGAAAAGAACAATCGGGACCTACACAAGGTCACGTTGGGCCCGATGTTGGCAAGGACAGAGGACGTTGGGACCGACACTGAGAAAGTCGGGACTAATGTCTCTCATTTTAGAGGTGTTTTAGTAGTTAATTTCCCTTGTAAATATGTGTTTTTCATTCCTTTCTTTGTTAGTCTCGTTCCTTTTTAGCTTAGTTCCCGGTTTTCTTTGAGATTCGGAGACTATGCGAGTTTGCTTTGTTTTGTAGGTAAAATGGCAAGAATAAGGACATTTTGGAGGAGCTTATGAAGGAGCCAAGTCAAGGAATGCAAGAGCCAAGCTAAGAATGAAGAGGAACCAAAGGAAACCCAAGAAGAAGACAAGGATCGAGGCCCAGGATCGAGCACCACCAAGTCGGGCCCGAGATCGAGCATCCAGTGACCAGGACCGACGTTCCCAACGTCGGGCCCGAGGTCCCCAGCATGTCGGTCCAAGTCGGCATTTGAGAGGATTGTTCCCCAAGGCATATTTTTAGCAACGTTCCACATTTGCCCCTTTCTAAATTGGGAATTCCTTGGTCCCCAATCCAAGGAGTAGGATAATTAGAGGTGATTAGTGATCATTGGAGGAAAAAAACACACAACCAACACCCAAATCACTCTCTAAAGGCTCAAAGGAAGACTTGGAGAGCAAGGAGAAGAGAGGAGAAGGAAGAGAAGAGGAGATCGGTGGAGCTAGGAGGAGGATTAGTGAGTTTTGTACTTTGTTTTGCTTTGATCTAGTAGAATTGAGACTTGGATTTTGTTGATACTTTGGATTTGAATGCAATTTGAGTTTGATTGGATGTTGATGATTAAGATTTGCTTGATTTCTCTTTTGATTATGTTTTTCTCTTACCATATGGAGTAGATTCCATAGTCTTAGGCTATGGGGGAATCCCCTAGCTAAGATTGGGTAGAAAACCCCAATTCCATAGCCTTGAGTGCTTGATTTATGAATCCTCTCTACATTGAGCTTCAATTCTCTTGTGGAAACAAGAGATCTAGGGCTTGTGTTTGGTAAGAGTAAGCGTGAGCAATCTCGATCCCATCACGAGTCCCTAGCATCGAAGGTGAGTGAAAACTCCCTTAGGTCAAGGTGTAGAGTGGAGGGATCCGGGGCTAGCAACCTCGATCTCACAAGGATCAAACACTTATTGGTTGAATTGGGGAAGAATATCCAAGTCTAGTTGGGGGTGGAACCCAAAAACCCAAGACCGATCTACCATTTTGAACAAGACCGAGTTACCCAGTACATCGGGCCCGACTTGTACCACGTCGGTCCCGGCCAAACTCAACCTCAATCCACCCTCGGACCGAAGTGACTTGTGTCGGTCCGAGGTGATCTCTTTTGTTTTCCTTTGTTTTGCCTTTCTTTCATCTTTTCATAGTCTTTTCGGGTACTCTCGACGCACGAACTCCCGTGTGTTCGACACCCTACCTCTTTGCTACAATTGAGGTTCGGTTTTATAAATTTGAATTGTGAGACCCTCCGATCCCGGACCGATCAGAATTTTTGGCGCCGTTGCCGGGGAGTTCTATTTGATCGAGGTACCCTCTTTGTTGAGTCTTTGATATTTGGTAGTGATTTGGGTGAGGGACTAGCCCAAACCCTTTGTTTGTTTTGATTCGGTTTTGTTTGTGTCTTTGGTTGTAGGTGCATGCGAGCTAGTTCCGTCCGAGGAACACTTGTGTTCGACTTTGTGTGTGACCCGGAGAGTATTCTAAGGCAAGCCCGAAAGAAGAAGAGGATGGCGGATCAAGCCCGTGATGAGGAGTTCGAAAGAATGAGAGCCGACATGGCTCGTATGCAACTTGAAATGGCGAACCGAGATGTCGAGGCCCGTAGAGAGAGAGAGCAAAGGATGAGATTGGAGGCCCAAATCAACACCCAACCCCGGAATGCTAGACAATACATGCATCCGGAGTTGAAGGTGCCCGAACCGGCCATCGTCTTGCCGGAGGTGTCAAAGAATTTTGAGATAAAGACTCAATTTATCTCACTCATCAAGAGAGAGCAATTCCAAGGGAGACCGAATGAGTGCCCGATCGAGCATGTGAAGCAATTCAAAGATCTTTGCGAAACCATCTCGACGGACGACGAGACACTCGAGTATGTGCTACTCAAGGCCTTCAAGTGGTCCTTGGGAGGCAAAGCTTTGCATTGGTTGGAGAGCCAAGCACCTCGTTCTATCACATCATGGAGGGCTCTCAACGACTCATTCTTGATGAAGTTCTTCCCGCCCACCAAGACGACGGAGCTTAGAAGGAAGATTGCTAGCTTCCAACAAGGAGCTCATGAGCCACTTTTCGAGGCGTGGGATAGGTTCAAATAGATGTTGAGGGCATGTCAAACACATGGTCAACAACCGTATGTCCTTCAATACATTTTCTTCCAAGGAATCAACCCCGCCACCAAGGATAAATTGAACCTCCATACCGATTGTGGGTACATTGACTTGCCTCCGGAGCAAGCGTGGGAGTTGCTAGACAAGCTCTCGGATTATGAGGCCATGTATGGAGTCAATCAAGCGAGCAAGGAAGTGAGAATCCATGGAGAAGGTCCGAAGAGACTCTACGATCCCAAAAGTGAAGAGGTGGACAAAGATGTGAAGATCCAATTCTTGGAGGATGAGTTGAACAAGATGAGGAGGAAGATGGGCCATCTCCAACAAAACACAAGAGCATGTGAAGAGTGTGGTTCTTTGAAGCATGGAGCCCAAGAGTGCCCAAATGAGCGCCAAGTCCGATTGGCCGAGCAAATTGAAGAGGCCAACTATGTTCAAAGGAACTTCGGAGGGAGAACCAATTTCAACAATGGAGGAAGGTGGAACCAAGGCCAAGCTAGTGGCTACAACAACAACTTCAACCAACATGAGCTAAGGGCCCAACCACCACCTTACCGACCTCCGGGATTCTATGAGCAAACACCACAATGGGCTCAAGACTTGAAGAATCAATTCACCAATGTGGAGAGGAGAGTTGATGAAATGGGCGCCCAATTCAAGGAGTTCGGTGTATGGAGAAGACAAGTGGACAACCAATTTGTTCACATGGCAAATCAACTTCCAAGAGAGGAAGGGAGACTCCCGGGCCGACCCGAGGAGAATCCCCGTGCTCAACAACAACAAAATGAAGTTAGAGCCATAGGATTAAGGAGTGGATGGAGTTTGCCCGAGCCACAAGTTCCAAGAGCAAGAGAACAGGGTCGGACCGAGGTTCCCAGTACCTCGGGTCCGACGTGCCCAAACATCGATCCGGTAAATGGAGAAAGTCCCCTGAAGTGGACCGAGGTGGAACCCAAGTCGGGCCCGACATGTCCTGAAGTCGGCCCAAGTGTTGGATCGTTAGTCAGAAATACAAGGGCGTCCTTAACAGAGTTAAGGTCGTCCTTCACCAGGATGTCCTTAATAAAGATCAAGGACTTCCTTGGTTCGCAACGGAAATCAAAAGACTAAACAGGTTAAGACAATAAGTAAGGAACGCTTTTGATTTATAGAGGAACCACTCAAGTACCAACTAGTCCTTGAGTGTAAACCTCTACCTCCTTGGAGGATTTTGTAATAGCTTTTTCCTTTCTTATTAAGTTTCCTTACAATACACTGGCGAGCGGTTACACTTCTCTGGCACTTAGACTGGCGTCCCTAAGTCCACTAGTAACAACCCCTTTAAGCCTGTAGAGTAACCTAACTTAATTTCTCTAAAGGAAACTATCACCTCGTCCTTACAGTTCGTCGTAAGGACTCTCTCACTCTTTTTGTTCTTTTCTATTACAAACAGTTTGTGATTTTGTTGAACGCTTCTCGCTCGATCTAACACCTAAGTCTCACTTGTTCTTGAGCTTGTTCTTGATGTTCTTGGTGTTTTTGAGCGACTTGACAAATTCTCTGAATATTCTCTGAAGCGTCACATCACAATAAATACTCTGGGGAGTATTTATAGTGACATTGGGAAAGGGCAACTTTATCTCTGACAATCATGCCCTTGGGAACGTTGCAACAGTAATCGGCTTCCACGTGTTGCTCTGAAGATCAAAGAAGCTTACTGGCAATTCCGTTAGGCTTGGATGCGGGATTTTCTTCCACGTGGAGATCATGATCAAAGCTTGTCTGGTGATGTCACTTTGTCGGCCAGCTTTGAAGGACTCCAGTGTAATGATTAAGGACGGTGTCCTTGTTTGTATTTTACCAAGCCGTTCACTGAAGGATGTAGCGTCCTTACTTCCTAAGGACGGCTACCTAATCCTCAACTTGTTGTCCTTTTCAACATGCGTTCCTGAAACACTTGGACAACTTTATTAGATCAAGGCGAGTTTGTCATATCAAAACTAAGGGACGCTAGGCACAATGTTAATTACTGAAGACGTCCTTAACATTGTCCCAACACCAAGTTACCCAGAAATCCCCTGCCCCCGGTCCGAGATGCTTGACGTCGGTCCCGACGTCGATCCGAAGTCGGTCCAAGCTGAAATCGTGAAGGAAAGCCAAGATCGATCCAAGGAGGTGGATCCAAGCAAGAAGCAAGGTGCTACTACTCTTCCATATCCGATGAAGAAGCCCAAAGAGATTGTTGAGGGCAAGTTCAAGCGGTTCTTGAAGCTTTTGCAAGGCTTGAACATCACCATTCCATTCACCGATGCTCTAAGTGAGATGCCATCCTATGCAAAGTTCTTAAAGGAAATCTTGAGCAAGAAGAGGTCAATTATGGAGATGCAAGATGAAGTCAAAATCCTAGAGCTACCTCAAAAGCTAGGTGATCCCGGAAGATTTGCCATCACCGTGGGGATTGGATCCCAACAATTCAAAGCTCTTTGTGATTTAGGAGCGAGCATATCGGTTATGCCCATGAGCATATGGAGAAGGGCTAACCTCGGAGATATGGAACCGGTGGATATGAGTCTTACCATGGCCGATGGTTCATCAACAAAGGCCACCGGAATTCTAGATGACGTCCCGGTTCGAGTTGGGAGATATTTTGTTCCCGACGACTTTGTAATCCTCGACATGAAAGAAGATCCGATGGTGCCCATTATTCTCGGGAGACCGTTTCTTGCTACGGCGGGTGCCAAATTCGATGTGAGGAATGGGAAAGTCACTTTCGAGATTGGCGAGGAAAAAGTGGAGTTCCATTTCAACAAGGCCCTCAATGAACCGGATACATTGGCGATTTTGAAGCTAGAGGAAAGTGCCAAGCGCAAAAGAGAGGAGTTGGAATCCACGAGAGAGGAAGTACCATTGAGAGACAATGACATGGTCAATGTTCAAGTCCATGAAGAGTCAAGAGATGGAGATCGCCCACCAAGCCAAGAAGAGTATCCTAATCAATATCCTTTTGATGTGGGAGATTCTTACATTTGTCTAAGTGATTTGAAAGAGGATTTAGAGGATGACTACCTTTGCTTGAGTGATTTACAAGAAGAATTGAGTTATAATGTCATTGATTCCTCTAGAAATTCTTTAGACTTTTGTGATGTAGGTGATAAAGAGCAAGTTGAGAAGATGCAAGAGATGCCCACCTACACTTTGGAGGAGAAGAATGATGGAGAATTTGGAGGCCACACTTTCATCAAACACAAATGGTGGCACTTTGGTTATGAGGAGAATGGAGGTGCATATGACAAGGAGGATTAATTCACCGTGTTTCACCCTCCTTGAAGGGTAGAGGTTAGAAGTCAAGCTAGTGACTTAAAAGAAGCGCTCCTCGGGAGGCAACCCGGGTTTAGTAAATTCTTTTTCGTAGTTTCTAGTTTGTTTTTCTTTGCCTTAGTATAGATTCTTCCTAATCTCTTCTCTAGCATGTATTTTGTGGATATGTGTGTTATGTGAGCTTGATGATCATGTGTGGTATTTGTGGAAATGATGCAATGACTTGTGGGTAGGCAATTGCCAAGCCGAGGGAATTTTAGGAAACAAAACCGGGTAGGACCGAGGTACCCAGTACCTCGGGCCCGAGGTCCCAACGTCGGTCCAAGCTAGCCAACCATTTTGGACTTGATTTTGATGGAAATTCCTATTTTACCCTTCTGACCTACCTTTGTCTTCTACCCCATTTAAGCCCCCTTTCCCTTACCTAACATCCATTACCTCCATAACTACTTTCCCAAAATACCATTCCCTTCAAAAACTCCCAATTCGATCCCCATTCTCCTACCATACTCGAACCTCAAGAAATCTCACCACAAGATCTCGATCCAACCCCTAGCACCCCCAAACATTGAACCAAAAGCCAAAAATCTCAACCAAAATCCCATAGATCTTCATCCCTCTTCTAGATCTAGAAGAGAAATTTGGGTTCTAAGAAGTTGTTTGCTAGAAGTCTTTGATTCTTCATATTTGGTATGTGAATCTCGATCTCTACTTGATTCCTTGTGAATTTCATGCTTTCATTGTTAGATTTGAGATATGCCATGATTGAGTGAGCTTGGACTTTGAGCATCCATGGTGATTTGCATGCACTGTGAAATTTGTGCTTAATTGTTGCTAAATCCCACTTAGAACTTCGATTGATGATGAGAATTGGTTGATTTTGAGTTTTTAGGAACATGATAATATGTTGAATGGATGAAACTAGGTAGAGAACTCGGATTAGACTTGGACCGAGGTACCCAGAACCTCGGACCGATGTTGCATGTCGATCCAGGAAGTCGGACCGAGGTTGCCAACCTCGGGCCCGAAGTGCAGTGTTGGTCGGTCCTATGCTTTTCGAGTTTCTCTTGTGTGAACTTAGGGATTCATGAGCTTGAAATTTGGTTATGGCTTGTTTATCATGATATATCTTGTAGCTTGACCATTGATAAGTGACCCTTTGCTCATAAATGAGTGGATTTTTTGGATTGAGTGTGTAAAGAGTAAGTATGGGGTTATCTCTTTGCATGATGAGTTGTTTGTGATGGAAGCTTGTGTTCTTGTTGTGATTGTATAGATTTTATCTTGGAGTTCTTTGGTTTTGATTGTGTGTAGGTACCATGACTACCCGAGCATCTTCTTCAAGGATGGAGAAATCAACTAGAAAGTCCAAGAAATCGTCCAAGAGGGTCCAAAGGATGGACGATGTACGTTTTGAGGATGAGGACGTAGCTAGAGAGTATGAGCGTCTCATGGGTTTGTCTCACCACACCCGGTGGTTAGATTGGGAGTGAATTCAAAAGATGTGCATGGATGAGGCTCTTACGAGGTGCTACTCCAACATTGGGCTCAACGTCTTACTAAGGTGGAACAACACTCACTATCCCGCCTTGACGTCCGAGTTCATGGCAACCTTCAAGTGCACTTATGAAGGGGTCGAGAGTGAAGGCATGATCTCCTTCCAAATGGGCAACGAGTTGCAAGAACTCTCCCTCCGGAACTTAGCACATTACTTTGGGTTCCCATTTCCGAGAGATGAGGCCTATGTTGACAATGAGAAGGTGGACTACCTTTGGAAGTTTTTGGCCGGGAAGAGTGAGATGAGGAAAGGAGCATCGACTAATGAGATAGCCAACCCACTCTTCCGAGTCATGATCCGAGCCTTGGGTTGTTCTATCTTTGCTAGACATGAATTGAACAAGCCAATGAAGGAGGAAGCCATGCTACTCCATGAGATGTTGTTTGAGAATGAGAAGCCAATGAACCCCACGTGGGAATGGGTGAAGATGGTGAGGGACTTCCAAATTTCCTCATGGATTTACTTTGGAGGCATGATTGCCCGATTGGCTCATCGTCTTGAGGTGGACTTGTCTACCTACACGCCGGCCCCAAATGGTGTGCAGTTCATGGATCTTAAGTACTTCAAGAAGGCCAACATCATCAAGGAAAAAGTTGTTTCCGGCATCATGGATCGACTTGTGCCTCACTCCAACTTTGGCAAGGTGCAAGTTCCTTTGGGGCCTCGACTCTTCGACCTCACTTGCTACTACAATTGGTACCAAGTGTGGGCGGGGAATGTCAATCCTTATGGAGAGCCGGAGGGGACACTTAAGGGTAGGAGATGAGCACAACACATTCGTTTCACTACTCCTCAAGCTTCCCCAGACACCGAAGAAGAAGGGCCCAATCAATATGAGTTTGTAAGGAGATATGACATGGATGTGGACTTTCCTAGAGGTGAAGAAGAAGAAGATGGTGGTTACCACAATTTGCTCACCGACCACGCCCCAACACTCTTGGACCGAGGTACAACCAACGTCGGGCCCGACATCAACCAACGTCGGTCCGATGCATACTTGCCTAATCCGGTCCCGAGCCACTTTGAGAGGGGTGAGGGAAGTGGAGCACAACAAGCACCACCAAGCTATGGAGGGTATGAAGGGTATGCCCAATGGTTTGGGCCCGGAATGGTGTTCCCCGAGCCTAACCAATCGGTGGACATGAACTTCTTGGCAAACCAATTCTCGCATCTCCAACTTCAACAATCATCAATGCTTCAAGAGGCACACCAGATCAACCAACAACAACAACACCTCAACTTCCAACAACAACAACTTTTCCACCACCAAGAGGACTTCCAAGTGCAATTTGATGAGGTGAACCGCCACATCGCCTACACTAGACGTGAAGTGGAGGACTTGAGGGCGGCCGAGGATCAAAGGTGGACCGTCCAAGCAAGTTTCAATGAGTGGATGTCCGGGAATTTCTCATCCCGTGAAGACCAATGGACACGTCCCGCACCACCAATCCAACCTCCAAGTCAAGACCCTTTCCACGACCATGTGTATGAGCGAGAGCGACACGCCCGGCTCCAAAGGAGACAACGCCGTGGCCACCCTCCAAACTAAACCTCAAAAAGCCATTCAAGAATAAGGAAAAATTGTGAGCTCTCTTTACTCTTCTCTTTACTTTTGAGTTTTGATTTCTTTTGATGAGGACATCAAAATTTTAAGTATGGGGTGGGTTAGTAGCTCATAGTTCCATGTGTAGTTTAATGTGTTTTCTCTTGTTTTGTCTAAGGGATGTTTCATTTTGGGTTAGTGGCATGATTTTATGGCATGAATGGATGAGTATGTTTTTGTTTGAGAAAAAATTTTGCAAAAAAAAAATCCATAAAAATTTGAAAAATTTCGGTTGAAAACATCAAAAAGATTTTGTTTTTGGACTAGGAGTTCCCATCTTAGATGTCCATATGAAGGCTAATGATGATGTGAGCATGTAAAATCCTTTGCATATTTTTGGATAGTTTAGCCTCTAAATGGATGTTGTTTTTGATGTGATATGATATCTTACATGTTTTTATTGAGAACATGAGTTCTTGGATAAGATTTGATGCAACTAAGCTAGAGTGAACCTTGTGAGATTATTTTTGGCCATTTTAGGGATGATTATTCATTATTGCATATCCCTCATTTTCTTGTGTGAATAGCTCAAGCATGCTAAGTAATACTTGCTATTGAGGTGTTTATCTATTTTCCAAGGCCAACATGAGATTTGTTCTATGCATTGTCGCATTGATTTGAACTTTATTTCATTTAGTCACAAAATGTTCCATATCCTACCTTGAAGATAAACCGTTGCTTGTAGCCCCATTTTAGCCTTAGACCTTTGTTTGAAACTCCTCAAAAATATGATTCCTAGCCTATATGACTTGACCCTTACGGGATTGGACTTTAGTGAGAGGTTTTGGAATGTATTTGGAGAGTTGAGATTCTCGTTGGTAAAGGGCAAGAAATGGTGTTATAAACCAAGTGGGTAGTGCATCTTTGGCGTGAAGAAAGAAAGAAAATAGTGGAAAAAAAATAGTGGATTGAAAGCAAAGGGCTTAAGTGAAGAAAAGGGCACCGACCGAGTTCAAAGTGACCTCGGGCCCGATGTATAATGCAAGTCGATCCTAGTGAAAAAAAGTGAGAAAAATCCAACAAAAAGTGTAGTGCAAAGATGAAGTGGAATGTTTAGTGAAAAGTGGGTTGAGAAAAGAAAAGAAAGAAAAAAATTCAAAATCTGTTGGGTGAGTGAAGTTGAAAGTGGAATAATTTGGTGAGTTTGGTGAGAGACTAGAAAGTTCAATCCCCATTGTAAGCACCACAAGACCAAAGTGATTCCTACCTTGAGAAATACCAAAAGCCCCATTACAACCCGGCCGAATGGAACCTCTTTGAGGACCTCCATTGAGCCAAGTTCATATTCTTTGTATGCATTGTAATAGGCATCTCTAGGTGGAGGAATTGGTGATATTAGCTTCAATTGTAAAGTCTTTACTTGCATGATTTTTGAGTTTGAGTGTTCATTGCTAAGCCTATACACATGATGAGTGATACACATTTTCACGTACCTAAAGTGAGGCTTTGTTGCATTAGACTTTATTCCTTGAACACTTGATCATGTGTGATGATGTAATCTTGCTAGCATATCTATCACTTGTGCTTACTTGTGTTTTCATAAGAGGCTTTACTTGAAGATTATGCTTCGGTCTTGCTTATGTTGTTACTGCTTGAGGACAAGCAAGTTTAAGTATGGGGTATTCTGATGTCTCTCATTTTGGAGGTGTTTTAGTAGTTAATTTCCCTTGTAAATATGTGTTTTTCATTCCTTTCTTTGTTAATCTCGTTCCTTCTTAGCTTAGTTCCCGGTTTTCTTTGAGATTCGGAGACTATGCGAGTTTGCTTTGTTTTGTAGGTAAAATGGCAAGAATAAGGACATTTTGGAGGAGCTTATGAAGGAGCCAAGTCAAGGAATGCAAGAGCCAAGCTAAGAATGAAGAGGAACCAAAGGAAACCCAAGAAGAAGACAAGGATCGAGGCCCAGGATCGAGCACCACTAAGTCGGGCCCGAGATCGAGCATCCAGTGACCAGGACCGACGTTCCCAACGTCGGGCCCGAGGTCCCCAGCGTGTCGGTCCAAGTCGGCATTTGAGAGGATTGTTCCCCAAGGCATATTTTTAGCAACTTTCCACATTTTCCCCTTTCTAAATTGGGAATTCCTTGGTCCCCAATCCAAGGAGTAGGATAATTAGAGGTGATTAGTGATCATTGGAGGAAAAACACACACAACCAACACCCAAATCACTCTCTAAAGGCTCAAAGGAAGACTTGGAGAGCAAGGAGAAGAGAGGAGAAGGAAGAGAATAGGAGATCGGTGGAGCTAGGAGGAGGATTAGTGAGTTTTGTACTTTGTTTTGCTTTGATCTAGTAGAATTGAGACTTGGATTTTGTTGATACTTTGGATTTGAATGCAATTGGAGTTTGATTGGATGTTGATGATTGAGATTTGCTTGATTTCTCTTTTGATTATGTTTTTCTCTTACCATATAGAGTAGATTCCATAGTCTTGGGCTATGGGGGAATCCCCTAGCTAGGATTGGGTAGAAAACCCCAATTCCATAGCTTTGAGTGCTTGATTTGTGAATCCTCTTTGCATTGAGCTTCAATTCTCTTGTGGAAACAAGAGATCTAGGGCTTGTGTTTGGTAAGAGTAAGCGTGAGCAATCTCGATCCCATCACGAGTCCCTAGCATCGAAGGTGAGTGAAAACTCCCTTAGGTCAAGGTGTAGAGTGGAGGGATCCGGGGCTAGCAACCTCGATCTCACAAGGATCAAACACTTATTGGTTGAATTGGGGAAGAATATCCAAGTCTAGTTGGGGGTGGAACCCAAAAACCCAAGACCGATCTACCATTTTGAACAAGACCGAGTTACCCAGTACATCGGGCCCGACTTGTACCACGTCGGTCCCGGCCAAACTCAACCTCGATCCACCCTCGGACCGAAGTGACTTGTGTCGGGTACTCTCGACGCACGAACTCCCGTGTGTTCGACACCCTACCTCTTTGCTACAATTGAGGTTCGGTTTTATAAATTTAAATTATGAGACCCTCCGATCCCGGACCGATCAGGGACCGATGTACCTGGGGATGTCGAACTCAAGGGATTGAAAGTAGATCCTGGACTTTGGGTTCGTTCTCTAGTAGATTAAGCCTATTCCACCCCAATTTAAGTAATAAGTGATGATCGAGGTTGGAACGAGAGGCTTTTACCTTGTCCAAACCACTTCTACACATCGATCATTGGGAAATTGGCTTTCGCTTCTTCCCTTCGATGCAAGGTCTCGTGATGGATGCTTTTCACTTTCGTTACTTCGCCAATCACAAGCCTTGATCCCCTACTTTCGCAAGGAATTGTAGCTTTATGTAGAGTGGTTCCTAGATCAAGCACTCAAGGCCTATGGAATTGGGGTTTCTAACCCAACCTAGCTAGATCATTCCCCCATAACCCAAGATCAAGGAGATCTACTCCATGTGGCAAGTAATGAAAGCAACAAAATCACAAAGCATCACAATCATCATCAACATTCTCAGACCAAAGCCAAATTTCATTCACAAACTCAAAATCAATCCACAATCTCCAATCCAAGTTTCCAAATCTAAAAGATCAAACCAACGTAAAGCTAAACTAACAATCAAATCTAGCAATCTCTTCCTCTCCTTGGCCGATCCTCTCTCTTCTCCTTCTCCTCTTCTTTCTCCTTGCTCTCCAAGTATTCTCTTGAGAGGATTGTGTTGTTGATTAGTGTGTGGGAACCCCCCAATTAGAAGAGTAAGAGAGCCTTAGTAGATGAGGGGCAAATGTGGAAGTCTACATCTTAATGTCTTGCTTCCCAATCCACACGAGACCGACTCGGACCGACACGAAGGGACCTCGGGCCCGACTTACTGGATACATCGGTCCGTGGTTGAAATTCCATCTCGGGTCCGGCTTTGCATCTACCTCGATCCGGACCTTGTTCCACCTCTTCTTCTTGGATTTTCCTCTTGTTTTCTTCATGGCTTGCTCCTCTCTTTCCTTCTTTGCCTCATGCTTTGCTCTATGCCTTGATTCTCCTTCAAAATGATCCTTGATCTTTGCCAAAATACCTACAAAACACACAAAAACTCGCATAGTCTCCAAATCTCATAGAAATGCGGGAACTAGGCTAAAATGGAACAAAACACACAAGAAAAGATGGAAAAAGGAATAAAGCTACTAAGGAAAACACATATAAAACACCACCAAATAAGAAGACATCAGAATACCCCATACTTAGACTTGCTTGTCCTCAAGCAATAAAAGCAAGACCGAAACATAATCTTCAAGTAAAGCCTCGCATGAAAAACACATTTAAAACACAAGTGATAGATATTCAAGCAAGATTACATCATCACACATGATTGCGTGCTCAAAGGAATAGAGTCAATGCAACTAAGCCTCACTTTAGGGACATGTAAATGTGCATCACTCATCATGTATATGGGTATAGCAATGAACACTCAAGCTCAAACATCATGCAAGTAAGGACTTTGCTATCTAAGCTAATATCACTAAATCCTCCACCTAGAGATGCCTATTACAAAGTACACAAAGAATTCGAACTTTGGCTCAATGGAGGTCCTTAAAGAGGTTCGATTCGGCCGGGTTGTAATGGGGCTTTTGGTATTTCTCATGGTGGAAATTATTTGGTCTTGTGGTACTTACAATGGGGATTGAACAACCTAAACTCTCACGAACTTCACCAAAATTCCACAATCAACTTCACACTCATCCCAAAAGGCTTAAAATTTTTCTCTCAACCCAAAATTTCACTTAACATTCCACTTCATCTTTGCACTTAGGCTTTTGTTGGATTTTACCTAACTTTCCAGATTGGACCGACTTTGATCATAACTCGGGCCCGATGTGGTCTTAAACTCGGTCGGACCCTTTCATTCACTTAAACTGTTTACACCTTTCAATCCACTTTCCAATTCCAAAATTTCTTTTCTTTTCTTGCTTCTTCATTTTGAATCACTTTTTTTTCCCACACAACCAAGATGCACTACCCACAAGATTCATAGCACCACTCTTTGCCCTTAAACCCAAGAGAATCTCAACTCTTCAAATACAATCCAAACCTCTCTTCTGAAGTCCAATCCCATAAGGGTCAACTCATATAAGGCTAGGAATAATATTTTTGAGGAGTTTCAAACAAAGGCTTAGGCTAGAACACGGCTACAAACAAAGGATTAACTTCATGGTAGGATATGAAACATTTTCGTGACTAAAAGAAATAAAGTTCAAATCAATGCGAAAATGCTAGTGCAATTCTTATGACGGTCTTGGAAAACAGATAAATACCTCAATAGCAAGTTTTACTAAGCATGCATGAGCTAATCACACAAGGAACATGAGGGATATGCAAACATGAACAAGCATCCCTAAAATGGCCAATCAATCTCACAAGGGTCACACATACTTAGTTGCATAAAGACACATCCTAGAGCTCACATGCTCAATAAACCAAGCAAGATATCATGATCACATCAAAAGCAACATCAATTTAGAGGATAAACTATCCAAAAATATGAAAAGTAATTTACATGCTCACATCATCATTAGATTTCATCTTTGGACATCTAAGATGGGGATTTCTAGTCCAAAACTACAAAACTCCAAATCTTTTTGTTGTTTGCAACATAATTTTCGATTTTTTTATAGATTTTTGCAAAAGCTTTCCCTAAACAAAACCAAAAACTCTTCCAAACGAAACCAAATCCATTCATCAATGTCATTCATCAAACCAAATCCAAGGAACTATCATCCCAAACACAAGCTAAAAAACAAATATCCACAAAACTCAAAACACAAGCTAGCAAAATCATGGGCACACTTACCCCACCCCATACTTAAAATTTTGATGTCCCCATCAAACAAGGAAACCAAAACTTAAAAGCAAGAGAGAAGAGTACAAAAGCTCACAATTTATTTATTCTTCAATGGCATGTCTAGGATCACTCGTTGAAGGGATTATCACGCCTATATCCTCATTGGAGTTTAATTTTTCGCTCCCTCTCGTACACGTGCTCTTGGTAGAAGTCTTGTGGTGGTGGTTGAAGTTGGGCATTCGGCCGTGTCCATTGGTCCTCACGGAAAGGGAAGTTCCCGCTCATCCAAGTGTTGAAGTTGTCTTGGACGCGCCACCTTTGGTCCTCCACCTCTCTAAGCTCATCCACCTCTCGCGTACTGTAACCAAGGGCTCGGTTCATCTCCTCTTGACTCGCTTGGAAGGAACCTTGTTGTTGAAGCAATTGTTGTTGTTGTTGGTACATGTATTGTTGTTGAAGGTTCACTTTACGGACCTCATGAAGAACATTCTCTTGTTGGATTTGAAGGTGGGTCATTTGGTTAGCCAAGAACGACATGTCCACCGTTTGTTGCCTCTCAGGAAACACCATTCCCGGACCATCTTGACCCACTCCCATGTGAGATTCATGGGATTTTCGGTGTTGAAGAGCATCTCATGGAGCAAGATAATCTCTTCCTTCATCGGTTTGCTCAACTCGTGACGTGCATAGATTGCACATCCCAAGACTCGCACCATGACTCAGAAAAGAGGGCTAGCTATCTCGGTGGTGGTGGCGCCTTTTCTCATCTCGCTCTTCCCAGCCACATGTGTTATGATCTCACTTCCAGGATCGGTCGAATCTCGGGTTCGACTGAGCTTATGTGGAGGCGTTCTTGATTTAAAGGTGTAAGGAGCACAAACTTGGTTCTTGTATTGAAAAAGGTGGCGATTTGTTTGAGTTACACACTGAAGTGTAGGCGTTTTTGTGGGACAACGAAATGGAAAAGGAGAACAAGAAATCAAACTAAGGAAACGAGAGCTAGAAGCCAACGAGGTGTAGGTTCCCTCGGCCCTTTCTCCCTTGAGGAGAAGAGACCGAAAGAGTAAGGGCTAAAAGCTCTCTTTACTCAATTTCAATCTAAGAAAATATGAAGGATTGCTCGTGCTTATATAGGCACGAGAGAGGGGGAGGGGCGGCGTGCTTGAAGTGGACGCCATGCAACATGAGGAGGTGTAGAAGATTGGCGGCAAAGGCACTACCTTGGAGTGGGCGCCAAGTTCTTGTATGGAGGTGGCGAGGAGTGGCGTCGAAGGCAAGCATAGGCAGCCGCTTTTATTATGGTTCCTTGGCGGCCAAGCTAAGGGTTTAAATGCGTGGGGGAGAAGCAAACTTGGCGGCCAAGGAAGGCTCCTAGTGTGGTGGCCACGCCTCCATCAAATCGGGCTTGAACTGTTCTTCCTCATAATGGGCTTCGGGCTTTGCGGTATCCTTGTAGGGGCTGACTAGTTGGAGACTCAAAAATGTATCTCCGGTCCGGCCTTGCATCGCACTTGGCATTGCTAAATGAGCCCGGAGTCGCTCTTGTAAGGCCTTAGCCCGACGCCGCGTAATAGCCCCGGGAATGTGGCTCGCCTCTTTGGACGAAACCGACCTCGTGACGGTGCCTTCGGTGCCTTAGCCCGACGCCGGTGACGGTGCCTTAGCCCGACGCCGAGTGCCCAAGCAAGGCGCCGGGCCACGCCTCAGTGTCGTTGGCGCCGAGTGGCACCGGGGCGCTGGTGCCTTGATGGGGCTCCGGGGCATCGGTGCCTTGGGCGCTGGTGCCTTCGGTGCCTGGGGCGCCGGTGCCTTCGGTGCCTGGGGCGCCGGTGCCCTCGGTGCCTGGGGCGCCGGGGCCTTCGGTGCCTTGGGCGCCGGTGCCTTCGGTGCCCTGGGCGCCGGTGCCTTCGGGATCTTGGGCGCCTTGGGCGCCGGTGCCTTGATGTGGCCTTGGCGCGGTCACATCATCCTCCCCCAGTTGAGAAGGATTCGTCCCCGAATCTTCTTGATCGGACTCGACTTCATTTGACACAAAAACTCGAAGGTCCGCCACATTGAACACGTCGTGGACTCCATAGCCTTCGGGTAGCTCGATCCGGTAAACATTGTCATTAATTTTCTCGAGCACCTGGAAGGGGCCGTCTGCCCGAGGCTTTAATTTGGAGTTACGTAGGTCGGGAAATCGATCCTTGTGAAGTTGCACCCATACGAGATCGCCGGGTTCGAGCACCAACTCCTTCCGTCCCTTGTTAGTGTGCTTAGTGTATTGAGCCATGCTCCTCTCTAGACGCTCTCTAGTGGAGTCGTGAAGGGCCTTGATTCGCTCGGCGTGGTCGACTCCCTCTTGACTCTCGTGGTCCTTAATCGCTAGCGGCACCATATCAAGCGGGGTTGCGGGGTTCTTCCAATATATAACCTCGAAGAGCGTCTTCTTGGTAGCCCGGTGGACTGACCGGTTATAGGCGAATTCGATGAAAGCGAGGCACTCTTCCCACCTGCGCAGGTTAGTACGCAACAAAGAACGAAGCAGCGCACCCAAGGTTCTATTGACAACCTCGGTTTACCCATCCGTTTGCGGATGGCAGGATGTAGAAAATAGAAGTTTAGTGCCCATTTTAGCCCATAAGGTCTTCCAAAAGTAGCTCAAAAATTTGGCATCCCGATCAGACACAATTGCCTTAGGGACGCCATGTAGTCGCACAATTTCATGGAAAAATAAATCAGCGATGTGCGAAGCATTATCCGTTTTGTGGCACGCAATAAAGTGTGCCATTTTTGAAAAGCGGTCTACGACTACAAAGATGGAGTCGTGCCCCTTCTGGGAACGGGGTAGACCTAGACTAAAATCCATAGATATATCTTCCCATGGCGCGTGCGGAATGGGAAGAGGAGTATATAACCCATGGGGATTTAATTTAGACTTAGCACGCAAGCAATTAAGGCATGAAGCACAGAACTTCTCTACGTCCTTAAACCTACGGGGCCAGTAAAAATGTTCTTTAAGGGTTGCCAGGGTCTTAGCTACCCCAAAGTGCCCCATTAACCCGCCCCCATGAGCTTCTTGTATGAGAAGCCTTCGGGTTGAAGACGTGGGGATACGGAGTTTATCCCCCTTAAAAAGATAGCCCTCATGAAGGTAGAAATTATGCCTACTTCCCGTCCTAATGCATGCATTATAAATTTCTCCGAAGTCGGAGTCTTCAGCATACGTGTTTTTAATAAAGGAAAATCCGAGCATGCGGGCATCTAAAGTGGTAAATAGGACGTACCTCCTAGAGAGTGCGTCGGCCACTATGTTGTCCTTTCCCTTCTTATGCTTGATGACATATGGGAAGGACTCGATGAATTCCACCCACTTCGCATGCCTTTTGTTAAGCTTGGCTTGCCCCCGGAGTTACTTGAGAGCCTCGTGATCGGAATCAATCATGAACTCTCTAGGGCGTAGGTAATGTTCCCACGTTTTGAGCACACGGACCAAAGCAAGCAGCTCTTGGTCATACGTGGGATAGCGCAGCTCAGCTCCATTGAGTTTTTCGCTATAGTAAGCAATGGGTCGCCCCTCTTGCATAAGTACTCCGCCTAGGCCGACACCCGACGCGTCGCATTCAACTTCGAATGTCTTGGCGAAGTCGGGTAGGACCAAGAGTGGGGCGTTAGTGAGCCGCTCTTTTAAGAATTTTAAAGTCCGTTTCTTGCCGGGCTCCCCACTGGAACGGAACGTTCTTCTTCGTGAGCTCAGTAAGCGGAGCGGCAAGGGAACTAAAATCCCTCACAAAGCGCCGGTAAAATCCGGCGAGGCCTAGAAAGCTCTGGATCTGAGTCATGGTGTTCGAAGTAGGCCATTCGCGAATGGCATTCACTTTGGCTTCATCCACTTGGACCCCAGCCTTGCTCACGACGAACCCCAAGAATATCACATGGTCGGAGCAGAAATGGCACTTCCCGAAGTTAGCATAGAGTTTTTCGTGCCTCAGGACGTTAAGCACTTCTCGGATGTCCCTCATGTGTTCTTGGAGGCTTTGGTTGTAGATTAGAATGTCGTCGAAGTACACTACGACGAAGTGTCCGATGAAAGCTCTTAGGATGTGGTTCATTAGCCTCATAAAAGTACTCGGGGCGTTGGTCAGCCCAAAGGGCATGACCAGCCACTCGTATAGCCCTTGTTTGGTTTTAAAGGCGGTTTTCCACTCGTCGCCTTCTTTCATGCGGATCTGATGATATCCGATCTTCAGATCGATCTTGGAGAAAAGTTTCGAACCGTGAAGCTCGTCGAGCATATCATCCAACCATGGAATAGGGTGCCGATACTTGATAGTGATGTTATTGATGGCGCGACAGTCGACACACATGTGCCAGCTCCCATCTTTCTTGGGAACTAAGATTACCGGCACGGCACACGGGCTGAGGCTCTCTCGGACGTATCCTTTGTCCAAGAGATCTTGAATTTGCTTCTGGAGCTCTTTGGTCTCAGCCGGGTTGGTACGATATGCGGCCCGGTTCGGTTAACTAGCGCCGGGAATGAAATCGATCTGATGCTCGATCCCGCGCAAGGGCGGTAGCCCGTTTGGACTCTCCTCGGGGAAGACGTCATTGAACTCTTACAGTAACGCCGAGACGCCTGGAGGTAGCTTAGAGAGCTCGGAGTCGGAGAGTAGTGACTCCTTGTAGACGAGAATAAGGCACATCTGCCTATCTACAATAGCTCGGTTCACCTCTTTTCCCCGGGCGACTAATAAGTGCTTGGAGCTGCCTTCATAGGCCTTAAGGTCCATTTTCTTCTTAGCACTCCTCTTTCGGAGCTCCTTAGCCTCTTGATCGGCTATCACTTCGTGCGGGTCGAGGGGATCCAAGGTGAATTTCTTGCCGTCCCGATGGAATATATACTCGTTAGAAACCCCTTGGTGAATGACGGCCCGGTCATATTGCCAAGGTCGACCCAATAAAAGATGGCAGGACGTCATGGTCACGACATCACAAAGGACCTCGTCTTCATAAGGCCCAATTGAAAATTTAATCAAGGCTTGCTCCTTGACCATCACTGGAGCATCAGAATTAAGCCAATGGAGGAAATAGGGCACCTTGCGAGGCGTCGTCTCAAGGTTGAAACGAGATACCACCTCGGTATCTATGAGGTTACTACAGGATCCTCCGTCGATGATGACACTACACACCTTGCCTTGGATAAAGCTTTGTGTGTGGAAAATATTCTCCCGTTGAGATGGGGCGGTGGGCGCTTCGTTAGTAAATAGTGCTCGTTGGACAACGAAGCATTCCCCACTGACGGCGGGTACGTAGACCTCCTCCTCGTCCTCACCATTGTCAAACTCTTCGTCGGATTCATAGTCTCCGGTTTGAGTAAGGAGAACTTGCCTTCGGTTAGGGCAATCACGAGCGTAGTGACCCCGCCCTAAACACTTAAAGCACTCCGGTCGCGCGTTCGAGGGTTGGCGCCATCTTTGTCCTCACCCCTCTTAGGTGTTGGATTAGAGCTCGATGAACCCGAGCTCCAAGTCCGGCCACTCCCACCACTTCGCCGCCTTTGTAAGTTTTGGTACACTTGATTAGTGTAATGGAGAACATCGGCAATGGAGGCTTCCGAGCCAAACCGTTGCATCTCCACATAAGCGGCCACTTCAAAGTTTAGGCCCCCGATGAACTTAGAAATAATATATCTCTCCAGAAATCGAACTCGGGACCGGAAGACAAGTTGTCGTAGCTCCTTATAATACTCATCGGGGTTGCGGGCGCCTTGCTTAATCCGCTCCAATTTAACTTGGATGCGGTCAAGATAATCCTCGGGCACAAACCGATCTCGCATGGCCCGCTTAAGCTGGCCCCACGTGCGAATGGGGTCCTCGCCTTGATACGCCCTATCCTCTTTCTCCTCTTGCCACCATGAGTAGGCAAAATCGGTGAAGCGAATGGTGGCAATCGCCACTCGTTGGCGCTCCGGATAGTCGTAATATTCAAAGACCGCCTCGGTCTTAGCCTCCCAATCAAGGTAGGCCTCAACATCCGAGGTCCTAGCAAAAGGTTCCACCGTGAGTTTAATTCCGTGGTGGTGGTCCCTCGTTTGTTCCATTGGAGGATTAAGACCGGGATCATTCAACCGGTCGCGGAACCGGATCTCTTCCCGCGGCGCGTATGGATCCAGAAGGTTGCGCCGGGGTCCGAGGGGAGCCGTGAGCGGCCCTCGGTGTTGCCGGTGCCGAGGCTGCCGCTCCTCGTGTTTTGGGAGGACAACCGGTGGCCTCCGAGGGGGAGGAAGAATAGCCTCCAATCTCAGAGACTCGTCCTTCGAAAGGACGGGCTTCTTTTGCTCCAAGGCCTCATGATGAGTCCCCGAATATTGTCCCTCCTCGAATTGAGGGCTCAGCGAACGCTCATGCCGTTGAGACATGCTAAGGCGTTATTCGATCTTATCATCCATGGCCCGGAGCAGCCCGTCACGGGACTTCTCATAGGTCTCCCGAACGTCCGCTCGGGCATCATCTCGGACCTCTTGTAAGAGGCCGCGGAGCACCTTCCAAGAGAAAGTGTTATCCGCTTCCTCCGTGTCGTCGGGAAGGTTCTTGTTCTTCGGAGGGTCCTGAGACATGATTAAAGAAACAAACACGGAACTTGGTAATGGTTAGATAAATCCAACGACCCACTTGTGTTTGACTCGAAAAAAAAAAACCCTTTTTTTGGTTCTTTTCTTTTTCTGTAAAAAGCGACCAAATGGGGAGGACTGACTCTTGTTTAGACTCGATTTTATGTGGCTCTCGAACTCACACACTCGACTTCAGGATCGTTTACTCCGCCAACAAGGGTCCTTAACACATCTCTTTCCTCCACTCGCTCGAGTGAGAGCGACAACAACCGGAAATCAAAACAAGCGACCGGAGCTTGTGGGCGAGTGTTTACTAGCCCCACAAGTCGGGAATCCCGTTGCTCGGGGTTAGGATTAAATCGAGGCAAGGAAAAGGCCAATAAGAGAACACGTCTTGGCTGGCCCATTTTCGAATTTTGCTTGTTCGACCTTCTTCGTAAAATTTTTTTTTTTGAGACGAGAGATACTATCTCTCTTTTGTTTCTTTTTGCTTGAAGAAGTACTACTTCTCCTTGAATTTTTTTTTTGAACAAGAGTTACTAACTCTTCTTGGACGAGGGAAGTACTACTTCCCTTGAGTCGTCCTTTTTTTTTTGAAACAAGACGAGCACACTTATAATTTGTGCTTGTCAAACCGTTGCTTCCGAAGGTCGAAGGAAAAGGGTCGGCCAAGATGAAGGGCTCGACACGAGGGTGGTAACAAAAGGGATAGGCTCGTTTTTTTTGAAGAGATTAAAAATTGAGGGTGGTAACAAAAGGGTCAGGTCAAGGCAAAGGAAGGGAAAAACGAGGCTAGATTAGGGGGGGGGGAGTAGAAAAGGGATTCGAGCAATTGAAAACCTGACCCGTAGGGTAGCAATTCGTACCCCCACAACTTTAGAAACTCAAGCCGACAGGCTCTGATACTAGATGATGTGATCTCACTTCCAGGATCGGTCGAATCTCGGGTTCGACTGAGCTTATGTGGAGGCGTTCTTGATTTAAAGGTGTAAGGAACACAAACTTGGTTCTTGTATTGAAAAAGGTGGCGATTTGTTTGAGTTACACACTGAAGTGTAGGCGTTTTTGTGGGACAACGAAATGGAAAAGGAGAACAAGAAATCAAACTAAGGAAACGAGAGCTAGAAGCCAACGAGGTGTAGGTTCCCTCGGCCCTTTCTCCCTTGAGGAGAAGAGACCGAAAGAGTAAGGGCTAAAAGCTCTCTTTACTCAATTTCAATCTAAGAAAATATGAAGGATTGCTCGTGCTTATATAGGCATGAGAGAGGGGGAGGGGCGGCGTGCTTGAAGTGGACGCCAAGCAACATGAGGAGGTGTAGAAGATTGGCGGAAAAGGCACTACCTTAAAGTGGGCACCAAGTTCTTGTATGGAGGTGGCGAGGAGTGGTGTCCAAGGCAAGCATAGGCAGCCGCTTTTATTATGGTTCCTTGGCGGCCAAGCTAAGGCTTTAAATGCGTGGGGGAGAAGCAAACTTGGCGGCCAAGGAAGGCTCCTAGTGTGGTGGCCACGCCTCCATCAAATCGGGCTTGAACTGTTCTTCCTCATAATGGGCTTCGGGCTTTGCGGTATCCTTGTAGGGGCTGACTAGTTGGAGACTCAAAAATGTATCTCCGGGCCGGCCTTGCATCGCACTTGGCATTGCTAAATGAGCCCGGAGTCGCTCTTGTAAGGCCTTAGCCCGACGCCGCGTAATAGCCCCGGGAATGTGGCTCGCCTATTTGGACGAAACCGACCTCGTGACGGGTCGCTAACGTCCCTGGGTCGAGTGCCCAAGCGAGGTGCCGGGCCACGCCTCAGTGTCGTTGGCGTCGAGTGGCACCGGGGCGCCGGTGCCTTGATGGGGCTCCGGGGCATCGGTGCCTTGGGCGCTTATGCCTTCGGTGCCTGGGGCGCCGGTGCCCTCGGTGCCTGGGGCGCCGGGGCCTTCGGTGCCTTGGGCGCCGGTGCCTTCGGTGCCCTCGGCGCCGGTGCCTTCGGGGTCTTAGGCGCCTTGGGCGCCGGTGCCTTGATGTGGCCTTGGCGCGGTCACATCAACATGCCTCCACACTTGGTTCACCTTCTCGTTGTCTACATTAGCCTCCTCTCTTGGATATGGAAACCCAAAGTAGGTAGCCAAGTCCGAAAGTGAGACATTGTAGTCCTCGTTACCCAATTGGAAGGTGATCTCGCCTTCTTCATCCTCCACATTATTGTAAGTGCACTCGAACGTAGCCATGAACTCCGATGTGAGTGCGGGATAGTGGGGATTATCCCACCGCAACATCCCATTGAGGCCGATGTGGGAATAACACCTTGGAAGAGCTTGATCCATTCCCATTTTCCTCACGGATTCCCAATCAAACCACCTATTGTGATACTCAAGCGCTCTATACCTTCCATACTTCTCGGCAACCTCCTAATTATCAAAGCGAACATCATCCAATGTTGGCTCTTTCCTCGACTTCTTAGACTTTTTCTTAGGCCTTTCCGAGTGAGATGAGGATGCATGGGTCTCCATCGTACCGGATTTGGAGAGATTCAAACTTTTAAGCAAAGAATTGACAAGAACTCAAATCTTTCTCAACCTAGGTTGAGATTTGGGATGAAGAACAAGTATGAACTCGAAATCCTTGCTTGAAATCGGGTAAGGGGTAGGTTTTGTGGTTAGATTGAGATGAAGGAAGGGAGGTAGATGTGGATCGAGTTGGGTAAGGGGGAGGGCTGAATTTTTGAGAGTGAGGGATGAGTGGTGTTTTGGGAATGGTGGTTCATATGAAGGAGGTAGGTAGGTGGGAGGGGTATTTAATGGGGAAAGAGACAAATTTAGGTCAAAGGGTAAATTGGGGATACCACCTAGGTCCGATGGAGTTGGACCGACATAGTGGATCGAGGTTCCTATGTCGGGCCCGACTTACTTGGGCTTGTCGTGGGATTGCTCGAGCCAAAAATTCTGATGAGTTCCGGGATCAGAGGGTCTCACAATTTAAATTTATAAAACCGAACCTCACTTGTAGTAAAGAGGTAGGGTGTCGAACACACGGGAGTTCGTGCGTCGAGAGTACCCGAAAAGACTAAAAAAGAGATGAAAATAAAGACAAACGAAGGAAAACAAGAGAGATCTCCTCGGACCGACACAGGGTCACTTCGGTCCGAGGTAGGATCGAGGTTGAGTTGCACGGGACCGACGTAGAGCAAGTCGGGCCCGAGGTTCTGGGTAACTCGGTCTAAGCAAAATAGTAGATCGGTCTTGGGTTTTTGGGTTCCTCCCCCAACTAGACTTGGATATTCTACCTCAATTCAACCAATAAGTGTTTGATTCTAGTGAGATCGAGGTTGCTCGCCTCAAATCCCTCCAATCTACACCTCGACCCGAGGGAGCTTTCACTCACCTTCGATGCTAGAGACTTGTGATGGGATCGAGACCACTTTCGCTTACTCTTACCAAACACAAGCTCTAGATCCCTTGCTTTCACAAGAGAATTGAAGCTCAATGTAGAGAGGATTCACAAATCAAGCACTCAAGGCTATGGAATTGGGGTTTTCTACCCAAATCTAGCTAGGGGGATTCCCCCATAGCCCAAGACTATGGAATCTACTCCATCAAGTAAGAGAAAAGCATAAACAAAAGGGAAATCAAGCAAATCTCAATCATCAACATCAAATCAAACTCCAATTGCATTCAAACTCAAAGTGTCTACAAAATCCAAGTTCAATTCCACTAGATCAAAGCAAAACAAAGTACAAAACTCACAAATCTCCCTCTCTTCTCCACCGATCTCTCCTTCTCTTCCTTCTCCCTTCTTCTCCTTGCTCTCCAAGTCTTCCTTGAGCCTTCTGAGAGTGATTTGGTTGGGGTCTATCCAAAACCTTTTTTAATGCTCTCTAATCACCTCTATTTATAGCCTCTTAAGGATTGGAGACCAAGGAATCCCAATTTAGAAAGGGGCAAATGTGGAAAGTTGCTAAAAATATGCCTTGGGGAACAATTCTCACAATCGCCGACTTGGACCGACACGGGTCGACATCGGGCCCGACGTTGGGAACGTCGGTCCTGGCTCTGGTTGCTCGATCTCGGGCCCGACTTAGTGTACTTCGGTCCTGGGCCTCGATCCTTGCTTTCTTCCTTGGTTTCCTTTGGTTCCACTTCATTCTTGTCTTGGCTCTTGCGCTCCTTGACTTGGCTCCTTTCTTAGCTCCTCGAAATGGTCCTCATTCTTGCCATTTTACCTACAAAAACACACAAACTCGCATAGTTTCCGACTCTTGAAGAAAATCGGGAACTAAGCTAAAAAGGAAACGAAACTACAAAGAAAAGAATGAAAAGCACATATTTACAAGGGAAATTAACTACTAAAACACCTCCAAAATGAGAGACATCAGAATACCCCATACTTAAACTTGCTTGTCCTCAAGCAATCACAATGTAAGCAAGACCGAAGCACAATCTTCAAGTAAAGCCTCTTATGAAAACACAAGTAAGCACAAGTGATAGACATGCTAGCAAGATTACATCATCACACATGATCAAGTGTTCAAGGAATAAAGTCTAATGCAACAAAGCCTCACTTTAGGTATGTAGAAATATGTATCACTCATCATGTGTTTAGGCTTGAAAATGAACACTCAAACTCAACAATCATGCAAAAGTAAAGACTTTACCATTGAAGATAATATCACCAATTCCTCCACCTAGAGATGCCTATTACAATGCACACAAAGAATATGAACTTGGCTCAATGGAGATCCTCAAAGAGGTTCCATTCGGCCGGGTTGTAATGGGGCTTTTGGTATTTCTCAAGGTAGGAATCACTTTGGTCTTGTGGTGCTTACAATGGGGATTGAACTTTCTAGTCTCTCACCAAACTTCACCAAACTATTCAACTTTCAACTTTCACTCTCCAAAAGACTTTGATTTTTCTTTTCTTTTCTTTTTCATCTCACACTTCACTAACATTCCATTTCATCTTTACACTACACTTTTTGTTGGATTTTTCAAACTTTTTCCACTAGGATCGACTTGCACTAAACTCGGGCCCGAAGTGCACTTAACCTCGGTCGGTGCCCTTTTTACTCACTTAAGCATTTTGCTTTCAATCCATTATATTTTTCCAACTTTTTCTTTCTTTCTTCTCAACAAAGATGCACTACCCACTTGGCTTATAACACCATTTTTCGCCCTTCACCAAAGAGAATCTCAACTCTCCAAATATTCTTCCAAAACCTCTCACTAAAGTCCAATCCCATAAGGGTCAAGTCATTTAGGCTAGGAATCATATTTTTGAGGAGTTTCAAACAAAGGTCTAAGGCTAAAACGGGGCTACAAACAACGGTTTATCTTCAAGGTAGGATATGGAACATTTTGTGACTAAATGAAACAAAGTTCAAATCATTGTGACAATGCATAGAACAAATCTCATTTTGGTCTTGGAAAATAGATAAACACCTCAATAGCAAGTTTTACTAAGCATGCATGAGCTAATCACACAAGAAAACGAGGGATATGCAATATCGAACAAGCATCCCTAAAATGGCCAAAAATAATCTCACAAGGTTCACTCTAGCTTAGTTGCATCAAAACTCATCCAAGAACTCATGTGCTCAATAAAAACATGCAAGATATCATATCACATCAAAAGCAACATCCATTTAGAGGCTAAACTATCCAAAAGTATGCAAAGGACTTTACATGCTCACATCATCATTAGCCTTCATATGACATCTAAGATGGGAATTCCTAGTCCAAAATCAAAATCTTTTTGTTCTTTTTCACATGAAATTTCTCACATTTTTATGCATTTTTTTTTTCGAAAATTTTCTCAAACAAAAACAAGCTCAAACAAACTCATCCATACATGCCTTTAAAATCAATCAATCATTCTCATACATCTCATGCCACAATCCAAAAGAAACATCCCTTAAACATGAAACAAATAAACCTACACATGGAACTAATGAGCAACTAACCCACCCCATACTTAAAATTTTGATGTCCCCATCAAAACTCAAAAGTAAAGAGAAGAGTAAAGAAGACTCACAATTCTTCAAAAATTTTGAAGGGATGTTGTGCACGTCTCCTAACCTCGAGTGTCCCCTCCGGCTCTCCATAAGGATTGACGTTCCCCGCCCACACTTGGTACCAATTGTAGTAACAAGTGAGGTCGAAGAGTCGACGCTCCAAAGGAACTTGTACATTGTTGAAGTTGGAGTGCGGGACTAGGTAAGTAGAAACGCCGGTCACTTGTTTCTCCTTGATGATATTAGCCTTCTTGAAATATTTCAAGTCCATGAACTCCACGCCATTTGGGGCCGGTGTGTAGGTAGACAAGTCCACCTCAAGACGGTGAGCTAGCGGGGCAATCATGCCTCCGAAATAGATCCATGAAGAACTTTGAAAGTCCCTCACCATCTTCACCCATTCCCATGTGAGGTTCATCGGCTTCTCATTCTCAAACATCTCATAGAGAATCATGGCCTCCTCCTTCATCGGCTTGCTTAATTCATGCCTTGCAAAGATAGAACAACCCAAGGCTCGGATCATGACGCGGAAGAGTGGGTTAACGATCTCATTGGTTGAAGCTCCCTTCCTCATCTCACTCTTCCCGGCCACATACTTCCAAAGGTAGTCAACCTTCTCATTGTCAACAAAGGCCTCCTCTCTCGTAAATGGGAACCCGAAATAGACGGCCAAGTTCCGGAGAGAGAGTTCTTGCAATTCGTTGCCCATTTGGAAGGAGATCATGCCTTCACTCTCGGGTCCCTCATATGTGCACTTGAAAGTCGCCATGAACTCGGACGTCAAGGTGGGGTAGTGAGTGTTGTTCCACCTTAGCAAGACATTGAGCCCAATGTGATTATAGCACCGAGCAAGAGCCTCATCCATGTTCATCTTTTGAATTGACTCCCAATCTAACCACCGAGTGTGGTGAGATAGACCCATGAGGCGCTCATACTCTCTAGCATCATCCTCATCCTCAATACGAACGTCATCCATCCTTTGGACTCTCTTGGACGACTTCTTGGACTTCTTGGTGGCTTTCTCCATCCTTGAAGAAGATGCTCGGGTAGACATGGTACCTACACACAATCAAAACCAAAGAACTACAAGGTAAAATCTATACAATTCAACACAAACACAAGCTTTCATCACAAACAACTCATCATGCAAAGAAACAACCACAAGGGTGGTCGATCTCGACCCTAGGGGGGTCGATCCTGAGATTATACACATGAATTCCAACTCAACATGCAAAGAGATAACCCCATACTTGAACTTTACACACTCAATCCACAAAATTCAATCATGCATGAAGTAAGATTCTCATATCAATGGTCAAGCCTCAAATCTTATCATGAATAGCATGCTATAACCAACATTCAAGCTCAAGAAATCTTAAAATCACACAAAAGAGACTCGAAAAGCATCGGACCGATATGCAAATGACAACGGGCTCGAGGTTGGGGACCTCGGTCCGAGTCACTGGACCGATGTTGAACGTCGGTCCCGAGGTACTGGGTACCTCGGACCGAGTCTTTTCCGACTTTTCAGCCTAGATTCAACTATGCAACACATAATCATGTCCCTAAAATCCAAATTCCATCATCAATCAACATCAATCGAAGTTCTAAGAGGGATTTAGCAACAATTAAGCACAAATTTCACAAAACATGCAAATCACCATGGATACTCAAAGTTCAAGCTCACTCAATCATGGCATATCTCAAATCTAGCAATGAAAGCATGAAATTCACAAGGAATCAAGTAGAAATTGAGATTTACATACCAAATATGAAGAAAACAAGAACGTCTAGCAAGCAAATCCTTAGAACTCAAATTTTCTTCTTCTAGATCTAGAAGAAGGAAGTAGATCTATGGGTTTTGGGTGGGATTTTTGGCTTTTGGTTCAATGCTTGGGTATGCTAGGGTATGGATCGAGATCTTGTGGTGAGGTAGCTTGAGGATCGACTATGGGGGAAGGGGATCGATTTTGGGGTTTGAGAGTGAATTGGGTATTTTGGGAAAGTAGTTATGGGGATGGTGATGTTAGGTAAGGGAAAAAACTCTTAAATGGGGAAGAAGACAAAGGTGGGTCAAGTGGGTATAGTAGGAATTTCCACAAAGTCAAGGTCAAGGTGGGTCGGCAAGCTTGGACCGACGTCGGGCACCTCGGGCCCGAGGTATTGGGTACCTCGGTCCTACCCGATTTTGGTTCCTAAAAATTCCACGCTTTAGTTACTTCTATCCACAAGTGTTTGCATTATTTCCACAAATACCACACATGCTAATGAAGCTCACATAACACACATTTCCACAAAATACAAGCTAGAGAAGAGATTAGGACTAATCTAAGCTAAGGCAAAAAGAAACAAGCTAGAATCTACGAAAATGAATCTACCAAACCCGGGTTGCCTCCCGAGGAGCGCTTCTTTTACGTCATTAGCTTGACGTCTAACCTCTACCCTTCAAGGAGGGTGAAAAACGGTGAATTGGTCCTCCTTGCCATGGACATCTCCACAATCCTCATAGCCAAAATGCCACCATTTGTGTTTGATGAAAGTGTGGCATCTAAAATCTCCATCATCCTCCAAAGTATAGCTTGGCATCTCTTGCATCTTCTCATCTTGCATCTTATCACCTACATCACACAAGTCTAAAGAATTTCTAGGAGACTCTAGGACATCATAACTCAAATCATCTTGCAAAACATCTAAGCGAAGATAATCATCTCCTAAATCCTCTTTCAAGTCATCTAAGCACATAAAAGAATCTCCCACATCAAAAGGATATAGATTAGGATACTCTTCATGGTTTGGTGGGCTATCTCCATATCTTGTCTCATCATGGGTTTGTACATCGATCATCTCATGGTCTCTCGATGGTACTTCTTCTCTTGTGGACTCCAACTTCTCTTTCTTGCACTTGGCATTTTCCTCAAGTTTCAAAATTGTCAACGCATCCGGTTCATTTAGGGCCTTGTTGAAATGGAACTCTACCTTCTCTTCTCCAATCTCGAAGGTGACTTTCCCATTCCTTACATCAAACTTGGCACCCGCCGTGGCTAAGAACGGCCTTACGAGAATAATGGGCACCATTGGATCCTCTTTCATTTCAAGAATCACAAAGTCGTCGGGTACAAAATACCTTCCAACTCGAACCGGGACGTCATCAAGAATTCCGGTGGCCTTTGTTGAAGAACCATCGGCCATGGTAAGACTCATATCCACCGGCTCTAGATCCCCAAGGTTAGCCCTTCTCCATATACGCATGGGCATAACCGAAATACTCGCTCCTAGATCACAAAGAGCTTTGAATTGTTGAGAACCAATCCCTATGGTGATGGCAAATCTTCCGGGATCTCCAAGCTTTTGAGGTAGCTCCAATATCTTTACCTCGTCTTGCATCTCAACAATTGACCTTTTCTTGCTCAAGATTTCTCTCAAAAACTTAGCATAAGATGGCGTCTCGCTTAGAGCATCGGTGAAAGGAATAGTAATGTTCAAGCCTTGCAAAAGCTTCAAGAACCGCTTGAATTTGCCCTCAACAATCTCCTTTGGCTTCTTCATAGGATAGGGAAGAGTAGTGCCACTTTGCTTCTTGCTTGGATCAACCTCCTTGGATCGATCTTTCTCAACAAATTCACCCTGGACCGACGTTGGAAGTACCTCGGGACCGACTTTAGGGACATCGGTCCCATGGCAAAAATCTTCTGGGCACGTCGGGCCGACTTCAGGGCAAGTCGGGCCCGAGTTGGGTTCAACCTCGGTCCACTCCAGGGGACTTCCTCCGTCTATAGGATCGACTTCTGGCAACGTCGGGCCCGAGTTGCTGGGAACCTCGGTCCGACTCTCTTCTTTTGATTTAGAAACTTGTGGCTCGGGCAAACTCCGTCCACTCCTTAATCTTATGGCTCGAACCTCGTTTTGTTGTTGTGGGGCACGGGGATTCTCCTCGGGTCGGCCCGGGAGTCTCCCTTCCTCTCTTGGAAGTTGTTTTGCCATGTGAACAAATTGGTTGTCCACTTGCCTTCTCCAAACACCAAACTCCTTGAATTGAGCACCCATTTCATCAACTCTTCTCTCAACGTTGGTGAATTGATTCTTCAAGTCCTTGAACTCGCTTCTCATCTCTTGTGCCCATTGTGGAGTTTGCTCATAGAACCCCGGAGGTCGGTATGGTGGTTGTTGGGCTCTTGGCTCGTTTTGGTTGAAGTTGTTGTTGTAGCCACTTGCTTGCCCTTGATTCCACCTTCCTCCATTGTTGTTGAAGTTGGTTCTCCCTCCGAAATTTCTTTGGACATAATGAGCCTCCTCAATTTGTTCCGCCAATCGGACTTGGCGCTCATTTGGGCACTCTTGGGCTTCATGTTTCAAGGATCCACACTCTTCACATGCTCTTGTGGTTTGTTGGGCATAACTCATCTTCCTCCTCATCTTGTTCAACTCGTCCTCCAAGAATTGGATCTTCACATCTTTGTCCACTTCTTCACTCTTGGGATCGTAAAGCTTCTTCGGACCTTCTCCATGGACTCTAACTTCCTTGCTCACATTGCTAGTACCATACATCGCCTCATAATCCGAGAGTTTGTCCAACAACTCCCATGCTTGCTCCGGCGGCAAATCTATGAACCCACAATCGGTATGGAGGTTCAATTTGTCCTTCGTGGCGGTGTTGATCCCTTAAAAGAATATGTCTTGAAGGACATAAGGTTGTTGGCCATGTGTCGGACACGCTCTCAACATCTCCTTGAATCTATCCCACGCCTCAAAAAGTGGCTCATGAGCTCCTTGTTGGAAACTAGCAATCTTCCTTCTAAGCTCCGTTGTCTTGGTGGGCGGGAATAACTTCATCAAGAACGCTTCATTTAGGGCCCTCCATGATGTGATGGATCGAGGTGCTTGACTCTCCAACCAATGCATAGCCTTGCCTCCCAAAGACCACTTGAAGGCTTTGAGTAGCACGTACTCAAGTGTCTCATCATCCGTGGAAATGGTCTCACAAAGGTCCTTGAATTGCTTGACATGCTCGATCGGACACTCATTCGGCCTCCCTTGGAATTGCTCTCTCTTGATGAGTGAGATAAATTGAGTTTTTAACTCAAAATTCCTCGACACCTCCGGCAAGACAATGGCCGGCTCCGGGACCTTCAACTCCGGATGCATGTATTGTCTAGCATTCCGGGGTTGAGTGTTGATTTGGGCCTCCAACCTTATCCTTTGCTCCCTCTCTCTACGGGCCTCGGCATCTCGATTTGCCATCTCAATTTGCATTCGAGCCATGTCGGCTCTCATCCTTTCGAACTCCTCATCTCGGGCTTGGTCCGCCATCCTCTTCTTCTTTCGGGCTTTGCCTTAGAATACTCTCCGGGTCACACACAAAGTCGAACTCAAGAGTTCCTCGGACGGAACTAGCTCGCATGCACCTACAACCAAAGACACAAACAAAAACCAAATCAAAACAAACAAGGGGTTTGGGCTAATCCCTCACCCAAATCACTACCAAAATCAAAGACTCAACAAAGATGGGTACCTCGAACAAGTAGAACTCCCCGGCAACGGCGCCAAAAATTCTGATGAGTTCCGGGATCGGAGGGTCTCACAATTTAAATTTATAAAACCGAACCTCACTTGTAGTAAAGAGGTAGGGTGTCGAACACACGGGAGTTCGTGCGTCGAGAGTACCCGAAAAGACTAAAAAAGAGATGAAAATAAAGACAAACGAAGGAAAACAAGAGAGATCTCCTCGGACCGACACAGGGTCACTTCGGTCCGAGGTAGGATCGAGGTTGAGTTGCACGGGACCGACGTAGAGCAAGTCGGGCCCGAGGTTCTGGGTAACTCGGTCTAAGCAAAATAGTAGATCGGTCTTGGGTTTTTGGGTTCCTCCCCCAACTAGACTTGGATATTCTACCTCAATTCAACCAATAAGTGTTTGATTCTAGTGAGATCGAGGTTGCTCGCCTCAAATCCCTCCAATCTACACCTCGACCCGAGGGAGCTTTCACTCACCTTCGATGCTAGAGACTTGTGATGGGATCGAGACCACTTTCGCTTACTCTTACCAAACACAAGCTCTAGATCCCTTGCTTTCACAAGATAATTGAAGCTCAATGTAGAGAGGATTCACAAATCAAGCACTCAAGGCTATGGAATTGGGGTTTTCTACCCAAATCTAGCTAGGGGGATTCCCCCATAGCCCAAGACTATGGAATCTACTCCATCAAGTAAGAGAAAAGCATAAACAAAAGGGAAATCAAGCAAATCTCAATCATCAACATCAAATCAAACTCCAATTGCATTCAAACTCAAAGTGTCTACAAAATCCAAGTTCAATTCCACTAGATCAAAGCAAAACAAAGTACAAAACTCACAAATCTCCCTCTCTTCTCCACCGATCTCTCCTTCTCTTCCTTCTCCCTTCTTCTCCTTTCTCTCCAAGTCTTCCTTGAGCCTTTTGAGAGTGATTTGGTTGGGGTCTATTCAAAACCTTTTTTAATGCTCTCTAATCACCTCTATTTATAGCCTCTTAAGGATTGGGGACCAAGGAATCCCAATTTAGAAAGGGGCAAATGTGTAAAGTTGCTAAAAATATGCCTTGGGGAACAATTCTCACAATCGCCGACTTGGACCGACACGGGTCGACATCGGGCCCGACGTTGGGAACGTCGGTCCTGGCTCTGGTTGCTCGATCTCGGGCCCGACTTAGTGTACTTCGGTCCTGGGCCTCGATCCTTGATTTCTTCCTTGGTTTCCTTTGGTTCCACTTCATTCTTGTCTTGGCTCTTGCGCTCCTTGACTTGGCTCCTTTCTTAGCTCCTCGAAATGGTCCTCATTCTTGCCATTTTACCTACAAAAACACACAAACTCGCATAGTTTCCGACTCTTGAAGAAAACCGGGAACTAAGCTAAAAAGGAAACGAAACTACAAAGAAGAGAATGAAAAGCACATATTTACAAGGGAAATTAACTACTAAAACACCTCCAAAATGAGAGACATCATGAGCCCTTGGCTCATTTTGGTGGAAGTTGTTGTTGTAGCCTTGAGCTTGCCCATTGTTCCACCGACTATTACCACCATTGTTGTAGTTGCCTCTACCACCAAAGTTACCACGAACATAGTTTGCCTCTTGAATTTTCTCGGCCAAGCGCACTTGGCTTTCATTCGGGCACACTTGAGTCGATTGTTCATAGGATCCACACTCCTCACATGCTTGGGCATTTTGCTTCTAGTAGTGAACTTCTCTCTTGATCTTACTCACTTCTCCCTCAAGAAATTGGAGCTTAACATCCTTGTCAATGTCTTCACCCTTCGGATGATACAACTTCCTTGCACCTTCACCTTGAGACTTCACCTCTTTGCTAGCTTGGCTAACTCCATACATGGCCTCATAGTCAGAAAGCTTGTCAAGGAGCTCCCATGCTTGATCCGGTGTCAAGTCAATGAACCCACAATCCGTGTGGAGGTTGAGCTTGTCCTTTGTCGCCGGGTTGATGCCTTGGAAGAAAATATCTTGAAGCACATAGGGTTGTTGGCCATGAGTGGGACATTGGCGCAACATCTCCTTGAATCGGTCCCAAGCTTCAAAAAGAGGCTCACTCAGGCCTTGTTGAAAACTAGCAATCTTCCTTCGGAGCTCGGTAGTCTTTGAGGGCGGGAAGAACTTCATCAAAAAGGCGTCGTGGAGTGCTCGCCAAGTAGTGATCGATCTCGGGCCTTGGCTCTCGAGCCAATGACCGGCCTTGCCCCCGAGTGACCACTTGAATGCTTTCAACAACACACACTCCAAAGTCTCCTCATCGGTCGAAATGGTCTCACACATGTCCACGAAGCGTTTGAGGTGCTCTATGGGACACTCGTGTGGACGACCCTCAAATTGATCTCGCTTGATGAGGGAGATGAATTGCGTCTTGATCTCAAAACTCTTAGCAACTTCGGGAAGCACAATAGCGGGCTCGGGTACCCTCAACTCCGGATGCATATATTGGCGTGCATTCCGGGGTAGAGCGTTGAGTTGAGCTTCGGCCCTCATCCTTTGTCCCCGTTCTCTCTTCATTAACGCGTCTTGGTTGTCCTTCTCAACTTGCAACCTAGCCATCTCGTCTCTAAGATGAGCCAACTCATCATCACCATTGAGAGCCTGATTCTCCATCCTTCTTCTTCTTCGTGCTTGCTTGAGAATACTCTCGGGATCACTCACCAATTCAAGCTCAAGGGTTCCTTGGGAGGAACGAGCTTGCATACACCTATGAAGCAAAAACACAAACCAAAACAAATAAAAAACAAACAAGGGGCTCGGGCTATTCCCTCACCCAAATCACTACCAAAACACAAGAGACTCACCAAATTGGCACACAATGCACTTAAACTTCCCCGACAACGGCGCCAATCTTTTGATCGCTCACGGATGCGAGGGTCTAGAGATACATTTATAACCCAACCCCGATGTAGTACGTGGTGGGTGTCAAACACTCGGGAAGTCTATTCGATTGTTATGCCAAAATACCAGAAAACGGGAAAAGAGAACTTAAAACAAAGCAAGACGAAAGGAACAATCGGGACTGACACAAGGTCACGTCGGGTCCGATGTTGGCAAGGACAGATGACGTCGAGACCGACACTGAGAAAGTCGGGACCGATGTACCTGGGGATGTCGAACTCAAGGGATTGAAAGTAGATCTTGGGCTTTAAGTTCTTTCTCTAGTAGATTGAGCCTATTCCACCCCAATTCAAGCAATAAGTGATAATCGAGGTTGGACCGAGAGGCTTTCACCTCGTCCAAACCACTTCTACACATCGATCATTGGGAGATTGGCTTTCGCTTCTTCCCTTCGATGCAAAGTCTCGTGATGGATGCTTTTCACTTTCGTTACTTCGCCAATCACAAGCCTTGATCCCCTACTTTCGCAAGGAATTGTAGCAGAGTGGTTCCTAGATCAAGCACTCAAGGCTTATGGAATTGGGCTTTCTAGCCCAACCTAGCCATATCATTCCCACATCACCCAAGATCAAAGAGATCTACTCCATGTGGCAAGTAATGAAAGCAACAAAATCACAAAGCATCACAATCATCATCAACATTCTCAGACCAAAGCCAAACTTCATTTACAAGATCAATCCACAATCTCCAATCCAAGTTTCCAAATCTAAAAGATCAAACCAAAGCAAAGCTAAACTAACAATCAAACCTAGCAATCTCTTCCTCTCCTTGGCCAATCCTCTCTCTTCTCCTTCTCCTCTCCTTTCTCCTTGCTCTCCAAGTATTCTCTCGAGAGGATTGTGTTGTTTATTAGTGTGTGGGAACCCCCCAATTAGAAGAGTAAGAGAGCCTTAGTAGATGAGGGGCAAATGTGGAAGTCTACATCTTAATGCCTTGCTTCCCAATCCACACGAGACCGACTCGGACCGGCACGAAGGGACCTCGGGCCCGACTTACTGGGTACATCAGTCCGTGGTAGAAATTCCATCTCGGGTCCGGCTTTGCATCTACCTTGATCCGGACCTCGTTCCACTTCTTCTTCTTGGCTTTTCCTCTTGTTTTCTTCATGGCTTGCTCGTGTCTTTCCTTCTTGGCCTCATGCTTTGCTCCATGCCTTGATTCCTCTTCAAAATGATCCTTGATCCTTGCCAAAATACCTACAAAACACAAAAAAACTCGCATAGTCTCCGAATCTCATAGAAATGCGGGAACTAGGCTAAAATGGAACAAAACACACAAGAAAAGAAGGAAAAAGGAATAAAACTACTAAGGAAAACACATATGAAACACCACCAAATAAGAAGACATCAGTGGAGGAGGTAGCTGATCAAAATTAGCTTACGTAAGTACAATATGGTATTTATCATTTTTTTTTCACTTTTGTTTACCAAACAATGCTTATATTACTTATAGTGCTTCGATAAGTATGAAAAGAAATATAAGTATCATAATTAGACATTGTCAAATGTTGGGACGCTATCAAGAACGCTTGCGTACTTGGTAGTGTGCCCACACAAACCGTCCCTCGGTTTTGATATGACAAACTCACTTTGATTCTAATAAAATTGTCCAAGTGCTTAGGAACGCAATATACCTAAAAGGACAACAAGTGTGTGAACGTCCCCTAGGCTTAGGGACGCCAACTAACAGGAAGTAAGGACCAGCAAGAGACTACTTGAGCAAGGACGGAGTCCCAAACAAGTAGGAACGCAAGAAAGGAGTCCTTACTCACTAGCCGACAGGATGACATCACTCGACAATGTTTGATCATCCAAGGACACGTGGAGACCGATCCTGTAGCGGAGTCCAACACTACGTGGCGGAAGATCTTGTTGCAGAGTCCATCAACACGTGGCGACCGATCCTGTAGCAGAGTTCATCATACATAGCTGGATACAGGAAGCTTCCTCATCACCGCCCTACTACGTGGAGGAAGATCCTGTAGCCACGTCCATGAAGGGCATGATCGTATCAGAAGAATGACGCCCTTCCCCAAGTCCTATAAATAGCCCCAAGCATTTATTGTGACGCCAACGCTTTCAGGAATATTCAGAGAGAATCAGAGGAAAGCGACTCACTCAAGAACACGAAGAACTAACTCAAGAACTCAAGAACAGTGTTTAGACCTGAGTTAGATCGAGTGAGATTTTGTACCCAAACCACAAAACAGTTTGTAACCAAAAGAGAGAGAGAGAGAGTTCTGCGAAGTACTGTAGAACGTAGGAATAGAGTCCTTTAGTAGATTGAACTAGCTTGAGTTGTAGGCTTAAAGGAGTTCTTTACAAGTGAACTTAGGGAAAAGCTAAGTGTCAGAGAACTGTAAAAACTCGCCAGTACAACTGTAAGTACGTTCAATATAAAGGAAAGAACTATTCAAAAATCCTCCAAGGAGGTAGAGGTTTACACTCAAGGACTACTTAGTCTTGAGTGGTTCCTCTATAATTCATTGCGTTCATAACTTACCTGTCTAGTACTATTTCCGCTGCATTACTTAAGGACGCTCCTACACCTCGTAGGAACGCCTAACCAAAGGACGCCTTTACCTAAGTAAAGGACGTCCCTCAGTACTAACGATCCAACAATTGGTATCAGAGCAGGCGCTCTAGATTCTTACTGAGTTGCAGGTAAAAATGGACATGGAACCTATTGGAATCTCTTTTGTGAAGCCTCCGCGTCTGACGGACGGCAACTTCAACCGCTGGAAGACTAGATTTGAGAACTTCTGTAGAAGCACAAATTATCAATGTTGGAACGTGATCAGAAAAGGTGATGTTAAAGTTCCCGATGACAAGAAAGACAAAGAGGACGAGTGGGGTTCTGATGAGTTCAAGCTAATGGAAACAAATGCTAAAGCAGTGTGCTTTCTTCAAGCGTCCCTCTGTGAAAGGGATGCCACAAGAGTTAGCAATCTCCCTACAGCAAAACAACAGTGGGAAGCTCTTGAGAAATTTCATGTGGGAACTGCAGAAATGAAAGAGGACGTCCAGCTGAAAATCAAAAAGGAGTTCTATGCTTTTAGTATGTTGCCCAATGAAACGGTCAATGACTACTCGTATCGTTTTGAAGGTCTTGTCACCAAGATGAAGAACTTGGGTATTCCAGAATCAGAGATCTCCATGAGGAACAGAGTTCAAGTAGTTATTGATGGGTTGACTGGTGTCTGGAACTTTGATAGGACAACTTTCAAAGAAAACACAGCCAAAAAAACTCTAGATATGGAAGAGATCTATGGGAAGCTCAGGCAGTATGAAGAAAGAAGAATCTCCGACATGGCTCAGCTAGGAAAGAATCCTCAAACTGATCTTGCTTTGGCGTCCACAACACCAGAGTACGCTGAATACCTACGGGGCCAAAGAGATCTAGCATTGATGATGCAAAGCAAATCAAAAGAAAAGCTTGAGAACTTGCGTTCCAAAGAGAAAGAAAGCAAGTCAAAGGAAGAGATTGACTCAGATGAGGAACTATCTCTTATTCACAAAGCTCTCAAGTACTACAACAAGAAGAACAAGCATAGCAACAAGAGTAAGTCTTACAAAAAGGAGAGTCCCAAGTACACAGAGGCTGAAATGAAGGAACTCACATGATACAAATGCAACAAGAAAGGACATTTTGCCAAAAAGTGTACTGTGGGAACGTCCTCCAAGGATAAGAAGAAAGCTCTTATTGGAGCATGCACAGCTGCATGGGATGATCTCAGTTCAAGTGATGATGAACGTGAAGATCAATTTGCATACATGGCAGTGGAGGACGCCCTAGTTGTTGAAGAGAACGCCTCCGACAATGAACAAGAGGTAACTCACGATTCCATGATGCGTTCCTTAGAAAAATGTTCAAAACCAAAACTCCTTAAACTCATTGGTAAAATCATGGAGGAAAGTCTTGCTATGAAAAGAAGAATGGATGAACTTGAAGATGAAAATATTGTAGTTGAATGTGAAAACTGTAATTCAATGACTACTCAACTAGAGTCCTCATGTGAAGAAACTAAGTCCCTAAAAACTGAACTTATGTGTCTCAAACTTGAGAACGCCAAGCTTAGGGAAGAAGTGAAAGTTTTGGGAAAGAGTCCCAAAGTTGTGGAAGTGAAACCAATAGTCTTTGTCCCAGCTAAGCGTGGACTAGGTTATGAATTTGATACTAGGAACTCTCTCCCTAGCGATTTTGAGGCTAGCAAAACTTCAGAACTTGAACTTGAAAAAGAGAAAACCAAGAATCTTCTTGAAAGAATTAGAGTCCTAGAAAGTGGAGAAATAGGTCAAGAGGACTACTACACCAATTCCACCAGTCATAAAATTTACAAGAAAATTGCTAAAGGGGACGGCTCAAAGGTGTGCAATCCCCAAAAGATGAAGCAAAACAAAATTCAACGTCCCAACAAGAAGTACTACCTCGGTACTTACTATAGGACGTGTTGGTACTGTGGACAAGGTGACCACTTCAAATATGACTGTGTGAAACTGAAAGAAGATATTGCAAGTGGCAAAACTGCTAGGACTAACAATGAAAATGCTAAGTCCGTTCCAAAAGCTAATTCTAGGCGTCCTAGACGTTCTAAAAGTTCTTTCCGCAAGAATGCCATTTCTAATGATGTTAATATAAATGACTATATGCCAGAACCAGAGTTCTATTACTGTAATGAGCCAGGTAAGGAACACCTTGCCTGGGTCGCCAAGAACTAACCTTGTTTTGGCAGGTGGAAGTGAGGGGACACCCATGGATCATTGATAGTGGCGCCTCAAATCACATGACAGGAAACCAGATCCATCTCACTTCTATCCAAAATAGTGCCACGGGAGGAACTGTCTCGTTTGGCAACAAGGGCAAGGGAAAGATCAAAGGAACGGGAACTACTATTCTCAATCCGTCCATCAAAGCAACAAATGTGAGTCTTGTTGAAGGACTTGGCTTCAACCTTCTTAGCGTCTCTCAAATGTGTGATCAAGGTGAAAACCTAGTCACATTTGACTCAAAGGAGTGCCTTGTTATCAACAAGAAGTCCAACAAAGTTGTTCTCAAAGGAGTACGCAAGAACAATGTCTATATCTTCAATCAAGAGTTCAAGCCTAAATCAGAATTATGTCTATCTGCTTCAAAGAAGGACGCTGATCTCTGGCATCGCCGACTTGGCCATGCTGGACCAAGCACGATCTTCAAGCTTCACCAAAGAAATCTTGTGAAGGGACTTCCCTGAATTGATCCTGAGAGTGTTGAACAGTGCGAATCCTGTATCAAAGGGAAGCAAACAAGAACGTCTTTCAAGTCCAAGAACGAAGTAAGTACAAAGAAGCCTTTGGAACTTCTCCATATGGATCTTTGTGGACCAATGAAAACGTTGAGCTACGGTGGAAAGAGATACATTTACGTTCTTGTAGATGATTTTTCTCGATTCACTTGGGTTCTTTTCTTAGTGTCAAAAGCAGATTGTTTCAATGCGTTCAAAGTTTTCATCAAACAAGTGGAAGTTGCCCTTGAGACGCCTCTCAAAGCCATAAGATCAGACCATGGGACGGAGTTCCAAATCTCAGAATTCCTGACCTACTGTGATCAACATGGCGTCTCGCATAACTTCTCAGCTCCAGGGACTCCTCAACAAACTGGAGTTGTGGAAAGAAAGAACAGGACGTTGGAGGATATGGCTAGAACTATGCTTTTGGCAAATAGCGTCCCTAAGTACTTCTGGGCGGAAGCTATTGCTACAGCATGCTAAATCATCAATTGAGCCATGATCCGTCCTCTATTGAAAAAGACGTCCTATGAGTTGTTAAATGGAAAGAAGCCTCGCATTGACTATCTCAGAGTCTTTGGTTGCAAGTGTTTCGTTCACAACAATGATAAAGAAAAACTTGGAAAGTTTGATGCAAGGGGTGATGAAGCCATATTCCTTGGGTACTCTCTCACCAGCAAAGCATATAGAGTTTTCAACAAAAGGACTCTAAAGCTTGAGGAGAGTATTCATGTTGTGTTCAAAGAAAGTTCTTCTCACAAAGAAAAATCAAGTAAGAAAGAACGCTCCTCGTCACAAAAGCAGGACGACTCTGAAGACGAAGCTGAATATTGGTCCTCTGGAAAATACTATGTTCCTAAGGACGCTGCTCCAAATCCTGAAGAAGTCTCAATAGACGTTCCCAGTATCATCCAGGGAGTTCCCTCTCGTAGTGAATCTCTAGTTCAACAGGATGTGGCTGAATCAAGTCAACAAGGTGAGCAACGTCAAGGTGTGGACGCTTTCTCCGAGGGGGAACGCACCGAAGACGATGCTCAAGGTGATAGTGATGAATCTGATGAAGAGTTTGATCCAAGATTTGCTCAATTATTTCAAAGGGAGTCCCGCTTCTCTAGGGACCACCCAACATCCCAGATTGTCTCAGATCCTTCTCAAGGAGTTCAAACAAGGTCAGTTGCAAGCAAGTCCCAGAGCGTAAATCTAGCTTTCTATGCGTTCTACGCTTTTGTTTCTATGGTGGAACCAAAGAATATCAAAGAAGCACTCCAGGACGCTGACTGGATTCAAGCGATGCAAGAAGAACTCAATCAGTTTGAAAGCAACAAAGTTTGGACTCTCGTCCCACGTCCCAAAGGTAAAAATATCATAGGGACGCGATGGGTGTTCAGAAATAAGCTTGATGAGAGTGGACGTGTATCAAGGAACAAGGCAAGACTGGTGGCTCAAGGATTCAAGCAAGAGGAAGGCATAGACTATGATGAGACGTTTGCTCCTGTTGCTAGAATTGAGGCCGTTCGTCTCCTTATTGCCTTCGCCGCTCACAAAGGATTCAAGTTATTTCAGATGGACGTCAAAACTGCTTTCCTTAATGGAAAACTGAAGGAGGAAATGTACGTTGCTCAACCGCATGGTTTCGAGGACGCCTCTCACCCAGATCATGTGTACTACTTGAACAAAGCGCTTTATGGACTCAAGCAAGCTCCTCGTGCATGGTACGACAGGTTTGCGTCCTTTCTTTTGTCTCATGGGTACATAAGAGGTTCAATTGATAAAACTTTGTTCCTAAAGAAAGTTCACAAGGACATTTTGATTGCCCAAGTCTATGTTGATGATTTAGTCTTTGGTAGTACTAACATGAAACTTGAAGATGAGTTCAAGTCCTTAATGAGTAGTGAGTTTGAAATGTCTCTCATTGGAGAACTCAATTTCTTCTTGGGACTTCAAATAAATCAACTCAAGGAAGGGACGCGTATTCACCAACAGAAATATTCCGTGAAATGCTTGAGAAGTACGGGATGAACACGTCCAAGCCTGTTGCAACCCCTTGTTCTACCAACTCGCGTCTCAACGCTGATGAAAAGGGAAAGGACGTTGATCAAAAGCTTTACAGAGGAATGATTGGTTCTTTGCTCTATTTGACCGCAAGCCGTCCCGATATCATGTTTGCCGTTTGCTTGTGTGCACGCTTCCAGGCAAATCCAAAGGAGTCCCACATGCAAGAAGTTAAAAGGATCTTTCGCTACCTCAAAGGACGCGACGATCTTTGTCTTTGGTACCCTAGGAAGACGTCCTTCAAGCTTGTTGGCTACTCGGACGCTGATTATGCTGGTCATGTGATTGACAGAAAAAGCACTTCAGGAATGGCACAGTTCCTTGGGTCATGCCTAGTCTCTTGGGGATCTAAGAAACAGAACTCTGTGGTGCATTCAACTGCGGAAGCCGAGTACGTTGTTGCTGCCTCGTGCTGTTCACAAGTTATCTGGATCAAATATCAACTAGAGGACTACGGTATCAATCTTGAAACTATTCCAATTCGTTGTGATAACACAAGTGCTATTGAAATTTCCAAGAATCCTGTTTTTCATTCACGCACAAAGCATATTCATATAAGGCATCATTTCTTGCGTGATAATGTTGAACTAGGACTCATTAGTATGGAGCATGTAAGGACTGAAGACCAAATAGCTTGATATTTTCACTAAGGCGCTTGATAGACGTCCCTATGAGCATCTAAGGCTGCTCTTGGGAATGATAACTTTTAAGTAGCAAGTTCTGTTCTACTATTCTCTCTATTATTGGCTATGTTTTGTAGATTCTAATTGTTTAAGGACTGTTATGCATTGAATTCATATTTGCTAGGACGCTAGTCTAAAACTTCATATGTTTGCTATTTTGGAACGCCATTCAAATTTCTCTATTTGTCTCGAAAAGAGTATCCCTGATCACCCAACCCTCATTATAAGCCGAAATGATGGGAACTCTAAGCTTACCCTAGCCGAGAACTCTGCAAAAGCGTCCTATGAGCTTCATATTTTATTTTACGGGACGTACTTGCTTTGTTCTCAAATGGTTCGCAAGGTGATCACAAGGACGGTGAAAGTGGTTATTGGTTTGCTTGAAGAGGTAAATTTTTGCTAAGTCTGAGAGAACGCCATTGGTTTAAAAGAGAGAACGCGAGTTCAGTCCTGAAAGGAAGTTGAAGAGTCAGAAATTTGAATATTTGAAAGTTTGAACAGTGACCGTTGCTTTTGCTCAATGCTTAAGAGAGAAGTTTTTCCACGTGTCGCACAGTAAACAGTGGTAATTACAGTTTGTGCCACTGCTTCCTCTATATAAGGCCAGAACAGTCGCTCTCGTTCATTTATTATTCTCAACCACTTCCTTCTTGAATCAGTGCTCTGACCTCTCTCTAGAACTCCTGCAGCTTTCTCTCACTAAAATTTCATCTGAAAATGTCTCAACAACTAAAGAACGTGGCCGGATCATCTACCGGCGGGAAGCGTCGAAAGCTGGTGAAGTCCCACTATATCGAGAAACCTCAACCCATCGTCCTAAATGAATCATTGGTGGACTTCATCAACAGGAAGCCCAAGACGTTGTATAACTTGATAAGGGAACAGATGGATAGTCCTGAGGTGAAGACGGACGACATAAAGACGAGAAACTACGAGAAGTTCATTGAACGGTTCGTGATTCCAAGCCTCCACAACACAAATTACAAAGACTTGCCGGGAAGGATGGACGACGTTCTCTTCTTCTCACAGTTTGGAGGTGAGAATCAGGGTCCTCACTTGAACTTATCCCAGATCTCCACAACGCCGTCCTACCGGACTTTCCAATGTACCCAAGGGACTCTTTGGCGTACAAAATGCTAAAGTCCCGAGTGCCCAGTCCCTCTCCACCTCCTCAAGTCCCCACCATCACCACCAAATCTATCCTCCTGATCGGTCCGGGAATCGGAGGGTCTCACAATTTAAATTTATAAAACCGAACCTCACTTGTAGTAAAGAGGTAGGGTGTCGAACACACGGGAGTTCGTGCGTTGAGAGTACCCGAAAAGACTAAAAAAGAGATGAAAATAAAGACAAACGAAGGAAAACGAGAGAGATCTCCTCGGACCGACACAGGGTCACTTCGGTCCGAGGTAGGATCGAGGTTGAGTTGCACGGGACCGACGTAGAGCAAGTCGGGCCCGAGGTTCTGGGTAACTCGGTCTAAGCAAAATAGTAGATCGGTCTTGGGTTTTTGGGTTCCTCCCCCAACTAGACTTGGATATTCTACCTCAATTCAACCAATAAGTGTTTGATTCTAGTGAGATCGAGGTTGTTCGCCTCAAATCCCTCCAATCTACACCTCGACCCGAGGGAGCTTTCACTCACCTTCGATGCTAGAGACTTGTGATGGGATCGAGACCACTTTCGCTTACTCTTACCAAACACAAGCTCTAGATCCCTTGCTTTCACAAGAGAATTGAAGCTCAATGTAGAGAGGATTCACAAATCAAGCACTCAAGGCTATGGAATTGGGTTTTTCTACCCAAATCTAGCTAGGGGGATTCCCCCATAGCCCAAGACTATGGAATCTACTCCATATGGTAAGAGAAAAGCATAAACAAAATGGAAATCAAGCAAATCTCAATCAACATCATCCACTCAAACTCCAATTGCATTCAAACTCAAAGTGTCTACAAAATCCAAGTTCAAATCTACTAGATCAAAGCAAAACAAAGTACAAAACTCACAATTCCTCCTCTCTTCTCCACAGATCTCTCTTTCTCTTCCTTCTCTTCTCTTCTCCTTGCTCTCCAAGTCTTCCTTGAGCCTTTAAGAGTGAAATTGGGTTTGGTGTGTGTGTCCCACTCGTCTTCCTCCACACTCTCCCTCCTTTGATTGATCACTAATCACCTCTCTTTATAGCCTCTCATGGATTGGGGACCAAGGAATCCCAATTTAGAAAGGGGCAAATGTGGAAAGTTACTAAAAATATGCCTTAGGGAATAATCCTCTCGATTGCCGACTTAGGACCGACACGGATGCATCTCGATCTCGGGCCCGACATGGTGTATCTCGATCCAGGGCCTCGATCCTTGCCTTCTTCCTTGGTTTCCTTTGGTTCCACCTCATTCTTAGCTTGGCTCTTGCACTCCTTGACTTGGCTCCTTCCTTAGCTCCTCGAAATGGCCCTCATTCTTGCCATTTTACCTACAAAAACAAACAAACTCGCATAGTTTCCGACTCTTGAAGAAAACCGGGAACTAAGCTAAAAAGAGACAAAACTAACAAAGAAGAGAATGAAAAACACATATTCACAAGGAAAATCAGCTACTAAAACACCTCCAAAATGAGAGACATCACCTCCCATCCAAGCGTCCAACTCCTTCATCTCCCCTCTCAAAAACATCCAAATCTACTTCCTCAAAACCAACCCAAATTGTGGATAAATTTCCACCACACCTAAAGGAGGGACGCAGAAAACCCACGATCCAAGGCCCCTCAAAAAGGCCAAAACCTCAAGCGTCCCATCCTCAAAAACCCTCACAAAAAGGCCCAACTCCTCAAAAAGGCCTTCCAACCTCTCCAAGGAATCAACTCCTCCCCCAAAACCCATATCCATCGTTCAACTCCCCACTCCTCCACCGTCCCCACAACCCTCAAAGGCAAATGCCCTCATTCCTTTCCCCCCCAAAACTCATGCCTCACCTCTGAACCTTGCCAACTTTCCTTCCGCACCGGCCCATATCTCACCGCCCAAGGACCCCGAGACTCCAAGGTCCCGTCGTCCCTCTTCGGAAAGCGGTCCGGAAGAGGCTGGACAGCGTTCAACTTTAGAGCATACCTTTCGCCGTCGCAAAGCTGGCGAACAGCCTAAGGTGTTGCTAACCAAGGACGCTCCAGAGTCGGAGCACATCTCCTCCTCCTCCTCCTCTAGCTCATCTGAGAGCCAAAGAGGAACGCCTGCTGGTCAACCCTCCCCTTTCATAGATGTTGTTGGGGATTCAAATGACGAGGCGGAAGGAGTTGAGAATGCTCCAGCTGAGGAACAAGCTGCTGAGGACGCTGGTGAGCACCAGGTCGCTCACAAGGACGCTGAGCCAACCTTATCTGAAGAGCTCGAGCGTGATGCTCAAGAAGTCCCACCCTACAATCAATCCCTCCCTCTCCTAAATCCCCTCCCAACTCCTCAAGAAAACCCCTCCCCTCAAATCCAAACAGAATCCCACCAAGTCCCTGCGGACGCTGAACCACAAACAGAACATCAATCAGAGGTTCAGGACGCAGAGGAGACGTCCCAAGGAAGAGCTCCCTCTGAATCAGAACAGGCCACAGCTGGTGGCAATGAAGCAACTGATCAAGGCACAGAGGATGCTCCCTCCATGGACGCAGCTGAAAATGAGTCCGAGGACGCCGATGAAGAGTCCAATGATGATGAGGACTTTGAGTCTCCAAAGGGCAAGCGCAAAAGGAAAAATGAAGGTGCGCCCGTCAACATTCTTAGCCCACTAATTTACTCAGAAGAGTGGCTTGCCTCCTTTGATGATGAAGCCGTTCAGGAGTTCCTCGAGCTTCTGAGATTCCAAGGATGGCTGAACGTTGGGCCTGCGCCGACTACTGTCGACAAAGAACAGGTGAAGGCGTTCTACAGGGATTTGCGTTTCAAACCAAAAGATGGTTCACTCCACTTCAAAATTGAAGGTGAGAAAGCCTCAGTTACAGAACGCCAAATCCGATCCTTCTTGGGTCTAAGTCCTCGCAAGCCTCCGTCCGATGCTCTTAACTCACTTCCAGAAGGCGGATTTGAGACAACAGATCAAGAACTGCCTCTCGTGGAGCACATCTTTCAGGGAAAAAGGCCAATGGGACTTGATAGGGTAGCTCACGTGCTGAGCAAGGTTGGCGCCATCGCTCACTACTTCATTTGTCGCGCCATCCTTCCAAGGCAGGAGAAGCGTTCAATTGTGCAAACACATGACATCATTCTCATTGACGCTTTTCTAGAACGCCGTCCAATCAACCTAGCCAGAATTGCTATGCAACACATGGCTAAGTGTGGAAGGAAGAGGCATGCCTTGCCGTACCCTGGACTGGTCAAGCTCATTCTGCAGTCCCAGGATGCTTATGATGAGAACTCTCCATCTGAGGAACTCGGCTTGAAATGGAACGCTAAGAAGGGACTTGTAGAGATCAGGCACAATGAAGAGTTGCCTTCCGTGATCAAACAGTTAGAAGCTGAGGCTGAGGAAGCCAGAAAGAAAGCTGAGGAAGAACGCATGGCTGAGGAAGAACGTCTAGCTTCCATGAATCAGGAGTTCCCTCAGGAAGAAGAGCCAGCAGTAGACCTTGCCGCTCTTGATCAAATGCTTATGGCTTCTTCTCCCGTTCAAGTACCTCTCATGGACGCTCCTTCATCCAGTTCAGGACCAAGGCCCCGTTCTGCACCTGCAAATCTTGCTGAGCATCCTCCTACAGAACTCATGGGTGCGATCTTGGACAACCAGTGCCTCATCTTCTCAGCTCTCAAGGATTTGTCCTCTGCGTTCACCAAGACTGCTGAACTTAATGAACAACTGCTCAAGTTTTATCAAGACCAGAGCCGTTCCCAGTGATCGCCGTCTCCCAACCCTTAATCCCTCAATCGTTTTGCTTATGCTTCTTTTGTTTTAAACACTATGATCTTGGTTTGTAATAACCGTACTCTTATTTCCATTTGAATGGCAATCCACTGTTTGTGTGCATGTGTTTGTTCAAGCGCTCCACTGCTTTTAGTTATGTGTTTGTGCTAACGTCATTATCACTTGTTATCCTTTTCGATGATGCCAAAAGGGGGAAGTGTAAATTTGCAGAGATTCGCTATAAAAGTTATCTAGAATAAGCAAGTGCTAAGGGGGGAACTATTAAGTGAAAGGTCTAAGGAACGCCATGCTAGAATAAACTAGAGGACGTCTAGAAAATTCTAGGATGTTTTTCTCTCCTTAAAATCCAAATGTTAGAGAATCAAAGAATGAAAACTTGTGCTTACTGAAATTTCTCTAAGTGTTAGAGAACGCTTCTAAGTTTTCATGCATGCTAAATTCAAACATCAAAACTATTTTGTTGAAGAGTTTGTCATGATCAAAAAGGGGGAAATTGTTGGGACGCTATCAAGAACGCTTGCGTACTTGGTAGTGTGCCCACACAAACCGTCCCTCAGTTTTGATATGACAAACTCACTTTGATTCTAATAAAATTGTCCAAGTGTTCAGGAACGCAATATACCTAAAAGGACAACAAGTGTGTGAACGTCCCCTAGGCTTAGGGACGCCAACTAACAGGAAGTAAGGACCCGCAAGAGACTACTTGAGCAAGGACGGAGTCCCAAACAAGTAGGAACGCAAGAAAGGAGTCCTTACTCACTAGCCGACAGGATGACATCACTTGACAATGTTTGATCATCCAAGGACACGTGGAGACCGATCCTGTAGCGGAGTCCAACACTACGTGGCGGACGATCCTGTTGCAGAGTCCATCAACACGTGGCGACCGATCCTGTAGCAGAGTTCATCATACACAGCTGGATACAGGAAGCTTCCTCATCACCGCCCTACTACGTGGAGGAAGATCCTGTAGCCACGTCTATGAAGGGCATGATCGTCCCAGAAGAATGACGCCCTTCCCCAAGTCTTATAAATAGCCCCAAGGCATTTATTATGACGCCAACGCTTTCAGGAATATTCAGAGAGAATCAGAGGAAAGCGACTCACTCAAGAACACGAAGAACTAACTCAAGAACTCAAGAACAGTGTTTAGACCTGAGTTAGATCGAGTGAGATTTTGTACCCAAACCACAAAACAGTTTGTAACCAAAAGAGAGAGAGAGAGTTCTGCGAAGTACTGTAGAACGTAGGAATAAAGTCCTTTAGTAGATTGAACTAGCTTGAGTTGTAGGCTTAAAGGAGTTCTTTACAAGTGAACTTAGGGAAAAGCTAAGTGTCAGAGAACTGTAAAAACTCGCCAGTACAACTGTAAGAACGTTCAATATAAAGGAAAGAACTATTCAAAAATCCTCCAAGGAGGTAGAGGTTTACACTCAAGGACTACTTAGTCTTGAGTGGTTCCTCTATAATTCATTGCGTTCATAACTTACCTGTCTAGTACTATTTCCGCTGCATTACTTAAGGACGCTCCTACACCTCGTAGGAACGCCTAACCAAAGGACGCCTTTACCTAAGTAAAGGACGTCCCTCAATACTAACGATCCAACATCAAACGAATCCTAAATTAGTATTGGTCCTCGTGCCACGAAGACACTTTTTTGATCTATTGGGACGGTGTTAAGGACGCCCTCTGTACTTAACATTGTGCCCATTACGATCGTCCCTTGGTTTTGATATGACAAACTCACTCTGATCTAATAAGTTGTCCAAGTGTTTCAGAAACGCAGGTGATGAAAAGGACAAGTTGTGTAGCCGTTCCTAAGGTGTAGGGATGCTGCTTCTCAGAATAAAGGACTAGTATACTTCAAACGATAAGGACGCAGTCCTTAACTTCAATACCGGAGTCCTTACAAGGCTACCCGACAAGATGACATCACCCGACAAGCCTTGATCATAGAGTCCACGTGGAGGCAGATCCTGTACATGAGTTCATCACCACGTGGAAGCCAGAAGTTGTCAGGAAGCTTCCCTCATCACTATCAAAGACACGTGGAAGCCGATATGTCGCAACGTCCAAGAAGGGCATGATCGTCAGAGAATGTGTGCCCTTCCCAATTCACGATAAATACCCCCATTGGGCGTTTATTGTGATTTGACGCTTTAGAGAATATTCAGAGAATATTGTCATTCACTCAAGATCACCAAGAACATCTCAAGAACACCCAAGAGCTAGGTGTTAGATTGAGTGAGAAGCGTATCCAAAACACAAAACCAGTTTGTAAAGAAAAACCCAAAAAGAGAGAACAAGTCCTTACGATGAACTGTAAGGACGTAGGAATATCGTCCTTTAGAGATTGAGTTAGGTTATAGTGAACGGCTAAAAGGAGTATTACTAGTGGACTTAGGGACGTATACTTAAGTGCCAGAGAAGTGTAATCCTCGCCTTGTAACTGTAAGGACTCTCAATAAGAAAGGAAGAACGGCTATTCGAAAATTCTCCAAGGAGGTAAGGACTGCTTTGGTCTTGAGAGGTTCCTCTATAAATACTCGAGTTCCTTACTTATCTATTTTACTTGTTAAGTCTTTTACTTCCGTTGCACCTAAGGACGCCCTTAACATGTTAAGGACGCCCATTTCATTGACTTACGATCCAACAATTGATATCAGAGCGACCGCTCTAGATTGTTTGAGTCGCAGGTAAACATGGATATGGAACTACTGGATCGTTAGTACAAAGAGGGACGTCCTTTACTTAGGTAAAGGAGTCCTTGAGTCAGGCGTCTTTACGAGGTGTAAGGGCGTCCTTAAGTTGTGCAGCAGAAATAAACTAAACAGGTGAACTTTAGACATAATAGAACACAGCGATGTATAGAGGAACCACTCAAGACCAAGTAGTGCTTGAGTGTAAACCTCTACCTCCTTGGAGGATTTTTGAATAGATTTTCCTTTCTTATTAAACGTCCTCACAGTTGTACTGGCGAGTCTTTACAGTTCTCTGGCACTTAGCGTTCTTCCTAAGTCCACTAGTAAAGGACTCCTCTAAGCCTACAACTTAAGCGAGTTTAATCTTCTAAAGGACTCTATCCCAACGTCCTACAATACGTCGCAGGACTTCTCTCTTTTCTTTTGATTTTTTGATTACAAACAGTTTTGGTTTGGGCTACAACTTTTCTTTCGATCAAACACTAAGTCCTAGAGGTATTCTAAGCTTGTTCTTCGTGTTCTTGATCAAGGTCGCTTTCGCTTTGTATTCTCTGAATATTCTCTGAAAGGGTTAGCGTCACAATAAATGCATTGGAGCTATTTATAGGACTTGGGAAGGGCGTCATTCTCTGGGACGATCATGCCCTTTGGGGACGTGGATACAGGATCTTCCTCCATGTAGTATGTTGGTGATGGAAGGAAGCTTCCTGTATCCAGCTGTGATGGACTCCTCTACAAGACCTGCCTCCACGTGTTGATGAACTCTGCTACAGGATCTGCTTCCACGTGGTGATGGACTCTGCTACAGGATCGGTCTCCACGTGTCCTTGATGATCAAACATTGTCGAGTGATGTCATCCTGTCGGCTGCTGAGTAAAGACGCTTTTGAGAATTGAAGCTTGCGTTCCTACTTGCTTGGGACTGCGTCCTTGTTCAAGTAGTCATTTGTTCGGTCCTTACTTCCTGGTAGCTAGCGTCCCTTAACCTCAAGGACATCCATACACTTGTTGTCCTTTTTGTCACTGGCGTTCCTGAACACTTGGACAAATTTATTAGAATCAAAGTGAGTTTGTCATATCAAAACTAAGGGATGGTTGTGTGGTACACTAACAAGTACGCAAGCGTCCTTGATAGCGTCCCAACAATTTCCCCCTTTTTGATGATGACAAACTCTTCAGCAAAATAGTTTAGACTTTGGAACTCAGCATGCATGAAAACTTAGTAGCGTCCTCTAACACTTAGAAGAATTTCAGTAAGCACAATTTTTCAGCCTTTAATTCTCTAACATATGGATTTTAAGGACAGAGTAGCGACCTAGAACTTTTCTAAGCGTCCTCTTGTTTATTCTAGCATGGCGTTTCTTAAACCTTTCACTTAATAGTTCCCCCTTAACACTTGCTTATTCTACATAACTATTTTATAGCGCATCTCTGCAAAACTACACTTCCCCCATTTGACAACATCGAAAAGGATAAAAAGTGAATAAGGACGGTAACACAAAAACACAATTATAGGCAGTGGAATGCTTAAACAATCACAATGCATGCAAACAAAGTACTTGCCATTCTAGGAAATCAAAATTAATGTCATTACAAACCAACGATCAACAAGATCAAGTGTTTGCAAAAACAAAAGAAGCATAGGCAAAATAGATGTTGGATTAAAAGAGGGGGCGGTGATCATTCAGGACGTCTACTGGAGGACTCTTGAAAGAACTTAAGAAGTTGTGCATGAAGTTCCGCAGACTCCGTGAGAGTTTTTATCAGAACGCATTGGTTGTGCATGATGGCAGCCATTAGTTCTTGCGGCGGATACAACTCTGGATGATCAGGAGGGGGAATGGGGGCTTGACTGGAGCTTGAGGGAGGAGCGTCCATGGGAGGAGGCGGAGAGTTCGCCATTAACAACTGATCAAGGGCTTCATAATTGACGGCGTTCTGAGGTTCAGATTCTGGCGCTTTACCCATAGAAGCAACTCTTTCCTGTTCAGCCTCTAGAGCGAGCCGTTCTTGCTCTTGTTTCTTAACTTCAGCCTCGGCCTCTAACTGTTTCAGGATGGACGGCAGCTCCTCAGAATTTCTAATCTTGAGCAGTCCTTGCTTCTTATCCCAGTTAAGTCCGAGCAGTTCTGTAGGCGCAGAATCATCATAAGCATTCTGGGACTTCAGTATGAGCTTCACTAGACCTGGGTAAGGCAGAGCATGTCGCTTCTTCCCACACTTAGCCATATGTTGCATAGCAATTCTGGCGAGGTTAATGGGGCGGCGGTTGAGGAAGGCGTCCAGCAGTATGTAGTCATGAGTTTGTACTACTAACTTCTTTTCCTACCTTGGAAGGATAGCACGGCATATAAAGTAGTGTGCTATGGCTCCAACCTTGGAAAGAACGTGAGCTACTCTGTCGGTCTCGTAGGGATGTTTTCCACAAAAAATCCTTTCAAGCAGCGCAACCTCTTCGTCGTCCGTCATATCAAATCCATTTTCAGGGAGAGAGCTGAGAGCATTGGATGGCAGCTTCTGAGTACTTAGTTCCATAAAGGCACGGACTTGGTGTTCATTTAGAGAAGCAGGCTCATCATCTATTTTGAATTGCAGCGTACTGGCCTTGGACTTGAAGCGAAGACTCTTGAAGAACGCTCGAATCTGGTCATTATTGATTTCTGTAGGAGCAGGACCAATATTCAACCATCCTTGGAAGCGCAAGAGCTCAAGAAATTCTTGCACTTTCTCATCATCAAAGGACACGAGCCATTCTTCGGAGTAGACCAAGGGGCCTAGAATGTTTATCGGCTCGTCATTGTCCTTTCTCTTTTTCTTGGAGCTCTTTGGGGACTCATAATTCTCATCATCATCATCATCGGAGGTGTCCTCAGCGTCCTCAGATTCTTTTTCTTCACCGTCCTTGGCACCAACGTCCTCTGTGCCTTGGGCGGATTCATCATTGCCACCAGAAGCGGCCTGTGCAGATTCAGAGAGAGTCTTGCCATGGGACGGCTCACCGGCATCTTGAGCTTCTATTTCTTTTTCGTTTAGAAGGCTCAGCGTCTGCCGGGAGTTCGGTTTCTGTTTGGATTATGGGTGAGGGTTGATTTTGTTGGGTAGGTTGAGGGTTGAGTAGGGGAAGGCTTTGGTCATAGGGAGGGACCTCGGTAGCATCACGCGCAAGCTCATCGTCCAGACTGAGTTCGGCGTCCTTTTTCTGAGCGACCTGGTGCTCACCAACGTCCTCAATAACTTCAACAAATTCAGCTTCTTTGCCCTCGGCAGGAACATTCTCGACTCATTCGGCCTCATCGTCGGAGTCCCCTGTGATATCAACAAATGGGGAGGACTCATCGGCAGGTGTTCCATGTTTACTCTTCTCAAAAGAGCTTGAAGAGGAGGAACTTGAGGAGGAGATGTGCTCCGGCTCAACAGATTCTTGGACCAGCACCCTTGGAGTTTCACCGGATTTACGGCGTTTGAAAGTGTGCTCAAGGGAGGGACGTTTCTTTGCTTCCTCTAGACCAGATTCGGATGAAGGGCGGTGGGACCTGGGAGTCTCGGGGTCCTTGGGAGAAGAAATGTGAGCAGGGGCTGAGGGGAAGTTGGCAAGATTTAGGGGTGAAGGACAAAAGGGGACTAGAGCATTAGCTTTTGAGGGTTTTGGAGAACGGGGAGGAGTTGGGAGTTGGACAATTTTGAGAGAGGGTTGGCGAGCAAGATTTGATTTCTTGGAGGGTTTGGACGGGCCTTTTGAGGAGATAGGCCTTTTTGTGGAGCTGGGCTTAGAAGAGAAGGGGACGTCGGATGACTTAGCCTTTTTAAGAGGCCGTGGGTCATGTTTCCTTTTGGAGCGTCCCTCCGACAAGTCTTTGGGGAACTTGTCTACTATTCGGATTGGTTTTGATGAGGGGATTGGTTTTGAGGATTTTGAGAGGGGGGTGATGTCTCTCATTTTGGTGGTGTTTTAGTGGTTAATTTCCCTTGTAAATATGTGTCTTTTGTTCCTTTCTTTGTTAGTTTTGTCCCTTTTTAGCTTAGTTCCCGATTTTCTATGAGATTCGGAGACTATGCGAATTTGTTGTGTTTTGTAGGTAAAATGGCGCATTTGAGGACGTTTTGGAGGAGTTTCCAAGGAGGAGCAAAGCTAGGAAGCAAAGGAGCGGAAGAGCCATGCAAAGAACGAAGAGGAACTCAAGGAAAGCCAAGAAGAGAAGAGGATCGAAGCCCCGGATCGATGTACCAAGAATTCGGGCCCGAGTTGGCGCATTGGAGGCTCGGACCGAGGTCCACCACGTCGGGCCCGATGTCCATGCGTGTCGGTCCAAGTCGGCTTAAGTGAGGATTGGGCTCCAAGGCACATTATTGTGATCTTCCACTTTTGCCCTTCTTCTAATTTTGGAAATCCTTGGTCCTCAATCAAAGGAGGAGGATAATTAGAGAGAGTTTAGAGGAGCTTAGGGGGAGCCACATCTAATTACTCTAAAAGGCTCAAAGGAAGACTTGGAGAGCAAGGAGGAGAAAGGAAGAGGAGAAGAGGAGAGAAATCGGTGGAGTTCTAGGAGAGATTAGTGAGTTTGAACTTGTTTTGCTTTTGTTTAGTGGATTTGAGAGTGGACATTGTGAACCCCTTTCATTTGAATGCAATTTGGCCTTGATTTGAGTTTGATGATTGAGATTTGCTTGCTTTGCTATTTGATTTCTTTTTACTCTTACTTGATGGAGTAGATTCCATAGTCTTGGGTTGTGGGGGAATCCACTAGATAGGATTGGGTGTGAACCCCCAATTCCATAGCCTTGAGTGCTTGATCTATGAATCCTCTCTACGTTGAGCTTCAATTCTCTTGTGATAACAACGGATCTAGGGCTTGTGATTGGTAAGAGTAAGCGAAAGCGATCTCGAGCCCGTCACTAGACCTAGCATCGAAGGAGAGTGAAAACTCCCTAAGGTCGAAGTGTAGAGTGGAGGGATCGAAGGCAAACAACCTCGATCTCATAAGGATCAACACTTATTGGCTGAATTGGGGTGGAATCACCCAAGTCTAGTTAGGGAAGGAACCCAAAAACCCAAGACCGATCTACCATATTTGACAAGACCGAGTTACCCAGTACATCGGGCCCGACTTCCCCAGTGTCGGTCCCGGCCAAACTCACATCGATCCATCCTCGGACCGAAGTGACCAAAGTCGGTCCGGGTTGTTCCCTTTGATTTTCCTTGTTTTTGCCTTTCTTTTACCCCTTTTTAGTCTTCTTGGTACACTCAACGCACGAACTCCCGTGTGTTCGACACCCTACCCTTATACTTCAATTGGGGTTCGGTTTATAAATTTAAATTTTGACCCTCCTATCCGGAACCCATCAGAATTTTGGCGCCGTTGCCGGGGAGTTCTACTTGTTTGAGGTACCATCTTTTGTTGAGTCTTTGATTTTGTAGTGATTTGGGTGAGGGACTAGCCCAAACCCCTTGTCTGTTTTGATTTGGTTTTGTTTGTGTCTTTGGTTTTAGGTGTATGTGAGCTCGTTCCGTCCGAGGAACACTTGAGTTCGATTTTGTGTGTGATCCGGAGAGCATTATCAAACAAGCTCAAAAGAAGAAAAGGATGGAGAACCAAGTACAACGTGATGAGGAGGTTGATAGGATGAGGGCCGACATGGCTCGTATGCAACTTGAGATGGCAAACCGAGATGCCGAAGCTAGGAGAGAGCGTGAGCAAAGGATGAGATTGGAGGCTCAAATCAACACCCACCCCCGGAATGCACGTCAATATATGCATCCGGAGTTGAAGGTGCCGGAACCGGCCATTGTCTTGCCGGAGGTGTCAAAGAACTTTGAGATCAAAACTCAATTCATCTCACTTATCAAGAGGGACCAATTTCAAGGAAGACCAAATGAGTGCCCGATCGAGCATGTGAAGCAATTCAAGGATCTATGTGAGACCATCTCGACGGATGAGGAGACGCTTGAGTACGTGCTGATGACAGGCCCAAAGTACTTTACCAAACTAACGATAGGGCCCCGGGTCAATCAACAAAAAATATTCGTATCACGACCCCGTTGTAGTACGGTGGTCGAGGTCGATCACAGGGAATTATTTCATGCGCATTTGAACGGTCGATTTGTCTAACACAAACACAATGGGAAGAGAACACACGCGAAGCAACTCGGGACCGAGGTTGTCAATCTCGGGACCGAGGTAGCTAGGCACAAACAAAGTCGGGCTCGAGGCTAGGGGACTCGGGCACGACGCAACAATCAATATAAAAGGAGAGAAACAAGCTATGCTAAGGAGATCCTAGGGCTAGGGGTTCATGCCAACATCAACTTCACATGCTATCATATAGATCAATGATCTGGCTTTCGCCTTAGACATAGATCAACAATTCCAATCAAATCATGCCATAAATCTCAAGGAACTAGGCTTTCGCATTCATTCAAGCCAAACGACTCTCTATCTACTCCTACTCGACCGCGGGATTAAGAGATCCTCTCTTCATCCCTTCGAACCGACTTTCCTAGGCTTCTAACAAAGGATCTTGCCCATAGGGTAAATAGACATGGATTTAGGCAATCAAGTCATGAAATTGGTTCAAGCACATGCAATTGAGTTGGGGTTTTCGCCCCCTACCCTAAGATCAAGCTAACTACTCACTAATCATGGAATTCAAGCTAGCAATCATCAAAGACCATAGGCAAATCATGATTCATGCAAGTCAAATCCACAATCAATAACACAAACTCAAAATCAAAGCCAAAGCAAACTTGAATTAAACTAAGGAAGAAGTACTCTTACAATCTCAACTCCCGCTCCAAGCCTAAGGGTTTCTTTCCTCTCCAAGGAAAGGAATTCACCCAAATCCTCCTCTAGATCTTAGGTTCTTTCCCTCCCTTGGAGAAGAGTCCACCCCCTTCTTCCTTCTACCCTCTCAAACGTCCCTCTCTACTCTCTCCCAAAGTGTATGTGATTCTAGATGTTCCTCTAATGAGAGATTGCAAGGGTTTAAATAGAGATTATTCCCCCTACTACAAAGACTAGATTACCCTTCTAAACTTCTTGGGCTCCAAGGCTTCTCCTTGACCTCCAAGGCTTCTAGAACTCCTTGCTATCCAAGGCTTCTAGACTCCTTGACCTCCAAGGAAGCAAATATAGTTTTGGGAATTAACAAGAAAATCCCAAAAAGAAAGGAATCCGGAGCCACGACCGACATGGATCGACACGGAGAGAACTCGGGCCCGACTTGCTTCAACCTCGGTCCAATGGCATGTCTTTCATGAACCTCGGGCCCGAGTTGCCACACCTCGGACCACCACCTCGGGCCACCATGGTACCTCGGGCCCGACATGCTGGGTACCTCGGTCCTAAGGCATTTTTCAGCTTGTTTTGCTCCGTTCTCTCTCGTTTTAGCTCCGATTGACTCGATTCTTTCGCCATTCTCTTCGTCTTCACTTGAGGCTTCTTCCCATGCATTGTTAGCTCCATTTTGGCTCCTTTTTCATCCTTGAATTCCTCCATGATGCCATGCTCCAAACTTCATGATTTTTGCTCCGAAATGCCTACAAAACACACAAAACGCGCATAGTCTCCGAATCTCATAGAAATGCGGGAACTAAGCTAAAAAGGGACAAAACTAACAAGAAAAGAAGGAAAAAGGACTAAAACTGTTGAGTATTGGAGCCTGATTCGGATCGGGCGGGAGAAGACGGTGTGAGCCAAGAACCGAAGGACGAGGAAGAGAAGTCGAAGAGAATACCGGAGGGAACACCGGAGGGAATCGCCGGAACCGCGACCGCGGGTAGGGAACCCGCGACCGCGGGTGGAGTGCGGGAAGCCGCGACCGCGGCTTGGTGTCCCGCGACCGCGGGTCGGAAGGGTTTCACGGCTGATTCGTTCTCAGCGGCTGAAACGCGGGCAGAGGACCTTAAAACGCGGGCACGTTTTTGGAGGGTGTGACCGAGTTTCGAGACGTCCGCGGGATTTCGACGAGAAGATTCTATCCTTTTTTGGGAGATATTATTTCTTGGGAAATAAGATGTCTTGTGGCTCTAGTTTTCCTATTTATACTAAACTTTGATATTGTAATTGGTGCGCTTCACCATTGAGAGAAAATCCTGAAAAGAGAGATTGAGAGGTTAGGTTAGGAAGATCTTGATCAGGGTAGATCTGAAGATCAGTGTCCTTGTAATCCTTGAGTCCTCTGATTGATCTAGTGGAGATTCCCTGGCTTGGTAGTGCCCCCAGACGTAGTCCTTGTTACGAACTGGGTCAACAATTGCTCGTGTCTTTGTCTTGGTTTTCTTACTTTCCGTCTAATTGCAGGAACGATCAGGGGCTTCCGCAGGTTTTTCCCCAACAAAAACTACCAAGGAAAATGATTCGCTCTATTTTGTATAGGTTAACTCTTGTATTTTAGGGCTATATTGAGTGTGTTTAGGTTAGAGTTTGTGGTAATTGTAATATCTAGGCCAAAGACACAAGAATTCAAGATTCAAGAGTTTTAAGGCGTTTTGAGCTGTCTGCGCGACACCGCTTCCTTGCGAAGGCTATATCTTGAGCTACGGAGGTCGGATTGAGCTTATTCCGGTGCCATTGGAAAGCTAACTTCAAGGGCTTAAATTCATCGTTTTACACCGAAGTCAGATTCCAAGCCGAATATGGTCAAAACAGCCTCCGAAGTGACACCAGCGATTCTGTCAAGATACCACGACCGCGGCCTGAGAGACGTGACCGCGGTGGCTGCCGAGACCGACTTGTTCTTCTCTGTCGTAAAAGCGCGGGCGCGGTGAAGGCGACGCGACCGCGGTGATGCCGGATCCGAAGCGGGTTGAAATCTTTCTATCTTGTTTCCTTTTCTATCTTTTGCCGCTTTCCTTATCTATCTCGTGGATCTTGTTCCTTGGGCTATATAAGGAGGAGTCAGCCTTAGGTTTTTTATATATTCTACCTTCTACCTTCTTCCTCAAGTTAGGTTTATAGTTTAGTTATGGAGAGCTAGTCTCCTTGGGTTTGTTCAAGGGAGAAGCTCTGATGTATGAACTCGTGAGATTTTGGTAATTGATTTCTATCCTTTGGTTATTATTAATTCTCTTGTGCTTCATCTTATGATTGTTGATTGTTTCTCTAGGATTCGCGACCCTATTGAATTGATTAGCTTTCTACTGTTTGATTAGGTTTGGACCGTGGACAAAACTAATCTGTGAAAACAACTTAACCTAGACTTGTTGTCTATGCAACTAGGATTAAGAAGAGAATTGATTGTTTTATCTTGCAATTGACTCGTAGCTTGATTGTTTGATATTATATCCTGCATATCCTTGTTCTCTATGCTAATTCTAGGTTTAAGCGTCCTTGCCTAGGGTTATAGAATTGCTTGGACCGTGGACTTGCGATTGTTAATGATCACGATAGGAATTAACCATAGGTGTGAATGAAATCAATGGATAAATCTATGATCGAGGGATTATATCATGAGTGGATCTTTTGAATGAACTTGTCTCCTTATCAATTGTTTCCTCATATTTGTATGTTTGTTTATTTGTTAGTTGTTTGTTTCTTAGATTAGTTTAGTTTATCTTTCCCTCTTCAATCCCCCCTATCTTTGGTTGATAATTATATTGATACTAGAAGCCTTAAGTTCTCTTGGGTTCGACCCCTTACTTGCTTACTATACTTAGTTTGTTTGTTTGGGTTATTTATCTTTGATCTTGGCACGACGACTTTAGCCGAGTCAGAAAACACACTTAAAACACTACCAAATTGAGAGACATCACGTGCTACTCAAGGCCTTTAAGTGGTCGTTGGGAGGCAAGGCATTGCATTGGTTGGAGAGCCAAGCGCCTCGATCCATCACATCATGGAGGGCTCTCACCGAAGCATTCCTGATGAAGTTCTTTCCGCCAACCAAGACAACGGAGCTTAGAAGGAAGATAGCAAGTTTTCAACAAGGAGCCCACGAGCCACTCTTTGAGGCTTGGGATCGGTTCAAGGAAATGTTAAGGCAATGTCCAACGCATGGGCAACAACCTTATGTTCTCCAAGACATATTTTTCCAAGGAATCAACCCTGCCACCAAGGACAAGTTGAACCTTCACACCGATTGTGGGTTCATTGATTTGTCACCGGAGCAAGCATGGGAGTTGCTAGACAAACTCTCCGACTACGAAGCCATGTACGGAGTTAGTCAAGTAAACAAGGAGGCAAGAGTCCAAGGAGAAGGTACAAAGAGGCTTTACGACCCAAAGAATGAAGAGGTGGATAAGGATGTGAAGATCCAATTCCTTGAGGATGAGTTGAACAAGATGAGGAGGCAAATGAATCACTATAAGCAAACCACAAGAGCATGTGAAGAATGTGGTTCTTTGAAGCATGGAGCTCAAGAGTGTCCCAATGAACGTCAAGTTCGTTTGGCCGAGCAAATCGAGGAGGCACAATATGTTCAAAGAATCTATGGAGGAAGAGCCAACTTCAACAATGGGGGGAATGAAAGGTGGAACCAAGGCCAAGCCAATGGCTACAATAACAACTACAACCAAAATGAGCCAAGGGCCCAACCACCACCATACCGACCTCATGGGTTCTATGAACAAACACCACCATGAACACCCAATTCAAGGAGTTTGGTGTGTGGAGAAGGAAAGTGGACAATCAATTTGTCCACATGGCGAACCAACTTCCAAGAGAGGAAGGGAGACTCCCGGGCCGACCCGAGGAGAATCCCCGTGCCTTAGAACAACAAAATGAAGTTCGAGCCATAGGTTTGAGGAGTGGACGGAGTTTGCCCGAGCCACAAGTGCCAAAGACAAGAGAAGAGAGTCGGACCGAGTTGCCCAGCACCTCGGGCCCGACGTGCTATGAAGTCGATCCAGAAGATGGAGAGAGTCCCCTGAACCGGACCGAGGAGGAGTTGAACTCGGGCCCGACATGCCCTGTAGTCGGACCGACGTTCCCAGATTTGTCCTACCCTAGGACCGAGGTTCCAGACATCGGTCCCGATGTTGATCCCACGTCGATCCAGGCTGAAAATGTTGAGAGAGGTCTAGGCCGGTCTAAGGAAGTGGATTCAACCAAGAAACAAGGCGGCACAACTCTTTCTTACCCATTGAAGAAGCCAAAGGAAGTTGTGGAGGGCAAGTTTAAGAGGTTCTTGAAGCTCTTGCAAGGCTTGAATATCACCATCCCATTCACCGAAGCTCTAAGTGAGATGCCATCCTATGCTAAGTTCTTGAAGGAAATTTTGAGCAAGAAGAGGTCGATTGTGGAAATGCAAGATGAGGTGAAAATCTTGGAGCTACCTCAAAAATTGGGTGATCCCGGGAGATTTGCAATTACCGTGGGGATTGGATCCCAAAACTTCAAGGCTCTTTGTGATTTAGGAGCAAGCATATCGGTTATGCCCATGAGCATATGGAGAAGGGCTAACCTCGGAGATATGGAGCCGGTTGACATGAGTCTTACTATGGCCGATGGTTCATCTACGAAGGCCATGGGAATCTTAGATGACGTCCCGGTTAGAGTTGGGAGGTATTTTATCCCCGACAATTTTGTGATCCTCGATATGAAAGAAGACCCTTTGGTGACCATCATTCTTGGAAGGCCGTTTCTAGCCACGGCGGGTGCCAAATTTGATGTAAGAAATGGAAAGGTGACTTTCGAGATTGGCGAGGATAAGGTAGAGTTCCATTTCAACAAAGCTCTTAATGAACCGGATGCTTTGGCGATCTTGAAATTGGAGGAAAGTGCCAAGCGTAAGAGAGAGGAAGTGGAACCCACAAGAGAGGAAGAAGCACCTTTGAGGAATCATGACATGGTCAATGCTCAAGTCCATGAGGAGTCAAGAGATGGAGATAGTCCAAGAGGCCATGAAGAGTATCCTTCTCTATATCCTTTTGATGTGGGAGACTCTTATATTTGTTTGAGTGACTTGAAAGAGGATCTAGAGGATAGTTTCATATGTTTGAGTGATTTGAAAGAAGATTGGAGCTATAATATCATTGAATCTCCTAGAAATTCTCTAGATGTTTTTGGTGTAGGGAATGAAGATCGATTTGAGAAGGAGCAAGAGGTGCAAACTTACACTTTGGAGGACAAAGGTGAAGGAGAATTTGGAGACCATGCCTACATCAACCACAAGTGGTGGTTTTATGGTTATGAGGGGCGTGGAGATGGACATGACCGCGGTGATCAATTCACCATTTTTCACCCTCCGTGAAGGTCGAGGTTAGAAGTTAAGCTAGTGACTTAAAAGAAGCGCACTTCGGGAGGCAACCCGAGCTTAGTAGGTTCATTTTTGTAGTTTTTAGTTTAGTCTCTTTGTCTTAGCTTAGATTCTTTCTAATCTCTCTTTAGCATGTGTTTTGTGGAATTGTGTGTTAAATGAGCTTCATGATTGAGTATGGTAGTGGTGAAAATAATAAAAGGACTTGTGGGTAGAGAATTGCCAAGAAGAGGGAATTTTAGGAAGCCAAACCGAGCCGGACCGAGGTACCCAGGACCTCGGGCCCGACGTTGGCATCGTCGGTCCGACTTCGACGGTCAACCTTAGTCTTGATTTTGTGGAAATGCCCATTATACCCCTTTGACCTAACTTTGCCTCTTACCCATTTAAAGCCTTCTTTCCCATACCTACTGTTGGGACAATGTTAAGGACGTCTTCAGTAATTAACATTGTGCCTAGCGTCCCTTAGTTTTGATATGACAAACTCGCCTTGATCTAATAAAGTTGTCCAAGTGTTTCAGGAACGCATGTTGAAAAGGACAACAAGTTGAGGATTAGGTAGCCGTCCTTAGGAAGTAAGGACGCTACATCCTTCAGTGAACGGCTTGGTAAAATACAAACAAGGACACCGTCCTTAATCATTACACTGGAGTCCTTCAAAGTTGGCCGACAAAGTGACATCACCAGACAAGCTTTGATCATGATCTCCACGTGGAAGAAAATCCCGCATCCAAGCCTAACGGAATTGCCAGTAAGCTTCTTTGATCTTCAGAGCAACACGTGGAAGCCGATTACTGTTGCAACGTTCCCAAGGGCATGATTGTCAGAGATAAAGTTGCCCTTTCCCAATGTCACTATAAATACTCCCCAGAGTATTTATTGTGATGTGACGCTTCAGAGAATATTCAGAGAATTTGTCAAGTCGCTCAAAAACACCAAGAACATCAAGAACAAGCTCAAGAACAAGTGAGACTTAGGTGTTAGATCGAGCGAGAAGCGTTCAACAAAATCACAAACTGTTTGTAATAGAAAAGAACAAAAAGAGTGAGAGAGTCCTTACGACGAACTGTAAGGACGAGGTGATAGTTTCCTTTAGAGAAATTAAGTTAGGTTACTCTACAGGCTTAAAGGGGTTGTTACTAGTGGACTTAGGGACGCCAGTCTAAGTGCCAGAGAAGTGTAACCGCTCGCCAGTGTATTGTAAGGAAACTTAATAAGAAAGGAAAAAGCTATTACAAAATCCTCCAAGGAGGTAGAGGTTTACACTCAAGGACTAGTTGGTACTTGAGTGGTTCCTCTATAAATCAAAAGCGTTCCTTACTTATTGTCTTAACCTGTTTAGTCTTTTGATTTCCGCTGCGAACCAAGGAAGTCCTTGATCTTTATTAAGGACATCCTGGTGAAGGACGACCTTAACTCTGTTAAGGACGCCCTTGTATTTCTGACTAACGATCCAACAATTGGTATCAGAGCAGGCGCTCTAGATTCTTACTGAGTTGCAGGTTAAGATGGACATGGAACCCATTGGAATCTCGTTCGTGAAGCCTCCGCGCCTGACGGACGGCAACTTCAACCGCTGGAAAACTAGATTTGAGAATTTCTGCAGAAGCACAAATTATCAATGCTGGAAGGTAATCATGAAGGGTGATCTCAAAGTCCCTGAAGACAAGAAAGACAAAGAGGATGAATGGGGTCCTGATGAATTCAAGCTTATGGAAACGAACGCTAAGGCTATATGCTTCCTTCAAGCATCTCTCTGTGAGAGGGACGCCATCAGAGTCAGCAACTTGACTACGGCAAAAGAACAGTGGGAAGCTCTCGAAAAGTACCACATAGGAACAGCTGAGATGAAGGAAGATGTCAAGCTTGAAATTAAAAAGGAGTTCTATGCCTTCAGAATGCTGCCTAATGAATCTGTAAAGGACTACTCAAGTCGCTTTGAAGCCCTTGTGACCAAAATGCGAAACTTGGGTATCCCAGAAGCTGAAGTCTCAATGAGGAACAAAGTTGGAATAGTCATTGATGGACTCACAGGAAAGTGGAACTTTGATAGAACCACGTTCAAGGAAAACACCGCTAACAAGACCCTGGATATGGAAGAGATCTATGGGAAGCTTAGGGGTTATGAAGCAAGAAGGGAAGCCGATTTGGCTGAATTGGCAAGAAATCCTCAAACAGATATTGCATTGATGACCTCAACACCAGAGTACGCTGAGTATCTTCGTCGTCAACAAGAACTTGCTATGATGGTGGAAGCCAATAAGAATGAGAACCGTGAAAAGATGCGAGTTCAAGCTGTGAAAGAAAGAGAAAGCAAGTCTAAGGAACAGCTTGAAGAAGAGGAAGGACTTGTTCTTTTTAACAAAGTTCTGCGTTCTTTTGGAAAAAGAAGCAAACATTTCAACAAGCACAAAATGCCCAAGAAGGAAGTTCCTAAGTACACAGAGGCAGAGATGAAGGAACTTACTTGTTTTAAATGTAACAAGAAAGGACATTTTGCTAAAAAGTGTACAACAGGAATGTCTTCAAAGGATATGAAGACAAAGGCTCTCATTGGAGCGTTTGCTTCTGCATGGGATAACATGAGTTCTGATGATGAAGAACCCAATGAAGAAGAGGCCTACATTGCTCTTGAGGACGCCTTCGATAATGATCAAGTGGCTTTCATGGCTATGGAGGACGCCACAGTTGATGAGGAGGACGCTCCTAAATCTGAAAATGAGGTAACCCGTGAGTCTATGATGAAATCCTTAGAAAGTTGTTCTAAAACTAAACTCATAAAACTCATTGGAAAAATCATGGAAGAAAGTGTGATTATGCAAAAGAGAATGGATGAACTGGAAATTGAAAATGAAAACATTGTTGTTGAATGTGAAAATTGCAGTACTATGTCTATTCAACTAGAGTCCTCATGTGAAGAAGTTAATTCCCTGAAAACTGAATTAATGTATCTCAAGCTAGAGAACGCTAACCTTAGGGATGAAGTCAAAGTGCTAGGAAAGAGTCCTGTAGTTGAAGAAGTTAGACCTATGATGTTTGTCCCAGCCAAAAGGGGACTAGGATATGAGTCTGATTCTAAGAACTCTCTCCCAAGTGACTTTGAGGCTAGTAAATCCACAGAACTTGAACAAGAGAGGGAGAAAACCAGGAATCTTCTTGATAGAATTAGAGTCCTAGAGAGTGGAGAGAAAGGTGAAGAGGACTACTATACTAACTCCACTGGTCATAGGATTTACAAGAAAATTGCTAAAAGGGAAGGTTCTAAAGTTTGCAACCCTCAAAAGATGAAACAAAACAGGATCCAACGTCCCAATAAGAAGTACTACCTCGGTACTTACTACAGGACGTGTTGGTATTGTGGTCAAGGAGATCACTACAAGTATGAGTGTTTGAAACTAAAGGAAGAGTTTGAAAAGGGAAAAGCTGGTAGGACTAACATTGAAAATGAAGAGTCCGTCCCTAAGACTAAGTCTAGGCGTTCTAGACGTTCTAGGAGTTCTTTCCGCAGATATGCTACTTCAAATGATGTGAACATTAATGACTACATGCCAGAACTAGAGTTCTATTTCTGTAACGAACCAGGTAAGGAACACCTTGCCTGGGTCGCCAAAAACTAACTTTGTTTTGGCAGGTGGAAGTGAGGGGACGCCCATGGATCATTGATAGTGGCGCCTCAAATCATATGACAAGAAGCCAGATCCATCTCACTTCTATCCAGAGTAGTGCCACGGGAGGAACGGTCTCGTTTGGCAATAAGGGCAAGGGAAAGATCAAAGGGACGGGAACTGCTATTCTCAATCCATCAATCAAAGCAACAAATGTCAGTCTTGTTGAAGGACTTGGTTTCAATCTCCTGAGTGTTTCCCAAATGTGTGACCAAGGTGAAAATTTAGTCACATTTGACTCAAAGGAGTGTCTCGTAATCAACAAGAAGTCCAACAAAGTTGTTCTCAAAGGAGTTCGCCAGAACAATGTCTACATCTTCAATCAAGAGTTCAAGCCAAAATCTGAGTTGTGCTTATCTGTTTCAAAGGAGGACGCTGACCTCTGGCATCGTCGTCTTGGACATGCTGGACTAAGCACAATTCTCAAACTGCATCAAAGAAATCTTGTGAAAGGACTTCCTCAAATTGATCCTGAGAAGATTGAACAATGTGAAGCATGTATTAAAGGGAAGCAAACAAGAACGTCCTTCAAATCTAAGAACGAAGTCAGCACAAAGAAGCCTTTGGAACTCCTTCATATGGATCTTTGTGGACCAATGAAGACGTTGAGTCATGGTGGAAAGAGGTACATTTACGTTCTTGTAGATGATTTTTCTCGTTTCACTTGGGTTCTTTTCTTGGCTTCCAAAACAGATTGCTTTAATGCGTTCAAAGTCTTCATCAAACAAGTGGAAGTTGCCCTGGAGACGCCTCTTAAAGCCATAAGATCAGACCATGGAACGGAGTTTCAGAATTCAGAGTTCCTGGTCTTCTGTGATCAACATGGTGTCTCGCACAATTTTTCAGCTCCAAGGACTCCTCAACAAAATGGTGTTGTGGAAAGAAAGAATAGGACGCTGGAGGATATGGCAAGGACTATGCTTTTAGCCAATAGCGTTCCTATGTACTTCTGGGCGGAAGCTATTGCTACAGCTTGTTATATCATCAATCGTGCCATGATCCGTCCGCTGCTCAAAAAGACGTCCTATGAATTGTTGAATGGAAGGAAGCCTCGCATTGATTATCTCAGAGTGTTCGGATGCAAGTGCTTTGTTCACAACAATGACAAAGAACGACTTGGAAAGTTTGATGCAAGGAGTGATGAAGCTATATTTCTTGGATACTCTCTAACCAGCAAAGCATATAGAGTTTTCAACAAAAGGACTCTAAAGCTTGAGGAGAGCATTCATGTTGTGTTCAAGGAGAGCGTTTCTCATAAAGAAAAACCAAGTAAGAAAGAACGCTCTTCCTCACAACAGCAGGACGATTCTGAAGACGAAGCTGATTTTGGGTCCTCTGGAAAATATTATGTTCCTAAGGACGCCACTCCAAATCCTGAAGAAGTCTCAGTGGACGTTCCTAGTATTGTTGAAGGAGTTCCCTCTCGAAGTGAATCTCCAATTCAACAAGATGTGGCTGAATCAAGTCTGCAAGGTCAAGGTGTGGACGCTCTCTCTAAGGGGGAACACACCGAGGACGCCTCTTCAGATGATGAAATTGATCCTAGGTTTGCTCAACTATTTCAAAGAGAGTCCCGTTTCTCAAGAGATCATCCAACTTCTCAGATTGTCTCCGATCCAGCTCAAGGAGTTCAAACCAGATCAGCTGCAAGCAAGTCCCAAAGTGCAAATTTAGCCTTCTGTGCGTTCAACGCCTTTGTATCTATGGTGGAACCAAAGAATATCAAAGAAGCACTTCAGGACGCTGATTGGATCCAAGCAATGCAAGAAGAACTTAACCAGTTTGAAAGGAACAAAGTTTGGACTCTCGTCCCTCGTCCCAAAGGGAAAAATATCATAGGGACGCGCTGGGTGTTCCGAAATAAGCTCGATGAAAGTGGTCGTGTGTCAAGGAACAAGGCAAGACTGGTGGCTCAAGGATTCAAGCAAGAGGAAGGCATTGACTATGATGAAACCTTTGCTCCCGTTGCTAGAATTGAGGCCGTTCGTCTTCTCATTGCCTTTGCCGCACACAAAGGATTCAAGCTATTTCAGATGGACGTCAAGACTGCCTTTCTAAATGGAAAACTCAAGGAAGAGGTGTATGTTGCTCAACCGCCTGGTTTCGAGGACGCCTCTCATCCAGATAATGTGTACTACTTAGACAAAGCTCTCTATGGACTCAAGCAAGTTCCTCGTGCATGGTACGACAGGTTTGCGTCCTTTCTTCTGTCTAATGGCTACACAAGAGGTTCAATTGATAAAACTTTGTTCATTAAGAAAGTTCACAAGGACATTTTAATTGCCCAAGTCTATGTTGATGATATAGTCTTTGGTAGTACTAACATGAAACTTGTAGATGAGTTCAAGTCCTTAATGAGTAGTGAATTTGAAATGTCTCTCATTGGAGAACTCACCTTCTTCCTGGGACTTCAAATCAACCAACTCAAAGATGGGACGCGCATTCATCAACAAAAGTATGTCCGTGAAATGATGGAGAAATTTGGGATGAATACGTCCAAGCCAATGGCAACACCTTGTTCCCCAAATTCACGTCTTTATGCAGATGAACAAGGGAAGGACGTTGATCAAAAGCTATACAGAGGAATGATTGGCTCTTTGCTCTATCTGACCGCAAGCCGTCCAGACATCATGTTTGCAGTCTGCTTGTGTGCACGCTTCCAGGCAAATCCAAAGGAGTCCCACATGCAAGAAGTTAAGAGGATCTTTCGTTACCTCAAAGGACGGGACGATCTTTGCCTTTGGTATCCCAGGAAGACGTCCTTCAAACTAGTTGGCTACTCTGACGCTGACTATGCTGGACATGTCATTGATAGAAAAAGTACTTCAGGAATGGCACAGTTTCTTGGTTCATGCCTAGTCTCATGGGGATCTAAGAAACAGAACTCTGTGGCGCTTTCAACTGCGGAAGCTGAGTACGTTGCTGCTGCCTCGTGCTGTTCACAAGTTATCTGGATCAAATATCAACTTGAGGACTATGGTATATCTCTTGAAACTATTCCTATTTTGTGTGATAATACTAGTGCCATAGAAATTGCTAAGAATCCTGTTTTTCATTCTCGCACAAAGCACATTCATATAAGACATCATTTCTTGCGTGATAATGTGGAACTAGGAATTATTAGCATGGGACATGTAAGGACTGAGGACCAAATAGCTGATATTTTTACCAAAGCACTTGATAGACGTCCCTTTGAGCATCTCAGGCTGCTCTTAGGGATGATAACCTTTAAGTAGCAAGTCCCGTTCTGCTATTCCCTCAATGCTTGGCTATGTTTAGTTGATTACATAATTGCTAAGTACTTTATGCACTAATTTCACTTTTGCAAGAACGCTAGTCTAAAACTGCTGTGTGCATATCATGAGAACGCCTTTGAATTTCTCTATTTGTCTTGAAAAAGAGTTTCCCTGATCACCCAACCCTCATTATAAGCCGAAATGATGGGAACTCTAAGCTTTCCCTAGCCGAAAACTTTGCAAAAGCGTCCTATGATCTTCACTTCTTTTTTACGGGACGTACTTGCATAGTTTTCAAATTGGTTCCTAAGGTGATCCCAGGAAGGATGTGTAAATTCTGTGAACGACAGCTATAATCTGAGTTGAGGACGCCAGTACAGTACAGGTTCATTCGGAACGCGCCCTTTTTGGAAGTTGAACAGTTGCCGTTTGAATTTTGAAATGAGGAAGTTACCAGCGTGCCCCTCACCAACCTCCTATATATACATTGATTGAAACGGCTGTCAGAACTTTCGCACGCTAAAATCTCAAAGCTCCGTTTTGCTCTGACTTCTCTCTAGATTTCCGGCAACATCTCTCTAGCTTTCCGATCAGTCTCCGACGACCTCTCTCCGATCAGCTCAGAATGTCAAGGGTCATGAACACTTCTGGTTCGTCTTTGAGTGGGAAGCGCAAGCGTCTTGCTAAGAGGAACTTTTACGTCGAAGGTCCTCCAGAAATTCAGATTGACGAGATCTTGAAGGACTTCATCGACACAAAGCCACGCACTCTCTATGTTGTTGTGGTGAACTACATGAAGGACTGCAAGGATCAAGTCCGTCTTCGCAATCTGAGGACGTTCTTGGATCGATTTGTGGTGCCCGTATTGAGGAAGACAGGGGGAATGGACGCTCCTTTCTGTGGAGGCACCAACATTTTCTTAGAGGCGTTCCAAGGTCAAGACTGGAGGATCCCCTTAATTGAATCCATCCCAGACCTTTCCAATGCCCGATTTGTGGATCTTCCCCCCACAGCATCAAAGAAAAGGTTAGTGAAACCAAACTCCAATCCCTTTTCTCCTTCATCCCCTCCCCGAGCTATTACCACCAAACCTACTCCCCCTCCATCTCGTCTTATCCGCTCCTCTCTCCCACAAAAGGCTTCCTCCTCCCAACCTACAAAAATCTTTGACAGATTTCCAACTAATGTGGAGGAGCGAACCAAATTCAAGCATGACCGTCCTCACCCCAAACCCCTCAAAAGGCGAAAGCTCGCCAAGGCCAAGCCCAATCCCATTCCCCTTGACACCCCTTCAACCACACCTTCACCAATCGACATCCTCGACCCATCCATGCCTGACCCTACCCTTCTCCAATTAAAGCAGGCCTTCCCTGATGTGGACATCTCCCCATCCCCATCTCCTCAAAATTCCCCTTCCCCCTCCGCCCCTCCCACTCCCAAATCAAGGGGCCACTCAGCTGAGAGGGACGACTCCATAGAAGCGGAGTTTGGCTCTGCTAACTCTGAGGAGAATTCTACAACAGTCGTCCTGGATGAACTCAAAAGACAGCAGATTGCTGAGGACGAAGAGCTTTGTCGCCAAATTGCAAATCAATGCGACAATGTGGTACAAGAGGACGCTCTCATTGTCGATGAGCAAATATCTGCTGATGCTCTTGAGATTCCTCCATGGGAAGCCGTCCCAATGGACACGGGGGATAAGTCTGCCCCCAAAGGAAAAGGTGGACAAAAGCGTCCACGGAAAACAAAAGCGTCCAAGGACGCAGCTGGTCCATCTGAGGGACAGGCTGATGAAAATCTCCAGGAAGGAGATAATAATGAAGGAGAAGAAGATGAGGATGATGAAGAAGAGAATGAGGACGGTACTTCTGGTCCGCCCAAAAAGAAAAACAAGAAGTCTGAGCATATTCTTCCTCCCCTCGTCTATGATGAAGCCTTCCTCAGCCAGTTTTCTGAGGCCAAGGATCTTGTTGAACTTTTAAAAGTTCAAGGGTGGCTCAAGATCTCAGAAGAGAACGTCAAGGTTGATCCCAAGCTTGTGCAGGACTTCTATTATTCTCTCAATATCAACATCGAGAATGGAACAGGGACGTTCTTGGCAAATGGAGAGTCTGCTACTTTTTCTGAGAAGACCATCCGCCAGCTGATGGGGCTAGACAAACAGCGTCCAGGGAATGACGCTTTGCACAGAGTTCCGGCTTCCGGCTTTGGGATAGAAGGCGAGGCACTGAATGCCTTATTCCGGAGGATCTTCAATGGGAAGACTCCAGATGCAAATGACCGGGTTGCTTCAGTCCTGTCTCACACTGGTGCTATGGCACACTATATGATCTGTAGGACTATCGTCCCCAGGCAGGAGAAGAAGTCGATTGTGCAAACTATTGACTGTCTACTCTTGGACGCCTTCCTTCAAGGCTGAAAGATCAACTTGGCCAGAATAATGATCGAGCACATGGCCAAGTGCACAAAGAAGAATCATGCTCTTCCCTACCCAGGATTAGTCAAAGCTCTCCTAATCGAGAACGATGCTTACACTCCTGGAGAAGAAACTACTCTGGGATTGCCATGGGATCAAAAGTATGGCGTCCTGGAGATAAAGCACAGCCTTGAGCTTCCCTCCATCAGGAAGCAAATTGAGAAAGAGAGAAAAGAGGCTGCAAAGAAAAAGAAAGAAGAAGAGGCCGCCAAGAGAGCTGAAGAGAAACGACTAAGGCAGGAAGCTGCTAAGAAAGCTGCTGAGGACGAGCGTGCTCGACAAGAAGCTGCAAAGAAAGGGAAGACTGTTGCTCCTGAGCCTCCCTTGATAGTTGATACTGAGGAAGACCGTGCTGCTCGCTATGCTGAAGTTGATCAGTTATCGTCCTTCTTTAATGCTGATCAGATGGACTTCAACTTCTCGCCTTATCATCTTCCTCCTCTTCAACAGCCGTCCTACTTTCAGTGCTCTCCTGCTCCGTCCAACACAGAAGCATACTCTGAGAAGCAGCTGTACGCCCTCATCCTTAACAATCAAAATGTTCTTGCGCAACAAGGGAACGCCATCATTCAACAGAACAACGCTGCCATGCAACAGAACTACCACTATTTTCAGGCCGTTAAGACTCAGAATGACTTGATTAAGCTGCTAGTCCAGTCAATTCACAGGGATAGTACAGAGGGAGACACCCAAGAGGAAGAGGAACCTGCTGCGACGGACGCCAATGTCAATGATCAAAGCCGTCCTGCTGGATCACCTCCCTCCTAACCCTTTATTCCCTCGTTATTTTTGCCTGTGCTTCTTTTGTTTTTCAAACACTTGTCTGCTTGTCTGTAATGACTTCATTCCCTTTCAATGGCAAATCTTATGTTTGTGTGCATCTGTGTGTTTAAGCGTTCTCTTGCCTCTAATTGTGATTTTGTGCTATCGTCCTTAAGCTAACTTGTTATCCTTTTCGATAATGCCAAAAGGGGGAAGTGTAGTTTTGCAGAGATGCGCTTTTAATAGTTATCTAGAATAAGCAAGTGTTAAGAAGGAATTTCAGTGAAAGGAACTAAGTTTAAGAGGGACGCTAATTAAGAAAGAAATAGAAAGCCGTCCCTTCATACTTGTGCCTATATACTTGTGCCTATAGATTATTCCCAAATGTTGAAAGGACGTTCTTTGAGTTTTCAAAGCATGCTAGAGCTTAAGTGCAAAATGTTTATTGCCCAGAGTTTGTCATCATCAAAAAGGGGGAAACTGTTGGGACAATGTTAAGGACGTCTTCAGTAATTAACATTGTGCCTAGCGTCCCTTAGTTTTGATATGACAAACTCGCCTTGATCTAATAAAGTTGTCCAAGTGTTTCAGGAACGCATGTTGAAAAGGACAACAAGTTGAGGATTAGGTAGCCGTCCTTAGGAAGTAAGGACGCTACATCTTTCAGTGAACGGCTTGGTAAAATACAAACAAGGACACCGTCCTTAATCATTACACTGGAGTCCTTCAAAGCTGGCCGACAAAGTGACATCACCAGACAAGCTTTGATCATGATCTCCACGTGGAAGAAAATCCCGCATCCAAGCCTAACGGAATTGCCAGTAAGCTTCTTTGATCTTCAGAGCAACACGTGGAAGCCGATTACTGTTGCAACGTTCCCAAGGGCATGATTGTCAGAGATAAAGTTGCCCTTTCCCAATGTCACTATAAACACTCCCCAGAGTATTTATTGTGATGTGACGCTTCAGAGAATATTCAGAGAATTTGTCAAGTCGCTCAAAAACACCAAGAACATCAAGAACAAGCTCAAGAACAAGTGAGACTTAGGTGTTAGATCGAGCGAGAAGCGTTCAACAAAATCACAAACTGTTTGTAATAGAAAAGAACAAAAAGAGTGAGAGAGTCCTTACGACGAACTGTAAGGACGAGGTGATAGTTTCCTTTAGAGAAATTAAGTTAGGTTACTCTACAGGCTTAAAGGGGTTGTTACTAGTGGACTTAGGGACGCCAGTCTAAGTGCCAGAGAAGTGTAACCGCTCGCCAGTGTATTGTAAGGAAACTTAATAAGAAAGGAAAAAGCTATTACAAAATCCTCCAAGGAGGTAGAGGTTTACACTCAAGGACTAGTTGGTACTTGAGTGGTTCCTCTATAAATCAAAAGCGTTCCTTACTTATTGTCTTAACCTGTTTAGTCTTTTGATTTCCGCTGCGAACCAAGGAAGTCCTTGATCTTTATTAAGGACATCCTGGTGAAGGACGACCTTAACTCTGTTAAGGACGCCCTTGTATTTCTGACTAACGATCCAACACCTACCACCCATCACCTTCATAACCACCTTCCCAAAATACCAAGCTCCCCTCAAAAACCCCCAAATCGATTCCTACCTCCATCACACTCGATCCCCAAGCAAACTTCTCAACAATCTCGATCCAACACCCTAGCCATCCCCAACATCGATCCCAAGGGCTAAAATCCCAACAAGTCCCATAGTTCTTCATCCCTCTTCTAGATCTAGGAGGAGAATTTGAGTTCTAAGAAGTTTGATTGCTAGCAAGTCTTTGTCTCTTCCAATTTGGTATGTGAATCTCAATCTTTACTTCATTCCTTGTGAATTTCATGCTTTCATTGTTTAAATTGAGATTTGCCATGATTGAATGAGATTAGATCTTGAGCATCCATGGTGTCTTGCATGAATAGTGGAATTTGTTCTTAATTGTTGATTATGCATGCTAGAACCTACTTGGAACTTCGATTGATGAAGAGAAATGGTTGATTTTGGATTTTAGGAGCATGATAGAGTGTATTTTGGGTGAAATAGGTAGAGAAGTCGAATTGAGGCTCGGACCGAGATGCCCAGATCTCGGGTCCGACGTTGAGAAGTTGGTCCAAGACTCGGACCGAGGTTGAGAACCTCGGGCCCGATGTCCTGTGTTGGTCGGTCCTAGTGCTATTTCGCTTTCTCGTTTGTGAGCTTTAGGATTCATGAGCTTGATTGGTTGTTAAGGCTTGTTTATCATGATATATCATCTAGCTTGACCATTGTGGAGTGATTCTTTGTTCATGCATGTTGGATTTTGTGGATTGAGTGTCTAGAAGACAAGTATGGGGTCATAATCTTGTGTGATAAGTGGTTAGTTGTTGCAGCATGTGATCTTGTTGTGGTTGTATAGATCTTATCTTATAGTTCTTTGCTTTGATTGTGTGTAGGTACCATGACAACCCGAGCATCTTCTTCACGAATGGAGAGGCCATCAAAGAAGTCCAAGAAGTCAAAGAAAGTGCAAAGGATGGATGATGTGCAATTTGAGGTTGATGATGTGGCTCGAGAATATGAGTGACTCATGGGTCTAGCCCACCACACTCGGTGGCTAGATTGGGAGGCTATAAGGCGTATGAGTATGGATGAGGCTCTTACCCGGTGCTACTCTCATATTGGGCTTAACGTGATTCTACAACGGAACAACACTCACTACCCCGCCTTAACGTCCGAGTTTATAGCAACATTCAAGTGCACGTATGAAGGAGTTGAGAGTGATGGCATGATCTCCTTCCAATTGGGCAACGAGTTGCAAGAGCTCTCACTTAGGAATTTGGCGGTCTACCTTGGATTACCTTTTCCGAGGGATGAAGCTTTTGTGGACAACGAGAAGGTTAACTATCTTTGGAGATATGTAGCCGGAAAGAGTGAGATGAGAAAGGGAGCCCCAACCAATGAGATAGCAAGTCCCCTCTTCCGAGTCATGATCCGAGCTTTAGGGTGTGCCATCTTTGATAGGCACGAGCTAAGCAAGCCCATGAAGGAAGAAGCCATGTTGCTTTATGAGATGTTGTTTCAAAATGAGAAGCGGATGAACCTCACGTGGCAATGGGTGAAAATGGTGAGAGATTTCCAAAGCTCATCATGGATTTACTTTGGAGGGATGATTGCTCACTTGGCCCATCGTCTTGAGGTGGATTTGTCCAAGTACACGCCGGCCCCGAATGGTGTAGAGTTCATGGATCTCAAGTATTTCAAGAAAGCCAACATCATTAAGGAAAAGGTTGTTCCCGGCTTCATCGACCAACTTGTGCCTCATTCCAACTTTGACAAGGTGCACATACCCTTGGGGCCTCGTCTCTTTGATCTCACGAGCTATTATAATTGGTTCCAAGTATGGGCGGGCAAAGAGAATCCTTATGGAGAGCCGGAGGGGACACTTGAGTGTAGAAGACGAGCACAACACATTCGTTTCACTACCCCTCAATCTTCTCCGGACACCGAAGATGAAGAGCCCAACCAATTTTAGTTTGCAAGAAGAGAGGCTATGAACGTTGACTCGCCTCAAGAAGAAGAAGAAGATGGCGGATACCGCAATTTTCTCACCGACCAAGCTCCAACACTACTCGACCGAGATGCAAGTCACCTCGGGCCCGATGTCCATCAACGTCGGTCCGACACCTACTTGCCCGATCCAGTTCCTAGTGGTTATGAGAGAGGAGCGGGAAGTGGAGCAAGGCAAGAGCAACCGAGCTATGGAGGGTACGAAGGTTATGCCCAATGGTATGGGCCCGGAATGGTCTTCCCCGAACCTCAACAATCGGTGGACATGAACTTCCTAGCCAACCAATTGGCTCACCTCCAACTCCAACAATCAAGCATGCTACAAGAGGCACACCAACTCAACCTTCAACAACAACACTTGAATTTCCATCAACAACAACTCTCCCACCAACAAGAAGACTTCCAAGCCCAATTTGAAGAAGTGAACCGCAACATTGCTTACACGAGGCGTGATGTGGATGACTTGAGATCGGTCGAGGACCAAAGATGGAGCGTTTAAGAAAGCTTCAATGGATGGATGGTCGGGAACTACTCTTCCCGAGAGGACCCATGGACGCGCCCCACACCTCAACTTCAACCTCCAAGTCAAGATCCTTTCCATGCCCATGTGTACGAGCGAGAGAGGCAAGCACGGCTCCAAAGGGGATGCCGCCGAGGACACCCTCCAAACTAAGCCTCAACATGCCATTCAAGAATAAGAAATTGTGAGCTTTCTTAACACTTGTCTCTTTTACTTTTGAGTTTTGATTTCTTTTTAATGATGAGGACATCAAAATTTTAAGTATGGGGTGGGTTAGTAGCTCATAATTCCATGTGTAGGTTTCTTGTGTTTGTTCTTGTCTTGTTAAGGGATGTTTTCTTTTGGATAGTGGCATGATTTTGCATGAATGATGATTGAATTTAATGGTTTGTATGGATGAGTTTGTTTTGCTTTTAAGAAAAATTTTCGAAAAATCCATAAAAATGTGAACATTTCGTGTGAAAAATGTTAAAAAGATTTTGTTTTTGGACTAGGAATTCCCATCTTAGATGTCCATATGAAGGCTAATGATAATGTGAGCATGTAAAGTCCTTTGCATATTTTTGGATAGTTTAGCCTCAAAATGGATGTTGCTTTTGATGTGATATGATATCTTGCATGTTTTTATTGAGCACATGAGTTCTTGGGTTTTTGCCATTTTAGGGATGTTTGTTCATATTGCATATCCCTCATTTTCTTGTGTGATTAGCTCATGCATGCTAAGTAATACTTGCTATTGAGGTGTTTATCTATTTTCCAAGACCAATATGAGATTTGTTCTATGCATTGTCACATTGATTTGAACTTTATTTCATTTAGTCACAAAATGTTCCATATCCTACCTTGAACATAAACCTTTGTTTGTAGCCCCGTTTTATCCTTAGACCTATGTTTGAAACTCCTCAAAAATATGATTCCTAACCTATATGACTTGACCCTTATGGGATTGGACTTTAGTGAGAGGTTTGGGAGTGTATTTGGAGAGTTGAGATTCTCTTTGGTGAAGGGCAAAGAATGGAGTTATAAATCAAGTGGGTAGTGCATCTTTGTTGAAAAGAAAGAAAGAAGAAAGAAATGTTGGAAAAAAGTAGTGGATTGAAAGCAAAGAGCTTAAGTGAAGAAATGGGCACCGACCGAGTTAAAGTGCATATCGGGCCCGAGTTAGTGTGCAAGTCGATCCTAGTGGAAAAAGTGTGAAAAATCCAACAAAAAGTTTAGTGCAAAGATGAAGTGGAAGGTTAAGTGAAAGAGTGGGTTGAAAGTTGAAAAGAAGAAAACAAAATTCAAAGTCTTTTGGATGAGTGTAAGATGAAAGTGGAATAATTTGGTGAGTTTGGTGAGAGACTAGAAAGTTCAATCCCCATTGTAAGCACCACAAGACCAAAATGATTCCCACCTTAAGAAATACCAAAAGCCCCATTACAACCCGGCCGAATGGAACCTCTTTGAGGACCTCCATTGAGCCAATTGGTGATATTAGCTTCAATAGTAAAGTCTTTACTTGCATGATTCTTGAGTATGAGTGTTCATTGTTAAACCTAAACACATGATGAGTGATACACATTTTCACATACCTAAAGTGAGGCATTGTTGCATTAGACTTTATTCCTTGAACACTTGATCATGTGTGATGATGTAATCTTGCTAGCATATCTATCACTTGTGCTTACTTGATTGATTTTTCATATGAGGCTTTACTTGAAGATTGTGCTTCGGTCTTGCTTACATTGTTATTGCTTGAGGACAAGCAAGTTTAAGTATGGGGTATTCTGATGTCTCTCATTTTGGTGGTGTTTTAGTGCTTAATTTCCCTTGTAAATATGTGTCTTTTGTTCCTTTCTTTGTTAGTTTTGTCCCTTTTTAGCTTAGTTCCCGATTTTCTATGAGATTCGGAGACTATGCGAATTTGTTGTGTTTTGTAGGTAAAATGGCGCATTTGAGGACGTTTTGGAGGAGTTTCCAAGGAGGAGCAAAGCTAGGAAGCAAAGGAGCGGAAGAGCCATGCAAAGAACGAAGAGGAACTCAAGGAAAGCCAAGAAGAGAAGAGGATCGAAGCCCTAGATCGATGTACCAAGAAGTCTGATCGGTCCGGGATCGGAGGGTCTCACAATTTAAATTTATAAAACCGAACCTCAAATTGTAGTAAAGAGGTAGGGTGTCGAACACACGGGAGTTTGTGCGTCGAGAATACCCGAAAAGACTAAAAAGAGGAGAAAATAAAGATAAAATGAAGGAAAACTAAAGAGATCTCCTAGGACCGACACAAAGTCACTTCGGTCCGAGGTTGGATCGAGGTCGAGTTGGTCGGGACCGACGTGGTGCAAGTCGGGCCCGATGTTCTGGGTAACTCGGTCTGGTTCAAAAAGTAGATCGGTCTTGGGTTTTTGGGTTCCTCCCCCAACTAGACTTGGATATTCTTCCTCAATTCGACCAATAAGTGTTTGATTCTAGTGAGACCGAGGTTGTTCGCCCCGAATCCCTCCAATCTACACCTCAACCCAAGGGAGCTTTCGCTTCACCTTCGATGCTAGAGACTTGTGATGGATCGAGATGCTCTCGCTTACTCTTACCAAACACAAGCCCTAGATCCCTTGCTTTCACAAGAGATTGAAGCTCAATGTAGAGATGATTCACAAATCAATCACTCAAGGCTATGGAATTGGGGTTTCACACCCAAATCTAGCTAGGGGATTCCCCCATAGCCCAAGACTATGGAATCTACTCCATTTGGTAAGAGAAAAGCATAATCAAAAGGGAAATCAAGCAAAACTCAATCATCAACATCCAATCAAACTCCTATTGCATTCAAATTCAAAGTGTCTACAAAATCCAAGTCTCAATTCTACTAGATCAAAGCAAAAACAAAGTTCAAAACTCACAATTCCTCCTCTCCTCTCCACCGATCTCTCCTTCTCTTCCTTCTCTTCTCTTCTCCTTGCTCTCCAAGTCTTCCTTGAGCCTTTGAGAGTGAATTTGGGTTGGTGTTGTGTGTGCCACTCGTCCCCCTCCCCCCTTCTTTTTCCTCTAATTGATCACTAATCACCTCCTTTTAACCTTCTCCTTGGATTGGGGACCAAGGAATCCCAATTTAGAAAGGGGCAAATGTGGAAAGTTGCTAAAAATATTCCTTGGGGAACAATCCAATCCTATGCCGACTTGGACCGACACGGAACGACCTCGCGCCCGACGTTGGGAACGTCGGTCCGGTTCACTGGGTGCTCGATCTCGGGCCCGACTTGATGTATCTCGGTCCAGGGCCTCGATCCTCGTCTTCTTCCTTGGTTTCCTTTGGTTCCACTTCATTCTTAGCTTGGCTCTTGTACTCCTTGACTTGGCTCCTTCATTAGCTCCTCGAAATTGTCCTCATTCTTGCCATATTACCTACAAAAACAAACAAAGAAGAGAATGAAAAAACACATATTCACAAGGGAAATTAACTACTATAACACCTCCAAAATGAGAGACATCAAAGTCAGGCCCGAGTTGGCGCATTGGAGGCTCGGACCGAGGTCCACCACATCGGGCCCGATGTCCATGCGTGTCGGTCCAAGTCGGCTTAAGTGAGGATTGGGCTCCAAGGCACATTATTGTTATCTTCCACTTTTGCCCTTCTTCGAATTTTGGAATTCCTTGGTCCCTAATCAAAGGTGGAGGATAATTAGAGAGAGTTTAGAGGAGCTTAGGGGGAGCCACATCTAATCACTCTAAAAGGCTCAAAGGAAGACTTGGAGAGCAAGGAGGAGAAAGGAAGAGGAGAAGAGGAGAGAAATTGGTGGAGTTCTAGGAGAGATTAGTGAGTTTGAACTTGTTTTGCTTTTGTTTAGTAGATTTAAGATTTGGATATTGTGAACCTCTTTGATTTGAATGCAATTTGGCCTTGATTTGAGTTTGATGATTGAGATTTGCTTGCTTTGCTATTTGATGGCTTTTTACTCATACTTGATGGAGTAGATTCCATAGTCTTGGGCTATGGGGGAATCCCCTAGCTAGGATTGGGTGTGAACCCCCAATTCCATAGCCTTGAGTTCTTGATCTATGAATCCTCTCTACATTGAGCTTCAATTCTCTTGTGAGAACAAGGGATCTAAGGATTGTGATTAGTAAGAGTAAGCGAAAGCGATCTCGAGCCCGTCAATAGGCCTAGCATCGAAGGAGAGTGAAAACTCCCTAAGGTCGAAGTGTAGATTGGAGGGATCGAAGGCAAACAACCTCGATCTCATAAGGATCAACACTTATTGGCTGAATTGGGATGGAATCACCCAAGTCTAGTTAGGGAAGGAACCCAAAAACCCAAGACCGATCTACCATATTTGACAAGACCGAGTTACCCAGTACATCGGGCCAGACTTCCCCAGTGTCGGTGCCGGCCAAACTCGCATCGATCCAACCTCGGACCGAAGTGACCAAAGTCGGTCTGGGTTGTTCCCTTTGATTATCCTTGTTTTTGCCTTTCTTTTACCCCTTTTTAGTCTTCTTGGTACACTCAACGCACGAACTCCCGTGTGTTCGACACCCTACCCTTATACTACAATTGGGGTTCGGTTTATAAATTTAAATTTTGACCCTCCGATCCGGAACACATCAGGGGGACTAAGGAGCAGGACGTTTGCTGATCGGTCCGGGATCGAAGGGTCTCACAATTTAAATTTATAAAATCGAACCTCAAATTGTAGTAAAGAGGTAGGGTGTCGAACACACGGGAGTTCGTGCGTCGAGAGTACCCGAAACGACTAAAAAGAGGAGAAAATAAAGACAAAACGAAGGAAAACAAAAGAGATCTCCTCGGACCGACACAGGGTCACTTCGGTCCGAGGTAGGATCGAGGTCAAGATGGTCGGGACCGACGTGGTGCAAGTCGGGCCCGATGTACTGGGTATCTCGGTCTTGAACAATTACTAGATCGGTCTTGGGTTTTTGGGTTCCTCCCCCAACTAGACTTGGATATTCTCCCTCAATTCAACCAATAAGTGTTTGATTCTAGTGAGATCGAGGTTGTTCGCCTCAAATCCCTCCAATCTACACCTCGACCCAAGGGAGCTTTCGCGTCACCTTCGATGCTAGAGACTTGTGATGGGATCGAGACAACTTTCGCTTACTCTTACCAAACACAAGCCCTAGATCCCTTGCTTTCACAAGAGAATTGAAGCTCAATGTAGAGAGGATTCACAAATCAAGCATTCAAGGCTATGGAATTGGGGTTTTCTACCCAAATCTAGCTAGGGGATTCCCCCATAGCCCAAGACTATGGAATCTACCCCATATGGTAAGAGAAAAGCATAAACAAAATGGAAATCAAGCAAATGTCAATCATCAACATCAAATCAAACTCCAATTGCATTCAAATCCAAAGTGTCTACAAAATCCAAGTCTCAATTCCACTAGATCAAAGCAAAACAAAGTTCAAAACTCACAATTCCTCCTCTCTTCTCCACCGATCTCTCCTTCTCTTCCTTCTCTTCTCTTCTCCTTGCTCTCCAAGTCTTCCTTGAGCATTTGAGAGTGAATTTGGGTTGGTGTTGTGTGTGCCACTCGTCCCCTTCACACCTCCACACTCCTAATTGATCACTAATCACCTTCTTTTAACCTTCTCCTTGGATTGGGGACCAAGGAATCCCAATTTAGAAAGGGGCAAATGTGGAAAGTTGCTAAAAATATGCCTTGGGGAACAATCCAATCCTATGCCGACTTGAACCGACACGGAACGACCTCGGGCCCGACGTTGGGAACGTCGGTCCGGTTCACTGGGTTCTCGATCTCGGGCCCGACTTGATGTATCTCGGTCCAGGGCCTCGATCCTCGTCTTCTTCCTTGGTTTCGTTTGGTTCCACTTCATTCTTAGCTTGGCTCTTGTACTCCTTGACTTGGCTCCTTCATTAGCTCCTCGAAATTGTCCTCATTCTTGCCATATTACCTACAAAAACAAACAAACTCGCATAGTTTCCGACTCTTGAAGAAAACCGGGAACTAAGCTAAAAAGGAAACAAAACTTACAAAGAAGAGAATGAAAAACACATATTCACAAGGGAAATTAACTACTAAAACACCTCCAAAATGAGAGACATCAGAATACCCCATACTTAAACTTGCTTGTCCTCAAGCAATAACAATGTAAGCAAGACCGAAGCACAATCTTCAAGTAAAGCCTCATATGAAAAAGACAAGTGAGAACAAATGATAGACATTCAAGCAAGATTACATCATCACACATGATCAAGTGTTCAAGGAATGAAATCTAATGCAACCAAACCTCACTTTAGGTATGTGAAAATGTGAATCACTCATCATGTGTTTAGGCTTGAAAATGAACACTCAAACTCAAAAATCATGCAAGTAAAGACTTTACAATTGCAGCTAATATCACCAATTTCTCCACCTAGAGATTCCTATTACAATGCACACAAAGAATATGAACTTGGCTCAATGGAGGTCCTCAAAGAGGTTCCATTCGGCCGGGTTGTAGTGGGGCTTTTGGTGTTTCTCAAGGTGGGAATCATTTTGGTCTTGTGGTGCTTACAATGGGGATTGAACTTTCTAGTCTCTCACCAAACTTCACCAAATCATTCCACTTTCAACTTCACTCTCATCCAAAAGACTTTAATTTTTCTCTTCTTTCAACTTTCAACCCACTTTTTCACTAAACATCCCACTTCATCTTTGCACTACACTTTTCGTTGGATTTTTCACACTTTTCCACTAGGATCGACTTGCACACAACTCGGGCCCGATGTGCACTTTGACTCGGTCGGTGCCCTTTTCTTACACTTAAGCATTTTTGCTTTCAATCCACTATTTTTTTCCAACTTTTTTTTTTCTTTCATCACACAACAAAGATGCACTACCCACTTGATTTATAACACCATTCTTTGCCCTTTTTACCAAAGAGAATCTCAACTCTCCAAATACTCTTCCAAAACCTCTCACTAAAGTCCAATCCCATAAGGGTCAAGTCATATAGGCTAGGAATCATATTTTTGAGGAGTTTCAAACAAAGGTCTAAGGCTAAAACGGGGCTACAAACAACGGTTTATCTTCAAGGTAGGATATAGAACATTTTGTGACTTAATGAAACAAAGTTCAAATCAATGTGACAAAGCATAGAACAAATCTCATATTGGTCTTGGAAAAAAAATAAACACCTCAATAACAAGTATTACTTAGGAGGCATGAGCTAATCACACAAGAAAATGAGGGATATGCAATATGAACAAACATCCCTAAAATGGCCAAAAATCATCTCACAAGGTTCACTCTAGCTTAGTTGCATCAAAACTTATCCAAGAACTCATGTGCTCAATAAAAACATGCAAGATATCACATCACATCAAAAACAACATCCATTTAGAGGCTAAACTATCCAAAAATATGCAAAGGACTTAACATGCTCACATAATCATTAGCCTTCATATGGACATCTAAGATGGGCATTCCTAGTCCAAAACAAAATCTTTTTGACATTTTTCACACAATTTTTGAATTTTTATGGATTTTTTTTTCAAAATTTTTTCTCAAGCGCAAACAAACAAGCTCATCCATTCATGCCATAAAATTCAATCATCATTCATCATGCCACTATCCAAAACAAACATCCCTTAAACAAGAAAAACACAAACACAAGCAACCTACACATGGAACTAATGAGCTACTAACCCACCCCATACTTAAAATTTTGATGTCCTCATCAAAAGAAATCAAAACTCAAAAGTAAAGAGAAGAGTAAAGAAAGCTCACAATTTCCTTATTCTTGCATGGCATGTTGAGGCTTAGTTTGGAGGGTGGCCATGGCGTCTCCTTTGAAGCCGGGCGTGTCGCTCACGCTCGTACACTTGGTCGTGGAAGGGGTCTTGGCTTGGCGGTTGGATTGGTGGCGCGGGAGGTGTCCATTGATCTTCACGGGATGAGAAATTCCCGGAAATCCACTCATTGAAACTTGCTTGGACGGTCCACCTATGATCCTCGGCCGCCCTTAAGTCCTCCACCTCTCGTCTAGTGTAGGCAATATTGCGGTTCACCTCATCAAATTGCACTTGGAAGTCTTCTTGGTGGTTGAAGAGTTGTTGTTGTTGGAAGTTGGGGTTTTGTTGTTGTTGGTTGAGTTGGTGCGCCTCTCGAAGCATTGTAGATTGTTGAAGTTGGAGATGCGACAATTGGTTTGCCAAGAAGTTTATGTCCACCGATTGGTTAGGCTCGGGGAACACCATTCCGAGGCCGTACCATTGGGCATACCCCTCATATCCTCCGTAGCTTGGTGGTGCTTGATGTGCTCCACTTCCCTCACCCCTCTCGAAGTGGCTTGGGACCGGATCGGGCAAGAATGCATCGGACCAACGTTGATGGATGTCGGGCCCGACGTGGGATGCTCCTCGGTCCAAGAGTGTTGGGGCATGGTCGGTGAGCAAGTTGTGGTAACCACCATCTTCTTCTTCTTCTTCACTTCTAGGCAAGTCTACTTCCATGTCGTCCCTTCTTACAAACTCATAACGGTTGGGCTCTTCTTCTTCGGTGTCCGGGGAAGCTTGAAGAGTAGTGAAACGGATGTGTTGTGCACGTCTCCTCACCTCGAGTGTCCCCTCCGGCTCTCCATAAGGATTGACATTCCCCGCCCACACTTGATACCAATTGTAGTAACAAGTGAGGTCGAAGAGTCGAGGCCCCAAAGGAACTTGTACTTGGCCGAAGTTGGAATGAGGCATAAGTCGATCCATGAAACTGGGAACAACTTTCTCCTTGATGATATTAGCTTTCTTGAAGTATTTGAGGTCCATGAACTCCACGCCATTTGAGGCCGGTGTGTAGGTAGACAAGTCCACCTCAAGACGATGAGCCAATCGGGCAATCATACCTCCAAAGTATATCCATGAGGAACTTTGGAAGTCCCTCACCATCTTCACCCATTCCCACGTGAGGTTCATTGGCTTCTCATTCTCAAACAACATCTCATAGAGTATCATGGCCTCCTCCTTCATCGGCTTGCTCAATTCATGCCTAGCAAAGATAGAACAACCCAAGGCTCGGATCATGACTCGGAAGAGTGGGTTGGTTATCTCATTTGTTGTTGCGCCCTTCCTCATCTCACTCCTTCCGGCTACAAACTTCCAAAGGTAGTCAACCTTCTCGTTATCAACATAGGCCTCATCTCTTGGAAAAGGAAATCCAAGGTAAGTAGACAAATTCCGGAGAGAGAGCTCTTGTAACTCGTTGCCCATTTGGAAAGAGATCATGCCTTCACTCTCGACTCCTTCATATGTGCATTTGAAAGTCGCCATGAACTCGGAGGTCAAGGCGGGAGAATGAGTGTTGTTGCACCTTAGCAAGACATTGAGCCCAATGTGAGAATAACATCGAGTAAGAGCTTCATCCATGCTCATCTTTTGAATAGACTCCCAATCTAACCACCGGGTGTGGTGAGATAGACCCATGAGTCGCTCATACTCTCTAGCATCATCCTCATCCTCAATACGCACATCATCCATCCTTTGGACTCTCTTGGACGACTTCTTGGACTTCTTGGTGGCTTTCTCCATCCTTGAAGAAGATGCTCGAGTAGACATCATACCTACACACAATCAAAACCAAAGAACTCCAAGATAAAATCTATACAATCACAAAAAAATCACAAGCTTCCGTCACAAACAACGCATCATGCAAAGAGATAACCCCATACTTGCATTTGACACTCTCAATCCACAAAAATTCAATCATGCATGAACTAAGATTCACATATCAATGGTCAAGCCTCAAGACATATCATGAATGGCATGCTATAACCAACATTCAAGCTCATGAAATCCTAAATTCACACAAAAGAATCTCGAAAAACGTCGGACCGACTAACAGGGGACATCGGGTCCGAGGTTGGGGACCTCGGTCCGATTCGCTGGACAGACTTCCGACATCGGTCCCGAGGTACTCGGTACCTCGAACCGAGTCCATTTCGATTTCTCATCCTAGATTCATCCATGCAACACACTATCATGCCTCTAAAATCCAAAATCCTCCATCAATCAATATCAATCGAAGTTCTAAGTGGGATTTAGCAACAATTAAGCACAAATTTCACAATGCAAGCAAATCACCATGGATGCTCAAGGTTCAAGCTCACTCAATCATGGCATATCTCAAATCTAGCAATGAAAGCATGAAATTCACAAAGGATCAAGTAGAGATTGAGATTTGCATACCAAATATGAAGAAAACAAGAACTTCTAGCAAGCAACTTTCCTAATCTAGGTCTAGAAGAAGGATGTAGATCTATGGGATTTGGGTGGGATTTTTGGCTTTTGGTTCAATGCTCGGGTATGCTAGGGTATGGATCAAGATCTTGTGGTGAGGTTTCTTTTAGGATTGAGTATGGTGGGGGAGATGGGATCGATTTGGGTTTCGAGAGAGAATTGGGTATTTTGGGAAAGTAGTTATGGGGGTGATGGTAAGGGAAAAGGCTCTTAAATGGGGAAGAAGACAAAGGTGGGTCAAGAGGGTATAGTAGGAATTTCCATAAAGTCAAGGTCCAACATGGGTCGGCATAACTGGACCGACGTCGGGCACCTCGGGCCCGAGGTACTAGGTACCTCGGTCCTACCCGATTTTGGTTCCTAAAAATCCCACGACTTGGTTACTTCTATCCACAAGTTCTTGCATCTTTTCCACAAATACCACACATGCTAATGAAGCTCACACAACACACATTTCCACAAAATACAAGCTAGAGAAGATATTAGGACTAATCTAAGCTAAGGCAAAAAGAAACAAGCTAGAAATTATGAAAATGAATCTACTAAACCCGGGTTGCCTCCCGAGGAGCGCTTCTTTAACGTCATTAGCTTGACGTCTAACCTCTACCCTTCAAGGAGGGTGAAAAACGGTGAATTGATCCTCCTTGCCATGTGCTTCTCCACAATCCTCATAGCCAAAGTGACACCATTTGTGTTTGATGAAAGTGTGGCATCCAAATTCTCCTTTGTCCGTCTCCTCCAAAGTGTAGCTTGGCATCTCTTGCATCAACTCATCTTGCACTTTATCACCTACATCACAAAAGTCTAAAGAATTTCTAGGGGACTCTATGACATCATAACTCAAATCATTTTGCAAATCACTCAAGCAAAGGTAGTCATCCTCTAAATCCTCTTTCAAATCATCTAAGCAAATAAAAGAATCTCCCACATCAAAAGGATATAGATTAGGATACTCTTCATGATATGGTGGGCTATCTCCATCTCTTGTCTCATCATGGATTTGAACATCGACCATGTCATGGTCTCTCAATGGTGCTTCCTCTCTTGTGGATTCCAACTTCTCCCTCTTGCACTTGGCATTTTCCTCTAGTTTCCAAATTGCCAACGCGTCTGGTTCATTAAGGGCCTTGTTGAAATGGAACTCCACTTTCTCCTCGCCAATCTCGAAAGTGACCTTCCCATTCCTCACGTCAAACTTGGCACCCGCCGTAGCTAGAAATGGCCTTCCGAGAATAATGGGCACCATCGGATCCTCTTTCATGTCAAGAATCACAAAGTCATCGGGTACAAAATACCTTCCAACTCGAACCGGGACGTCATCAAGAATTCCGGTGGCCTTTGTGGATGAACCATCGGCCATGGTAAGACTCATATCAACCGGCTCCATATCTCCGAGGTTAGCCCTTCTCCATATGCTCATGGGCATAACCGAAATACTTGCTCCCAAATCACAAAGAGCCTTGAAGTTTTGGGATCCAATCCCTACGGTGATGGCAAATCTTCCGGGATCACCAAGTTTTTGAGGTAGCTCCAAGATCTTCACCTCATCTTGCATCTCAAAAATTGATTTCTTCTTGCTCAAGATTTCCTTCAAGAACTTAGCATAAGATGGCATCTCACTTAGAGCATCGGTGAAAGGAATGGTAATGTTCAAGCCTTGCAAAAGCTTCAAGAACCGCTTGAACTTGCCCTCAACAATCTCCTTGGGCTTCTTCATAGGATATGGAAGAGTTGTGCCACTTTGCTTCTTGCTTGGATCAACCTCCTTGGATCGATCTTTCTCAGCATCTCTACCCTGGACCGACGTTGGAAGTACCTCGGGACCGACTTCAGGGACATCGGTCCCAAGGCAAAGAGTTTCTGGGCACGTCGGGCCGACTTCAGGGCAAGTCGGGCCCGAGTTGGGTTCAACCTCGGTCCACTCCAGGGGACTTCCTCCATTCTCCGGATCGACATCTGGGTACGTCGGACCCGAGTTGCTGGGAACCTCGGTCCGGTTCTTTTCTCTTGATCTTGGAACTTGTGGCTCGGGCAAACTCCGTCCACTCCTTAATCCTATGGCTCGAACTTCATTTTGTTGTTTTGGGGCTCGGGGATTCTCCTCGGGTCGGCCCGGGAGTCTCCCTTCCTCTCTTGGAAGTTGATTCGCCATGTGAACAAATTGGTTGTCCACTTGCCTTCTCCAAACACCAAACTCTTTGAATTGAGCACCCATCTCATCAACTCTTCTCTCCACGTTGGTGAATCGATCCTTCAAGTCTTGAGCCCATTGAGGTGCTTGCTCATAGAACCCCGGAGGTCAGTATGGTGGTGGTTGGGCCCTTGGCTCGTTTTGGTTGAAGTTGTTGTTGTAGCCACTTGCTTGCCCTTGGTTCCACCTTCCTCCATTGTTGAAATTAGATCTTCCTCCGAAATTTCTTTGGACATAATGAGCTTCCTCAATTTGTTCCGCCAACCGGACTTGGCGCTCATTTGGGCACTCTTGGGCTCCATGCTTCAAAGAACCACACTCTTCACATGCTCTTGTGGTTTGTTGGGCATAACTCATCTTCCTCCTCATATTGTTCAATTCATCCTCCAAGAATTGGATCTTCACATCTTTGTCCACTTCTTCACTTTTAGGATCGTAGAGCCTCTTCGGACCTTCTCCGTGGACTCTTGCTTCCTTGCTCACATTGCTAGCACCATACATCGCCTCATAATCCGAGAGTTTATCCAACAACTCCCATGCTTGTTCCGGCAGCAAATCTATGAACCCACAATCGGTATGGAGGTTCAATTTATCCTTTGTGGCGGTGTTGATCCCTTGGAAGAAGATGTCTTGAAGGACATAGGGTTGTTGCCCATGTGTCGGACACGCCCTCAACATCTCTTTGAATCTATCCCACGCCTCGAAAAGTGGCTCATGAGCTCCTTGTTGGAAACTAGCAATCTTCCTTCTAAGCTCCGTCGTCTTGGTGGGCGGGAAGAATTTCATCAAGAATGCTTGATTTAGGGCCCTCCATGACGTGATGGATCGAGGTGCTTGACTCTCCAACCAATGCAAAGCCTTGCCTCCCAAAGACCACTTGAAGGCTTTGAGTATTACATACTCAAGTGTCTCATCATCCGTGGACCACAAAGGTCCTTGAATTGCTTCACATGCTCGATCGGACACTCATTCGGCCTCCCTTGGAATTGCTCTCTCTTGATGAGTGAGATAAATTGAGTTTTTATCTCAAAATTCCTTGACACTTCCGGCAAGACGATGGCCGGCTCCGGGACCTTCAACTCCGGATGCATGTTTGTCTAGCATTCTGGGGTTGAGTGTTGATTTGGGCCTCCAACCTTATCCTTTGCTCCCTCTCTCTACGGGCCTCGGCATCTCGGTTTGCCATCTCAATTTGCATTCAAGCCATGTCGGCTCTCATCCTCTCAAACTCCTCATCTCGGGCTTGGTCCGCCATCCTCTTCTTCTTGCGGGCTTGCCTTAGAATACTCTCCGGGTCACACACAAAGTCGAGCTCAAAGGTTCCTCGGACGGAACTAGCTCGCATGCACCTATAACCAAAGACACAAACAAAACCGAATCAAAATAAACAAGGGGTTTGGGCTAATCCCTCACCCAAATCACTACCAAAAAGCAAAGACTCAACAAAGATGGTACCTCGAACAAGTAGAACTCCCCGGCAACGGCGCCAAAATTCTGATCAGTCCGGGATCAGAGGGTCTCACAATTTAAATTTATAAAACCGAACCTCAAATTGTAGTAAAGAGGTAGGGTGTCGAACACACCGGAGTTCGTGCGTCGAGAGTACCCGAAAAGACTAAAAAGAGGAGAAAATAAAGACAAAACGAAGGAAAACAAAAGAGATCTCCTCGGACCGACACAGGGTCACTTCGGTCCGAGGTAGGATCGAGGTCAAGATGGTCGGGACCGACGTGGTGCAAGTCGGGACCGATGTACTGGGTATCTCGGTCTTGAACAATTAGTAGATCGGTCTTGGGTTTTTGGGTTCCTCCCCCAACTAGACTTGGATATTCTCCCTCAATTCAACCAATAAGTGTTTGATTCTAGTGAGATCGAGGTTGTTCGCCTCAAATCCCTCCAATCTACACCTCGACCCAAGGGAGCTTTCGCGTCACCTTCGATGCTAGAGACTTGTGATGGGATCGAGACAACTTTCGCTTACTCTTACCAAACACAAGCCCTAGATCCCTTGCTTTCACAAGAGAATTGAAGCTCAATGTAGAGAGGATTCACAAATCAAGCACTCAAGGCTATGGAATTGGGGTTTTCTACCCCAATCTAGCTAGGGGATTCCCCCATAGCCCAAGACTATGGAATCTACTCCATATGGTAAGAGAAAAGCATAAACAAAATGGAAATCAAGCAAATCTCAATCATCAACATCAAATCAAACTCCAATTGCATTCAAATCCAAAGTGTCTACAAAATCCAAGTCTCAATTCCACTAGATCAAAGCAAAACAAAGTTCAAAACTCACAATACCTCCTCTCTTCTCCACCGATCTCTCCTTCTCTTCCTTCTCTTCTCTTCTCCTTGCTCTCCAAGTCTTCCTTGAGCCTTTGAGAATGAATTTGGGTTGGTGTTGTGTGTGCCACTCGTCCCCCTCACACCTCCACACTCCTAATTGATCACTAATCACCTCCTTTTAACCTTCTCCTTGGATTGGGGACCAAGGAATCCCAATTTAGAAAGGGGCAAATGTGGAAAGTTGCTAAAAATATGCCTTGGGGAACAATCCAATCCTATGCCGACTTGGACTGACACGGAACGACCTCGGGCCCGACGTTGGGAACGTCGGTCCGGTTCACTAGGTGCTCGATCTCGGGCCTGACTTGATGTATCTCGGTCCAGGGCCTCGATCCTCGTCTTCTTCCTTGGTTTCCTTTGGTTCCACTTCATTCTTAGCTTGGCTCTTGTACTTCTTGACTTGGCTCCTTCATTAGCTCCTCGAAATTGTCCTCATTCTTGCCATATTACCTACAAAAACAAACAAACTCGCATAGTTTCCGACTCTTGAAGAAAATCGGGAACTAAGCTAAAAAGGAAACAAAACTAACAAAGAAGAGAATGAAAAACACATATTCACAAGGGAAATTAACTACTAAAACACCTCCAAAATGAGAGACATCATTTGTCTGGCAAAATTGATTTGGTTGTAATTTGAGAGGGTGGGGGAGAAGGACTTGGCAAACGGTTTCTTAGCATTCGAAAGGCTGGGGAGTACTCAGGGTACATTGGGAAGTCAGGAAGAGTGGCATTGTGAAGGTCAGGTATGAGATCAAGTAGAGGAGCGAGATTCTCACCACCGTATTGTGAGAAGAAAAGCACATCCTCTAGCCTTCCTAGAAGATCTTTGTAGTCGTTCTTGTGAAGGCCATGAAGGACGAACCTATCAAGAAACTTCTCATAGTTCCTATGCTTTATAGGATCATTCTTGACGTCCTCCTTTTCCATCCTTTCCCCTGATTAGCTTGTACAGAGTCTTGCGCTTCTTGTTGATGAAGTCCACCAGCGACTCGTTCAGGACTATCTGCTTGGGCTTTTCTATAGTATGGGACTTCACAAGCTTTCGTCTCTTACCTCCGGCAGAGGTTCCGGCCATGTTCCCCACTAGAGAAGACATATTCTGATTGCTTTCTAGAGTGAGAAACTCGTCGGAGTGTTAGAGAGAAGTCAGAGCTGTTTGAGAGCAAGGAAGTTGGTGAGCGAATTTAATGAATGATGGTGACTGGTGAGGCATTATATAGAGGAAGCGGTGGCACATTTTGTAAATAAAATTGATATCCTGTGCGAAACGTGGTATAACTTCCCCCTTAAGATTTGAGCAAATACAACTGTCATTGTTCAAACGTTCAAATTTTCAAATTTCTGATTCTTCAACTTCTTCTCAAATCTGACTTAATCTCAACTGGCATCCTCTTTTAGAAACAATTGGCATCCTTTCTGACTTAACACAATAACCTCTTTAGCAAACCAATAACCTGAGCAAACGTCCCTGTGATCACCTTGCGAACCATTTGAGAACAGAGCAAGTACGTCCCGTAAAAGAAAATATGAAGCTTATAGGACGCTTTTGCAGAGTTCTCGGCTAGGGTAAGCTTAGAGTTCCCATCATTTCGGCTTATGATGCGGTTTGGGTGATCAGGGATACTCTTTTCAAGACAAATAGAGAATTTAAATGGCGTTCCAAAGTAGCAAACATATGAAGTTTCAAACTAGCGTCCTTGCAAATATGAATTCAAGGCATGATAGTCCTTAAACACCTAGAATCTACTAAACATAGCCAATCATCGAGGGAATAGTAGAGCGGGACTTGCTACTTAAAAGTTATCATCCCCAAGAGCAATCTGAGATGCTCAAAGGGACGTCTATCAAGCGCCTTAGTGAAAATATCAGCTATTTGGTCTTCAGTCCTTACATGCTCCATACTAATAAGTCATAGTTCAACATTATCACACAAGAAATGATGCCTTATATGAATATGCTTTGTGCGTGAATGAAAAACAGGATTTTTAGAAATTTCAATAGCACTTGTATTATCACAACGAATGGGAATAGTTTCAAGATTGATACCGTAGTCCTCAAGTTGATATTTGATCCAGATGACTTGTGAACAGCACGAGGCAGCAGCAACGTACTCAGCTTCTGCAGTTGAAAGTGCCACAGCTTCCGTAGTTGAAGGACGTCTTCCTAGGGTACCAAAGGCAAAGATCGTCACGTCCCTTGAGGTAGTGAAAGATCCTCTTGACTTCTTGCATGTGGGACTCCTTTGGACTCTCTTTGAAGCGTGCACACAAGCAAACGGCAAACATGATGTCGGGACGGCTTGCGGTCAAATAGAGTAAAGAACCAATCATTCCTCGATAGAGCTTTTGATCAACATCCTTCCCTTGTTCATCTGCGTAAAGACGCGAATTGGGAGAATAAGGAGTAGCAACAGGCTTGGACGTGTTCATCCCATACTTCTCAAGCATTTCACGAACATATTTTTGTTGATGAATACGCGTCCCTTCCTTGAGTTGGTTGATTTGAAGTCCCAGAAAGAAATTGAGTTCTCCAATGAGGGACATCTCAAACTCACTACTCATTAAGTACTTGAACTTATCTACAAGTTTCATGTTAGTACTACTAAAGACTATATCATCAACATAGACTTGGGCAATCAAAATGTCCTTGTGAACTTTCTTAATGAACAAAGTTTTATCAATTGAACCTCTTGTGTACCCATGAGACAAAAGAAAGGACGCAAACCTGTCGTACCACGCACGAGGAGCTTGCTTGAGTCCATAAAGAGCTTTGTCTAAGTAGTACACATGATCTGGATGAGAGGCGTCCTCGAAGCCAGGGGGTTGAGCAACATACACTTCCTCCTTCAGTTTTCCATTGGGAAAGACAGTCTTGCCGTCCATCTGAAATAACTTAAATCCCTTGTGCGTGGCAAAGGCTATAAGGAGACGGACGGCCTCAATTCTAGCAACAGGAGCAAAAGTCTCATCGTAGTCAATTCCTTCCTCTTGCTTGAATCCTTGAGCCACCAGTCTTGCCTTGTTCCTTGACACACGTCCACTTTCATCAAGTTTGTTTCTGAACACCCTGCGCGTCCCTATGATGTTTTTGCCTTTGGGACGAGGGACGAGGGTCCAAACTTTGTTCCTTTCAAACTGATTTAGTTCTTCTTGCATTGCTTGAGTCCAGTCAGCGTCCTGAAGTGCTTCCTTGATGTTCTTTGGTTCCACCATAGACACAAAGGCATTGAAAGCACAGAAAGCCAAATTTGCACTCTGGGACTTGCTTGCAGCTGACCTTGTTTGAACGCCTTGAGAGATATCTGAAACAATTCGAGAAGTTGGGTGGTCCCTAGAGAAGCGGGACTCCCTTTGGAATAATTGTACAAATCTTGGATCAATATCTCCATCAGAATCATCACTATCATCTTGAGCATCTTCCTCAGTGTGTTCTGATGGGTTCCGGATCGGAGGGTCAAAATTTAAATTTATAAACCGAACCCCTATTGTAGTACAAGGGTTGGGTGTCGAACACACGGGAGTTCGTGCGTTGAGTGTACCAAGAAGACTAAAAAGGGGAAAAGAAAGGCAAAAACAAAGAAAATCAAAGAGAACTCCTCGGGACCGACTTTGGTCACCTCGGTCCGAGGAGGATCGACGAGAGCTACCACGGGACCGACACAGAGGACGTCGGGCCCGAGGTACTAGGAAACTCGGTCTTGGCAAAATTAGTAGATCGGTCCTAGGTTTTTGGGTTCTTTCCCTAACTAGACTTGGGTAATTCCACCCCAATTCAGCCAATAAGTGTTGATCCTTATGAGATCGAGGTTGTTCGCCTTCGATCCCTCCACTCTACACATCGACCATGGGGGGCTTCCGCCTTCCCTTCGATGCAAGGTGAAGTGATGGGCTCGAGATCGCTCCCGCTTACTCTTACCAATCACCAGCCCTTGATCCCTTGTTCCCACAAGAGAATTGAAGCTCAATGTAGAGAGGATTCATAGATCAAGCACTCAAGGCTATGGAATTGGGGGTTCACACCCAATCCTAGCTAGGGGTTTCCCCCATAGCCCAAGACTATGGAATCTACTCCATGAAGTAAGAGTAAAAAGCAATCAATAGACATAACAAGCAAATCTCAATCATCCAACTCAAATCAAAACTAAATTGCATTCAAATCAAAGGGGCTCACAAGATCCAAATCTCAATTCCACTAAACAAAAGCAAAACAAGTTCAAAACTCACTAATCTCCACTAGATCCCACTGATTTCCTCTCTTCTTCTCCTCTTCCTTCCTCCTACTTGCTCTCCAAGTCTTCCTAGATCCTTTGAGAGTGATTAGATGTGGATTTCCCCCTTTTCCAAGTTGTCTTTCCCCTCTAATTATCCTCTCTCTTGATTAGGGACCAAGGAATTCCAAAATTAGAAGAAGGGCAAAAGTGGAAGATCACAATAATGTGCCTTGGAGCCCAATCCTCTTTTAGCCGACTTGGACCGACACGCATGGACCTCGGGCCCGACGTTGCCAACCTCGGTCCGAGCCTCCAATGTGCTAACTCGGGCCCGACTTTGTGGGATGTCGATCCGGGGCCTCGATCCTCTTCTCTTCTTGGCTTTCCTTGAGTTCCTCTTCGTTCCTTGCATGGCTCTTCCGCTCCTTTGCTCCGATCTTTGCCTCTCTTTAGAAAGTCCTTCAAAACGTCCTCAAACACTCCAAATTACCTACAAAACATAACAAATTCGCATAGTCTCCGAATCTTGTAGAAAATCGGGAACTAAGCTAAAGAGAGACAAAACTAACAAAGAAAGGAACAAAAGGAACATATTTACAAGAGAATTTAACTACTAAAACACCACCAAAATGAGAGACATCAGAATACCCCATACTTAAACTTGCTTGTCCTCAAGCAATAACAATATAAGCAAGACCGAAGCACAATCTTCAAGTAAAGCCTCATATGAAAAACTCAATCAAGCACAAGTGATAGATATGCTAGCAAGATTACGTCATCACACATGATCAAGTGTTCAAGGAATAAAGTCTAATGCAACAAAGCCTCACTTTAGGGATATGAAAATGTGTATCACTCATCATGTGTTTAGGTTTAGCAATGAACACTCAAACTCAAAATCATGCAAATAAAGACTTTACTATTGAAGCTAATATCACCAATTCCTCCACCTAGAGATGCCTATTACAATGCACACAAAGAATATGAACTTGGCTCAATGGAGGTCCTGAAAGAGGTTTCATTCGGCCGGGTTGTAATGGGGCTTTTGGTATTTCTCAAGGTGGGAATCATTTTGGTCTTGTGGTCCTTACAATGGGGATTGAACTTTCTAGTCTCTCACCAACTTCACCAAATTATTCCACTTTCAACTTCACTCACCCAAAAGACTTTGATTTTTTTTCTCTTGACCCACAATTTCACTTAACATTCCACTTCATCTTTGCACTAAGCTTTTTGGTTGGATTTTTCAAACTTTTTCCACTTAGGATCGACTTGCACATACATTGGGCCCGATGTGCACTTTAACTCGGTCGGTACCCATTTTCTACACTTAAGCACTTTGCTTTCAATCCACTACTTTTTCCAACTTTTAATTTCTTTCTTTCTTCCTCACTTTTTGCTTCAGAAAGATGCACTACCCACTTGATTTATAACTCCATTTCTTGCCCTTCACCAAAGAGAATCTCAACTTTCCAAATATTCTTCCAAACCTCTCACTAAAGTCCAATCCCATAAGGGTCAAGTCATATAGGCTAGGAATCTTATTTTTGAGGAGTTTCAAACAAAGGTCGGCTAGAACGGGGCTACAAACAACGGTTTATCTTCAAGGTAGGATATGAAACATTTTGTGACTAAATAAAATAAAGTTCAAATCAATGTGACAATTCATAAAACTATTCTCATATTGGCCTTGGAAAATAGATAAACACCGCAATAGCAAGTTTTACTTAGCATGCATGAGCCAATCACACAAAAAAATGAGGGATATGCAATATGAACAAACATCCCTAAAATGGCCAAAATTGATCTCACAAGGTTCACTCTAGCTTAGTTGCATCAAAACTCATCCTAAAACTCATGTGCTCAATAAAAACATCCCTTAACAAGACAAGAACAAACACAAGAAACCTACACATGAAACTATGAGCTACTAACCCACCCCATACTTAAAATTTTGATGTCCTCATCAAAACAAGGAAATCAAAACTCAAAAGTAAAAGAGACAAGAGTTAAGAAAGCTCACAATTCCTTATTCTTGATTGGCATGTTGAGGCTTAGTTTGGAGGGTGTCCTCGGCGGCGGCCCCTTTGGAGCCGTTCTTGCCTCTCTCGCTCGTACACATGGGCATGGAAAGGATCTTGACTTGGCGGTTGTAGTTGAGGTGTGGGGCGCGTCCATGGTTCCTCTCGGGAAGAGTAGTTCCCGACCATCCATTCATTGAAGCTCTCTTGAACGCTCCATCTTTGGTCCTCTACCGCTCTCAAATCATCCACATCCCGCCTAGTGTAAGCAATGTTGCGGTTCACTTCTTCAAATTGAGCTTGGAAGTCTTCTTGTTGGTGGGAGAGTTGTTGTTGTTGAAAGTTCAAGTGTTGTTGTTGTAGGTTGAGTTGGTGTGCCTCTTGTAGCATGCTTGATTGTTGGAGTTGAAGGTGAGCCAATTGGTTGGCTAGGAAGTTCATGTCCACGGATTGTTGACGTTCGGGGAAGACCATTCCGGGCCCATACCATTGGGCATAACCTTCGTACCCTCCAAAACTTGGTTGCTCTTGCCTTGCTCCACTTCCCTCTCCTCTCTCAAAACCACTAGGGACCGGCTCGGGCAAGTAGGTGTCGGACCGACGTTGATGGACGTCAGGCCCGAGGTGGCTTTCATCTCGGTCCAAAAGCGTTGGAGCTTGGTCGGTGAGCAAGTTACGGTATTCATCATCTTCTTCTTCGGGAGGCGAGTCAACATCCATGGCCTCTCTCCTTGCAAACTCAAATTTGTTGGGCTCTTCATCGGTATCCGGAGAAGATTGAGGAGTAGTGAAACGAATGTGTTGGGCACTTCGTCTACACTCAATCGTCCCCTCCGGCTCTCCAAAAGGATTCTCTTTGCCCGCCCACACTTGGAACCAATTATAGTAGCTCGAGAGGTCGAAGAGGCGTGGCCCCAAAGGAATGTGCACCTTGTCGAAGTTGGAATGAGGCTCTAGATGGGGAATGATGTCGTTGACGACCTTCTCCTTGATGATGTTGGCTTTCTTGAAATACTTGAGATCCATGAATTCTACCCCACTTGGTGCCGGTGTGTACTTGGATAAATCATCCTCAAGACGATGAGCCAAGCGGGCTATCATCCCTCCAAAGTAAATCCATGAGGAACTTTGGAAATCCCTCACCATTTTCACCCATTCCCATGTGAGGTTCATCGACTTCTCATTGTGAAACAACATCTCATAGAGCAACATGGCTTCTTCCTTCATCGGCATACTAAGCTCGTGCCTAGCAAAGATGGCACATCCCAAAGCTCGGATCATGACTCGGAAGAGGGGACTTGCTATCTCATTGGTTGAGGCTCCTTTCCTCATCTCGCTCCTTCCCGCTACATATCTCCAAAGGTAATTCACCTTCTCGTTGTCCACAAAAGCTTCGTCTCGAGGAAAAGGGAATCCAAGGTAGGTAGCCAAATTCCTTAGAGAGAGCTCTTGCAACTCTTTGCCCAATTGGAAGGAGATCATGCCCTCACTCTCAACTCCTTCATCAGTGCACTTGAAGGTTGCCATAAACTCCGACGTTAAGGCGGGGTAATGAGTGTTGTCCCACCTTAGCATCACGTCTAGCCCGATATGAGAGTAGCAATGGTTAAGCGCCATGTTCATGCCCATCTTCCTTATAGCTTCCCAATCTAGCCACCTAGTGTGGTGAGCTAGACCCATGTATCGCTCAAAGCTTTGAGCCACATCATCATCCTCAAATTGCACATCATCCATCCTTTGCACTTTCTTTGACTTCTTGGACTTCTTTGATGGCCTCTCCGTGCGTGAAGAAGATGCTCGGGTTGTCATGGTACCTACACAAAATCAAAGAAAGGAACTACAACATAAGATCTATACAACCTCAACAAGATCACATGCTTTCACAACTAACAACTTATCACACAAGATTATGACCCCATACTTGTCTTCTAGACACTTAATCTACAAGATCCAACATGTACGAATAAAGGATCACACAACAATGGTCAAGCTAGATGATATATCATGATAAACAAGCCTTAACCAACAATCAAGCTCATGAATCCTAAAGCTCACACAAGAGAAAGTCAAATAGCACTAGGACCGACCAACACAAGACATCGGGCCCGAGGTACTCTACCTCGGTCCGAGTCTTGGACCGACTCTGCAACGTCGGACCCGAGATCTGGGTATCTCGGTCCGAGCCTCAACTCGACTTCTCTACCTATTTCAACCAAAATTCACTATATCATGCTCCTAAAATCCAAAATCAACCATTTCTCTTCATCAATCGAAGTTCCAAGTAGTGACTAACATGCATAATCAACAATTAAGATCAAATTCCACTATTCATGCAAGACACCATGGATGATCAAGATCTAAGCTCATTCAATCATGGCAAATCTCAATTAAAACAATAAAAGCATGGAATTCACAAGGAATCAAGTAGAGATTGAGATTCGCATGCCAAATTTGAAGAGACAAAGACTTGCTAGCAATCAAACTTCTTAGAACTCAAATTCTCTACCTAGATCTAGGAGAGGGATGAAGAACTATGGGACTTGTTGGGATTTTTGCCTTTGGGATCGATGTTGGGGATGGCTAGGGTGTTGGATCGAGTTTGTTGTGAGGTTTGCTTGGGGATCGAGTGTGATGGAGGTAGGGATCTATTTGGGGTTTTTGAAGTGAGCTTGGTATATTGGGAAGGTGTTTATGAAGGTGATGGGTGGTAGGTATGGGAAAGAAGGCTTTAAATGGGTAAGAGACAAAGTTAGGTCATAGGGGTATAATGGGCATTTCCTCAAAATCAAGACCAAGGTTGACCGGCTAAGTCGGACCGACGTCACCTACGTCGGGTCCGAGGTCCTGGGTACCTCGGTCCGGTTTGGTTTGGCTTCCTAAAATTCCCTCTTCTTGGCAATTCTTTACCCACAAGTCCTTTTATTATTTTCACCACTACCAAACTTAATCATGAAGCTCACACAACACACAATTCCACAAAACACATGCTAAGGAGAGATTAGAAAGAGTCTAGGCTAAGGCAAAGAAAAACAAACTAAAACTACGAAAATGAACCTACTGAAGCTCGGGTTGCCTCCCGAGGAGCGCTTCTTTTAAGTCACTAGCTTGACTTCTAACCTCGACCTTCACTGATGTCTCTCATTTTGGAGGTGTTTTAGTAGTTAATTTCCCTTGTAAATATGTGCTTTTCATTCTCTTCTTTGTAGTTTCGTACATTTTCACTGATGTCTCTTCACTGATGCCAGCTATGGACCGCACATTTTCCACAAATCGGCCAAGGTTAATGTCACAATACATAGAAGCTCGAACGGAACTTCGAAATAGAAGTACCCATAAACAGCTACAAGCTGATTTGGTTGAGCATGTGTGGCAACAATTTGGACATTTTCATCTTGATAACTAGTTTTCTCTGATCTCATATCTACTTGTTCGATGTTTTTATTTTCTAAGTTTTTTTCGAGTGAGTTTTTGTTTGTTTGTTTGTTTGTTTTACATGTTGTTGTCGTAATATTTTATTCCTTTGTTTCAATATATTCCCATGTTTTTAATTCAAAGTGAAATAAAATATGTCGTTTGTCGTTTCTATTTATTTTAAGCATCATACTTTGATTAAGTAAATTACTCATTATACTTCAAATCAATTTAATTGAATATTTAAATGAAATATTATACCGTATTATTAAATAATGGCAAGAATCAAATAATGAAATAAAATAAATAAAGATAAAAATAATATAAAGATTGTGGGTTTCAAAGAATGAAGTGGGGATTTGGTTTGTGGGATATATTATACGCGTAAGAGCGTTTCTTTCTGAATTTTTCATGTACGCGAAAGAGCGTTTCTTTCTGAATCTTTCATGTACGCGTGAGAGCGTTTCTTTCTAAATCGTGTAGCAAAACGGTATGTATGTGTGGGGAAACGTAAAGATGTTGAAAAGACAGTTTTGTTATGTACCTTACTCAGAAATGATATAGCTTTGCGTTCCGACTTCTGGGCACTGCTACATCATACGACAGTAACTTGTAAGAACCTTTGAATTAACGCGTTTGCTATAGCTTCAAGCTACCCCCAGCGGTGATTTCAGGACTACCATTAGTCCTGTAACACGTCCTGTTCTTCTAACTCGAAAGGGGCAGGGGTGAAGTCGTTCACGAAATCTGATATCTCGTTTCTGCATCAAGTAGAGTTTTACTCACATAGTGTATGGGCAATTGACCCCCATGTCGCGGCTTTGATAACTCATGGCTAAGAGTTACGTCCATGTTGATGAAGATTTCGCAACTTGCTCCGACATGGCTTCTTTTTTGGCTAGGGCCCCACGGTGGGCGCCAATTGTTTTGGGCGAATTAACCACGTAAATATATTACTTCGCTATAATGAGGGACACCTAGTCACAAAGTCGCCACAACGCGTTACAAGTTACGAATAAGCTGTAAATCAAGAAGAAATGACAAGCATAAATTGAATAAACGTAAAGAAATGCGAAGAATGCTTAGGATTGTTTGTATTGCTCGTATGTATATTGCTTGAACACTTGGATTGATACAAAAGAATGTCTTTCTCCTTAGAACAAAAGATATAGCAAGAACGTATGAATTTGGGAGTGTTTTGGGGCGTAGAGAGACTTGTATTGATCGTTGTGTCCTCCTCGCTTTGAGTGTCTTTCTTGCCTTTTATAGCGCAGCCTTCCTCAAATTAGCCGTTGGCCATCAATGAAGAAATCCCTAAGATCTCGCCTGACTTTATGGTGTAAATGTGTAGAAGATTTGTTATAAATGCCCAAGATTCTTGCCTTTGACTTAGCCGTTGGCAATCAAGGAGCAAATCCCTTGATTTTCGCCCTTGGAGTTATGATCCTGTATCCCGTTGCTACAGTACCGTTGCAGCATTAATGATATGCGAAATTAACGGATTCTCTCAATCGGTTGTAGGCGATAATTCTGATGATGGGCTTCTCCTCTATTGCGTCGTGGGCTCGGACTCCTGACGGCCCAACAATACCCCCATCAAAAACTCGGGAAAGTCCCCGACTTTTCAGGGTTCTTGATCTAATCACGGACCTGTTTCCCGCGCAGTGAAGCTCGTCGCTCCTTGCTGGTTTCAAAACGGGTTTGGAGTTGAAGACTGAGGACGGAACGTGTTTAAACGTATTTCCGCAAGTATCATGTAATGGTGTAGTGTTTGAGATGAAACGTGTATAAACGTTTTTCCGCGTGTAGTATACGTGACGGAACGTGTATAAACGTGTTTCCGTATGTAGTACTCGTAACGGGACGTGTATAAACATGTTACCGTGTGAAGCATACATGACGGAACGTGTATGAACGTGTTTCCGTATGTAGTACCCGTAACGGGAAGTGTATAAACGTGTTTCCGTGTGAAGTATACATGACGGAACGTGTTTAAACGTGTTTCCGCGTAGTATTTGTGACGGAACGTGTATAAACGTGTTTCCGTGTGTAGTACTCGTAACGGGACGTGTATAAACGTGTTTCCGTGTGAAGTACGTACTCGTAACGGGACGTGTATAAACGTGTTTCCGTGTGAAGTAGTTGTGGCAGAACGTGTATAAACGTGTTTCCGCATGTAGTATTTGTATAGCGCTTTTTGTGTGGGATGCGTAGAATAGAGAGCAAAATGTGTAAGGTGTAAGGTGTAAACACTTGCATTGATGTAGAAATCGTTTTGCAAGTGCCGTAACCCGTAACATGTCTCTTGCATCCTTGTCCGACTAGTCGTTGTGTGCACATTGTTGCCTGATTGTTAGGCAGGGGCCTTTGTTTTGGCCAGTACCGTCACAAGGCGTCCCTTGCTAGTTTTTCGTAAGATGTTGTCGATGTCATGTACGCGTAAGAGCGTTTCTTTCTGAATTTTTCATGTACGCGTAAAAGCGTTTCTTTCTGAATTTTTCATGTACGCGTAAGAGCGTTTCTTTTTGAATTTTTCATGTACGCATAAGAGCGTTTCTTTTTGAATCTTTCATGTACGCGTGAGAGCGTTTCTTTCTGAATCGTGTAGCAAAACGGTATGTATGTGTGGGGAAACGTAAAGATGTTGAAAAGACAGTTTTGTTATGTACCTTACTCAGAAATGATATAGCTTTGCGTTCCGACTTCTGGGCACTGCTACATCATACAACAGTAACTTGTAAGCACCTTTGAATTAACGCGTTTTCTATAGCTTCAAGCTACCCCCAACGGGGATTTCAGGACTACCCCCAGTCCTGTAACACGTCCTGTTCTTCTAACTCGAAAGGGGCAGGGGTGAAGTCGTTCACGAAATCTAATATCTCGTTACTGCATTAAGTAGAGTTTTACTCACATAGTGTATGGGCAATTGACCCCCATGTCGTGGCTTTGATAACTCATGGCTAAGAGTTACGTCCATGTTGATGAAGATTTCGCAACTTGCTCCGGCATGGCTTCTTTTTTGGCTAGGGCCCCACGGTGGGCGCCAATTGTTTTGGGCGAATTAACCACGTAAACTTGTTACTTCGCTATAATGAGGGACACCTAGTCACAAAGTCGCCACAACGCGTTACAAGTTACGAATAAGCTGTAAATCGAGAAGAAATGACAAGCATAAATTGAATAAACGTAAAGAAATGAGAAGAATGCTTAGGATTGTTTGTATTGCTCGTATGTATATTGCTTGAACACTTGGATTGATACAAAAGAATGTCATTCTCCTTAGAACAAAAGATATAGAAAGAACGTATGAATTTGGGAGTGTTTTGGGGCGTAGAGAGACTTGTGTTGATCGTTGTGTTCCTCCTCGCTTTGAGTGTCTTTCTTGCCTTTTATAGCGCAGCCTTCCTCAAATTAGCCGTTGGCCATCAATGAAGAAATCCCTAAGATCTCGCCTGACTTTATGGCGTAAATGTGTAGAAGATTTGTTATAAATGCCCAAGATTCTTGCCTTTGATTTAGCCGTTGGCAATCAAGGAGCAAATCCCTTGATTTTCGCCCTTGGAGTTATGATCCTGTATCCCGTTGCTACAGTACCGTTGCACCATTAATGATATGCGAAATTAACGGATTCTCTCAATCGGTTGTAGGCGATAATTCTGATGATGGGCTTCTCCTCTATTGCGTCGTGGGCTCGGACTCCTGACGGCCCAACAGTACAAGAATCTTGTTTTGAGACTCTAGATAGAAGCCCTCCGAAAAGCAGATTTTGACTTCTAACAAAGCACGTTTTTTCAAACAATTCAAACTTTTGCCCCTCACAAAGCAAAATCCATACATATGCATGCGTGGCAAAATCGTGGTCATTAATTGTAGATCAACGACCAATGTTTTTTTTTGCTTTCCACATAAAAAAGATTGTTTGAAGGATTATTCCAACAATAAGCTAACCTATATCCATTTTGTATATGTTTTCATTAGAAAGAATTGATCTACATATATGAAATACAAGTTAAAAAATTCTTTGAAATGTATCTTTGTGATTTTTTATGTAGTATACAATTAAAATAAGCACAATTCATACATATCCATTATTTATTCTGCGTGAAATAAAAATATATTATTTGTCGTTGTTATTTATCTTCGAATTCATACTTTAGTTAAATGATGTAAATAAGTGAAATCAATAAAATTGATTATTATACCGTATTATTAATACGAGGGGGTTAAGAATTAGTTTTCAGATTCACGATTGCGGATGGCCTTTGCCAGATAAACTCAATTGGGGGATACTATACATCACCCACTTTTACTATACATCACACCATAAAATTACCTTAGTACCCTTGTTTTCTTAAAATAGTAAAAATTGGAAAAGATAGTATATTAAGATGTATTATAAGATTCTTCCTATTGATAAACTTCACCGTATCAATTACCTTTGCAAACAAAAAAAAGGGATAAATGACAATAAATGATACTAAGTATCAACATTGAACCAATAATAATATCAACTTTAAAAATCCTTAGAAGCTATACGAACTATTCACATATTAACCGAACACGACACGAGACTATTTTCCACTATAATTTCCAGTAGACCTGTTGACATGGCAACCAGAAAAATGACATGGCACATGTATAAATTTCACATTTTTATATATTTTTTTTAGGCAAATCTAATATCAACTCATATTATCGTCTAAAACAAAAAAAAAACATAATTCAAATGAACACATCACCGCAAGGAATGCGGAAACGCACTTCCATCCCAGCCCCACCCCCTCCCACCATTGCCACCGCCACGGGGTACGGCTTACACACCGCCTCGTTCGCCAAATCCATCACCTTCACCAACCTCATCATGCTCTACTCGTCCCTCAGAACCTGTTTCCTGTTCGTCGGAACCAATAGGAGTGAGACAGCGTCATCGACGCCGCCTTTAACATCCCTCCCGTCTTCGGCATCTACATCATCTTCACTAGATGTGTCATACATCCCACCGCCGCCGCAACCACCGCTCGCTTGTTCTTGTAGCTAATCCATAGGCTTCCGAGTAGATCAGGCGAGATCTATAGCACCGAGACGTTTCCGTGTCCGATTGGCAGACAAGGACCTCGATACTAGATCGGAATTGCTCGATAGCGCCTGGACCTCTCGCAGTCCGTGCTCTAGCTTTTCGAATTGCGCGGAGTCGTTGACCAATTGAACGAGCCTCTTTAGGCCTCTCTCCTGGATGATGGCGGCGCAGAGGACGTTGCTAGCGGCGGCGATGATGAAGAGGTAGACGAAAACCTTCTCTTGGTTGACGGAGCTCTTGGAGACGAACAATTGGAGCACGATTTATTTGTTTTAACTAGGTTTTGTTTTTGTTTTGTTTTGGATATTAATGTGGTTGCATTAGATTTGCCTTTAACAAAAAAGATATAAAGAGAAGTTATACATGTGCCATATCATTTTTCCGGTTGTCATGTCAGCAAGTATACCACCGGAAATTGTAACGGAAAATAGTCTCGTATTGTTTTCAGTTAATATGTGAATAGTTCATATAACTATAAGGATTTTTTTTAGTTGGTGGTATTATTGGTTTAATGTTGATACATGGTATTTTCTAAAGTCATTTTTCCAAAAAATTTATTCTAACGATGTACTCTTAAATGTATAATGAACCAAAAAAAAACAAAAAAAATCTAATAATAACAATCTTCTAACTTTGATGCTTGCTAACACTTAACAATGTATAAAAATTATAATCATGACAAACTTTGCAAATTACTCAATAGTAGATCCTTATTCAAGGTAAATTTTTTGAAACAAAGTTTAAAGCCCCCATTAAATAAAGATATTGTTAGCTCATAAAGGAAGAACAAACACAACAAATTTCACCATCGTGCATACATTTATAATATTTGTTTTTCACTGAGTAATTAATTACAATGTTCCAATAACTTCATGAAACACAATCATTCATTCTCGTGCAAAGAGAAGGAATGATAACAACGAGAATGAATGATTGTGTTTAGATTCTGGCTATTAATAAAAAAAATTCTAAACTTCACCATGTCAAGTTATCAACCATATATCTTTGAAAAATTAAAAAAGAAACTTAATTGTTCCTAAAGTATCAATCCCGAATAATTTAGCTAAATTATTTTAACCATGTACTTTTAACTCTTTAATAAAAAAAACCAAAAAAAAGCATCTAGTAATAACAATCTTGTAGCTTTGATGCTAACGTTCAACAATGTATTAAAAAAGACAGAATACATGTACGCCTGTACGGGCCCCCGAACTTGTAACTTTTTTTCATCCAGACCCCTTAACTAAATAATGTTCTATTAGACCCCCTAACTTACAAAATTTTGTTCGATTAGACCCTATTGCTGACATGGCATAGCGCATGTAATACACGACTATTTCGTGCGACTGAAATATTTTTAAAGCAATATAAATAATAATATTTAATATTAAAATAATAATATTTAACAAGAAAATATTATTATTACTTATTTAATTTAATAATAAAATGTATTGTAATTTTAAAAATTAATTTTATACATTATTTAAATATACTATATCTGTCAACCCAACGGGTTTTATATTTCAATCCAATCGGGTTCGGGTTAAAACGGGTTTGGTTCATTTCGGTTTTAAGTGAAATTTTCAGGATTAAACCCTAAAAAATTACAGTTGGATCGGGTCGGCTTAGCAGGTTCGATTAAGTTTTGACAACCCTATTAATCAATCATGTAAGAGAAACCCTAGCTCTGTTCAGTAAAAAAGTTAACGTCAATTTAGTGCGACTAAAAATATTATAAAATAATACTATAATTAAGTAATATTATTCGATACAAAAACATTTTTTTATTTTAATGATAAAAAATATTATAAAAACATTATTGCATGAGCTGAATCTATTATTGCGCATTTCATTAAACGAGTTGGATAAAAAAATATTAAATAGTTTCTTAATAGTGCCACGTCATCGCCACGTCACCGCCAAGTCAGTGCCACGTGGCAGTTATGTGGCGCTGATGTGGCAGTTTTGTGGCGCTGACATGTCACATGTCGCGTGATAGGGTCTAATCGAATAAAATTAGTAAGTTTAAGGGTTTAATAGAACTTTTTTTGTCGAGGGCTCTAGTTGAAAAAAATTTACAAGTTCGGGGAGCCGTACATTTATTTTGCCTATTAAAAAATCAATCATAGCATAACAACAACAACAACATATACCCAGGCAATCCCGTAAAAGTAGGATCTGGGGGGTCCAGACGGGGGCATTTCAGACCTAGATGAACTAAGAATCTAAGCATCCTCGTGTGGCCACACATCCACCTAAGCATTCTCATCTTTGTGACTGCAAGTTTTTGCTCCTGAGCCTTAGTCATTGGCCAACATTCTGCTCCATAGAGGATCGTAGGCCTTATAACAGTTCTGTAGAACTTTCCCTTCAGCCTGAGAGGAACCTTCTTATCCCATAAAACCCCTGAAGCCACCCTCCACTTTTGCCACCCTCTCTGAATACGAGACCTAACATCCTCATCAATACACCCGTCGCTCTGCAAAACTGAACCCAGATACTTAAACTTTTCCTTCTGCATAATGGCCTCACCTTCCAACTGAACTTCACTCCTAGGCTCATTTTGCCGTTGGTGACAGGCCCGATGTGCTATACCAATTCTAAGGATAGGGCCCCGGGTCAATCAACAAAAAATATTTGTATCACGACCCCGTTGTAGTACGGTGGTCGAGGTCGATCACAGGGAATTATTTCAAGCGCGTTTGAATGGTCGATTTGTCTAGCACAAACACAATGGGAGAGAAAACACGCGAAGCAACTCGGGACCGAGGTTGTCAATCTCGGGACCGAGGTAGCTAGGCACAAACAAAGTCGGGCTCGAGGCTAGGGGACTCGGGCTCGACTCAACAATCAATACAAAAGAAAGAAACAAGCTAGGCTAGGGGTTCATGCCAACATCAACTTCACATGCTATCATATAGACCAATGAACTAGAGACTTTCGCCTTAGACATAGATCAACAAATCCAATCAAATCATGCCATTAATCACAAGGAACTAGGCTTTCGCATTCATTCAAGCCAATTAACTCTCTATCTACTCCTATTCGACCGCGGGATCAAGAGGCTTTCTCTTCATCCCTTCGAACCAACTTTCCTAGGCTTTTGACAAAGGATCTTGCTCATAAGGTAAATAGACATGGATCTAGGCAATCAAATCATGAAATTGGTTTAAGCACATGCAATTGAGTTGGGGTTTTCGCCCCCTACCCTAAGATCAAGCTAACTACTCGCTAATCATGGAATTCAAGCTAGCAATCATCAAGGACCATAGACAAATCATGATTCATGCAAGTCAAATCCACAATCAACACACACACACAAGATCAAAGCAAACTTGAATTAAACTAAGAAGAGGAATTCTTACAATCTCTACTCCCGCTCCAAGCCTAAGGGTTTCTTTCCTCTCCAAGGAAAGGAATTCACCCAAATCCTCCTCTAGATCTTGGGTTCTTTCCCTCCCTTGGAGAAGAGTCCACCCCCTTCTTCCTTCTACTCTCTCAAACCTCACTCTCAATTCACTCCCAAAGTGTATGTGTTTCTAGATTCTTCCTCAAATGAGAGATTACAAGGCTTTAAATAGAGATTTTTCGCCCTACTACAAAGACTAGATTACCCCTCTAAACTCCTTGGGCTCCAAGGCAAGTCCTTGACCTCCAAGGCTTCTAGAACTCCTTGCTCTCCAAGGCTTTTAGACTCCTTGACCTCCAAGGAAGCAAATATAATTATGGGAATTAACAAGAAAATCCCAAAAAGAAAGGAATCCGGAGCCACGACCGACATGGATCGACACGGAGGAACCTCGGGCCCGACTTGCTTCAACCTCGGTCCAATGGCATGTCTTTCATGAGCCTCGGGCCCGACTTGCCACACCTCGGACCACCACCTCGGGCCACCATGGTACCTCGGGCCCGACATGCTGGGTACCTCGGTCCTAAGGCAATTTTCAGCTTGTTTCGCTCCGTTCTCTCTCGTTTTAGCTCCGATTGACTCGATTCTTTCGCCATTCTCTTCGTCTTCACTTGAGGCTTCTTTGCATGCATTGTTAGCTCCATGTTGGCTCCTTTTTCATCCTTGAATTCCTCCATGATGCCATGCTCCAATCTCCATGATTCTTGCTCCAAAATGCCTATAAAACACACAAAACGCGCATAGTCTCCGAATCTCATAGAAGTGCGGGAACTAAGCTAAAAAGGGACAAAACACTCAAGAAAAGAAGGAAAAAGGACTAAAGCTACCAAGAACAACACACTTAAAACACTACCAAAATGAGAGACATCAGCCGTCCGAAAGGGAACTCTACGTATTCTATCTTGCTCCTACTCAACCTAAACCCCTTAGCTTCCAACCTCTCCCTCCACACTTCCAACTTGCTACTGACCTCAGCTCTGGAATCTTCCACCAACACAATGTCGTCTGCGAATAACATACACCTCGGCACCTCTCCTTGGATATCCCTTGTCAGCACGTCCAACACTAGCGTGAAAAGAAATGGGCTCAGAGCTGATCCTTGATGCAGGCCCATCCTCACTTCGAAGAACTCTGTATCACCTCCTTGCGTAGAAACACTCATCATCGACCGCTCATACATGTCTCGAATGATGCTGATTGTTGAAGGGTTTCTTGAACAAATAAATTTATATTCAAGACCCCGCTGAGTATAGCGAAGTCAGGATCGTCCACGGGAGTGAGAGTACTGCTAAGTTTAGTCGAACAAACTACGAAAAGAGCAAACAAAACAAGGGCAGAACAACTCAGGCTCGACCCAAAGAGGGTCGATCTCGACCCTAGGGGGGGTCGATCCTGAGAGTAGAAGAGGCACGAACACACAATAACAAGCAACTAACTGGAACACGACTTAGGGAGTCGAGATCAAGGCAAAATCACGAATTTCAATCAATATAAAAGGGCAAATCCTAGGGCTAGGGCTACCACAACAACAACCATACATGCTTTCAACAAGAATTCACAACTATCATGCCATCTAGATCATAGAAAAGTTAACTTTCGCAAACAATTCAAGCCATTCAATCAACTTTCGCAAATCAAACAACTGTCTACCTATCCTTCAACCTAGGAAGATCAACTTTCGCAAATAATCCTTTTAGAACCAATCAAGCAATCAACTTTTCACTTTCGCTATGGTTAATCACAAGACATGCCTCAATTTTCACCAAGGATTAAGCATAAGATAAGGTAGATATGATCATCAAGCATTCAAGTCATGAATTCAAGTTTTAAACATGCATGATTGCGTTGGGCTTTTGCCCAACCCTAGAACTTAAGAAGACTACTCACACATAGCAAAGAAGAACAAGGAAGAAGAAGAAGAAGACATGATCAAACCAAACTCAAAATCAAATAAAAACCAAAGATCAATCTTACAAACCTCAAACTTGTCCTCAAGTCTTCTCCCTAATTCTCCAAGTCTTGGATGATTAAATTCTTGAATCAAAGCATAGCCTCCCCCAAAACTATAGGTTCAACCTCCTTTTATAGACAAAAAGGAGTCCCATTCTAACTAGGAAACACAAACAAAACACCATCCTAAAATACAAACTAGGAAACTTGCACAAGATATCCGGAATAAGGAATTTGGTCACGCGCGTTCGACCCTCCCTAGGGGTCGATATCGACCCCTTCAGGGTCGATCCTGAGGCTCTAATTCCTTGCATTCCAAGTTTGGTCAAATGGCTCGAGATCGACCTCCTTGGGCTCGATCTTGGGGTCGATTTCTTCACTTCTTTTCTTGATTTTGCTTCTCTTAAGCTCTTCTCCTTGGTTCTTCCACTTGAATCTTCCTCCTAGCTTGTCCATCCTCTCCAAGTCTTGCTCCAAACTTGCTCTCAAGCTCCAAAACACCTACAAAACGACACAAAAGCGCGTAGTTTCCGAATCTCAAGGAAATACGAAAACTTATGCAAAAAGACTCAAAAACACAAGACTCAAGCACAAAACACAACTCAAACTAACCTATCTAAACCCTAAAAATCTACCTAAAACGCGGACATCAAAACACCCCATACTTAGACTTGCTTGTCCTCAAGCAATAATCATGCAAAATCAAAACCAATAACACAATCTTCAAGCATAGCCCTTGTCAAAACGTTAAAAACACAAGTGAAAAAGAAGACAAGTAACTTTAACGTCATCACATATGTATAAGTCTCAAGCTAGGCAACCACAATCCAACCTCACAAGGGATATAAATGTGTTTCTCTCAACTCTCATGTGTTTAGGCTATCAAATCAACTCTCATCTCAAACTTTATGCAACAGCTACTTTATCATTGAGACTTATATCACCAATCTCTCTACCTAGAGAAGTCAAAACACATCAATCTTCATAAGAACTTAGGCTCAATGAAATCTTCATAGAAGACTCCATTCGGCCGGGTTGTAATGGGGCTCGGTAATAAGAATAGGTAGGGAGTTATTTGGCCATGTGGTGCTAAATCCGGGAATCAAACTCTTAAATACAACACTTCAAACCAAAACAACTCACTTCTTCTCTTTTCAGCTCATAACTAAACACTTCAATGATGACACTCATACCCATCAATTTCTAACCCAAACTTCCATACTACAACTTATAAACACTAGGAATTCTTGGCTTGCACTTATAACATTTTTTTTCTCTTTCTTTTTTTTTTCTCTTGCTCGAGCCTATAGGGGGTCGAGGTCGACCCCTGGGGGGGTCGAACCTGAGAGCATTTTTTTCACGATGGGGTCGAGGTCGACCCATTAGGGGGTCGATCCTGAGACTTTTAGCTCGAGCTTCTTCCTTACTTCTCTCTTCAATTTTTCAACAATGTGCAATCCAAGCCAAGAATCCTATTACACTACACTTCAACATGTTGTTTTCTACCCTTTAACCATGTCACCACTTTCAAACCCAACCAAAATGTCACTCTACAAAACTTATTCCCAACACAATCTAAGTCCAATTCCCGGAATAGGGTCAAGCTAATATGGGTTGGGGATAGTTTTTGTGGAGCTTCAAACAAAAGGGCTAAGGCTAGAACGGGGTTTCAAGCAAAGATAATTCAAGGTAGGCATGGAAGAATATAGGCTAAAAATATAAGTTCTTAATCACAATCAACATGCTTGAACAATCTCATAGCGGTTTCAAAAAATAGATAACCATATCAATGACAAGAAACATATGCATAAAGAGAGCAAAATCACACAAACAAAGAAGAGGGAATCAATGATGTTCTCCCTATAAGGCAAAAATTCTCACTAGGTAACAATTTTGTTGGATTGCAATTACTTTCACTCAAAACACATATGCTCAATTTCATCACAAGTCAATTTCACAATCAAAAGCAATTTCTCGAAAACTTGGGCTATGCTATCCAATTATGCCAAAGGAATTACATGACAAACATAAAAATTAGTTTTCATCATAGGACATCTAAGATGGAATGCTCTTCTATCCTAAAACAAACAAAGAAGCAAATATTTTTTTGTTTTTCAACACTTTGCAATTTTTTTGGATTTTGACATTTTCTCAATTTTTTTTGGATTTTTTCAAGATTTTTCTTAACAAATCAAGCTACAAATCAAACAAAGCAAACAAACAAAGACTCAATTATGTACAACATGTGAAATTTCTTCTTCCCCACCCCATACTTAAATCATGCAATGTCCCCATGCATGAAAACACATGAAAAAGTAAAGAGAAAAAGAAGAAGAAAACTCACAAAGACTCTAGAAGCTTGAATTGGAGGTGGAGATCCTCATGGAGGTGGAGGTGGTCGACGTCCCGTCTTTTTAAAATCATGTTTGCAATCTTAAAGTCCTGCAAAAACATCACAAAAAATCCTATCCCAAGCAAAATATTTCCTAGTCTAATCTAAGGAAGGTTAGAAGAAACAAAAATCTAGTCTAGAAATTGGAAAATCAAAAATGAAGAAAATAAAAAGGAAAATCTAATCTAGAAACCGGGTTGCCTCCCGTAAGCGCTTTTTTAACGTCATGAGCTTGACGAGAGAGGCCTCAACTAGTTGGAGGATGTGAGTGCCAAGGTGGCTCGGATGTCCTCATCGCCACCCCATACTTAGAATGAGAAGAGAGGGTGGAAGAAGGTGTAGAGAGAGGTGTACCACAAAGCATGCAAGTAGAGTGAGAATATTGACCTGTATCGACCGGATGACGGGTCGGTGTCGAGTTGCTTTGTCCGGAGTCAAGCTTCTCCTGTACATGAGGGTTGGTCGAACTCGACCCCAGCTGGGTCGTGACTGATCGTGTATGGGCAACATCGAGCCTTAACACCTCGCCTTTCCAAAGGTCCTCTTCCGGATGAAACTTGTTAATGGGGACCACGTCTTTGGACTCCATGATGCCCGCAATAGGTAACCGAAACTCTACCACTTCATCACCAATTCCGAAGGTAAGGAGACCCTTCTTCACATCAACCTTAGCCCCGGCGGTTGCTAGGAATGGTCGCCCAAGGATAATTGGTACGTCGGGATCTTCCGGCATATCCATGACAATAAAATCATTGGGCACGACAAACTTGCCGACTTGGATAGGAAAGTCGTCGACAACACCGGTAGGCTTCACACAAGAACCATCCGCCATGTATAACCTCATGTTCACCAGTACTAATGGCCCCATGTTGGTCTTGGACCAAATTGAGAGTGGAAGCAAGCTAGCACTAGCCCCAAGATCACACAATGCCTTGAAGCGATAAGCTCCAATACCGATGGTAATAGCAAACTTCCCAGGATCACCGAGCTTCTCGGGAAGGTCCAACGACCTCACTTCATCCGTTAGTTCCGACATCGATCGCTTCCTAGATAGAATCTCCTTCAAGAACTTGGTGTAAGCGGGCATTTCATTCAAGGCCTCGGCGAAAGGAATAGAAAGATTCAAGCCTTGAAGCAACTTAACAAAGCGCTTAAACTTTCCTTTCGTCGCGTCCTTGGGCTTCTTCGAAGGGTAAGGAAGTATCTTAGAATGGGAAGAGGAAGGAGTGGGATCGGGAATGAGTGGAGGAGAAGGGTTAGAAGACGGTCCGGGTGCAGAGTGGTCGAGCTCGACCTCATCGGGGTCGATCGCCCCTTCATCCTCATCATTGGCCGTCTCAGGTTCGACCATGGAGGGGGTCGATATCGACCCAGGTGGGGTCGATCCTGAGGCTGCTTCTTTCGCCGTTGGCTTCGGTGTATCGGGTAATGCTTTGCCACTCCGAAGGTTCATGGCTCGGATTTCACCATTGCTTGCTCGGCCTCTAGGATTCTCCTCGGGTCGGCCCGGAAGTTGTCCTTGAGGTCGTGGGATTTGAGCCGCTAGATTACCAAGTTGGGAATCAACATTCTTCCTCCATGCATCTAAGTTTCCCAATTGGCCTTGAACGCCATCAAGTTTGCGGTCGAATCTTTCAAAGAAACCTTGAGCCCAAGCCAGTGGTTCTTCTTGATAACCGGGGGGTCTATAAGGAGGGTCCCTTTGCTCTTGTGGAGGAGGTGGATAACTTTGGCCTTGACCATTGTTATTCCATTGAGAGTAGTTGTTGTTGTTCCTCCCCGCATAAGCATTGTTTTGACCTCGGTAGGGTCCTCGCATATAGTTGGCCTCCGCATATGCCTCGGCAGCCCGAACTTGCTCCACATTTGTGCAAGAAGCGGTGGTATGAGATTGGGAACCGCATTCTTGACAAGTAGGGGCAGCGGACTTGTAGTAACTCACTTGCTTCTCGAACCGGTTGATCTTATCTTGCAAGAATTGAAACTTCACATCTTGATCAATTGGCTCACTATTCGGATCATAAAGCTTCTTTGATTGAATCCGGATGGGTTGTTGGGTCCCATACATGGCATCATAGTTGGTGAGTTTGTCCAATAGAGCCCATGCCTCATCGGGATCCATCTCAATGAAACCGCAATCGGTGTGAAGATTGATGCGGTCCTTTGTGGCGGCGTTGATCCCTTGGAAGAATATCTCTTGAAGAACATAAGGAGGTTGTCCATGAGTAGGAAATTGTCGAAGAAGCTCCTTGAATCTCTCCCAAGTCTCAACAAAAGTCTCGTTAGGAAGTTCATGATAAGAAGTGATGCGCTTCCTTAGCTCGGTAGTCTTGGCCGGTGGAAAGAACTTCGTCATGAACAAGTCGTGCAAAGCCTTCCATGTAGTGATGGACCTAGCGGGTAGACTTTCGAGCCAATGAAGTGCCTTCCCGGTTAGAGACCACTTGAATGCCTTGAGGAGCACATATTCAAGTGACACGCCATCGGCGGCGATCGTGTCACAAAGATCGGTGAAATTTTTGATGTGCTCCATAGGGCATTCGGATGTCTTGCCTTCATATTGAGACCTCTTGATGTGAGTGATGAAGTGGGACTTGATCTCAAAGGCACGCTCAATCGCCGGGAGCACTATAGCGGACTCGGGAACTCTAAGCTCCGGATGCATGTATTGCTTAGCGTTCCTCGGAATAGCATCTAGTTGTTGTTGGAGACGGGCAGCAGCCTCTCTCTCTCGGGCAGCAACCTCTCTTTCTCGATGCAAAGCAGCATCTTGAGCAGCACGCTCCATTTGCATGCGCTCCATCTGAGCACGGAGTTGTTCCATCTGTTGAGCAAGAGCCTCAGCGTTGGCCATTGCTCGTCGTTCTCGTAGCCTACGATGAAGGGTTCTCTCTATTTCAGGATCAAAGGGAAAATAGTCGATTTTCCTTCGTGAACTAGAGGGCATACACCTGCAATCACAAACACAAGAAAACGAATCAGTAACACACAAGGGGTATGGGCTATTCCTAAACCCAAATATCAACTAAACTCGGCACTATTGCACACTCCTCGGCAACGGCGCCAATTTGTTGAAGGGTTTCTTGAACAAATAAATTTATATTCAAGACCCCGCTGAGTATAGCGAAGTCAGGATCGTCCACGGGAGTGAGAGTAGTGCTAAGTTTAGTCGAACAAATCACAAAAAGAGCACACAAAACAAGGGCAGAACAACTCAGGCTCGACCCAAAGAGGGTCGATATCGACCCTAGGGGGGGTCGATCCTGAGAGTAGAAGAGGCACGAACACACAATAACAAGCAACTAACTCGAACACGACTTAGGGAGTCGAGATCAAGGCAAAATCATGAATTTCAATCAATATAAAAGGGCAAATCCTAGGGCTAGGGCTACCACAACAACAACCATACATGCTTTCAACAAGAATTCACAACTATCATGCCATCTAGATCATAGAAAAGTTAACTTTCGCAAACAATTCAAGCCATTCAATCAACTTTCGCAAATCAAACAACTTTCTACATATCCTTCAACCTAGGAATATCAACTTTCGCAAATAATCCTATTAGAACCAATCAAGCAATCAACTTTTCACTTTCTCTATGGTTAATCACAAGACATGCCTCAATTTTCACCAAGGATTAAGCATAAGATAAGGTAGATATGATCATCAAGCATTCAAGTCATGAATTCAAGTTTTAAACATGCATGATTGCGTTGGGCTTTTGCCCAACCCTAGAACTTAAGAAGACTACTCACACATAGCAAAGAAGAACAAGGAAGAAGAAGAAGAAGACATGATCAAACCAAACTCAAAATCAAATAAAAACCAAAGATCAATCTTACAAACCTCAAACTTGTCCTCAAGTCTTCTCCCTAATTCTCCAAGTCTTGGATGATTAAATTCTTGAATCAAAGCATAGCCTCCCCCAAAACTATAGGTTCAACCTCCTTTTATGAACAAAAAGGAGTCCTAATCTAACTAGGAAACACAAACAAAACACCTTCCTAAAATACAAACTAGGAAACTTGCACAAGATATCCGGAATAAGGAATTCGGTCACGCGCGTTCGACCCTCCCTAGGGGTCGATATCAACCCCTTCAGGGTCGATCCTGAGGCTCTAATTCCTTGCATTCCAAGTTTGGTCAAATGGCTCGAGATCGACCTCCTTGGGCTCGATCTTGGGGTCGATTTCTTCACTTCTTTTCTTGATTTTGCTTCTCTTAAGCTCTTCTCCTTGGTTCTTCCACTTGAATCTTCCTCCTAGCTTGTCCATCCTCTCCAAGTCTTGCTCCAAACTTGCTCTCAAGCTCCAAAACACCTACAAAACGACACAAAAGCGCGTAGTTTCCGAATCTCAAGGAAATACGAAAACTTATGCAAAAAGACTCAAAAACACAAGACTCAAGCACAAAACACAACTCAAACTAACCTATCTAAACCCTAAAAATCTACCTAAAATGCGGACATCACTGATGAACGTGTCTAACACCTCCTTAGCTTCCAAACATTCCCAAATCAACTCTCTAGGTATTCTGTCGTAGGCTTTCTCTAGGTCCACAAACACCATATGCAAATTTTTCTTCCTCTCTCTGTGCGCTTCTGTCAGCCTCCTCAACAAATGAATAGCCTCTATGGACGATCTCCGTGGCATAAAACCGAATTGGTTCTCTGACACTTGAACTAGCCGTCTCAGTCTCAACTCAATTGCCTTCTCCCACACTTTCATTGTGTGGCTAAGGAGTTTTATACCTCTATAGTTGTTACATTGCTGAATATCCCCCTTGTTCTTGTACAATGGGATTAACTTACTGAGTCCCCACTCGTCTAGCATCCTGGTCGTCCTGAAGATGACGTTGAAAAGAGACGCTAACCACTCTAAGCCTCTCACACCCAACAATTTCCAAACCTCAACCGGGATCTCATCCGCGCCCACTGCTCTCTTACCGCCCATTCTGCGGATCATATCACTGACTTTTGTCACAGAAAAGCGCATAAAGGGAAGACAAGTGATCGGACCAACTAAACGGCGATGACCCTCCGCTGATTCCGAACCATCACTAGGAAGACCGCAAAAAGTATCTCTCCCATCGCTGTTTGATTTCCAAATCATCCACTAGCACATTCCCATCTTCATCTTTGATACAACGAACTTTGTCCAAATCTGAGCTCTTCCTATCTCTTGCCCTCACAAGCCTATATACAGAACTTTCTCTCCACCTTTATCATCGAGTGCCTTATAAATGCACTCGTACGCTTTCTCCTTAGCCGACGTCACTGCTTTCTTTGCTTCCTTCTTCGCCTCTCTGTACGCTGCTGATCTCAACTCCCTGTCCGGGTCACTGCTCCTTACCCAAGCTCTAAAAGCAAGCCGCTTGCTTCTGACCTTTTCCTGCACCTCATCACTCCACCAAGAGACCGACTTCTTGTGCATAGAACCGCCTTTCGACATGCCCAACACCCCGCAAGCTGCTCTGCGAATGCACTCTGCCATCTTACCCCACATCTCATTTGCATCTCCTTTCTCATGCCATGCTCCTTTAACTTCAACTTCCTCGCAGATCTTCTCTTTCAGACTCATACCGTTATCTTCTGATAGACGCCACCATCTGATTCTTGGTTGCGGCTTGCTGCGCACCTTTCTCTGCTTGCTCAACACTCTAAAGTCCAAAACCAACAACCCATGCTTCGTCGACAAGCCATCATAAGGGATCACTTTGCAGTCCTTACACCCTCCTCTATCCACTCTCCTCACTACAAAGAAATCAATTTGGGTTTTACTCAACGAACTCTGAAAAGTGACCAACTGCTCCTCCCTCTTCCTGAACCAAGAGTTAACCACTATACAATTGAAGGCATCCACAAAGTCCAACAAGGCTCGACCACCCTCATTTCTGTCCCCAAACCCGAACCCTCCATGCACCTCTTCGAAACCGTCTCTAGCCTCTCCAACATGTCCGTTGAAATCCCCTCCAACGACAACTTGCTCTGAGCTCGGGATACTCCTCATTAGGTCATCCAAGTCCTCCCAAAACAATCTTTTTCCCTCCGCACTCAAGCCCCCATGGGGGGCATATGCGCTAACAACATTCAAAATCTTCTCACCCAACGCAATCTTCAACAACATTAACCGATCACTCCTGCGGGTCACTTACACCACCTGATCCCTCAACTTCCTGTCCACTAAAATTCCAACCCCATTCTTGCTACAAACACCCCCTGAATACCACAATTTCCACCCATCGACCTCTCGAGCCTTCTTACCTTTCCACTTAGTTTCTTCCAGACATGCTATCGAAACTCTACGACCTTGGAGGATTTTCACCAACTCAATAGACTTCCCTATAAGGGTGCCGACGTTCCACGAGCCTATTCTCACATCACTAAACGCCCTCCTGACGACAACACTTCTCCGAGGCTGATCCATTCTGAAACTGAACCCACCACGAGCCCAAGACCACTAGAGACCTGTGAAAAAGAATACCCTGCACAAGCAGCAAAGAAGCACAAAACACAGCGCTAAGACCAACTAACACAATACGGCGGAAACAAAAATTAGAAAGCTAACACAAAAGGGAGGAAAAAAATTAGAAAACTAACACAACACAGCGCTAAGACTAGCTAAACACCCACATGAACACCAATAACCACCAACCAAATCAACGAAGCAGCATCCCCATATACCAGAAACACAAAGGAAAAGAGACAGCAGCAAAAACCACAAGGAGGTAATAAGCCACCCACTACAAGCGAGGAAAAGGAATTGGAAAATAGGAACTAACACACACCAAGTAGCTAAACACCCACTACAAGCAGCGGCCACTAACCCACACACACAAGGAAAGCAGCCACCCACACAAGCGAGTAACAAGCAATTGAAAAATCAAGGAAAGCTAAACACCCACTACAAGCAGCGGCCACTAACCCACACCAGCAGATATCCAAACGCCACCAAACCAAAGCAATTGGAAAAATGAAACTAAACTAATCAGCTAAAAACACAATTCCAAAAATCCCAAGGCCATTAACGACCTAAACAACAGGAAGAATAAGCAATCAAAGATGATTTCAAGAAATTAAGGTAAGAAGTTACAAAGAATTTGCCAGAAGACATGAAAAACTCGAGCAAAGTAGAGCAAACCAGACGCTTGTGGACCGATCAATGCAGGCATGGACGCGGGAGGAAATGGTCAGCCGGTCGAACTAGGTGGCCTCACCTGGACTGGGCACGCTGAGGTCACACCTCCGACGCCACTTTTCGCTCGCAGGGAGACGACAACCAAAATCGCCGAGGACCGACGGGGCAACTCGATCGACGGGATAGGGCGGTCTGAAACCCCGATGGGGTCTGCGAGGTCGGAGCGGAAGTGTGACGGGGACCTACGGGCCGGCGGGGCGACAGGATCGGTGACCCGACCAGGCGTGACAGAGCGACGACGGGTGGGGCTAAGGGCCGGACCTGGAGGGGGGATCCGGACAGGGTGGGGGGGGGGGGGCGGGTGAGGCCGACGGGAGGTCGCCGGGGGGTCTCGCCGGGGATGGTTAGAGACGGCGAAGCAAGGAGAACGGGCCCAACGGCCGGAAAGTTGTCAGAACGCGAAAACATGTCAGAGCGAGAAAGTTACGTATTTGAGGCTTAATTATGGTACTTCCTACTTCTAATTACGGTACTTCCTACTTCTAAATCATGCCCGTTAGATTTAACACGATCTACGGTCTATAATAATTGAAATTAAGGTGTATTAGTACACCACAAGAGCAATACACCGGATAATAACCATAAAATCCCGCTTGAAATTTTTTTACCCTTTTTTGAAAAATTTCCGTGACTCTCTCAACCTAAAATCGAAACCTTTCCGCCTTCCCTTTTTCGTTTCAACACGCAATATTCGCTTTTTCCATAGCAGTCCATATCGAAAGCCGTCGATTCTCTCTCTCTGCGACTATCGTTCCATAGTATCCTCACCGGCGATATCGGAAATTCAGAGCTCGTCTTCGGTTTGTCAAGCATTGGAGCTCGTCTTCCGAAGTGTCGTCCCTGTCTGATTTCTCCTTGAGGTTAGAAGATTGGGGGTCTTTAGGGTTTCGTCAAAATCGGTATCCAAACCCACTGATTTCAGGCGAGTAATCTATTTCATTGTGTTCGTTCATGTAGATTTAGGTTATTTTGACGATTTTAACCCCTAATTTCGTAGCTCACAAGATTTTGTGTAGTATTTCGAAGTAGGGCTTTTGTTTTCGGATTCCCTTTTTGGTAGAGTGAAGTTGATGTTGAACCGATAATTAGGGTTGTTATATCGTGTTTAAGCATCATTGATTGTTGATTTTTGTTGTTCTTTACCGGATTTTTGGTTGTTGTATCGTGTTTGAGGGTTTTGTTGTTATCCAATTTGCAGCTCTGCACAATGGCGAGATCCCCAAATTCAAAGCGTTCAAGCAAACGCAAACATGGAGGTTTGTTTCCGATTCCAATTTTTCATTATTGGGGTTGTTCTTGGTTGATATGTGCTCTTTATCTATTTGCAAGTTTGTAATTTTCAACTCATTATATTTTGCAATGTATGTTTGATGGGTTTGCATCAACGATGTTCTATTTTTGCAGAGAGATCGTTCTAGGTTGAATGATTAAGTGTAGTTTTTCAAACAAAAACAAGAACTTATTCCAAAAATAAGTTCATAAATATGTGGAGAGCACTGGTTTTTTGATTAAATACATTTTTCAATAGTTATTTGATACTTTTTCATCATTATTGCTTTATTTTTGCAGCAAGTTCTTTTTTTCAACCATAAACAAGAACTGTTTCAAGCCCAAACAACAACTTTTTCAAGTTAATGTTTAGATAAATTGTATTTGTATTCGATCAGTATACATTCAACATTTCATTTATATGAGTTTTGTGTGTGTTTTTCTTTGTCCAGGCCATGTAGATGAACAAGCCAAGTTGAAGAAATCAAAGCGCTTAAGGATGAGGGACCAAGAAGAGTCGGATGATGAAGTCGATCTATTTGATTTGGGCCCTGAGCAGAGTGAAGAAGCTAGACAACAACTCAAGCGCAACTGAGGATGATGAATCAATAAAAAATGCTCAAGACAAGGTTGTCATACGTAAGAAAAATTCTAAAGCTAAAGGTAATCATAGCGTAATGTTGTAAATTATATTACAGTTTTCTTTTTTAAATTGTTGTTGATTATTATTCAAAATCTATAGGCAAACATGCTTCATCATCCGACGATGAAAGTAAAGACTCTGATGAGACTCCAGCCTCTAAGAGGAAGTTGATCAAGTCCAAGGCTGCCAGGGAAGACAAGAAAGGTATGTAGATGAACTCAAAGCTGCAAGTTTATGCAATTTGTTGTTACATTATGTTTTTTCATAATGTTAATATGATTTATAATTTCCCTTATATGATTTCAGGTAAGAAAGTGGTAGTGGTTGAGCAATCTAGCCAGGAATCAGAAGAGATGCAAGTATCAAAGAAGAAGCAGGTGAAGGCTAACATTGGTCAAAAACAAAAAAAAAAGGTAAGAAGTTAACATGTGCAATTGAAAAAATCTGTTTTTTTTCATATATTATAATGAGCTTTTTCAAATGTTTCCAGATAAAGAGCTTGTGCTGGATGAGGATCATAGTGAGGATTCAGACGAAGTGCCTATTGCTAAGAGGAAAGGATTGATTAAAAAGCCGAGAATTTTTCATAAAGGTCATCATGCAAAGAAACCTATGGTGTCTAAAGGTAATTTATTTTCCAAGTATTATTCATCCTTCAGGCCATACTTCAGATTATAATATATGAAAAATTCTATTTTTTTCATATATTATAATGAGCTTTTTCAAATGTTTCCAGATAAAGAGCTTGTGCTGGATGAGGATCATAGTGAGGATTCAGACGAAGTGCCTATTGCTAAGAGGAAAGGATTGATTAAAAAGCCGAGAATTTTTTATAAAGGTCATCATGCAAAGAAACCTATAGTGTCTAAAGGTAATTTATTTTCCAAGTATTATCCATCCTTTAGATTACTGTGCCATACTTCAGATTACTGTTGCAAAACATTTTGTTTATGACCAAACTTGTCAATATGTGTTCTCACAATACTCATTATTTTACATGCTAGGCCAATGAAGTTCATCAACCGAGCATGAAAGTGATGATTTTGAAGATGTTCGTATCGTCAAGAAGAAAGAGACAAAAATCAAGCCCCCCCCCTCCAAAAAAGAAGGATGTTATCAAAGCCAAGAAGGAGGTCGAGCCACCAAAGAGTACGAAAAATGTAAAGGTTGAGAAACAGAAGTTGCAGCCTGTATACCCTCCTGTCTTCCCAAGCATTCAACATCGTAGTATTCCGTCATGTTTTTTGCTAATGCAATTAGCAACATCAAAGACGATGAACAAAAGGAAGCAATTAGGAGAATTGGTTTTGGCGATCTTTTCGATCTCAATCCTTTAGACATCCCAAGGTAATCAATCATACTTTTTCATTAAAGAAACTATGCACATCAAAATATGATTTTTGAGTTAATGTTGATGTGTTGAACGTGCTCTCTGGTTGAATTTTAGCTGCAATGTTTTTCAATTGTCTGAGAGGAGATTTTCAATTCAATGTTAGTAGTTTTTCAATTAACAAAGATACTAAATGAAACTTATAAATTGTATCCGATTTTTCACTTTTTGTTTTTTGAAATGTTTTGCAATGCAGGAAACTTGGTCACTGGCTTGTGAGCAATTACGATGCGAGGAGAGGATTACTCACATTAGAGTATGGTCAGGTCATTATTATTACGGAGGAGGACGTCCAGCGATGTCTTGGAATCCCTCACGGCTCGAAGTTGATTGAGAGGAATAAGCCAAGGGTTAACAAGGAAGCTGTGGATGAGTGGAGGAAACACTTGAAGCTGAAAACCAATAAAGAGGGTCAGTCGGGACATTTGATCAGGCATAGTGATGTTGTCAGTGCCATGAGCGATGCAGCCAGCCAAGAGGTTATGATTCAAGATTTTTTGGTCTTGTTCTATTCGTGCATCATCGAACCAACACAGAGTGGTGCATGCAATCAAAATTTGGTTATCCCTCTGGACAACATCACGAGTGTGTCGGAATACAATTGGTGTGGATTGGTGTTGAAGGTGTTGGATGAGTCATGTGAAAAATGGCAATCCAACAACAATACTGTGTTCTGCGGCCCTATGCTCTTCCTAACCGTAAGTAAATTTTATGAGCATTTATAATTCTTTTTTACGATTATATTGATAGCAATTCAGGTTTAACATTCCCTTTTTTCCAGCTTCTTTACATTGACAGGGTTGTCAATTATCGAAATCACCAAGTAGACCCTAGGAACTTTCCAGTCTTTAAGGGATTGAAGAATGTTGACGTGTTATCAAGGGAGGTTTTGGAGATTGATAAAGGTGGTATTTCTTTTCGAAATATGCAGATTGCATAAGCAGACAATTGAGTTTTTTTTTTCTATTATATTGGAATAATTTTTCAAAACTATGTTCATATTTTTTCAATCAACAATACTAATTTTTTCAAATCGTTATCTGACTGAATTGTTTGTTGGATCAAAGGTGGGTTTGGTAAGGGGATGGTTCATCCTCCTATTCAGCGTCGCTCATTGGGACAAACTGATAATGTATCCGCCAAGCCTATTAGGACAGTTCAGGTAAAATTAATTGTCTGAGTTTTATTTTTTTGATTTATTTGTGAAAGTTAACTATTCTGATTATGAATCGCTTTGGGTTTATTGTTTAATTTGTTTTTTGCTGGATAGGATTTCAACAATGTAATGGGAAAAGATTTGATGGAACTGGCGAAGATAATCGTACGGATTGCTGAAAACACCAACAATGCGCCAGAAGATTGCAAGACTAATGGTGTATCCAAAGCTCTTGTCCAGACAGCACGGTTTTTATTGGTATCACAAACAGCGAACCAGGCACCCGATGTTGAGCTTGATGGAAATGGTGTTCGCGAGTCGTTGACACAGTCTGAAGAGCCTATATGGACTGATGATCAGCTGAACAAGGCCATGGATCAATTTGAAGATGCGTTGGAGAAGAGGAAATATTTGGTTCAATGGGGACTTGACAGCTTTATGATTGCATTCCCAGATCTGACTCCGTATGATCCTTCATTCAGAATTACTGGTGGTCTTAAGGCAAAATCCCCAATCCGATATTGATGAACAGTCTGGCCTTGAAAAAAGCTTGAAGGTAAATATACAGTTTATGGGAATTTTCTTGCAACTAACTATGATTTGAAGTGTTAACTCAGGTAAATGTCGTTGTGTCTTGACATATAGGAAAAGGATACAGTGGTGGAAAGAACTGCTCAAGAAACAACAAATATTCAAACTGATTTGACCGGTGATGTTCCTGGAGATGAGGTAAATTAAAAGTTTTTTACCATTTGTGTTTTTACAATCATATAGACGTGTTTTCATTTGTGTACCACACTAATACAATGCACTATAACAAACTATTGACACAATTCAGTTGGCTGATCATGTAACTACTCTACATGCGCAACCATCAAAGGATCCCAGCTCAGGTGATCGCAAAGGCTGTACAGCTCAGGAAGACGAAGATACTTGCACAAATCAGGTAACAAACAATGTTAATCTTAATGCAATTTTATCCATGAATAATTGGAACATTTTTGTGTAATATTTCCGTAATCATTTAGGTCAATGCATTTTTGAAAATGTTTCAAATGAGAAGGGGAAAGTTGCCACTGAGGAGGGGCCAGAGTTGGAGCAGACTGAGGACAATGATGATCCAGATCAGGTACCAAGTTTCAACTTTCAAATGCATATTTTTGTTTTTCCCGTCCTGATGCTTCTTTTTTTCAATCACCAATGTTATTGTTTTTCAAAATATCAAGTAACATTGTTCATCCATACCATATCATCACAGAAAGGCTAAAAAGTTGTTTACAAATAACAGAACATACTTTTTCAATCATGATTAAAGACTTTTTACTTTAATAATTATTGAAAAAATATTAATCTCATATTTAATAACATATATCATAAGTGGATCAATGGTAAAACATATGTGTTTCAATATATTAAACATACTTATTCAAGGTATTTATAGTGGTAATATAAATTTTCAAATTCTTTTGAGTACATTTTCAATACTGTGCATATGAAAAGACCTTTAATCAATGTTGCATAATTGTATATTTATAGACTTGGTGATGTTGAATAAAAAAATTTATTTTTTTGATCAAGGTTGTAAATGACCAGGGCATTAATTTGGTGGATGGGAATGACATTGTTATTGATGATCATGTGATGGTAGATACAACAAACGCAGATGAGGTACTGAGAATACATTCAACAATCAATCAAATCAAAACGTTTAATCTATCTATATAACATTTGAATTCTTGTCTACATAAGGTTGTCTCTCCTGGAAAAATCATACACAATGTTATCAGTGGGCTAAACTCAGAAACTGATCCAGCAGTAACTGAAGCGTCCAAACAGGTTATTGAAACTGAGTTGGAATCGGTTGGAGATGCAAATAAAGATGTTGAACAAGATAAGAGGAAGAAGAAGAGGTCTCAGAAACAAGTGGTAAGCCCTACTAGGAGGAGTGATCGTGTTAGGAAACCGTGTATGTTATAATGCTGATGTGTGAACAAAAAATTGTAATATAACGTACTTGGCTAAGTTTCCTTCATAGATACATAACAAACTTATGCAACTTTTGAGACTTAATGTAGTTTCATGGGGGAGATTTTTGTACTTAATATAGACAACAACTATCGGCCGTATCTCCATGAATGTAATAGCTATGAACCAACAATCAGATCTAGATACTTAATGGGTAGCTTGGTTATGGATTACGTTTGTTTGTTTCGTCCTCACACTAGCTAAAATTTTGATTTTTTCAACGAGAGTCAATTTTTTTCGTCTCTTGTTTATATCTTTTTCAAAACAAATTATATAGTTTTTTACACACTACCTACTTTGTTCGTATCAATTGGTAATTTTTCAATGAATCTATACAAACTTTTTCATGTTCACCTACATTTTATATGATTGCGTACTATTTGCTTACTTTTTCATATGATATAATAAAAAAATTTCAATCAGGATACATGACATACATGACACCTCTATATATATTTGTTATTTGTTGTATATGTCCAGGTAGTCATGCAATCTATAAGTGAAGTTGATTTTCAAACACCAATTCCCCATGCAAGTCTCGTGCCAAAGAGGGAAAGCAAGTTACCCAAGACAAAGAAGAGCCCGTATCTTCTTAGAGCAATAAGTGCTACGGCCAATCCTACAAAGGAACAACTAAATATGTACTGCTACGTGATAGAATTTATGGATGAAGAGTACGTACATCTATCATTTGCAGTTTAGTTTCATATGTCGAATTTCTAAAATTTCTTTTTTTATATGAACAGTGAAGTCATTTTTTCGCGCAAAGGTGGGGGGGTGTTGGACGTTGTTGATTTCAAGTCATTAGAAGAAGGAGAACATGTTTCAATCAACATTATTGATATATGGTGTTCTTACTTGAATCAAGCTGAGGAAAAACGAGATAAGTTGTCTCCAAAACGCTTGTTTGTGCCTCCTTTGTTACGGTACTTCATTTTACACAATTTTTTTCGATAGCAGTTTACTATTTTTTCATTTTGTACATAACAGTTATTCAATAACAATTTTCTAAGTAATTGTCATATGGTTATATTCAGCTCAACACCATCGTTGAAGGCGGTGATCGGCCATATGCTCAGAGGCTCGATAAGTTTTATGAGGATATGGATGGGTTTATTCCTTCAGCACCTTTCACTAGATTTCATGAGGCAGATCTGGTATGTCTTTAATTTAATACGTTTTATTCATAATTTTTGGTAAGAAATAAAGTAAATTTGTGTCTCAGTTATATAATTTGCAAAATTTCAGGTATTTTTTTCGATTCTTCATCATGCCCACTATTATTCGGTATGCTTCAACTTCATGAAGCCTGGTATCGAAATAATAGATAACTCATCTTCTGGCGAAGGAGACATGCATGGCAAGTATGGTGTCTTTACTAGAGTGTTGGTAATATTCTGAAACTATTACGCCTTATACACAATTACTTATATGCAAATTTATATCTTCAGGTTATACATGTGAATTTATATGCGATTAATTCTTCAATGCAGTATACCTTCTTCAAACGATACATGGACAATAAGGGGTTAAAAAATAGAATGTCCTGTTTTGAAAAACAGAGAGTGACACTTTTGAAGATGCCATGGAGGGATGACACAAACAAGGATGATTGTGGCATCTACCTAATGCGCCACATGGAAACCTATTTCGGTGAAGATGTCAAGCATTGGGAGTGTGGATTCAAGAATCGACCTGACAGGGTTATACGTGATTTTAGGATCAAGTATTTACACACCTTATTGTGCATTGGGTTCAATCAAATGTTTCGGGAATTCAAACTCAAAGCCACAAGAGGGATGGAAGAGCTAAATGCACAACGACGAGCTAATAGAAGCAAAAAATAAATTGTTTTTAGTAGTATCGGCTCCTACTATTGGATTTTAGTTGTATTGAGTTTTTTTTTCATCCGTTCACAACCTCTAAAAGACCCTATCTCTTGATGTTGGTTGGATATTGATGTAGGTTATTTGATTAGATATTGATGCAAGATGAACTGATATTTGGAGTAGTTGTTTGTCTGTTTACGCATCATTGTTGTTGGTTATTGGATTCATCGCTTCATCATATCAAGCTTATCAATGATAGAGAACGATAAGGTGTTGTAAATGTATCGTGTTCTAAAACCAAAATTTCAACATATTACACTGAGTTTTTCATCAATATGTATAGAACACGATATATTCATGAAAAATTCTGTGTAATATGTTGAAAACTTAGTACTACTATTTTGCAAATTTTAATCAAATGACTTGTATCTGTTGAATATGTCATTACAACTATTTGAAAAATCAATATATTTCAGTAATTAAAAAACGGGGACACAATCACGTTATCAATGTTTGATGTTTTATGCACAGCGTTGAAAAATTCATTGCGATACATTGAAAAAAAACAAGATTGTTTAACCAATATTGAAAAATACCAAAATTCATTGCATTTCATTGCAATACAGATTTAAACGTTCTATAACATTATGTGCAGCTGTTGAAGCAAAAAAACACAAGATTGTTTAACTATACAACACTTCCTTGCAATTCCGGTTGTCATGGCCTGTGTATTGACCACACCTCCTACATTTTCTCTTGCCCTTGTTTGCAGCCTTCTCTTGTTCTTCAATTGATATTTCTTTCCCACCTCGAATCCTCCCTTGCTTAACCCTACCCTTGTTCTTTGCCTTCCCTGGAGGCAGGACCTCGATGTCTTCCGGCACCTCTACTCCTACAAATTCTTCAAACTCACTCCTGGTTGTATTAACATTAGCTGCTCCATTAGTGTGGCCCTCCAAAATAATTTGCAATCCATCCAATTTATCCAGCATGATATCCATCTTCTTTTCATCAATCTGAGCGAGGCCAACACAAGTATAAATAGCCGACCACATCTGACTCTTTTTTGACTCCATCCTCTCCATATGTGCACTTTGTTTGAAGATGTCGCTAAGTTCTGTTTTTTTCATGGTACGACCTGCGCCCTTAATCCAACGTTGCATAATCAACGATTCAGGTATTTCCGTGCACCCATTGGACTTAAGAGCAGCGAACATGTGGCAGCATGGGAGTCCAATCCGATTGTACATCACGTATGTGCAAGTAGTGAACCCATTTGAAAGTGTGTACCTAACATCAAACAAATCATCTCGCCCCTCCCTGACTGCGTAGTCTATGTAGTGATCACCTATCGCATGATATAATTCAAAAACAAATTAATAGTTATGCAAATTAATCATACACACATCTTTTTATTTCGTATGAAAAACATAGTATAAGTTCTTGTAAAATACCTTTCAGCTCGTTGATAACACAACAATTGAAACATGCATCGTTTATTTCATCCTGAACCAGATTGAACACGCTAAGGGTGTACACTTCTGAAGCGTGTTTTTCAATTGAGAGAGGAGTCTTCAGTTCGTATGCTCGTGTATCCGAATCAACATCATATTTCAATTGATCATGCCTTTGTTTTTCCAAGCCACTTTCGAAGTGCATCATTAGTTCAACAAGGCTGAAGTTCTTATTTGAATACTTACCAAAGAAACTGTTTTGTGACTCCGATATTGATGTTGTTCGTATCAGCCCACCGAGTACAATGTCTCTGAAGTACGCAGGTATCCAGAAAGTCCGGAGGTTGTACCAATCCTTTAGCCATGCGTTGTCTTCAATGTTGTGCTTCTCTACAAACAAGTCTTCCGATATCGTTCAATGTTGGCGTCAATGTTGGCGTCAATTGATCTCTCCAAACAAGTCTTCCCATATCCTGTCTGAAGCCTGGTTCATTCACCTTTGATGTCCCAACCTTTTTAAACAGTTTGAGCATCAATATATGTATGAATAAGTCTTACACAGCAATTGAAAAATTGTATATGACCCAATGAATAACTTACCTTTGTAGACACTTTGTCCATGATATGCTACATACACAAACGATGTCTAGTCCGCTCAAACACATTTTCTACCGCTACCTTCATTGCACAATCCTGGTCAGTCACTATGAGTAATGGTTCATCATTCATCGCCAACTTGAATTGTTTGAACAACCATGTGAACGATTCTGTATCTTCTTTCATTAAAAGACCGCATCCAAATGTTACAGACCGTTTATGATTGTCCAAACCAGTGAATGGCGCAAATACCATACAGTACCTACACACATATCAACATTTTATCAAAGAATAAGCAACATGTAAGACGTAATGAAAAAAATTGTTAGTCCAGTTGCAAAACGTATAAAACTGAATAATTATTCATATTTCGTTGCAAATAATCACGTAATAATTTGACAAACAAATTGTTTACCAATATTTGTTTGAATAAGTCTAATATAGTAAATGAAAAAATATGCATAAACAAATGAAAAAGTTACCTGTTTGTTCCATACGTTGAGTCAAAGGAGACTACTTGCCCAAACGCAGCGAAATTTCTACGTGCAATTGGATCACTCCAAAACATTCTTGTCAATTGGTTAGAATCGTTCACCGTGTACTTGAAAAAGAACTCACTGCACATCTCTTGCTTCTTTTTCAACTTGTCAATTACCATTTGTGCATCAGCTCCTGATATATTTTGCATCAATTCCCTTTTATAATTTCTGAACTCTCTGGAAGTTACATGTAGATTGCCATACCCCCCCACGAGTTGTTTGAGCAGATTATGCGCACAAACTGGTCCCATATTTGCCTTCGCACAACTTAGCATGAATTTCTTGTGCCCAATTGACATCTTCCTATTACTCTTCAGCAAATGTTTTGCATTCTGCGGGATCATATCATGCGTGTGCTTCTCCATAAATTTTCGAAAGACATATGAACCGCTTCCACCATATTTGATACTGATCCATGCTTTACAGTCCACCCTATTCGATGTTGTCTTCCTTTGTCCACTGCTATTTCCAGTGTTCTTGAATCCTGCCCTAGTACAACAAAGGTACACTGATGATATTTCTTCAGAATTCTTGAATTTTTTGTGGGAACTTATTCTGACATCGAACCCAGCCATTGAAGCATATTGACGGTAAAACGCTTCAGCATCTTCACGGCATCCAAACCTCATTCCAACTGCAGGCTTTACGTTGGTAGGGCATCTAGGTATCTAGTGCTTTATGTTTGGGTCCTTCTCATCAAACACACATTCAGTTCCATACATGAAAGCTTCAGGTTCAAACTCCGCATCCTCATCATCACATTCATCTACTTCAGCTGGAGAAAAATCTTGATCATTATTAAACACATACTCCTCCCATTTTCTGGTTCCAACTGCACGACCAAATACAATTTAACGACCTCTTAAAACTTTTTCAATTACAAGTATGTAATTTTGCAATTCGGGAAAACTACATTTTCCATATTATTACTATATGCTAATGAAGAGACAGAATCGATTTATTACGTTTTCAAATATTCAGCTGTACTTTTTCTACTGTGCTTTGTTAATTTTCCTCATCAAGCAACAAGATTCTTATTTTTCAATTACACAACAATACTTTTTCAACTTATCAACATTATGGTTTCTTATAGACGCACATGCATGTTATCATTCATTCATCTAACAATGAGTTTTCAAATAGTCTAGAAAACTTTTTCAGCTCGATTTTACTTTAGAGTAATGCAACTACTTTTCCATATAGCCATCATTATTTTTCAACCAAAAAATTAGGGTAATTCACTGATTTCTTATCGAGCCAAATGCATCTTATTACTCAATTATTTAACACTACTTTTTCAACTTTGGTTCTAAACTTTTTCAACTCGACTGTACTTTAGCTAGAGGTAACTACTTTTTCAACCCTTAAAAACGTTTTTTTCAACTCATAAACCAGGGTAGTGCAGCTAGTTCTTTCATGTTATAATACGATGGTTCAACCAATAAATACGATTAAACGATGCTACAACCAATACCTACTTATTTGGATCACTCGAATCAAATCTATAAACTATATGACATCACAGTCTTATGAATCCAACATATCATTATCGAATTATAATACTATTCAACGAGCAAGAACTTCAAAAAACAATGTTGAATAGAGGCGTCTTAAAAAAATTCATCTTCGTATGAAACAACTAGCTCGGAATATGAAAATGTAAGACATAGTTATTGAATCTAACCTCTAATGAAAGCTGTTCGTGATTGAACGTTCGTCATGTTGATGAGTTTTTCAACTACTGAGTTGTATGCTCGATGAGAGGATTGGATGAGGCGATGAGAGGGTGTTCTATCGTGATTTCTCCGGCGAGTATTGTGAGTAGAATATCAGACTCGAATTGGTGATTTTTCAATATGGAAATATTGTATTTTTCTTGATTTTGTGTAACCGATTATTGGATAGGATCTCACATTTTTTTTCCGGAAATTATGCTGATATTTTCCTAGATTATAGGATCCGTTTTTTATATGGCAAGCGGAATTAAACAGATTTTTCATCCCATAGAATCCACAAATTCGGTCCTATTATGCACCATCATATCCTATCGTTAATCTCATTTAATCCAATGGCTAATAGGATGCCTAAGGAAACACTCTAATATATATCGCACCGGAGCGTCCCCCTAATGGTCCATTGAATAAAGGGACGAAATGGGTAACTAGCCCTTATGGGCTTCTTTCTATAGCATTTAGCCCATTAGGAAAAAAAATGTATTAACTAGCCCTTTTTCCGAAAATGCCCTTGGTTAAAAAAAATTGACACCATGCCACCGCGTCCCACCTCCATTCCTGTCACACAAAACCTGTCATACAAAAACCTGTCACACAAAAAATGACTTGTCATACAAAAAAAAATTTACACCCACTCCACCCGCATCCCACCTCACACCCCCTGTCACACAAAACTTGTCAAACGAACAAAAAACGACCTGTCATACAAAACTCCCAATTTTCGTCCATTATCCACATACAATGTACTTGTCACCACAAAACATGTCACACAAAGCCTATGTGAGATTTGAACCCACATTACCATGCATTTAGCACGTTGCTCTACCATTTGAGCTGATAGGCTATGATTATAATTAATATATAAACAAAATCAAATCTGTCACACACAAAATCCATAACAAAAAATCTGTCACACACGAAACTCATGACAAAAATCCTGTCACCACTAAAACTCATAAACACAAAAGCTGTCACACGAGCAAAACAATCTGTCACACACAAAAACCATGACAAAAAACCTGTCATACACAAAACCTATAACAAAAAACCTTTCACACACACACACCTATTAGCACAAACCCCTGTTATACAAACAAAAAACCAGCTGTCACACACAAAATCCATAACAAAAAACTTGTCACCACTAAAACACATAAACACAAAACCTGTCACACGAGAAAAATAATCTGTCACACACAAAATTCATAACAAAAAAACCTGTCACACATAAAACCCATAACAACAACCCTGTCACACAAAAACCAGTCCAAAAACCATACCTAAAACCCTGTCATACAAAAAAATCATACCAAAAACTCTATCACACGTAAAATGTATAACAAAAAACTTGTCACACACACACAAAAACCATGATAAAAACCCTATCACACACAAAAATCATACCAACAACTCTGTCACACACAAAACCCATCACACAAACCTGTCATACAAACCTGTCACACACACAAACCTATTATCACAAACCCAAACCTATTAACACAAACATGTCATACAACCCCTGTCATACAAACCTGTCACACGCACAAACCTATCAACACAAACACAAACCTATTAACACAAACCCTGTCATACAAACAAAAACCTTGTCACGCGCAAAAATCATACCAAAAACCCTGTCACACACATAACCTGTCGCACAAAAACCATACCAAAGACCCTGTCACACACAAAAAACATACAAAAAACCCTGTGACACACAAAACCCGTCACACAAAAAACATACCAAAGACCCCGTCACACACAAAAGCCATACGAAGTGATTTACTTGCTTACCCGCGGAGGTGCACGCTAGAACGACGGTGTCGACGGAATAAGAGCGGTGTCGACGCTCACATTTCTAGATCTAGATCTAAAATTTTTAGATCTAGATCTAGATCTAAAATTTTTAGATCTAGATATTGAACCCTAGATCTATCTCCACCGACGTCGCCACCTTCGAGTTCGCCGCCACCATCCGCCTGCCTTGTCTGCCGCCACCTTCGAACTTCTCCGACTCCACCGCCACTCGCCGCTACCACTCGCCACAACCCTTACCGGCCACCGCCGATTGGATCTGCCACCACACCTCGTCAGCCACCGCCATCACCGATTGGATCGGGAGGATGAACAAAAGAGGGAGAGGAGAGAGAAGAGAGAAGAGAGAGTAGAAAAAGAGGAAGAGAGAGAAGAGAAAGAGGAAACAAAATGGGAAATATGTGTTTTATATTAAGGAAAGTGGCTAGTTAGTGAATGGTTTTTTAGGAGGGGTTAGATAGCTCTCTAATGTGGTGGAGATGGCTCCTCCACCCACTTCTTAATATTTGGCCAAAATACCATATTGGTATTAAAAAGTGTTGCTTTTGGACATTTGAGTATTAAAAAAAGTCTTTTGGACATGTAGATCATTTAAGTATTTTTAATCTATGTTAGGACGCTATCAAGGACGCCTGCGTACTTGGTAGTGTGCCTATACAAATCGTCCCTTAGGTTTGATATGACAAACTCACTTTGATTCTAATAAATTTGTCCAAGTGTTCAGGAACGCCAATTAACAAAGGACAACAAGTGTGTGAGCGTTCCCTAGACTTAGGGACACCAGCTAACAGGAAGTAAGGACCAGCAAGAGACTACTTGAGCAAGGACGAAGTCCCAAGCAAGTAGGAACGCAAGAAAGGAGTCCTTACTCACTAGCCGACAGGATGACATCACACAACAATGTTTGATCATCCAAGGACACGTGGAGACCGATCCTGTAGCAAAGTCCAACACTAGGTGGCGGACGATCCTGTAGCAGAGTTCATCAACACGTGGCGGCCGATCATGTAGCGGAGTTCATCACACACAGCTGGATACAGGAAGCTTCCTCATCACCGCCATACTCGTGGAGGAAGATCCTGTAGCCACGTCCCTGAAGGGCATGATCGTCAGAAGAAGAATGACGCCCTTCCCAAGTCCTATAAATACCCCAGGGCATTTATTGTGACGCTAACGCTTTCAGAGAATATTCAGAGAGAATCAGAGGAAAGCGACTCACTCAAGAACACGAAGAACTAACTCAAGAACTCAAGAACTCAAGAACAGTGTTTAGACTTGTGTTAGATCGAGTGAGATTTTGTAACCAAACCACAAAACAGTTTGTATTCAAAAAAACCAAAGTGAAAGAGAGTTCTGCGAAGTACTAAAGGACGTAGGAATAGAGTCCTTTAGTAGATTGAGCTAGCTTTAGTTGTAGGCTTAAAGGAGTTCTTTATCTGTGAACTTAGGGAAAAGCTAAGTGTCAGAGAACTGGAAAGACTCGCCAGTACAACTGTAAGAACGTTCAATACAAAGAAAAGAACTATTCAAAAATCCTCCAAGGAGGTAGAGGTTTACACTCAAGGACTACTTGGTCTTGAGTGGTTCCTCTATAATTCACTGCGTTCATTCTTACCTGTTTAGTATTTTATTCCGCTGCATTACTCAAGGACGCCCCTACTCCTCGTAGGGACGCCTGACCTTAGGACGCCTTTACCAAAGTAAAGGACGTTCCTCAGTTTTAACGATCCAACAATTGGTATCAGAGCAGGCAATCTAGATTCTTACTGAGTTTCAGGTTAAAGATGGACATGGAACGTATTGGAATCTCTTTTGTGAAGCCTCCGCGTCTGACGGATGGCAACTTCAACCGCTGGAAGATTAGATTTGAGAACTTCTGTAGAAGTCTGAACTATCAATGCTGGAACGTGATCAGGAAAGGTGACCTCAAAGTTCCCACTGATAAGGCTGATAAAGAGGACGAATGGGGTCCTGATGAATTCAAGCTGATGGAAACCAATGCTAAAGCAATCTGTTTTCTTCAAGTGTCCCTCTGTGAAAGGGACGCCACCAGAGTTAGCAATTTACCAACAGCTAAACAACAGTGGGAAGCTCTTGAAAAGTTCCATGTGGGAACCGCTGAAATGAAGGAGGACGTCCAGCTGAAAATAAAAAAGGAGTTCTATGCCTTTAGTATGCTCCAAATGAAACGGTCAATGACTCCATGAGGAACAGAGTTCAAGTAGTCATTGATGGGTTGACTGGAGTCTGGAACTTTGATAGGACAACCTTCAAAGAGAATACAGCCAACAAAACTCTAGATATGGAAGAAATCTATGGGAAGCTCAGGCAGTACGAAGAGAGAAGGATCTCTGATATGGCTCAACTAGGAAAGAATCCTCAAACCGATCTAGCTTTGGCGTCCACCACACCAGAGTACACCGAGTATCTACATGGCCAGAGAGATCTAGCATTGATGATGCAAGGTCAAACAACACAAAAGCTTGAGAACTTGCGTGTTCAAACTCCCAAAGAGAAAGAAAGTAAGTCAAAGGAAGAGATTGGCTCAGATGAAGAACTGTCTCTTATTCACAAGGCTCTTAAGTACTATAATAAGAAACACAAGTATAGTAGCAAGAGCAAGATGCCCTACAAGAAGGAGAGTCCCAAGTACACAGAAGCTGAAATGAAGGAACTCACATGTTACAAATGTAACAAGAAAGGACATTTTGCTAAAAAGTGTACTGTGGGAACGTCCTCCAAGGAAAAGAAGAAAGCTCTCATTGGAGCATGCACAGCTGCATGGGATGATCTCAGTTCAAGTGATGATGAACGGGAAGATCAAGCTGCTTACATCGCAATGGAGGACGCCTCAATCGTTGAAGAAAACGCATCCGACAATGAACAAGAGGTAACTCATGATCTTTAGAAAAATGTTCAAACACAAAACTTCTCAAACTCATTGGTAAAATCATGGAGGAAAGTCTTGCTATGAAAAGAAGAATGGATGAACTTGAAGATGAAAATATTGTGGTTGAATGTGAAAATTGTAGTACCATGACTATTCAACTAGAGTCCTCATTTAAAGAATCCAAATCCCTAAAAGCTGACGTAATGTGTCTCAAACTTGAGAACGCCATGCTTAGGGAAGAAGTAAAAGTGTTAGGAAAGAGTCCCATAGTCGAGGAAATTAAACCAATTGTATTTGTCCTAGCCAAAAGAGGACTAGGCTATGAGTCTGACACTAAGAACTCTCTCCCTAGCGACTTTGAGGCTAGCAAAACTTCAGAACTTGAACTTGAAAGAGAGAAAACCAAGAATCTTCTTGAAAGAATTAGAGTCTTAGAGAGTGGAGAGAAAGGCCAAGAGGACTACTACAGTAACTCCATTAGTCATAAAATTTACAAGAAAATTGCAAAAGGGGACGGTTCAAAAGTGTGTGATCCCCAAAAGATGGAGCAAAACAAAATCCAACATCCCAACAAGAAGTACTACCTTGGTACTTACTATAGGACATGTTGGTACTGTGGACAAGGAGACCACTTCAAATATGATTGTGTGAAACTAAAAGAAGATATTGCAAGTGGCAAAGCTGCTAGGACTAACAATGAAAATGCTAAGTCCGTTCCCAAAGCTAATCCTAGGCGTTCTAGACGCTCTAGGAGTTCTTTCCGAAAGCATGCCATTTCTAATGATGTTAATATATATGACTACATGCCAGAACCAGAGTTCTATTATTGTAATGAGCCAGGTAAGGAACACCTTGTCTGGGTCGCCAAAAACTAACTTTGTTTTGGCAGGTGGAAGTGAGGGGACGCCCATGGATCATTGATAGTGGCGCCTCAAATCATATGACAGGAAGCCAGATCCATCTCACTTCTATCCAGAGTAGTGCCACGGGAGGAACTGTCTCGTTTGGCAACAAGGGCAAAGGAAAGATCAAAGGGACAGGAACTACTATTCTCATCAAAGCAACAAATGTAAGTCTTGTTGAAGGACTTGGCTTCAACCTTCTTAGCGTCTCTCAAATGTGTGATCAAGGTGAAAACCTAATCAGATTTGACTCAAAAGAGTGCCTCGTTATCAACAAGAAGTCCAACAAAGTTGTTCTCAAAGGAGTTCGCAAGAACAATGTCTACGTCTTCAACCAGGAATTGAAGCCTAAATCAGGATTATGTCTATCTATTTCAAAGGAGGACGCTGATCTCTGGCATCGCTGCCTTGGCCATGCTGGACCAAGCACAATCCTCAAGTTGCACCAAAGAAATCTTGTGAAAGGACTTCCCCGAATTGATCTTGAGAAAGTTGAATAGTGCGAAGCCTGTATCAAAGGGAAGCAAACAAGAACGTCTTTCAAGTCCAAGAATGAAGTAAGTACAAAGAAGCCTTTGGAACTTCTCCACATGGATCTTTGTGGACCAATGAAGATGCTAAGCTACGGTGGAAAGAGGTACATTTACGTTCTCGTAGATGATTTTTCTCGATTCACTTGGGTTCTTTTCTTGGTGTCAAAAGCAGATTATTTCAACGCATTCAAAATCTTCATCAAACAAATGGAAGTTACTCTTGAAATGCCTCTCAAAGCCATAAGATCAGACCATGGGACGGAGTTCCAAAACTCAGAGTTCCTGGCCTACTGTGATCAACATGGCGTCTCGCACAACTTCTCAGCTCCAAGGACTCCTCAACAAAACGGAGTTGTGGAAAGGAAGAACAGGACGTTGGAGGATATGGCAAGGACTATGCTCTTAGCTAATAGCGTTCCCAAGTACTTCTGGGCGGAAGCTATTGCTACAGCTTGTTACATTATCAATCGAGCCATGATATGTCCTCTGCTGAAGAAGACGTCCTATGAGTTGTTGAATGGAAGGAAGCCCCGCATTGATTACCTTAGAGTCTTTGGTTGCAAGTGCTTCGTGATGTGACCGCGCCCGGGCCACATCAAAGCACCGGCGCCCAAGGCACCGGCGCCCCGGTGCCACCACAAGGCACCGGCGCCCAAGATGAGGGTGCCCAAGGCACCGGCGCCCAAGATGAGGGTGCCCAAGGCACCGACGCCCAAGGCACCGACGCCCCGGTGCCTCAGCAAGGCACCGGCGCCCAAGGCACCGACGCTCCGGTGCCCCGTCAAGGCACCGGCGACCCGGTGCCACTCGGCGCCCTCGACGCTGAGGCGCGGCCCGGCGCCTCGTTTGGACACCCGACTCGGGAACGCACGCGACCCGTCACGAGGTCGGTTTCTTTCAAAGAGGCGAGCCGCATTCCCGGGGCCATAACGCAACGTCGGGCTAAGGCCATACAAGAACGACTTCGGGCTCACTTGGCGGTGCCAAGTGTGAAGCAAGGCCCGCCCGGAGATACATTTTTGAGTCTCCAAATATTGGGCCCCAGGAATGACAGCGCAAAGCCCGAGGCCCATTATAAGGAAGACCCATTCAAGCCCGATTTGATGGAGGCGTGGCCACCACATTAGGAGCCTTCCTTGGCCGCCAAGTTTGCTTCTTCCCATGCATTTAATGCCTTAGCTTGGCCGCCAAGGAATTGTAATAAAAGAGGCTGCTTACGCTTGCCTTGGACGCCACTCTTCGCCACCTCCATACAAGAACTTGGCGCCCACTCCAAGGAGGTGTCTTTGCCGCCAAGCTTCTACACCTCCTCATATTGCTTGGCGCCCACTCCAAGCACGCCGGCCTTTCCCCTCTCTCGTGCCTATATAAGCACAAGTCCTCCTTCATTTTTTGGGTAGATTGAATTTGAGTAAAGAGAGATTTTTAGCCCTTACTCTTCGGTCTCTTCTCCTCAAGGGAGAACGGGCCGAGGAAACCCACACCTCGTGGCTACAAGCTCTCGATCTCCTAGCTTGATTTCTTGTTTCCCTTCCTTTCTTTCTTGTACCACAAAAACGCCTATGCCCAAGGCTTGTAACGCCACTTTGGCCACCTATTTCCAATACAACAATCAAGTTTGAGTCTCATATACTCTTCTTACACGAACGCCTCCATAAACGCTCAGTCGAACCCGAAATTCGACCGATCCTGGAAGTGAGATCACATCACTTCGTTCACAACAATGATAAAGAAAAACTTGGAAAGTTTGATGCAAGGAGTGATGAAGCCATATTCCTTGGGTACTCTCTCACCAGCAAAGCATATAGAGTTTTCCACAAAAGGACTCTAAAGCTTGAGGAGAGTATTCATGTTGTGTTCAAGGAGAGTTCTTCTCACAAAGAAAAATCAAGTAAGAAAGAACGCTCCTCGTCACAACAGCAGGACGACGCTGAAGACGAAGTTGAAGGTTGATCCTCTGGAAAATACTATGTTCCTAAGGACGCTACTCCAAATCCTGAAGAAGTCTCAGTGGACGTTCAGTGTTGTTCAGGGAGTTCCATCTCGTAGTGAATCTCCAGTTCAATAAGATTTGGCTGAATCAAGTCAACAAGGCGAGCAACGTCAAGGTGTGGACGCTCTCTCTGAGGGGGAACACACTAAGGACGATACTCAAGATGATAGTGTTGATTCTGATGATGAGATTGATCCAAGATTTGCTCAATTGTTTCAAAGGGAGTCCCGCTTCTCTAGGGACCACCCAACATCCCAGATTGTCTAAGATATTTCTCAAGGAGTTCAGACTAGATCAGCAGCAAGCAAGTCCCAGAGTGCAAACTTAGCTTTCTGTGCGTTCAACGCCTTTGTCTCTATGGTGGAACCAAAGAATATCAAAGAAGCACTCCAGGACGCTGACTGGATTCAAGCGATGCAAGAAGAACTCAACCAGTTTGAAAGGAACAAAGTTTGGACCCTCGTCCCTCATCCCAAAGGCAAAAACATCATAGGGACGCGCTGGGTGTTCAGAAGTAAGCTTGATGAAAGTGGACGTGTATCAAGGAACAAGGCAAGACTAGTGGCTCAAGGATTCAAGCAAGAGGAAGGCATAGACTACAATGAGACCTTTGCTCCTGTTGCTAGAATTGAAGCCGTCCGTCTCCTTATTGCCTTTTCCGCGCACAAGGGATTCAAGTTATTTCAGATGGACGTCAAGACTGCCTTTCTCAATGGAAAATCGAAGGAGGAAGTGTACGTTGCTCAACCGCCTTGTTTCGAGGACGCATCTCTCCCAGATCATGTGTACTACTTGGACAAAGCACTTTATGGACTCAAGCAAGCCCCTTGTGCATGGTACGACAGGTTTGCGTCCTTTCTTTTGTCTCATGGGTACATAAAAGGTTCAATTGATAAAACTTTGTTCATAAAGAAAGTTCACAAGGACATTTTAATTGCCCAAGTCTATGTTGATGATATAGTCTTTGGTAGTACTAACATAAAACTTATAGATGAGTTTAAGTCCTTAATGAGTAGTGAGTTTGAAATGTCCCTCATTGGAGAACTCAATTTCTTCTTGGGACTTCAAATCAACCAACTCAAGGAAGGGACGCGCATTCACCAACAGAAATATGTCCGTGAAATGCTTGAGAAGTACGGGATGAACTCATCCAAACCTGTTGCAACCCCCTGTTCTCCAAATTCGCGTCTCTACGCAGATGAACAGGGAAAGGACGTTGATCAGAAGCTTTACAGAGGAATGATTGGTTCTTTGCTCTATTTGACCGCAAGCCGTCCCGACATCATGTTTGCCGTTTGCTTGTGTGCACGCTTCCAGGCAAATCCAAAGGAGTCCCACATGCAAGAAGTTAAGAGGATCTTTCGCTACCTCAAAGGACGCGACGATCTTTGTCTTTGGTACCCTAGGAAGACGTCCTTCAAGCTTGTTGCCTACTCGGACGCCGATTATGCTGGTCATGTGATTGATAGAAAAAGCACTTCAGGAATGGCACAGTTCCTTGGTTCATGCTTAGTAACCTGGGAACTAAGAAACAGAACTCTGTGGCGATTTCAACTGCGGAAGCTGAGTACGTTGCTGCTGCCTCGTGCTGTTCACAAGTCATCTGGATCAAATATCAACTAGAGGACTACGGTATCAATCTTGAAACTATTCCCATTCACTGTGATAATACAAGTGCTATTGAAATTTCTAAGAATCCTGTTTTTCATTCACGCACAAAGCATATTCATATAAGACATCATTTCTTGCGTGATAATGTTGAACTAAGACTCATTAGTATGGAGCATGTAAGGACTGAAGACCAAATAGCTGATATTTTCACTAAGGTGCTTGATAGACGTCCCTTTGAGCATCTAAGGTTGCTCTTAGGGATGATAACTTTTAAGTAGCAAGTCCCGTTCTACTATTCCCTCAATGATTGGCTATGTTTAGTAGATTCTAAGCGTTTAAGGACTGTTATGCATTGAATTCATATTTGCAAAGACGCTAGTCTAAAACTTCATATGTTTGCTACTTTGGAACGCCATTCAAATTGTCTCTATTTGTCTTGAAAAGAGTATCCCTGATCACCCAACCCTCATTATAAGCCGAAATGATGGGAACTCTAAGCTTACCCTAGCCGAGAACTTTGCAAAAGCGTCCTATGAAATTCATATTTTCTTTTCAGGACGTACTTGCTTTGTTCTCAAATGGTTCGCAAGGTAATCAAAAGGACGGTTGAATTGATCCTGATTTGCTTGAAGAGGTAAATTTTTGCTAAGTCTGAGAGAACGCCATTGATTTGTAAGAGAGGACGCCAGTTCAGTTTTGAGAAGAAGTTGAAGAGTCAGAAATTTGAACTTTTGAAAGATTGAACAGTGACCGTTGTACTTGCTCAAAGCTTAAGGGGGAAGTTTTGCCACGTGTCGCACAGTAAAACAGTGGTAATTACAGTTTGTGTCACCGCTTCCTCTATATAAGGCCAGAACAGTCGCTCTCAGAATTTATTACACTCAACTACTTCCCTACTCTCAAATTTGCTCTGCCTTCTCTCTAGCATTCCGGCAACTTTCTCTCTCTAAAATCTCATCTGAACATGTCTCAAAGACTGTTGAACGTGGCCGGATCTTCTACCGGCGGGAAGCGAAGAAGATTGGTGAAGTCCCACCACATTGAGAAGCCAAAACCTATCGTTCTAAATGAATCTCTGGTGGACTTCATCAACAGGAACCCCAAAACCTTGTACAATTTGATAAGGGAACGCATGGACAAACCTCACGTGAAGCAGGACCCAGTCAAGACGAGGAACTATGAAAAGTTCATAGAACGGTTCGTCATTCCAGGCCTCCACAAGACAAATTACAAGGACTTACCCGGGAGGATGGACGACGTTCTCTTTTTCTCGCAGTTTGGTGGTGAGAACCTTGGTCCCCTACTTGATTTAATACCAGACTTGCATAACGCCGTCCTCCCAGAATTCCCCATGTACCCTAGGGACTCCTTGGCTTACAAAATGCTTCAAACCCGTGTGCCAAGTCCCTCTCCCCCACCTCCTCAAGTCCCCACAGTCACCACAAAGAATCTCCTTCCTTCCAAGCGTCCAACTCCTTCGTCCCCTCTCTCAAAATCCTCCAAATCAACTTCCTCATACCCAACACAAATTGTGGATAAGTTTCCACCCCACCTCAAGGAGGGACGCTCTAAGAAAACTCATGACCCCAAGCCCCTCAAAAAGGCCAAACCCTCAAGCGTTCCCCCTACCAAAAGTTCCACAAAAAGGCCTTCCTCCACCAAACACCCCTCTAACCTTTCAAAGGAATCCACTCCTCCACCTCCTCAACCTCTAAAAATAGTCCAACTTCCAACCCCTCCTCCGTCCCCCAAGCCCTCAAAAGCTAATGCTCTTATTCCCTTCCAACCCAATCCTCATTCCTCGCCCATAAATTTTGCCAACTTCCCTTCCGCCCCGGCCCATATATCTCCGCCAAAGGACACCGAGACTCCAAGGTCCCGTCGTCCCTCTTCGGAAAGCGGTCCGGAAGAAGCTGAGCAGCGTTCAACCCTTGAGCACACCTTTCGCCGTCGCAAAGCTGGTGAAAAGCCTAAGGTGTTGCTAACCAAGGACGCTCCAGAGCCCGAGCACATCTCCTCCTCGTCCTCTAGCTCATCTGAAAGCCAAAGAGGAACGCCTTCCGGTCACTCCTCCCCATTCATTGATGTGGTTGGGGACTCCAATGACAAGGCGGAAGGAGTCGAGAATGCTCCTGCGGCAAAAGAGGTCGAACAGATTGAAGTGACTGAGGACGCTAGTGAGCACCAGGTCGCTCCAGAGGACGCCGAGCCTACTTTATCTGATGAGCTCGAGCGTGATGCTATGGAGGTCCCTCCTTACAACCAATCCCTCCCAATCCTAAATCCCCTCCCAACTCCTCAAGAAAACCCCTCCCCCTCAATCCAAACAGAATCCCACCAAGTCCCTGCGGACGCTGAGCCCCAAACTGAAAATCAATCAGAGGCTCAGGACGCTGAGGGCACGTCCCAAGGTCAAGCTCCTTCTGATGCAGATCAAGCCACAGCTGGTGGCATTGATGAAAATGCACAAGGCACAAAGAACGTTGCTGGCCAGGACGCTGATGAGAATGAGTCAGAAGGCTCCGCTGATGAAAGTTCTTCTGATGATGAGGACTCTGTGTCCCCCAAAGGCAAAAGAAAACGAAAGCATGATGGTGCGTCTGTGAAAGTTCTCAGCCCCTTGATCTACTCCGAAGAATGGCTCTGTGCCTGCAGAAGTTGACAAAGAGCAGGTCAAGGCATTCTACAGGGATCTACGCTACAAATCTAAAGATGGTTGATCGGTCCGGGATCGGAGGGTCTCACAATTTAAATTTATAAAACCGAACCTCAATTGTAGCAAAGAGGTAGGGTGTCGAACACACGGGAGTTCGTGCGTCGAGAGTACCCGAAAAGACTAAGAAAAGATGAAAGAAAGGCAAAACAAAGAAAAACAAAAGAGATCACCTCGGACCGACACAAGTCACTTCGGTCCGAGGGTGGATCAAGGTTGAGTTTGGTCGGGACCGACGTGGTACAAGTCGGGCCCGATGTACTGGGTAACTCGGTCTTGTTCAAAATGGTAGATCGGTCTTGGGTTTTTGGGTTCCACCCCCAACTAGACTTGGATGTTCTTCCTCAATTCAACCAATAAGTGTTTGATCCTTGTGAGATCGAGGTTGCTAGCCCCGGATCCCTCCACTCTACACCTCGACCTAAGGGAGTTTTCACTCACCTTCGATGTTAGGGACTCGTGATGGGATTGAGATTGCTCACGCTTACTCTTACCAAACACAAGCCCTAGATCTCTTGTTTCCACAAGAGAATTGAAGCTCAATGTAGAGAGGATTCACAAATCAAGCACTCAAGGCTATGGAATTGGGGTTTTCTACCCAATCCTAGCTAGGGGATTCCCCCATAGCCCAAGACTATGGAATCTACTCCATATGGTAAGAGAAAAACATAATCAAAAGGGAAATCAAGCAAATCTCAATCATCAACATCCAATCAAACTCCAATTGCATTTAAATCCAAAGTATCAACAAAATCCAAGTCTCAATTCTACTAGATCAAAGCAAAACAAAGTACAAAACTCACTAATCCTCCTCCTAGCTCCACCGATCTCCTCTTCTCTTCCTTCCCTCTCTTCTCCTTGCTCTCCAAGTCTTCCTTTGAGCCTTTAGAGAGTGATTTGGGTGTTGGTTGTGTGTTCCTTTTTTTTCTTTCCATGATCACTAATCACCTCTAATTATCCTACTCCTTGGATTGGGGACCAAGGAATTCCCAATTTAGAAAGGGGCAAATGTGGAAAGTTGTTAATAATATGCCTTGGGGAACAATCCTCTCAAATGCCGACTTGGACCGACACGCTGGGGACCTCGGGCCCGACGTTGGGAACGTCGGTCCTGGTCACTGGATGCTCGATCTCGGGCCCGACTTGGTGGTGCTCGATCCTGGGCCTCGATCCTTGTCTTCTTCTTGGGTTTCCTTTGGTTCCTCTTCATTCTTAGCTTGGCTCTTGCATTCCTCGACTTGGTTCCTTCATAGGCTCCTCCAAAATGTCCTTATTCTTGCCATTTTACCCACAAAAGAAAGCAAACTCGCATAGTCTCCGAATCTCAAAGAAAACCGGGAACTAAGCTAAGAAGGAACGAGACTAACAAAGAAAGGAATGAAAAACACATATTTGCAAGGGAAATTAACTACTAAAACACCTCCAAAATGAGAGACATCAGAATACCCCATACTTAAACTTGCTTGTCCTCAAGCAATAACAACATAAGCAAGACCGAAGCATAATCTTCAAGTAAAGCCTCTTATGAAAACACAAGTAAGTAAGATTACATCATCACACATGATCAAGTGTTCAAGGAATAAAGTCTAATGCAACAAAGCCTCAATTTAGGTACGTGAAAATGTGTATCACTCATCATGTGTTTAGGCTTAGCAATGAACACTCAAACTCAAAAATCATGCAAGTAAAGACTTTACTATTGAAGCTAATATCACCAATTCCTCCACCTAGAGATGCCTATTACAATGCACACAAAGAATATGAACTTGGCTCAATGGAGATCCTCAAAGAGGTTCCATTCGGCCGGGTTGTAACGGGGCATTTGGTATTTCTCAAGGTAGGAATCACTTTGGTCTTGTGGTGCTTACAATGGGGATTGAACTTTCTAGTCTCTCACCAACTTCACCAAATTCTTCCACTTTCAACTTCACTCACCCAAAAGATTTTGATTTTTTTCTTTCTTTTCTTTTCTCAACCCACTTTTCACTTAACATTCCACTTCATCTTTGCACTACACTTTTTGTTGGATTTTTCACACTTTTTCACTAAGATCGACTTGCACTGAACTCGGTCCCGAAGTGCACTTATCCTCGGTCGGTACCCATTCTTCACTTAAGCACTTTGCTTTCAATCCACTATTTTTCCAACTTTTCTTTCTTTCTTTACAACAAAGATGCACTACCCACTTGGTTTATAACTCCATCTCTTGCCCTTAACCAAAGAGAATCTCAACTCTCCAAATATTCTTCCAAAACCTCTCACTAAAGTCCAATCCCATAAGGGTCAAGTGATATAGGCTAGGAATCATATTTTTGAGGAGTTTCAAACAAAGGTCTAAGGCTAAAACGGAACTACAAACAACGGTTTATCTTCAAGGTAGGATATAGAACATTTTGTGACTAAATGAAATAAAGTTCAAATCAATGTGACAAAGCATAGAACAAATCTCATATTGGCCTTGGAAAATAGATAAACACCTCAATAGCAAGTTTTACTAAGCATGCATGAGCTAATCACACAAGAAAATGAGGGATATGCGATCATGAACAATCATCCCTAAAATGGCCAAAAATAATCTCACAAGGTTCACTCTAGCTTAGTTGCATCAAAACTTATCCAAGAACTCATGTGCTCAATAAAAACATGCAAGATATCACATCACATCAAAAACAACATCCATTTAGAGGCTAAACTATCCAAAAATATGCAAAGGACTTTACATGCTCACATCATCATTAGCCTTCATATGGACATCTAAGATGGGAATTCCTAGTCCAAAAACAAAATCTTTTTGATGTTTTCAACCGAAATTTTTCAAATTTTTATGGATTTTTTTTTGCAAAAACTTTTCTCAAACAAAAACATACTCATCCATTCATGCCATAGAATCATGCCACTAACCCAAAATGAAACATCCCTTAGACAAAACAAGAGAAAACACATTAAACTACACATGGAACTATGAGCTACTAACCCACCCCATACTTAAAATTTTGATGTCCTCATCAAAAGAAATCAAAACTCAAAAGTAAAGAGAAGAGTAGAGAAAGCTCACAAAATATGAAGAATCAAAGACTTCTAGCAAACAACTTCTTGGAACCCAAATTTCTCTTCTAGATCTAGAAGTGGAATGAAGATTTATGGGATTTTGGTTGGGATTTTTGGCTTTTGGTTCAATGTTTGGGGGTGCTAGGGGTTGGATCGAGATCTTGTGGTGAGATTTCTTGAGGTTCGAGTATGGTGGGAGAATGGGGATCGAATTGGGAGTTTTTGAAGGGAATGGTATTTTGGGAAGGTAGTTATGGAGTTAATGGATGTTCGGTAAGGGAAAGGGGGCTTAAATGCGGTAGAAGACAAAGGTAGGTCAGAAGGGTAAAATAGGAATTTCCTTTAAAATCAAGTCCAAAATGGTCGGCTAGCTTGGACCGACGTTGGGACCTCGGGCCCGAGGTACTGGGTACCTCGGTCCTACCCGGTTTTGTTTCCTAAAATTCCCTCGGCTTGGCAATTGTCTACCCACAAGTCATTGCATCATTTCCACAAATACCACACATGATCATCAAGCTCACATAACACACATATCCACAAAATACATGCTAGAGAAGAGATTAGGAAGAATCTATACTAAGGCAAAGAAAAACAAACTAGAAACTACGAAAAAGAATTTACTAAACCCGGGTTGCCTCCCGAGGAGCGCTTCTTTTAAGTCACTAGCTTGACTTCTAACCTCTACCCTTCAAGGAGGGTGAAACACGGTGAATTGATCCTCCTTGTCATATGCACCTCCATTCTCCTCATAACCAAAGTGCCACCATTTGTGTTTGATTAAAGTGTGGCCTCCAAATTCTCCATCATTCTTCTCCTCCAAAGTGTAGGTGGGCATCTCTTGCATCTTCTCAACTTGCTCTTTATCACCAACATCACAAAAGTCTAAAGAATTTCTAGAGGACTCAATGACATTATAACTCAATTCTTCTTGTAAATCACTCAAGCAAAGGTAGTCATCCTCTAAATCCTCTTTCAAATAACTTAGACAAATGTAAGAATCTCCCACATCAAAAGGATATTGATTAGGATACTCTTCTTGGCTTGGCGGGCGATCTCCATCTCTTGACTCTTCATGGACTTGAACATTGACCATGTCATGGTCTCTCAATGGTACTTCCTCTCTCGTGGATTCCAACTCCTCTCTTTTGCGCTTGGCACTTTCCTCTAGCTTCAAAATCGCCAATGCATCCGGTTCATTGAGGGCCTTGTTGAAATGGAACTCCACTTTTTCCTTGCCAATCTCGAAAGTGACTTTCCCATTCCTCACATCGAATTTGGCACCCGCCGTAGCGAGAAACGGTCTCCCGAGAATAATGGGCACCATCGGATCTTCTTTCATGTCGAGGATTACAAAGTCGTCGGGAACAAAATATCTCCCAGCTCGAACCGGGACGTCATCTAGAATTCCGGTGGCCTTTGTTCATGAACCATCGGCCATGGTAAGACTCATATCCACCGGTTCCATATCTCCGAGGTTAGCCCTTCTCCATATGCTCATGGGCATAACCGATATGCTCGCTCCTAAATCACAAAGAGCTTTGAATTGTTGGGATCCAATCCCCACGGTGATGGCAAATCTTCCGGGATCACCTAGCTTTTGAGGTAGCTCTAGGATTTTGACTTCATCTTGCATCTCCATAATTGACCTCTTCTTGCTCAAGATTTCCTTTAAGAACTTTGCATAGGATGGCATCTCACTTAGAGCATCGGTGAATGGAATGGTGATGTTCAAGCCTTGCAAAAGCTTCAAGAACCGCTTGAACTTGCCCTCAACAATCTCTTTGGGCTTCTTCATCGGATATGGAAGAGTAGTAATACCTTGCTTCTTGATTGGATCCACCTCCTTGGATCGATCTTGGCTTTCCTTCATGATTTCAGCTTGGACCGACTTCGGATCGACGTCGGGACCGACGTCAAGCATCTCGGACCGGGGGCAGGGGATTTCTGGGTAACTCGGGCCGACTTCAGGGCATGTCGGGCCCGACTTGGGTTCCACCTCAGTCCACTTTAGGGGACCTCCTCCATTTACCGGATTTATGTCTGGGAAGGTCGGACCCGAGGTACTGGGAACCTCGGTCCGACTCTCTTCTCTTGCTTTTGGAACTTGTGGCTCGGGCAAACTCCGTCCACTCCTTAATCCTATGGCTCTAACTTCATTTTGTTGTTGTTGAGCACGGGGATTCTCCTCGGGTCGGCCCGGGAGTCTCCCTTCCTCTCTTGGAAGTTGATTTGTCATGTGGACAAATTGGTTGTCCACTTGTCTTCTCCATACACCGAACTCCTTGAATTGGGCGCCCATTTCATCAACTCTCCTCTCCACATTGGTGAATTGATTCTTCAAGTCTTGAGCCCATTGTGGTGTTTGCTCATAGAATCCCGGAGGTCGGTAAGGTGGTGGTTGGGCCCTTGGCTCAAGTTGGTTGAAGTTGTTGTTGTAGCCACTAGCTTGGCCTTGGTTCCACCTTCCTCCATTGTTGAAATTGGTTCTCCCTCCGAAGTTCCTTTGAACATAGTTGGCCTCTTCAATTTGCTCGGCCAATCGGACTTGGCGCTCATTTGGGCACTCTTGGGCTCCATGCTTCAAAGAACCACACTCTTCACATACTCTTGTGTTTTGTTGGAGATGGCCCATCTTCCTCCTCATCTTGTTCAACTCATCCTCCAAGAATTGGATCTTCACATCTTTGTCCACCTCTTCACTTTTGGGATCGTAGAGTCTCTTCGGACCTTCTCCATGGATTCTCACTTCCTTGCTAGCTTGATTGACTCCATACATGGCCTCATAATCCGAGAGCTTGTCTAGCAACTCCCACGCTTGCTCCGGAGGCAAGTCAATGAACCCACAATCGGTATGGAGGTTCAATATATCCTTGGTGGCGGGGTTGATTCCTTGGAAGAAAATGTCTTGAAGGACATACGGTTGTTGACCATGTGTTGGACATGCCCTCAACATCTCTTTGAACCTATCCCACGCCTCGAAAAGTGGCTCATGAGCTCCTTGTTGGAAGCTAGCAATCTTCCTTCTAAGCTCCGTCGTCTTGGTGGGCGGGAAGAACTTCATCAAGAATGAGTCGTTGAGAGCCCTCCATGATGTGATAGAACGAGGTGCTTGGCTCTCCAACCAATGCAAAGCTTTGCCTCCCAAGGACCACTTGAAGGCCTTGAGTAGCACATACTCGAGTGTCTCGTCGTCCGTCGAGATGGTCTCGCAAAGATCTTTGAATTGCTTCACATGCTCGATTGGGCACTCATTTGGTCTCCCTTGGAATTGCTCTCTCTTGATGAGTGAGATAAATTGAGTCTTTATCTCAAAATTCTCTGACACCTCCGGCAAGACGATGGCCGGTTCGAGCACCTTCAACTCCGGATGCATGTATTGTCTAGCATTCCGGGGTTGGGTGTTGATTTGGGCCTCCAATCTCATCCTTTGCTCTCTCTCTCTACGGGCCTCGGCATCTCGGTTCTCCATTTCAAGTTGCATTCGAGCCATGTCGGCTCTCATCCTTTCGAACTCCTCATCACGGGCTTGATCCGCCATCCTCTTCTTCTTTCGGGCTTGCCTTAGAATACTCTCCGGGTCACACACAAAGTCGAACTCAAGTGTTCCTCGGACGGAACTAGCTCGCATGCACCTACGACCAAAGACACAAACAAAACCGAATCAAAACAAACAAGGGGTTTGGGCTAGTCCCTCACCCAAATCACTACCAAATATCAAAGACTCAACAAAGAGGGTACCTCGATCAAATAGAACTCCCCGGCAACGGCGCCAAAAATTCTGATCGGTCCGGGATCGGAGGGTCTCACAATTTAAATTTATAAAACCGAACCTCAATTGTAGCAAAGAGGTAGGGTGTCGAACACACGGGAGTTCGTGCGTCGAGAGTACCCGAAAAGACTAAGAAAAGATGAAAGAAAGGCAAAACAAAGGAAAACAAAAGAGATCACCTCGGACCGACACAAGTCACTTCGGTCCGAGGGTGGATCGAGGTTGAGTTTGGCCGGCACCGACGTGGTACAAGTCGGGCCCGATGTACTGGGTAACTCGGTCTTGTTCAAAATGGTAGATCGGTCTTGGGTTTTTGGGTTCCACCCCCAACTAGACTTGGATGTTCTTCCCCAATTCAACCAATAAGTGTTTGATCCTTGTGAGATCGAGGTTGCTAGCCCCGGATCCCTCCACTCTACACCTCGACCTAAGGGAGTTTTCACTCACCTTCGATGCTAGGGACTCGTGATGGGATCGAGATTGCTCACGCTTACTCTTACCAAACACAAGTCCTAGATCTCTTGTTTCCACAAGAGAATTGAAGCTCAATGTAGAGAGGATTCACAAATCAAGCACTCAAGGCTATGGAATTGGGGTTTTCTACCCAATCCTAGCTAGGAGATTTCCCCATAGCCCAAGACTATCGAATCTACTCCATATGGTAAGAGAAAAACATAATCAAAAGGGAAATCAAGCAAATCTCAATCATCAACATCCAATCAAACTCCAATTGCATTCAAATCCAAAGTATCAACAAAATCCAAGTCTCAATTCTACTAGATCAAAGCAAAACAAAGTACAAAACTCACTAATCCTCCTCCTAGCTCCACCGATCTCCTCTTCTCTTCTTTCTCCTCTCTTCTCCTTGCTCTCCAAGTCTTCCTTTGAGCCTTTAGAGAGTGATTTGGGTGTTGGTTGTGTGTTCCTTTTTTTTCTTTCCATGATCACTAATCACCTCTAATTATCCTACTCCTTGGATTGGGGACCAAGGAATTCCCAATTTAGAAAGGGGCAAATGTGGAAAGTTGCTAAAAATATGCCTTGGGGAACAATCCTCTCAAATGCCGACTTGGACCGACACGCTGGGGACCTCGGGCCCGACGTTGGGAACGTCGGTCCTGGTCACTGGATGCTCGATCTCGGGCCCGACTTGGTGGTGCTCGATCCTGGGCCTCGATCCTTGTCTTCTTCTTGGGTTTCCTTTGGTTCCTCTTCATTCTTAGCTTGGCTCTTGCATTCCTTGACTTGGCTCCTTCATAGGCTCCTCCAAAATGTCCTTATTCTTGCCATTTTACCCACAAAACAAAGCAAACTCGCATAGTCTCCGAATCTCAAAGAAAACCGGGAACTAAGCTAAGAAGGAACGAGACTAACAAAGAAAGGAATGAAAAACACATATTTACAAGGGAAATTAACTACTAAAACACCTCCAAAATGAGAGACATCAATGGCTCTCTCCACTTCAAGATCGAAGGTGAGAAAGCCTCAGTCAATGAACGCCAGGTCCGTGCCTTCATGGGACTCAACCCTCAAAAGCCCCCGTCCAACGCTCTAAGCTCCCTCCCGGAAAGTGGCTTTGAGACAACTGATGAAGAACTGACTTTGGTTGAAAGAGTGTTCCAGGGCAAAAGGCCCTATAGACTGGACAGGGTAGCTCATGTGTTGAGCAAAGTAGGCGCCATTGCACATTACTTCATCTGTCGCGCCGTCCTTCCCAGGCAAGAGAAGCGTTCAATCGTTCAAACACATGATATAATTTTGATTGACGCTCTTCTAGATCGCCGCCCCATAAATCTTGCCAGAATTGCTATGCAACATATGGCTAAGTTTGGGAGGAAGCGACACGCCTTGCCGTACCCAGGTTTGGTCAAGCTGATTCTTAAGTCCCAGAATGCTTACGATGAAAGTGCTCCCTCAGAAGAGCTTGGACTGAAATGGAACGCAAAGAAGGGACTGGTAGAAATTAGACACAATGAAGAGTTGCCTTCCGTGCTCAAACAGTTGGAAGTTGAGGCTGAGGAAGCCAGAAAACAGGCTGAGCAAGAACGCCTGGCAGCTGAAGCTGAAGAAGAACGTCTCGCTTCTATATCTCAGGAGTTCGTTCAAGAAGAAGAGCCAGCCGTCAACTTTGCCGCTCTTGATCGGATACTAATGACTCCTTCTCCTCCTCCAGTACCTCCTATGGACGCTCCCTCCTCAAGTTCAGGTCCAGTGCCTTGTTCTGCCCCAGCTAATCCTGCCCAGCATCCTCCTGCAGAACTCATGGGCGCTATTATGGACAACTAGTGTCTCATCTTCTCCGCCCTCAAAGACTTGTCCTCTGCATTCTCTAAGTCGGCTGAACTTCATGAAAAACTTCTAAAGTTTTATCAAGACCAGAGCCGTCCTCAGTGATTGCCGTCCTCCATCTTTTATCCCTCATTGTTTAGCTCTTGCTTCTTTTAAATCAAACACTAAGTTCTTGGTTTGTAATAACCGTACTCTCACTTTTGTTTGAATGGCAATTCAATGTTTGTGTGCATGTGTTTGTTTAAGCGTTCCACTGCCTTTAGTTGTGTGTTTGTGTTAACGTCCTTATCACTTGTTATCCTTTTCGATGATGCCAAAAGGGGGAAGTGTAGTTTTGCAGAGATGCGCTATAAAATTATTATCTAGAATAAGCAAGTGTTAAGGGGGAACTATTAAGTGAAAGGTCTAAGGAACACCCATGCTAGAATAAAAGAGGATGCTTAGAAAGCATTTCTAGGACGCGACTCTCTCCTTAAAATCCAAATGTTAGAGAATCAAAGAATGAAAACTTGTGCTTACTGAAATTTCTCTAAGTGTTAGAGGACGCTTCTAAGTTTTCATGCATGCTAAGTTCCTTTACCAAAACTATTTTGCTGAAGAGTTTGTCATCATCAAAAAGGGGGAAATTGTTAGGACGCTATCAAGGACGCCTGCGTACTTTGTAGTGTGCCTATACAAATCGTCCCTTAGTTTTGATATGACAAACTCACTTTGATTCTAATAAATTTGTCCAAGTGTTCAGGAACGCCAATTAACAAAGGACAACAAGTGTGTGAGCGTTCCCTATGCTTAGGGACACCAGCTAACAGGAAGTAAGGACCAACAAGAGACTACTTGAGCAAGGACGGAGTCCCAAGCAAGTAGGAACGCAAGAAAGGAGTCCTTACTCACTAGTCGACAGGATGACATCACACGATAATGTTTGATCATCCAAGGACACGTGGAAACCGATCCTGTAGCAGAGTCCAACACTACGTGGCGGACGATCCTGTAGCAGAGTTCATCAACACGTGGCGGCCGATCCTGTAGCGGAGCTCTTCACACACAACTGGATACAGGAAGGTTCCTCAGCACCGCCATACTCGTGGAGGAAGATCTTGTAGTCACGTCCCTGAAGGGCATGATCGTCAGAAGAAGAATGACGCCCTTCCCAAGTCCTATAAATACCCCAGGGCATTTATTGTGACGCTAACGCTTTCAGAGAATATTCAAAGAGAATCAGAGGAAAGCGACTCACTCAAGAACACGAAGAACTAACTCAAGAACTCAAGAACAGTGTTTAGACATGTGTTAGATCGAGTGAGATTTTGTAAACAAACCACAAAACAGTTTGTATTCAGAAAAACCAAAAAGAGAAAGAGAGTTCTGCGAAGTACTGCAGGACGTAGGAATAGAGTCCTTTAGTAGATTGAGCTAGCTTAAGTTGTAGGCTTAAAGGACTTCTTTATCAGTGAACTTAGGGAAAAGCCAAGTGTCAGAGAACTGTAAAGACTCGCCAGTACAACTGTAAGAACGTTCAATACAAAGGAAAGAACTATTCAAAAATCCTCCAAGGAGGTAGATGTTTACACTCAAGGACTACTTGGTCTTGAGTGGTTCCTCTATAATTCACTGCGTTCATTCTTACCTGCTTAGTATTTTATTCCGTTGCATTACTCAAGGACGCCCCTACTCCTCGTAGGGACGCCTGACCTTAGGACGCCTTTACCAAAGTAAAGGACGTTCCTCAGTACTAACGATCCAACAATCTAAAAAATTGATTTTCATTCAAAAAATTTATTTATGTTGGATTTTTTTTATTTTCCTTTTCAAGTAATTAATACTCAAATTTTGTTACAATTTCCACTTAATATTTTTCAAATGAAGTTAGTAAAATATTATTAATTTTATTTTAAAATTTTCTTAAATAAATATCTATTCAAATTTAATTGTAAATAAAAAGAATAACTATGCAATATGTTTTTAATTGATTGTGTAATAGCACAATCTGATGACCTCATCATTCTTATGGACCTTATACATGTCTTTGCAAATGAACAACGACAAAGATGTTATTTCCATTGAACAACCAATACCTAGATTATGATTTATGATGGATTAATCAAATTATAATCTAAATCAAAAAAAACTCTTTTTTGCATGGGAATATTATTTCTAAATATTTTATTATATGTTTAAGCATTTACAATTTGTATTTTTTGAATTTATTTTTCAAATTTGAGTATTGTTGTATTAAATTATGTATAAAAAACTATTTTTAACCTATAATTACATTTTAAACTAATAAAAACAACATTTCGAATGTAAATTTGATTATTTTCATACAATTGTACTAAAATGACAAATTTATGCTTTTTTAATACTCAAACGTCCAAATCTTTGTTTCTTAATATTCATTTGTCCAAGTATGTTTTTAATACCCAGGTGTCCAAAAGTGTAATTTTTTAATACCAATTTGACATTTTGGCCGTTAATATTTACACTAAATCATTGTTTATAATAAATGTAGGCAGATGACTTATTTTGGGCAAACTATAACTAGGAGATATTATTATATAAAGATTAAGTAGATTTCCATACCTTTTTATAGCTATACATTACATGATTTTTGCTAAAATTAAATTAAGGGTGCTATAGTAAAAAAAATGATAAAGTGTGAAGATAATAAAAAAAATAGTGTGAAGTTTAGCAATTATGTTTATTTAATGTACAAAGATGATTTACGTAAGGCTTTGATCAAAAAAAGATTTATGTAAGGCAAACTACAGCTAAGAGATTTTATGGGAAAAGATTATGTAGATAATTTCCATATGTTCTTATAGCTATACTAGCTTAACCTGTCGTGCCATGCACGACGACCACGTTACGACTATGTTTCAAATATTAAAATTACTTTTAGAAATTTCATAAATCAGATATTGATATGAAAAAGTATAATAAAAGTGTGAGAATATTTTTTAGATCGATATAACTCAAATATTACATAAAGATATAAAGTTTATTTATAAGCTTATATATTTGATAACATGATTATAAACTAAAACTTGTAAAGAAAATGGGTATTTTTACATCAAGAACTTTATAATGATGTATTTGTTAAGATTTGTTTGTTATGATTATCAATTGTGATCACATAAGTAATAAAATTAAAAAAACGTATGTCTATCTAGGGCTTGGAGTAAACAGATAAAATATATCATAAATATTTATTATAATATTAGGTATGATAGATATTAGGATAATAGAAAAAAAATATTAAGCAAATGGAACGAAAAAATGAATACGATTTTATGTGGGTAAATTAGATGATTAAGAAACAAAACGAAGAAAGGTTTATAAATGAGGGATGTTAGCCATTAGGTGTTAAAAGAGATAAATATAAGAAAAAAAAGGAAAAATATAGATCATAGCTTTATAAGTAAACAATTAGCTTTATAAGTAAACAATTAGGAAAGAGTAACACTTTAATTTTGTAGTACTTTAATATAGTGTAAAAGGTATTTTCAATCTTCATAATAAATTTTAAAACTTTAATATAAATATTGGATAGATATTGGATGAATAAGGAAAAGATAAAATTAAAGATTAGATAATTATGAAAACAAAAGATATAAAGTTGTTATTATCTATTTGAATTGATTAAGAAAAAATTAAAATCGATATATAAAGATAGATAGTATGACTTTAAAAATAAAATTGAGGATATATAATTGGTAAAGTATAATTGATTTATAATTAATTTAATATGAGATAAGACCAAAATTAACATGGAGGCTAGAAAGGTCTCAGCATTAGTATATAGTTATAGAATAGATGCTTTTTATTTTATTTTTAGATATCAGGTATAATCAAAATTAATGTGGTGGTTTGAAAACGACCACTTGTATGTTTGTATTAGAAAAATAAGAGGCGTTTATATCATTTGAGAAAATTGTGGGATTATTTTATAAAAAAGTTAAAAATTATTGAAAAAAAAGACTATCCAATCTTATGGATAAAACTAATGTTTGGTGTATAGAATGTAATATTAACGTAGGTAATATATGTATATTACCAATTGAATCAACATGAATATGAACGTGGTCCCAAATTTTCAAAAAAATCCTCCATTGTTTTCGCTCACGGCTCATCTCACCGAAGATATCAACGTGAAGATATCAACATTATTAAAGATAAAATTCAAGATAAAATTAAAAATTATTAAGGAAAGTAAATTCGAGATAGATAGAACGATTTTAAAGATAAAATTGAGTATTAGATAATTAAGGAAAATAAAAGATATAAAGTTGTTATTATCTATTTGAGTTGAAAAAAAAATTAAAATTAAGTGGGGCCAGAATCAACGTGGTGGCTCGAAAACGGTCGGCTTTTATAATATATATTGATGATTGATATTGATTTTTGATGATTTTAAGAGATGGAAAGTGATAAAGTGTGAAGACAACTCAAAATATTGTGGGAATTTAGCACTTATGAATCAATTCTGCACATAGTTAAGAGTCATCATCTAAGGAAAAAAAAAAGCAAAAAAGAACCAGCAGCAAAATATCTAATTAACCTACAACACTAGACTCGTGTCCCGGAGGCGGAAAGTTCAAATCCAAATCAAACACCACTCTCGTAATCTTCTTGGACTCGCTGGAAACCGCCCAAGCGATCTCCTTGGAATCCGGTTCTAGAGCTTTCTCGGCCTCGACGTCGGTGCGCTTCCGCTTTGCGGTGAACTCGGCGTGCTTCCTCATGTGGCCGCCGAGGGCCTGCCCCGTCGGAAACCTCTCACGGCACTCCTTGCACTCGTGGACCCTGACTCTCGCCGGCCGAGCAAATCTTTGACCTCCGTCGCCAGGAATCGCAATCGTTACGGCGGCGGCGTTGTCTTGATTTGGTAACCGGAGTTTCATGTGGTTGGCGCGGTGGCCGCCTAGCCCTTGGAAACTCGTAAATTGGCGGTCGCAGTCTTTGCACTTGAAGAGCGGATCGATCGGCCACAACCGATTCCGGCTTGAGAGCGGTTGCGGCTTGTCTAGGGCGGTGGATTTGGCCAGGAGTAAGGAGGCGCAGTTCTGCCTGGCGAACATCTCGATCGAATTCGCAGCTTGAAGGACCATTCTAGCTGGGTCCGCAGTTTCAGATTGTGGGGAAAGTCGAAACGAGAGCTTGGTGAGGCCGGCTTGTGGCATTTTATAGGTTCCAGAGAATTTGACTTTTTTGAACGTTTATGGCGCCAGAGTAAGCCCACGCTGCCCCGGGTGCAAATTGCATGTTTTATTCTGAGCTGTGTGGTGCTCCTTGGTTTCTTGCAGAGCAAGTACGTATGATATTGAGGCGGCAAACTTATTAATACCATCAAATATTTTATGAATTTTTTTATAATATCCTATTTCCGTTTTTTTTTTTGTTGAGTATATCCTATTTCCTTTGTAAAACCTCCTTGCTGTATGACATAAATAAGTTGCTAACTAGGCAGGGTAAGTGATTTTATACTTGAATCTAAAGTATCGATTGAGGTCGATCGAATTTGAAAGCTACATAAGTCTGTAATTGTAACGATCTCAATGGAAAATTTTCGCCCATATCTCTTTTGTGCTCTCTGGCCAAGCAATAGCTATAGGCCACACATACTTATGAAGCCTGATTCGGATTGAGCTGGAGAAGACGGAACGAGTCAAGGACCGAAGACGAGGAAGAGAAGTCGAAGGAGGCAAATCGGACGAATGAGCGAAGACCAGGCGATCGCGAAGAGGATTCGCGGAGTCGCCAGGACCCGCGACCGCGGGTGGGGACCCGCGACCGCGGGTGAAGCGCGATAGCCGCGACCGCGGGTCGGAAGGGCTTCGCGGCTGATTCGTTCTCGGCGGCTGAAACGCGGGCAGAGGACCTTAAAACGCGGGCGCGTTTTTGGAGGGTGTACCCGAGTTTCGGGGCGTCCGCGGGATTCGACTAGGGTTTCCATATTTTTCGGGATATTATTGTTTCCTTGGGGAAAAAGATATTGTATGGCTTTAGTCCTCTATTTATACACAGCTTTGATATTGTAATTGGTGCAGTGCTTTACCACAGAGAGAAAATCCTGAAAAGAGAGATTGAGATGTTAGGTTAGGAAGATCTTGATCAGGGTAGATCTGAAGATCAGTGTCCTTGTAACCCTTGAGTTCTCTAATCTAGTGGAGATCCCCTGGCTCGGTAGTACCCCCAGACGTAGTCCTTGCGACGAATTGCATGGGTCAACAATTGCTCGTGTCTTTGTCTTGTTCGCTTACTATCCATCGATTTGCAGGAACGATCCGGGGCTTCTGCGTGAATTTCCCCAACAACATTCACGTACTCATCTAAAATTTTTATTCATGCTACCGGAGCTTAGGATCAATCGATCAAACTAGACTGAAAAGAGAGGTTGAGCGATTTCTTGCAAAGCCATGAGAGCAAGAACACGGAGATGGTTGAGTAGATTGTCCAAATTAAATGGCCAAAATCAAGGCAACTCTCAAGGAGATCCACTTAATCTGGGGAACTCTGTTGACCCATATGTATGACGTACGTACCGTACGTTACTATGTTCCATTCTATAGGATTAATTTGGTCGTTTGGAATCGTCGATATCGTTTGACGTTAGATGCTAAGCTCAAGCTAGGCTTCATCCAGGGTATGATAGCAAAGTTGACAAATAATTTATTTGTAATAACTCATTGGGGGAGTGCACACAGCTAGGATGGTAGCTTCTTAATTAGCTCAGACTTTTTGCACACCAAAAAATGACACTACCAATAATCGGACCTATTGTAACAGAAAAATTGTAATGGTTTTTGGTGGCGTTACAATAGACAATCTAGGGTAACAGTTTTATTTAAAGAGTAACGGTTTGAAGTGAAAATAAAGAAGGCAACGGTTTTTGGTAACATTTGTAGACCATTGTAACATATGAAAATAATAGAGGTAACAGTTTTTGAAATGAAAATAAATACAAAATGTATAGTAACAAATGACGGTACAAGTGTAACACATCTTGCTCAAATTTCCGCAGAGCGCGCGAGACCTAAAATATTGCCTCTAATTTTATTTGGGTCAAAAATCAAAATTGCCTCCCATTTTCTTTTTAGGGCATTCTCCCTTCTTCGCCCCTTCCTTCTCTCCCGACCACCCTTACCCTCTCGAGTCTGGATCCTTGCCCGGCCTTCCAGTCCACGCCACCCTCTTCCCTCACCACTTCGCCGGCCAACCACCAACGCCCTTGCACACCCAGCCGACGTGACTTCCCCGCCCAGACCTCCGGCTTCATCTCCCTCTCTCGCCGGCTTTGTTCAATCGCCCCCGCGACCACCCCCGACTTCTCTGTTTTGTGGATCCGTAGACCGACGCCAGCGGCCCGCTCCCACTCTCCCTCGACCCCGGCAGACCGCCCCTTTCTCTCTTCTCGCCACCATTGCACTCAACCCCTTTCTCCCTCGCGCTCGCTCACCACCCACCCCGGATCTGGCGTAACTCCGCCCGGCCTCCTCCTCGCCTGACGGCTCTGCCACGACCCCAAGCCACCACCCGAGCGACACTGACCCTTGCGCGGACCCTCCGCCGTCTCACACCTCCCCGTACCCCCCGGTTCCCGGTTCCCCGGACTCCTCCTCCTCCTCCATCTCCTCCGCCCACACCTTGCACGGCTTGTCCGCCAAACCCTCGATGCCCTCGCTATCGCCTCCGATTTGGGATTCCCGATTTCTCTTCCCTTCTCAGGTTCATATCTTTCTCCCTCCCTCTCGTTTTGTTCGTTTTGTGTGGATTTAAGTTTTGTGAATTTGTATTCAGAGGTGTAGATCTTGCTGGGATGCTAGCTTGTGTGATTGTTCATTTGGATCTCCAATGTAGATTTCTCGATTGTTTGATTGAAATCCGTGTCTTTGGCACAATCTTATTTGTCTGAAACGGATGATTGCATTGTGAATTGCTACTTTTGATGAATTAATTTTGTCTCTGATTAAACCACTTGAGGCTTAGTGGATTGATAAGCAGTGAGTATTCTGGCAGGGTTTTGGGTTCATGATTGACTAAAGTACTGTTTAGGTTTTAAAGTCCATGGCAAAAAAATAATAAGGAAAATGCTTGCATCTTTTGAGCTAATACATGTCTCTTTTCTCATTGTGTGACAAATGGATTTTGTTGTTCTTGTGTTGCATCTGTTTTTATTTTGTGTTATTGGTTCAATAGGTAATATCTCTTTTTGTTGAGGAATGTATTATAGTTCATAATCACAAGGAGGCAACACAGATTTGATTGACCAGGCTGTGCTGGTAGCTCCCTAAGCTCTGAGCTTGTCAAGATCACTTAAGACTTGTTTTTTGATATTTTGTTATCACTTGCTGTATCAGTGTCATTTGTGTGAGTAGTAGAATAGAGTCATTAGCCTTTTAGGGGTTGGGGGCCAGTGGCAAATGAAGAACTGTTCTTTTTAACATCTACATTCTTTGCTTACATTGTTGAGTTTAATGTTTGAGAAATTATTGCTTTCTCTCTGTAGGAAGAATTGCAAAATTCAGCTTCTGCTACTACTGAAAAGGATGATGATTTGGTAAGAGTTCTAAGAAAGATAGCAGATTATGAAGCTGAAGTTAACTTATGAATATACATTGTTGGTTGGTTTTGATTTGCATAATTCTCTTATATTTTATATTCTTTGTGAATACATTTATATGGATGTAGCTGAAGTTAACTTATGTTCCCTAACACCAAAAAGATGCTCATGTCAGAATTGTTGTATCGAAGATGTTGATCTCATCATGCAGTCACTGACACTTCTTAATCCTTTATATGATCGTAGAAACTGCTTTCTTCATTTTTCTTACAGGCATGATGTTTTCTTTCGTGTATATTTAAAGGTCGGTGGATACCTTGGATGCTTGTATATGTGCTGAGATTAGGACAAGGATTCCTGATACTATTCCATGGGATTACAATTTTGAACCGGCAGGAAGCTCACCACTAAATTTTACAGTAAAGGTATTACCCTTAAAGTTTGCCATTACAATGAATAATCTATAATCCCTTCCATCCTTTTTAGAAATTCAGGGACTACCTTTTTTAGTTGATGCTGATCTAGTTTGATTTTTCTATTCCATATGTCCAAGTTGCCCTTGTCGTGATTAGTTTTTAGGGGCAAATGTCTAGTACAACTGTACAAGTCGTGAACTAAAATGAAACCTGTAGTAACAGTCGTCAACTATCATTAAACATACTGTTCGTTAGCCTATGATTTTACCTGCTCACAAGTTATTTTCAGACCTCTGTGAATTTGAGCTTCGAGTTAGAAAGGTATTTCTCTCTGTGTTTTACGTCTTGTGCTCAATGGGTTTTCTATAACTTTACATAACTCTTTGTTGAGCTTCAAATGATACTATGATTTCTAATCTTGGTCTTTGAACGACATGCATTTAATATGTGGTTATAAGTGCCTGATCAATTTGGCTGTTGACAGACTTTAAAAAACCATAAAACTGATATACACAGTTTGGCTCATCTAAAGGAGTGAAGCAGTACATAATGGGATTGCATTTTTTCTTGTTTGATGCTAGAACAACTTCAGCTTTATGAATGAATATCCCTAATTGAATTTAATTGCCTTAAGATCTCTTTCTCAAGCAGCTGACTGTTTGTGTATTTATGATGCTAGGATGATAAGAATGTGGCCCATTTAACGCATGTGTCAGAAATGCAAAAGAAGTGCGACACTTTGGCAAGAATTACGACTATTTTGAAAGATGTAATTCAAAATAAGGTAAATGCATGTTGATTCCTTTCTATTGACTTCAAAAGAATCTTTGTTTTCCAGGTGCTTACTGCCTGCATATCACATATTTGGGTTTGTTAAAAGACCTGTGTGTTGATTTAGCTTGTCTTGCTTTTGTGTTACTGTGTATATCCCTGTAGAAACTTTATAGGAAACTATGACATTTGTTATTATGAATCTGCGCCTAGATAGTGTGCTGGAGTAGCAGATTTTATTTGATGTTGATTAGCTTTGTTGTATAAGTTGAATTTGTTTCTTTCAGGACCGCATTATTGCTCGCCTGCAGCAACCTTATTCATTAGATTGTATATCAGTGGAGGCAGAATTCCAGGTCAATTGCTGGTAACATTTTCTGAGAGCATGCTCTTTATGCCTTCTTTTGCTGTTAATACCAAGATTGAACCTTAAGGCTTTTGTTTTTTTTTTGGTAAGAAAAGCAACCCTGCAATGTAAATGCACTTGAGGAAATAGACAAAATAATGGCCTGAAACCCCATTGATTAAGGAAATAGACCAATTTATATATTCTACTCAGCTGAATTATACATGGCTTCTCTAAATCATGTTTGCAGTGTACTGAACTACTAATATCATTGTCCTGATGGTAATTCAGCATAAACTTTTATCTGATTGTCAGAGTGAAAACCATCCTGATGGAGATGTATATTGCTTCATTTTTTCGAAAGAATAAATATTTGCATGCTGCTACTTAAGTCATTCTTTCTAGCTTGAAATAACACCCTTGTGAAAATGGTGATAATAGGATGGGTTTTGCTATTTCTGAATCTCTGTATTGCTCACACTAAGTACTCAGAGACTGTTTTGTATAAGGGCTGATTGAAAATTTGAAATGTATGTTAGTATGAAATTTTCTAGATATTGCAGAACTGACTTGATGTTATTTAGTAGTGCTTTACCACAGGATACGTGATCAGCTATATGATTTAAGATTTACTTTTGAGTCCCAAGCCACAAGAGAGTAGGATACTCAATCCAGACATTCATTCCATAGTCTACAACTTTCCAATCTACAATATCCTCCTAAGATAGGTCATGGAAAGCCATGCAGGATTTTAAATGGCACCTATGATCAACTTTCGTGCTATAATCTATTCAGTCTTTTTGTATACCCTGGTGAATCCTTTAATATATATATTTCTGCAGACTGAAATGCCTACTGCTGAAAGAGAGTTGGACCAGAATACCAATTTTGATTGGAACTGAATTCAAGAAAGTGGGCTAGAAACGGAACCATTGTTTGGCCCAGGATATACTGGACTTGTGAATCTCGGGAACAGGTATGTACTTGCAGTTCTTATGATTTGGCCTTATGTGGCACATTCATTGTGTTCTTGGTCACCATTCTTACCATTGTTTTATGTAGTTGTTACTTACCGTCCACAATGCAAGTTGCATTTACTACAAGTGCCTTCAACAACCGGTGAGTATAACATTGTTTCACGAGTCCTTTGGGCGGTGCATAAAGCTTGATGATTCTTTGCTGAATCGCTAATTATTATTTTTTTCTTTCACTTTTAACTAGATATTATGTAGAACAAGACTTGAAAATGGCTTTTGAAGAAGCTCCTGCTGACCCAACTGTAGACCTAAACATGCAATTGTATGCTATCTTGTCCCTTGATGCTTCTTGTGATATCACATGCTCTTTTTCTTTCCACTAGCGAATTTATTACTTGCTATAAGAGGTGAATATGTTGCACAACTCCTCAAGTTGTGGCGAAGTTATTTTAAGTAGGACTTGTTATTTTATCCAAACATGACTTGTTATATCTTCTATGAATGCTTTTACTTTGCTGAAGAGGGATATTTTCTTAACTTGCTTGGTCTATCTAGGAGGTTCTCCTTGTGTATAGTTCAGCTCAGTGTTTAAAAATGCATGGCTGATGCGCGCCATGGGGCGCCATGGCACGCCATGGGGTGGCCAACGCCATGGTGACCCGATGCGGTTGGCCATAGCTGATGCAATGCCATGGCGCAGATGCGGCCTAATGCGATGATGCGCGCCATGGTGTAATTGCGTTGCATCGTTGTTTTTTCCTGTTATTTTTGAATTGACAGCCTTTTCTTTGGTACATTTTTATTCTATCCTTTTCAGTTAGTATGTTATCTTCCTAGTGATATGTTTTATCCAATTAGTATTTTTCAACCGTTTTTTTTTGTGATTTTGTATTGATACATTTTTTTTTGGGTAAATTTTTATTCTATCCTTTAAGTAAAGAGAACTCTTTCTTTATATTCTCTCAACTGAATTCATTTTTATTCTATCCTACAAGTCAGGCTCGGAAGTGAATGAAGATGATATTGATGATATACTCGAAAATGACTACTATGATGACCAGTTTGATGATTGATTTTCCTAAACCATCCTAAACCGTCCATCCTATAACTTACTTTCCTATTTTTAAAGTTTGATTTTGCTTTTTTTATGTTTGAACTTTCGTATGTTTGATTAAAACTTGATTTATTGTTTTGAAATGTTGTTTTTCTACTCTAAATGTTCAATAAATGAACTTAGTTATGTTTTTATAGTTGAAACTGGTTCTTTTCCATTTAACATCGATGATGCGTTCGCATCGCATCGATGCACGCCATGGCGACCCGGGGGGGGCCATCGCCATGGGCCCTCGCCATGCCATTTTAAACACTGGTTCAGCTTTATAAACGGGCTATTATCATATGGCAGGACTAAGCTGGGTCATGGTTTACTCTCTGGCAAATACTCTGCTCCGACACCAGAGGTATGGAACTTATAGGAATTAGCTTCAGCAATATTTCGCTATGTGAAATGTAGCGCTTGCAATTTTCATGCAGAAAGATGGTGCTGCAGATACACCTACTTCTGAACCTGTAAAATATCTAACCCTTTTTTTTTCAGCTGCTAATATTTTTATGTACTTAAGTTGCTTAGTGTCTGAATCTGTGATGGATAAATTGGTATAGGGATATTTCCATTAATGAAATGCTTACACATTTTGGTGATTTCGTCTCACTGGTTGCAATTGGGATAATTGTTGCAAAATGTAGTGTCTCTTGTCAATATTGCTTCGTTTTTTCGAAAGAATAAAAATTTGCATATTGCTACTTATTGTGTGCAGTATGCAAATTTTTATGCATGCTATTGTGTGCTTGTCATGTGAATTGGTATAATATTATGCATGCTATTGTGTGCTTGATTTTGTTGATTTTTGGTCATGTGAATTGGTATAATGTGCATGCTATACGTGTGCTTGATTTTGTTGAATTTTGGTCATGTGATGAATTGGTATAATATATGTGCATGTTGTGTGTTTCAGATTACTAATTTTGGTCATTTCTTTGCTTGCATTGACAGGAAGATGATGCCCAAGCAGATGATGGACAAGAAGGTGATGGACAAGAAGGAGATGGAGCAGATTAATTGCATGTACTAGGTATATATAGGATGCATTATTAGCAGCTTGCAGTAACCTTTTGGTGATGTATGACTGGCAAACAATGGTACCTTATGTATTGTACTAGCTAGGATGCATGAATTATATATGTTAAACTTTTGTGTATATACTTTCTAACAATATTAATTAATATGCAAGCTTCCTTTCTTTAATTCCTCTTAATTATAGTTCTTGCTATCCATTAATAATGTAATTTATTATCTGATTAATAATAAATAAATAATATTTTAATTTCAATATGTCATATATGTGATACTAAGGTAACACTTATATAATCTGTAGTTACGCTTGTGCGTCTAGGGAAGGTAATGGATGTATGTGTAAATGTAATGGTTCTATCATAGGTAACATATTTTGATCAAATGTAATGGTTTCATCTTTTGTAATGGATTTTTAACCAACGGTAACGGTTGAGTTACGGGAATATAAAACCATTACCATAGGTAAAACATCTGTTACCCTAGATCTATGGTAACGGCAGCGGATGTAACGGTATAAAATTTCCAAAAAAGTGTTACCGTAGACCTGTTGTAACACATTTTTGGCTTATTGTAATAGTTATACGACGTTACAATAGGCCCGATTATTGGTAGTGTGACTTTTTGCACCACGCCATTAGGAGGCGTCGTTTTCAAAAGGCGTCTCGTAAAATAATAATAAAAAATTACGAGAAACGAACAAAAGCCGTCGTAGAACGCCGTCGACCGGCGACGCCGTTGGGAGGCGTGGTGCCACGCCGGCTGAAGGCGTTTTGGCACGCCTTTCGTAGGCGTCTTGGCACGCCGTTCGGAGGCGCCTTGCCACGCCGTTGGAAGGCGTCGTGGGCCTGCCGGAATTCAAACCATCGTCTTCGTCTATAACCCTAAAACGCGTCCCTGCGTGCCGCCATTCATTCACGGTTCAGCAAAAAAAAACACGATCGAATTCCTTCCGCCGTTGGACGACGATAGCAATGGAAAATCGAGGGCGGGGAGGCGGCGATCGGGAACGGAAAATCGGCGGTACAGGCGGTTACCATCCTTCGGGCGCCGGAAGCCAACCTGGCGGGCGTGGGCGTGGGCGTGGAGGCAGGCGGCCTACGGTGGCGGGAGTGGGCGACGACGCGTCACAGACCAGCGGGCATGGGCGTGGAGGCAGGCCGCCGGCGATGGCCTGCACAGATCGGGAATCCAACGATCTCAGGCCGGCGGTCGGGAATCCAACGGGGGATGGTCCTGATGCCGGCGATCGAGGCGCAGGGGTAGGGGCGGGTGGTAGTGGCGGTGATGGGGTGGCGGTCACTTCTCGTACGCCGGTGGTGGTCCCTCCCGGGACGAGTTTCGGTCACACGACAACGTAACGGTATTTTGAAAGTATTATATTTTTATTTATTATATTTTATTAATTATATTTTTGTCTTGATTTGTAAATTTCAGCCTTACTTTCTCTTATATATTTGCTGTTTAGGATTAATTTAGCTCATTTACAATTTATTGTAGGAATATTTTAATGATTTATTTAAATTTTTCGAATGAACGAATTTTAAAACGCCCTATTAATACGAATGTTGTACGAGCATGTTTTACAGAGTTATTATAATTGAAATCGTTAATTGTTAAGTTTTAGAGAAGTTTTGAAGTTTTAAAGATTAAAATCATTAATATTATTAAGTATGAGGACGTTTTAGTTAACTAACGATTTTTTAATATATAAAATTCTAGAGAAATTATTATAATTGAAATCATTAATTGTTAAGTTTTAGATAAATTTGTTGATAAATCGTTAATATGAAATATCAATGTGGATTTAGGCCGTTAGGGATCATCTTGTTAAGTTATTAATAATGATTCTAGAGAAATTATAATAATTGAAATCGTTAATTGTTAAGTGTAGGATCTGTATTAGTACTTCAGAGGTCGTCGACACCTACGATGTCGGCGACCAGAGTCAACAACTTATGTTTACGCAACGGAATAAAATACACAGGAAAGATTACGAAATACCAGATTTGAACACGATAATTTAGAGTGGAAACTCCTTGTAGCCAACGTGCTTGCAAGGAGAAAAACCACTTGCCTTCTAAGCTTTAACTTAGAAGGACTTGAAGAGCACTTCGCTCACTATATTGATTTCTTGGGCTACAAAAGGTGTTCCTACTTCAAGATGCGCATCCCACGCTCCGGTGAATCCCACGCCCTCTCTTGCAAGTACTCTTGCCTTTTATCTCAACCCTCACTCTCTATAGCTCGCTCATACTCAACCTTCCTAAGGACCGAATCCCACGATCCTCTCTTCTACACCACACACTCTCAATACAAGTTTTTCTCTTGACTCTCTTGGTTCCTACAATGTACCCACGAAATTATATATAAAGAACCAAGAAGATTGCTGCACAATTCATCCCTTTTGCCCAAGGAATGAATTGTACACAATCCATACAAAAATCCTTCCTAAAATATCACCTAGGACACAATAAAATCTTCTTTGTGATCTCCAAATATCCCATGAAGATTTTCCTCTTTTATGCTCTTCTTCTTGCCTTAAAAACACCTCAGAATCATCTTCCGTGCCTTCCTTAAACCATTCACGCGTTTTGCCTTTTATAGAATTCTGCACATGTTCGGACTTCTGGGCAGTGAGGTTGGCGGGAGGTCGACGACTTCTGATATTATCTTTATGAAGTCGGCGACTCCTGTTTTGGATTCACTAAGACACACAGTCTCTTGCCAAATTCCTCCAGATGACTTCTTGACATTCAACGACCTTAGGTGACTTCTTGCAAGATCGACGACTCCAGTCAGCAACCTGTTTGGAACCATCAAAACACACACACGGTTTTCTAACAAATTCCCCCTTTTTGATGGTGACAAACACCAATCTTTTAACTGCACTGAAAAGGGTTCTTCTGCAACCTGTCCAAACATCTTAAAAGGCAATCAGAGCATCTCGAAAACAATTTCCCCTTAACTTTTCAAAAGTTCCCCCTAAGTTCAACATTCACTTGAAATTCAGCATATCCCCTCAATTAAGCATGCAACCTTCAGCTATTTCCCCCTTTTGGCATCATCAAAAAGAGCATAAAGCATAGAGAAATAAGCAAGGCAAACATATTAGCTAATGTAGGCAAAGGCATGCAAAAACCAAGTCGACAACCATGCAAGCATGGCAATGTCAAACAGAACACACACAGCATGAGTATTAATATCTTGCAACCATATCGAACTGAAGAAAAAGTTTTAGTGAGAGGAATAACGTGGTAGGGATAGAAAGCAAGATAGTGGTAAAGTCAGAAGTGCACCGGTCGACGATTAAGACATAGCTCTGAGCGTTTCCTTGATGTCGTCAACATCTTTACCAACATCTGCCATCATCTTAAGCATCTTCACCATACCCTTTGCCAACTAAAGATTCTGATTCTCCAATTCATCCATCTTAGTATGTAGAGTTGATAACTCTTCCCTACTCACCCATCTTTTTCTTTTCATTTTTTTTTGGCTTCATTTTTCTTTTCTCTCCCCCCTTTTTTTTAACTCCATCAAACGAGTCCAACATCTTCTGGACTTCACCCTCTTTCGACAAGGCAACTACACTCCATTTGAGTGCATAATCGTGATAGAATATTTCTCCCAAAAATAACATGTGCGCTTTCGCACTAATTAGTCGGCGACAACAACGATGTCGTCGACTCCACAACAACTTTCTTCACATCTCCACTTTTTCTGAGCACAACCCTGAAACAAATTACCAAGTCGTCGACCTCAACCGACACACAAGAGAAGTCGTCGACCTTCACCTGTTCTCATACTTCTGAGCATAATCATCAGACTGAATGCACATGACTATTACCACTTAAAGTAGCCTGGGGGTTGGGTCACACTGGGTGGTGTCAAAGCAACCCAAGCATAAAATTAATAACATGTGGAATTTGTCGATCATGTTGATAAGTCTCAGTTTAGATGACAAAAACAAGCAAATAGGCTCATAGAGACTCTCAAGCATGATAGGCCGGGGACAACTGTAGAATCAACCATCATTTGGGCTTGTAATGAGGGTTAAAGGGTCATCAGGTTGATTCTTTTGGGCTCGAAGAAAAAGTTCAACAAAATTGCAAGCATAATCACAACAAGCAGGAGGTCGTCGACATGCACACACAAGCAAAGTGAATCATCAATCAAAGCATGATTACCCTATTAGACTTACAGCACATAAGCATGTTATTCTCACATGATAAACAATCAGATTTCAACCAGTCATTGAGGGGTAGCATGTAAGGTAACAAGTTAATCAAGAGAGATCATACCTAGCTCCATGCGAAGTCGTTCAAAGGGTTCACGATTTAAAGCTTTGGTGAAAATATCCGCCCTTTGCTCATCCATCCTGCAAAACTCCATGGATACCATGCCTTTCTCCACATGTCGTCAACCTAGTCCGGGTTGGCAACATCCTTGAATCTTGGAGTACGTCTTTACTATCAGATTGAACGTAAATGACCTTCTTTCCTTTGTCGGCGACTTTAGCAAAGTTGTCGACCTTCTCAGCAACCTCTTCAGCTTTCTCAAAGTCATCGACTTCTTCGACTTTCTCATCATCTTCTCCAGCCCTTTCACCTTGACCTTCCTGACTTGAAACTCTTTCTGAACTAGCCTTAAAACCACCTTGATTTTGAACATCCTATACATTCTGATCTGAGTCGGCGACACTGTCACTGTTGGTGACACCATATGGACTTTCATCACTGCTCTTTGTCATTAACACCGTCAAGACACAGGAAACAGCTAGCTCCTCTCTGTGCAACTTGACCAATAACTGTGGGCTAGCATGACAAAATCTACTATGCCAGAGGTCGGCAACCTCTGTAACAGACTTCAAGCACAAACTTTCTTCAGTTTGGAAGCAGGGATCCACTTTGTAAACGTTGTTTTTGCACAATCCCTTCATAAGCGTCCTACCTGTACTTATTTCAATCACCTGGCATTGCTTATGATCAAAAACAACTTGATTTTTCCCGTTAGCACACAGTTGAGCAATGCTCAATAAGTTAAAACCAAGGTTGTCAACCAGACTAACAAGAGAAAATTGAAACCTTACTTGAGATCTTCACTTTTCCCATTCCAGAAACCACACCTTTGCTATTGTTTCCGAAGGTAATATTACCTCTGTTGTGTTGTTGAAGTGAGACAAAATCTTCAGATGTTCCAGTCATATGAGCTGAGCACGCACTGTCGATGAACTAGGGGTCGTCGACACTCACTTCAACCTGCACAAACAAGATTAGTTTTTACTAACCCAGAGTTGTTTCACAACTCCTCTGGTCGAGCAACATATTTCACAACATGAGCAGAAACATTAGCATTAGCAGGCTTTGGGCTCTTGACAGGGTTGGAGACTTTAGGTTTCTTTTTCTTTGTCCTTGACTTCCTAGCCTTTTCAAAATCTCTAGTCCTTGTAAAGCACTCATGTTGGTAATGACCTCCTTTGCCATAATACCAACATGTGATGTGAGACTTTAGCCCTACATACTTACTATATCCTGGGTAGACAAGCTTGTTGTCGACCCGGGCCTGGAAATCAATTAGCGAGGGGCCAGCTTTCTGGACTTGGTTTTCCCACATGGTACGAACCTTTTGATTAGGGTACCACTTTAGCTTCCCTTTACCCTTGGGGTCCACCACATGCGATGAACAACCTGCGTTGTGATCATGCATAAGGGATTTTCCTTTGGGCGATTGAGAGCTAGAAGCGGTCCCCTTTTCATCTTGGTTTTTCCCATAGCCAAGACCAGGTCGCTGAACAACCTTCACAAACCTCTTTCCGAAGTCTTCCTTGACTTCTTGGACCTTGTCGGCGACCCACTCATCTTTCCATTTCTGCTTTTTAGCTTCATCATGTATCTTCAAAATTTCAAGATCATTAGATAATTCAGCATTTCCCAGTTTCAACATGAGCTTTTAACCTTCAAGACTAGTCACCTGTTTTTCAAGCTCGTCGGCCTGTTTCTGAAAGTCAACAACCTGAGACTCAAGGTTAGGACATTTAATGCAAGCAACAGGTTTAAAGACAACATTCTTTTCTAGATCAATAGCCTTAGAAGACCAAACTTTGTTATTATCAATCAGATTAGCAATTTTTTCATCTTTATCATCAATTTCTTTACTTAGCTCCGAAACTTGAAGACCAAGTTTTTCAATGATAGAACAAAGTTGTTCTCTAGACTTTTTAGCCAATAAAGATGAGATATCAGAATTACTTAGCTCACTTGAAGAGTCATCTCCCAAAGCCATGAAACACGCTCCTTTGGTTGGCGACCTATCTTCTTCATCATCTGACATGTCCCAAGTCGCGAACAGGCTCTTCCCAACCTCCTTCTTTGGACATTCTTTGGCAAAGTATCCCTTTTCTTTGCAGTGATAACATATGTCTCTACTTGGTTCGGGGGCTTTAGATTGAGCCTCGTTGTGACTCCAAAGTCTCTTCATAGCTCTAAAGATAAGAGCAACGTCGTCGTCGACATCCTCCATGTCTTCATGTCCTTGAGCAAGATCGAAAGCCTTTTCGACCGTAAAAGCAATGCCCCTGACTCTCTTAGAGTCAAGTCTATCTTCCCTCCTTTCTTGGATCCCTCCGAGCATGGTCAGTTGGCCAACCACATCCTCCAAGGTCAGTGACTTCGTCTCCTTTTGAGTAAGAAGAGAAGTCGCCATCCTACCCCATTTCTTGTTGAGGCCAGAAATCAACTTGTTGGTTTGCTTCCATTGAGGAAGCTTCTCACCAAGAAACTCCAATTGATTGACCACCGATTGGAATCTTGAGTAGTAGTCGTGGATGGACTCACCCTTTTCTTGGAACAAGTTCTCATATTCTCGCTCAAGGGTTATGATTCTGTCCTTTTTGACATCATCATTTCCTTGATGGAGACGTTTGAGAGAGTCCCAGATTTCTTTGGCGGTGTCATAGCCAATGACCTTCTTGAGGTCACTACTAGAAAGAGCATGGTGGAGGACTTTCTTTGCTTTTTCATTCTTCTCAAGCTTTTTGAAGTCAGCATCATTGTACTCCGTGACTTCTTTCTCCTTTCCATCAGCTTTGAGAATCTTTTCGGGTCCTATGCATATGACTTTCCAAAGCTGGCCATCAAGAGAGCATATGTGGGTTCTCATTTGTTTTGCCCAACAATTGTACTCTCCAGCCTTGAGAACCGGAGGTTTCCAGAAGGAGTCACTTATAGCGGTGTTGGTGGTAGACATCTTTCCTGCAAAGTACTAGCAAAATCTAGAGCCAAAGCTCTGATACCAATTGTAGGATCTATGTTAGTACTTCAGAGGTCGTCGACACCTACGATGTCGGCGACCAGACTCAACAACTTATGTTTACGCAGCGGAATAAAATACACAGGAAAGATTACGAAATACCAGATTTGAACACGATAATTTAGAGAGGAAACTCCTTGTAGCCAACGTTCTTGCAAGGAGAAAAACCACTTGCCTTCTAAGCTTTAACTTAGAAGGACTTGAAGAGCACTTCGCTCACTATATTGATTTCTCGGGCTACAAAAGGTGTTCCTACTTCAAGATGCGCATCCCACGCTCCGGCGAATCCCACGCCCTCTCTTGCAAGTACTCTTGCCTTTTATCTCAACCCTCACTCTCTATAGCTCGCTCATACTCAACCTTCCTAAGGACCAAATCCCACGATCCTCTCTTCTACACCACACACTCTCAATACAAGTTTTTCTCTTGACTCTCTTGGTTCCTACAATGTACCCACGAAATTATATATAAAGAACCAAGAAGATTGCTGCACAATTCATCCTTTTTGCCCAAGGAATGAATTGTACACAATCCATACAAAATCCTTCCTAAAATATCACCTAGGACACAATAACATCTTCTTTGTGATCTCCAAATATCCCATGAAGATTTTCCTCTTTTATGCTCTTCTTCTTGCCTTAAAAACACCTCAGAATCATCTTCCGTGCCTTCCTTAAACCATTCACGCGTTTTGCCTTTTATAGAATTCTGCACGTGTTCGGACTTCTGGGCAGTGAGGTTGGCGGGAGGTTGACGACTTCTGATATTATCTTTATGAAGTCGGCGACTCCTGTTTTGGGTTCACCAAGACACACAGTCTCTTGCCAAATTCCTCTAGATGACTTCTTGACATTCAACGACCTTAGGTGACTTCTTGCAAGATCGACGACTCTAGTCAGCAACCTGTTTGGAACCATCAAAACACACACACGGTTTTCTAACATTAAGTTATTAATAATAATCCTAATTTCGATCTAGCTCAATATTTAAATTCATTGATAAAATTACAAAATCTTTTTGAATATATAAAGTTAAAAACAATTTAAGATAATTAAAATAAGTTATTAGGCGATATAAAATATTAAAATACGTACAAATTACGGCTATTAGATAATATGAAATATCGATTTGGATTTAGGCCATTAGGGATCGTCTTGAGAATGCTCGGAAAGAGAAGAGGAAAGAGCGTCCCGCGGTCTCTCCCATTCGAAGGAACGTTAGCGCCAAGTTTAGCGGGACTGCTGTAGGCACTAGTGATTCTTCCACTCCGATATCTAGTTTAGCACGGCCTGTAGATATTCTAGAGTCTCCGACTTCGGGTCGTTCGAGACCGTCTGCATCAGTCCAGCCAGAGGACCACCACGTAGAGGCTGAGGGCAACGCCTCTCTAGCACCGCATGTGTACGGCGGTGGGCTTGAGATCACGGACCTTCTAGTGAGTTACGGGACTCACCGGTCGATCCATGTATGGGAGGAGATTAATAGGGAGAGGGATCGAGCACACCGTGTAAGCGAGGAGTTCGAGTCTGATAGATTGGTTAGTAGCCTCGGAATCATAGTCTTTTTTAGGTGATTAGTGTAAACATATTGATTCGGCCTATTTTGTATAGGTTAACTCTTTTATTTTAGGGCTATATTGAGTGTGTTTAGGTTAGAGTTTGTGGTAATTGTAATATTTAGGCCGAAGACACAAGAATTTAAGAATAAAGAGTTTTAAGGCGTTTTGAGCTGTCTGCGCGACACCACTTGCTTGCGAAGGGATTCAATTCATCTTTTTACACCGAAGTCAGATTCCAAGCCGAAGATGGTCAAAACAGCCTCCGAAGTGATGCCAGAGGTTCTGTCGAGATTCCGCGACCGCGGATTGTCCACCGCGACCGCGGTGGCCGCCGAGACGAATTGTTCCCTTCTGTTGCGATAGCGCGGGCGCGGAGGTGTCGACGCGGTCGCGGTTCGGTCAAATTGTCACGCGGACAAGATTTCACCGTTTCTATCTTGTTTCCTTTTCTATCTTTTGCCTTTTACCTTATCTATCTCGAGGAGCTTGTTCCTTGGGCTATATAAGGAGGAGCCAGCCTTAGGTTTTTGATATCTTCTATCTCTTATCTTCTTTCTCATAATTCAATTCTTCTTTAGTTTAGTTATGGAGAGCTAGTCTCCTTGGGTTTGTTCAAGGGAGAAGCTCTGATGTATGAACTCGTGAGATTTTGGTAATTGATTTCTATCCTTTGGTTGATATTGATTCTCTTGTGCTTCATCTTATGAATGTTTATTGTTTCTTTAGGAGTCATGAACCTATTGAATTGATTTATGTTCTATTGTTTGATTTAGGATTGGTTGTTGTCTATGCATCTTTCCTATTTCTCGAAACAACTCTATTCTAGGACCGTGGACTAGTTTAGGGAAGAGTAATCAATGGTTTAATTATGCATGAGACTCGTAGCTTGATTGCATGATTTGATTTCCTACATATCCTTGTTCTCTATGCTAATTCTAGGTTAAGCGTCCTTGCCTAGCGTTATAGAATTGCTTGGACCGTGGACTTGCGATTGTAAATGATCAGGATAGGAATTAACCATAGGTGTGAATGAAATCAATGGATGAATCTATGATCGAGGGATTATATCATTAGTGGATCTTTTGAATGAACTTGTCTCCTTATCAATTGTTTCCCCATATTTGCATGTTTGTTTATTTGTTTGTTCTTTGTTTCTTAGATTAGTTTAGTATAGATTTCTCTCCTAAACCCCCTTTCTGTAGTTGATAAATATATTAATACTAGAAGCCATAGTTCTCTTGGGTTCGACCCCTTACTTGCTTACTATACTAGTTTGTTTGTTTGGGTTATTTATCTTTGATCTTGGCACAACGACTTTAGCCGAGTCAAATTTTGGCGCCGTTGCCGGGGAACTTAGGTTTCTTTCTAGTGTTAGTATTTTTATTGACTATTGTGTGGACCTATCTTACGGTCCACACCCTTGTTACTGATTATTTTCCAAGTGCTGTCGTTGTTTTCAGGAGACAGGATGGTTGTTGAGTACCCTGCGCTAGCTGAAGGGATGGACTTTGTGTTGAAACCCAGTCTGATTGGTCTTTTACCTCGATTCAGTGGGCATCCTGATGACAATGTAATTAAGCACCTTACAGAGTTTGATCATGTCTGTCTGTGCATAAAGCCTACTAAGGTCACTAAGGATCAAATCAAGATGCGAGCTTTTCCGTTTTCTTTGACCGGATCAGCCAAGGAGTGGTACTTCTCAATATTAAACAATCCTCACTCTCAGCGGATCACAACATGGAGTCAGTTGAGGGTTGCATTCATGGACAAGTACTTCCCTATTCCAGTAAGGGCAACTATTAAGAGGAACATCGCCAATCTTCAACAAAATGACGGGGAGAGCTTGTACGATTATCTTGGTCGCTACAAAAGGCTCGTTTCTAGTTATCCAGGACATGGGTTCACAGATCACGATCTTATTGAGTACATCATGTTTGGCATGTGCCATTATCACAGCAGATTAGTGAACGCTTCATGTGGAGGCTCTTATCTACACAAAGCTCCCCAGGAAGTCTTCAGAATAGTGGAGAACTTTGCTGCGGAGAGTAGAAGCACAACACCCTCTTGCCCGGACAAGCCATCAGCTGAAGAACATGTTTCTAGGAAACTGGAGGAGATGAATGAGCTTTTTGATAGGAAACTCCAAGAGATGAACTTGGCCATCGTGATGAGAATGAGGGAGATTTCTGAGAAGATCAATATTACTCCTCAAGCACTGGTGAATGCAAGTGCTATGTCATTAAGGAGTGGACGAGAGTTGGGCGTAACGAATGACGCTCCTGTTGCTATTCCGCGACCGCGTCATCCAGACCGCGACCGCGGAATCCCTACAGAGGCTCACGTTGATTACTCAGCGGATGATCCGCAACCGCCCCCACCGTGCCGCGCCCGCGTGTTCTATGCAGAAGCGGTGAAATTTCAAGAAGAGCCGACCCGCGACCGCGGATCATCTTCCTGCGACCGCGGGTGTGTGGAGACAGCTTCCTCAGTTCCTGTTGACGATCCGCGACCGCGGCCCACCTTCCGCGAGCGCGGGTCTTCTGTTGTCGACGATGATGTACATGAGAAGCCAAACCTTCTTCCTCTGGCTTCCCAGAAGCCAAGTCCACGTCTTCCAGAAACACTCAAATACTGTATATGGGATGATGAGATGGATGATCCTGATTGTGTCACGACAGAGGAGCCTGACGATGTGTTGGAGGTTTCCCTTCCGCCTGAAGAGATGTCTATGTCTCCTACGGTGGACCCCTCGGTTGAGATCGATCACGATCCCTGTATCCTTTCCTCTTCTCCCTTACTCTCCATTGATTGTCCTTTGGTTGCTGACATAGGTCTTGAGCATGCTAGATTGCCTAATGAGATCTTGCTTAGTAACCCTAAAATAGGTGATAGTGCTAAAATCGAATTTGTCTCTTTTGATGAATACTTTGAATAACCACCTAATTCTCCAAATTGGTTCCATCCTAATCAGCATGATCATAACTTTTCTAGATACTTTGATAAATTGAAACGGTGCCTTAATGATATATTATTCCCTTTCAATTCATCTTTGTGCTATATATGCTCGCATGAGAGTTGTTCGCAGGACTTTGATAGATTGGTCAGGGCATTGACGATGTCCGATCATGAGTATGTCGAGCCAACGACGTTAAACAAAAGCGCTGCTTGGGAGGCAACCCAAGGATTAGATAGATTGTTTTTCCATTCCTAGCTTAGGATTTGCTTGTTTTTCTAGCTAACATGCAGGTACTAGGTCCGAAAGGACATGCCTGGCGTGATACCGCGCCCGTGGTGGACCGTCAGTGCGCCCCGACGAACAGGTACTAGCCCGTGCTCGCGGCAACCATACTGCGTCTCGGTTTTAGCTTGTGTTTCTTTATAAAAAAAAATGAAAAAATGAAAAAAAAATGAAAAAAAAATGAAAAAAAAAGAAAAGAAAAAAAAGAGGACTTTTTGGTCCCATTCTATATCTATATCTTCCATCTATCTATATCCATTCTACTCCATCTTCTATCTTTCCATCCCTTCTATATTTTCTTTCCATCCATCTTTGTATTCCATTCTTTTGGCTATGTGTAAAAGCCTAAGTATGGGGGAGCTTTGTTCCCCGGGATTTCTTCTCCATGGCTCGAGTTCAAGTAATTATTCATCTTCCAAGAGACGAGTCAAGATACGAAGGTTGCTTACATATTACATCGTTCGAGACGAAGTCGAGACATTATCCCTGCACGAAGACCGCGCCCGCGTTCTATCAGCCGCGCCCGCGGTGGTACGCCAGCCCATGACTTCGCTCTCTACATAGATTCCGCGCCCGCGTCACATCAGCCGCGCCCGCGGTATGCCAACAGACCTGGATTACGGAGTGTTTTCTTCTACACCCTTTGAAGAGTTCTTTCATTTCACCCCTCTTCATCATTTGTGAGTCTTCTGATTACCTTCTTCCTTGCTTCTATCCTTTCTCTTTGCTTCATTGAGGACAATGAAGGATTTAAGTATGGGGGAAGGAGTACTCGCATTCGCTTATCCTAGTTAGTATAGTTAGTGATTTGCTTCAGATTTTTGATTTTCTTCTTTTCATGGAGCACTTGCACCATACCTTTTTGCATAATAAAGAAAGAAAGAAAAGAAAAAAGATAGAAAAAGCCATAAAAATTTGAAAAAAGGCATATAAAATCTTGGGATCAGTCGAAAACCTGAAAGGGCGGCTCAGGTAATAAGCAGGTAACCCGGAGCAGCATTAGGCTGGGGTAATATGAGGTTCATGAGTGATTGTGAGTTTTGTGAGCACACCCTTGAGAAAAATGAAAAGAGCGGTTAGGTGAAAACCCGAAAGGGCGCCTAAGCAGAATTGAGCGGTAAAATTCGAGTGTTTTAGGATCATTCTTCCTTGGGGACTTTGGGGCTTACATGTTAGATTTGGGTAGATCCTAGGTTGCTCTCTTTCATGTTTTTAGAGCTTGAGTGTTATATCTTGTTGTGAGGTGTGTGTTAGAGCTTCATTGTTTTATGCTCATGGTCTCTATATTTTTGGGTTCGGGTTGTGAGCTGAGTGTTTTTATCTTCCCCTGTATTTCCTGAGATCTTAGATGTGCTACCTTATTGTATTTGTTTGAGCTTACTCGAGGACGAGCAAGATCTAAGTATGGGGGAATTTGATTCGGCCTATTTTGTATAGGTTAACTCTTGTATTTTAGGGCTATATTGAGTGTGTTTAGGTTAGAGTTTGTGGTAATTGTAATATTTAGGCCAAAGACACAAGAATTCGAGAATAAAGAGTTTTAAGGCGTTTTGAGCTGTCTGCGCGACACCACTTGCTTGCGAAGTCTATATCTTGAGCTGCAGAGGTCGGATTGAGCTAATTCCGGTGCCATTAGAAAGCTAACTTCACGGGCTTCAATTCACCTTTTTACACCGAAGTCCGATTCCAAGCCGAAGATGGTCAAAACAGCCTCCGAAGTGATGCCAGAGGTTCTGTCGAGATTCCGCGACCGCGGATTGTCCACCGCGACCGCGTTGGCCGCCGAGACGAATTGTTCCCTTCTGTTGCGATAGCGCGGGCGCGGAGGTGTCGACGCGGTCGCGGTTCGGTCAAATTGTCACGCGGACAAGATTTCACCGTTTCTATCTTGTTTCCTTTTCTATCTTTTGTCTTTTACCTTATCTATCTCGAGGAGCTTGTTCCTTGGGCTATATAAGGAGGAGCCAGCCTTAGGTTTTTGATATCTTCTATCTCTTATCTTCTTTCTCATAATTCAATTCTTCTTTAGTTTAGTTATGGAGAGCTAGTCTCCTTGGATTTGTTCAAGGGAGAAGCTCTGATGTATGAACTCGTGAGATTTTGGTAATTGATTTCTATCCTTTGGTTGATATTGATTCTCTTGTGCTTCATCTTATGAATGTTTATTGTTTCTTTAGGAGTCATGAACCTATTGAATTGATTTATGTTCTATTGTTTGATTTAGGATTGGTTGTTGTCTATGCATCTTTCCTATTTCTCGAAACAACTCTATTCTAGGACCGTGGACTAGTTTAGGGAAGAGTAATCAATGGTTTAATTATGCATGAGACTCGTAGCTTGATTGCATGATTTGATTTCCTACATATCCTTGTTCTCTATGCTAATTCTAGGTTAAGCGTCCTTGCCTAGGGTTATAGAATTGCTTGGACCGTGGACTTGCGATTGTTAATGATCAGGATAGGAATTAACCATAGGTGTGAATGAAATCAATGGATGAATCTATGATCGAGGGATTATATCATGAGTGGATCTTTTGAATGAACTTGTCTCCTTATCAATTGTTTCCCCATATTTGCATGTTTGTTTATTTGTTTGTTCTTTGTTTCTTAGATTAGTTTAGTATAGATTTCTCTCCTAAACCCCCTTTCTGTAGTTGATAAATATATTAATACTAGAAGCCATAGTTCTCTTGGGTTCGACCCCTTACTTGCTTACTATACTAGTTTGTTTGTTTGGGTTATTTATCTTTGATCTTGGCACAACGACTTTAGCCGAGTCACATATATAATATGATAGCAACTCAATGAAACATATATATTTTCTTTCAGGAACTTAAGCCGTTGAAATCCTACGCCCGTAGTGCTAGTCACCATAAGCGTTTGATAGACATTTATTGTCCGCCATATCCGCATGAGGATGAGGAGGGTTGGCTTGACATCGCCAGATAGAGCGGTCTTGTTTCCTTGGAGGAGATGGATTGGGGGCGGATAGACCATCCATTGGTTCAGGCTTTCGTCGAGCTAACTCGTTCCACTTTAGTTGGGGAGAGATAACTATTATGCTTCATGACGTATTCAAGATCGTGTCCCTTCAGATCGATGGTGTTGGCGTATCCAACGTGGAGTCTTCCACCTCTCGAACGGCCACAGTTGCCCGAGTTCTAGATGTTAGTGAGGAGTATGCCTGTCATCTGAGGAAGTCTTCCGAGTGGATTGCTACTTCCCAAATTTATGGATATTACCAGAAATTGGAGGAAACCGGGGAGCAGCAGTGGATCCAGGGTGAGATTGAGCAGCTGATTGATGATAGAGAGGATCCGTATAGGATTGCCACCGTCTTTCTCTTCGTACTTACCGGCAACACATTGTTCGTGCACAAGTCGACGAACAGTATTCGGGATTGGATCCTTCCCTATCTCGAGAGGCCGGAGACGGACGGTCGATTTGCTTGGGGGTTGCAGTAGTTGCGTACTTGTATCGAGAGCTAGGCATGGCCTCTCGAGGTGACACCACGACCATGTCTGGTGCAGTCGGACTTCTACAAGTACATAATCTTACTCAATCGTAAAATTTATTAAGAATCGGGTTGGTTAATGTAGAATTTAAAACATTTATGTGTTTGTAGGATTGGATATGGAAGTACTTTCCTACCTTCTACTGCCATTCAGCTGATGCGCCATCTAGTCGGGCCGACCTTAGAGCTGCCAAGCACGCCAGCCGACTTCGAGGGGATCGCGACCACAGTAGATTGATGTCGATTCGGGCAGAGCTAGATGCATATAGTGCCGATAAGGTGAGTATTTGTAGGTTGCTTATATTGAAATTATTTTTCTAATATTACTTATTCATATGTAGGTTACTTGACTTCCGTGGGGAAAGCCGAAGCTTGACGGCGAGCACCAGATGACGCTTTTTAAGGGATTGATCGATTGCGAGGCCATTCAGGAGGCCTACATGCCGGACCGTTGTCTTCGTCAGATCGGCTTCAAGCAGGACATCCCATTGACCCCCATATCTCCATCCACTTGCCGTCGTTTGAAGGGAGCCTCTGGCTACAAGGTTGAGTTCAACCAGACTCAAAAGGGAGAGTACAACTGGGTTGATCGAGAATCCCGCCTCATCCCACTCGAGGGTCGCACATCAGCAGTCAATGAGTGGGATGTCACGGATGATTATATCGACTGGTTTCTGCCACGTACTCATCCCACATTGGACCCTAGGTCGGCCCCGATGGAGATGCCGGTGCCTAGGAATGTTTTAGTTGTTGATCTCGGCAGAGTATGTGATACTATATGGAAATTTTACATTTGTTTTTTTTGTATTTTACGTATCATCTTATTGTGTTTATATGTATTATGTTTATTGACAGAGATGCCGATTGACCTCTGCCGCCATGTGTGCAAGGCTTGAGACGCCGGGGCTAGGGGAGGACGAGCGACGATTTATTACGGAGTGGATCGGCATGTTGACCGGGATCGTCCCGGTCAATGCGCCGTCCCTTCCACGTGCCTCACAGAGACAGCCTGATCAGGGTCAGAGTAGCCAGACCCAAACGAGTGTAGAGCTCAGCGACGATCGTGTCCCATAGTTTGTCTTGTTTGTTATTGTTGGGATTTTTTTGTAGTTGATGGATGTTTTTTATCTTCGTACGGATTTCATTGTTTTGGTACATCCATGCACGTTTTGTAGACATTTTGCTTGATTTCATATTGTCTTTTCTTTGCAAAATTATTGTGTTTAGTATGAAATCACAATTATTAAAACAGGGTTCATCGAAATCACAAATGACAATAGTTTTCGTACATCAACTGATCTAAACATACACGAAAGGTTGAGATCCTTGCTTGCTACGAGTGTATAGGAGCATGGTAGTTCCTCCAAATCACCGGCAGGGGAGGCATTGGTGCGTCATCGGACAACCATACCTATAATACAAAGAAACATAAAATTAGTAAATAAAAGACGAACAATGTTGTTTTATGACTGTTACTCGAAGGGACGTACCGGTACGAAGTCTGTTCCATGCCGAACATGTGTAATCGCGAAAATATTGGTTGGAGGAGTGTACACGCTTCCACCAGTCGTCATTGGTAGGCACGTTTGCGGTTGGCTTGTTGACAAGAACACGAGCGCAACTTGGAAACACGTTGCGAACACCAAACCGACTATTGGTATCTCCATCCAACACTCAAAGGGAGCCGGACTCTCGTGGCAACTGACGCATGGGATTAAAACGTCCAGCTCATTGAACATCGATGCGACCTCGTATATTCCTCGGTTTGTTTTCAACTCTTTCGCCAAGAGTGATCTCATATATCGCCATTGGTCCTCATCCCAACCCAGGACACAGGCGAGCGCACAATAGCCGCAGTTCACGTCTGAACATACATCCCTAACGCACTCAATGAAATTGTACATAAAGGAATCTACGGCTCTTGGCCCAAAGTAAACTCCCAAGTGGATCACGTCATCCGTCTCAGTGGGAGCATCGACAACACTCTTGGCCTTCGATTGTTTCTTCCTGGAACGTGTCTTACGCGTGGTGGTCGTGTTGTCGGTGTCGTCCCTAACCTTGTCATTCCCCTATCTTAGTCGATGCATCGTGTGCTCAAGAGTTGTTGGATCCCTCCTTGAATATTTGAGGGTGCCCTTTAGCCTTCCTTTCTCTTTACCCAGTGATGGCTCTACCCTATTTGTTCGACTTGGCATCTCAATGTCTTCGTAAAACGAAATGAGCCGGTTTGCATGATCTGGACTCATTCGTCTGCTCCTATATTTCTCATCAATTGTATTCCATTTCAAGTCGTTCTCACTAATGGATCGTTCAGCATTTACTTGAGAAGAAGCATCTGCGTACCCTTCCCATGGCAATTGCTTCCAGAAGAGATGAATCTCATTCAATTCAATGGGTTTGTCTTCAACGATAGCAGCAACAACTCTGTGGATGCACGGAATCCCAAAGCAATCCTTCCACCAATGATCGACGCACATTTCGTGGTAGTTGCCATTGACCACAATAACTCAAAGCATACATGCGACACTTTATGGAGGCGTGGGACGAAAAAGTGCTCCAAACCTTCCATAACTACGGACATCTTGTTAGGAATCTTTATGCGACCCGACTCCATCATCCCCCTCACGGTTCGAATCTGCGTTCCCAAGTGATCGTGAATCTTTTGTATCATTGTGTTGAAGCCAAGACTGGGTGACTCCAAAATATCCTTCAAAACCTTGTGCATTCCCTCCACCCTGTCAAGTTTTACAATGTATTAACAAGTTAGTTTTATCATTGTATATAAAGTATTATCGTTCTGAATATATGATACTTCTTACCTATTTGTCGTTCTTGTGAAGAAGTGAAGTCGGTTGTCAGTCCAAGCTCTAACTATGTTTCTCTTATAAGGTCTGAGCCATGTATCATCAACAAAACCGACGAGCCCCGAATGCCAATTCTTCAGGATCTGGCGGCGTTTGGCTTCGTAGCTCTCCTCGGTAGTTGACATGAACAAACCCCAAAATCTATGAGAAAACTTTGTAGCCAAAGTATCATCTTCAAAGACTTCAAGCGCATGCTTTTTGATATTGGAAGTAATGTGCACCCAACACAATAAATGTTGCACTTCGTCTTCAGTGAAAATCTCGTGAATTGCATTATTAGTGCTTGTTCTCGATCTGTCATAATGATTGTCGGCATCACACCCATTTCTTCATATAGTTTTCTCAAGTGACCTAAAACCCATGCGAAATGTGGTTGATCTTCCTTAGACATGAATGCGAAACCTTTGTTGAATGTGTGTGATGTCCGCGTTTTTAGGTAGATTTTTAGGGTCTAGATAGGTTAGTTTAAGTTGTTTTTCGTAGTTGAGTCTTGTGTTTTTGAGTCTTTTTGCATAAGTTTTCGTATTTCCTTGAGATTCCGAAACTACGCGCTTTTGTGTCGTTTTGTAGGTGTTTTGAAGCTTGAAGACGAGTTTGGAGCGAGGCTACGAGAGGATGGATGAGCTAGGAGGAAGATTTCAAGTGGAAGAGCCAAAGAAAATAGCTAAAGAGAAGCCAAATCAAGAGGAAAAGTCAAGTAAAAAGTCCCAAGATCGAGCCCAAGGAGGTTGAGCTCGAGCCACTTTACCAAACTTGGAGCGCAAGGAAAACAATGCTCAGGATTGACCCTGAGGGGGTCGATATTGACCCTAAGAGGGTCGAACCTCGTAGCCGACTTCCCTTATTCCGGATTTAATGTTGAAGTTTCCTAGTTTGTATTTTAGGAAGGTGTTTTGTTTGTGTTTCCTAGCTAGATTAGGACTCCTTTTTGTCTATAAAAGGAGGTTGAACCTATAGTTTTTATTCATTCAATCAATTAATCATCAAGACTTGGAGAGTAGGGAGAAGACTTGGAGAACAAGTTTGAGGTTTGTAAGATTGCCCTTTGGTTTTTAGTTGAATTTTATTTTGGTTTGATCATGTCTTCTTCTTCTTCTTCCTTGTTCTTCTTTGCTATGAGTGAGTAGTCTTCTTAAGTTCTAGGGTTGGGCAAAAACCCAACACAATCATGCATGTTTAAAACTTGAATTCATGACTTGAATGCTTGATGATCATATCTAACCTATCTTGTGCTTAATCCTTGGTGAAAGTTGAGGCATGTCTTTTGATTGACTATAGCGAAAGTGAAACGTTAGTTGCTTGATTACATCTAATAGGATTATTTGCGAAAGTTGATATTCCTAGGTTGAAGGGTAGGTAGAAAGTTGTTTAATTTGCGGAAGTTGATTGAATAGCTTGAATTGTTTGCAAAAGTTAACTTTTCTATGATCTAGATGGCGTGATAGTTGTAAATTCTTGTTGAAAGCATGTATGGTTGTTGTTGTGGTAGCCCTAGCCCTAGGATTTGCCCTTTATATTGATTGGAACTCGTGATTTTGCCTTGATCTCGACCTCCCCTAAGTCGTGTTCGAGCCGTTCTTCGTGTTTCGTGTGTGTTTGCGTGTGTTGTGTCTCAGGATTGACCCCCCTAGGGTCGAGATCGAACCTCTTTGGGTCGAGCCTGAGTTGTTCTGCCCTTGTTTTCTTTGCTTTTCGTAGTTTTTAGACTATTCTTAGCACTACTCTCACTCCCGTGGACGATCCTGACTTCGCTATACTCAGCGGGGTCTTGAATATAAATTTATTTGTTCAAGAAACCCTTCAACAAATTGGCGCCGTTGCCGGGGAGTGTGCAATAGTGCCGAGTTTAGTTGATATTTGGGTTTGGGAATAGCCCATACCCCTTGTGTGTTACTGATTCGTTTTCTTGTGTTTGTGATTGCAGGTGTATGCCCTCTAGTTCACGAAGGAAAATCGACTATTTTCCCTTTGATCCTGAAATAGAGAGAACCCTTCATCGCAGGCTACGAGAATGAAAAGCAATGGCCGACACTGAGGCTCTTGCTCAACAGATGGAACAACTCCGCGCTCAGATGGAGCGCATGCAAATGGAGCGTGCTGCTCAAGATGCAGCTTTGCACCGAGAGAGAGAGACTGTTGCCCGTCTCCAACAACAACTAGATGCAATTCCGAGGAACGCTAAGCAATACATGCATCCGGAGCTTAGAGTTCCCGAGTCCGCTATAGTGCTCCCGGCGATTGAGCGTGCCTTTGAGATCAAGTCCCACTTCATCACTCTCATCAAGAGGTCTCAATATGAAGGCAAGACATCCGAATTCCCTATGGAGCACATCAAAAATTTCACCGATCTTTGTGACACCATCGCTGCCGATGGCATGTCACTTGAATATGTGCTCCTCAAGGCGTTCAAGTGGTCTCTAACCGGGAAGGCACTTCATTGGCTCGAAAGTTTACCCGCTAGGTCCATCACTACATGGAAGGCTTTGCACGACTTGTTCATGACGAAGTTCTTTCCACCGGCCAAGACTACCGAGCTAAGAAAGCGCATCACTTCTTATCATCAACTTCCTAATGAGACTTTTGTTGAGACTTGGGAGAGATTCAAGGAGCTTCTTCGGCAATGTCCTACTCATGGACAACCTCCTTATGTTCTTCAAGAGATATTCTTCCAAGGGATCAACGCCGCTACAAAGGACCGCATCAATCTTCATACCGATTGCGGTTTCATTGAGATGGATCCCGATGAGGCATGGGCTCTATTGGACAAACTCACCAACTATGGTGCCATGTATGGGACCCAACAACCCATCCGGATTCAATCAAAGAAGCTTTATGATTTGAATAGTGAGCCAATTGATCAAGATGTGAAGTTTCAATTCTTGCAAGATAAGATCAACCGGCTCGAGAAGCAAGTGAGTTACTACAAGTCCGTTGCCCCCACTTGTCAAGAATGTGGTTCTCAATCTCATACCACCGCTTCTTGTACAAATGTGGAGCAAGTTCGGGCTGCCAAGGCTTACGCGGAGGCTAACTATATGCGAGGACCCTACCGAGGCCAAAACAATGCTTATGCGGGGATGAACAACAACAACTATTCTCAATGGAATAACAATGGCCAAGGCCAAATTTATCCACCTCCTCCACAAGAGCAAAGGGCCCCTCCTTATAGACCTCCCGGTTATCAAGAAGAACCACCGGCTTGGGCTCACGGTTACTTTGAAAGATTCGACCGCAAACTTGATGGCGTTCAAAACCAATTGGGAAACTTTGACGCATGGAGGAAGAATGTTGATTCCCAACTTGGTAATCTAGCGGCTCAAATCCCACGACCTCAAGGACAACTTCCGGGCCGACCCGAGTCGAATTCTAGAGGCCGAGCAAGCAATGGTGAAATCCGATCCATGAACCTTCGGAGTGGCAAAGCATTACCCGATCCATCGAAGCAAACGGCGAAAGAGGCTGCCTCAAGATCGACCCCACCAGGGTCGAGATCGACCCCCTCCATGGTCGAGCCTGAGACCGCCAATGATGAGGATGAAGGAGCGATCGACCCCGATGAGGTCCAGCTCGACCACTCTGCACCCGGAATGTCTTCTAACCCTTCTCTTCCACTCATTCCCGATCCCACTCCTTCCTCTTCCCATTCCAAGATACTTCCTTATCCTTCGAAGAAGCCCAAGGACGCGACGGAAGGAAAGTTTAAGCGCTTTGTTAAGTTGCTTCAAGGCTTGAATCTCTCTATTCCTTTCGCCGAGGCCTTAAATGAAATGCCCGCTTACACCAAGTTCTTGAAGGAGATTTTGTCTAGGAAGCGATCTATGTCGGAACTCACGGACGAGGTGAGGTCGTTGGACCTTCCCGAGAAGCTCGGTGATCCCGGGAAGTTTGCTATTACTATCAGTATTGGAGCTTATCGTTTCAAGGCATTGTGTGATCTTGGTGCTAGTGCTAGCTTGCTTCCACTCTCAATTTGGTCCAAGACCAACATGGGGCCATTAGTACCGGTGAACATGAGGCTTTACATGGCGGATGGATCGTGTGTTCAGCCCACGGGTGTAGTTGATGATTTCCCCGTTCAAGTGGGGAAGTTCTTTGTGCCTAATGATTTCATAGTCATGGAGATGCCCGAGGATCCGGTTGTTCCCATCATACTCGGACGACCCTTCTTAGCCACCGCGGGCGCGGTCATTGATGTCAAGAGTGGACTTCTTACTTTCAAGATTGGTGAAGAAGTGGTCGAGTTCCGGTTCAATCCAACATTGAAGGAATCAAGTCATGAGGAGGCCAAGATGCTCTACACACACTCCGACTACATCGAGTGCAACAACCCGACGGGACGATTTTTGACATGGGAACCTCTACCACCAAGTTCGAGGGTCTCAGGTTCGACCCCCATTGGGTCGAGCACGACCCCCCTGGAGGATGGCGAGGAGTCTTCCCTTGTTTTGGATGCGCTAAGGGCGGAGCACGAGGATGAAGTTAGCTTACCCGAGCCCACTCCCGAGCTCAAGGAGCTTCCCGATTCTTTGAGGTACGCTTTTCTTGGTCCAAATTCTTCTCTCCCTGTCATTATTAATGCTAATTTGAGTGAGGACGAGGAGAACAAATTTCTTGATGTGCTTAGGACCCATAGGAAAGCCATAGGATATTCTCTAGAGGAACTTAGTGGTATTTCACCATCATTGTGCATGCATAGGATATATATGGAGGATGACTATAAACCCACTATTGAGCACCAACGTAGGCTAAACCCTAACATGAAAGAGGTAGTGAAGAAAGAAATCCTTAGAATGCTAGATGCCGGTATCATATTTCCTATCTCCGATAGTAAGTGGGGGATGTGTATAGACTATAGGAAACTTAATAGTGCCACTAGGAAGGATCACTTCCCACTCCCCTTCATTGACCAAGTTTTGGAACGTTTAGCTCAACATGATTACTTTTGCTATTTGGATGGATATAGTGGTTTTTGGCAGATTTCTATTCACCCCGATGATCAAGAGAAGACCACATTCACTTGTCCTTATGGGACGTTCGCTTACAAGAGAATTCCGTTTGGGCTTTGCAATGCCCCGGCCACTTTTCAAAGGTGTATGATGGCCATCTTCTGCGACATGATTGAGGAGATAGTGGAGGTGTTTATGGATGATTTCTGGGTTTATGGTTCCTCTTTTGATTCATGTCTTGTTAACCTTTCTAGGGTCCTTAAAAGATGTGAGGAAACGAACCTTGTGCTTAATTGGGAAAAGTGTCATTTCATGGTTAGAGAAGGAATTGTCTTAGGTCATCTAGTGTCTAAGCGAGGGATTGAGGTGGACAAAGCAAAAATTGAGCTTATTGAAAAATTGCCCCCTCCATCTTCCGTGAAAGACGTTAGGAGTTTCTTGGGGCATGCGGGGTTCTATAGGCGCTTCATTCAAGACTTTTCTAAAATTGCTAAACCTTTGACTCACTTACTAGTGAAAGATGTAGAGTTTAGCATGTCTTCGGATTGTCTTAAAGCATTTCACAGGTTGAGGAGAGCTCTTGTGACGGCCCCCATCATGCAATCACCGGATTGGACACTTCCCTTTGAAATCATGTGTGATGCTAGTGACTATGCCATTGGTGCGGTTCTTGGGCAGCGGAAGGACAAGAAGCTTCATGTCATTTATATGCAAGTAAGACTCTTGATGAAGCTCAAAGTAAGTACACTACCATCGAGAAAGAGTTTCTTGCCGTAATATTTGCATTTGAAAAATTCCGCTCCTATCTAGTAGGCTCTAAGGTGATTGTTTATACCGACCATGCCGCGATAAGATTTCTAATGGCGAAGAAAGACGCCAAGCCTAGGTTGCTTCGTTGGATGCTTTTGTTGCAGGAATTTGATCATGAAATCCGAGACAAGAAGGGAGCGGAGAACCTAGTGGCAGATCACCTATCTAGACTACCCCTCGAGCACATCATGGAGTCCGGCGGATCGATCCCCATCGATGATACACGCCCGGATGAGACCCTTATGCTAGGCATCAAAGATCACCATGAAGACATTGAAGGAGAAGATGCCGAACTCTCAGGCTCGACCACCCCAGGGTCGAGATCGACCCCCACCAGAGACAATGAACTCTCAGGTTCGACCCCTATGGGGTCGAGCACGACCCTTCCCTTGGGTCGACCGTGTACGTCCTCTTCTCCCTCTTCGGTTCTTTCAAGTTCTAATGTTCTTCCATCTTCATCTTCTTCTCATTCACCTTCTATTCTTGCTATACGTGGGTCGAAGACCCCTTGGTTTGCGGATTTTGCTAACTATGTTGTATGAGGCATTATCCCGGAAGGATTGACGTCCCAAGCTAAGAAGAAGTTCCTCCATGACGTCAAGCGCTACTATTGGGATGATCTTTACTTGTTCAAGCAAGGGAGTGATCACATCTTTCGACGTTGTGTGCCGGACGATGAGATAGAGGGAGTCATCCGACATTGTCATACTCTACCCACGGGTGGCCATGCTAAGGGCTTCAAAACAACCGCTAAGATCCTTCAAAGCGGACTCTATTGGCCAACTCTCTTCAAAGATGTGCAAGCATATGTGACAACTTGTGATGAGTGTCAACGGTCGGGGAACATTACATGGAGGAACGAGAACCCACTCACCGGTATCTTGGAAGTTGAGCTTTTTGATGTTTGGGGTATTGACTTCATGGGACCCTTCCCCTCTTCGGGTCCCTACAAGTACATACTCGTGGCGGTTGACTATGTTTCCAAGTGGGTCGAGGCCATAGCTACAAGGACGAATAATGCTCGAGTAGTGGCCAAGTTCATGAAGACCAACATCTTTCCCCGTTTTGGTGTCCCTCGTGTCCTCATTAGTGATGGAGGCTCTCATTTCATTGAGCGGAGCTTTGAGGCGCTTTTGACCAAGTATGGGGTGTCTCACAAGGTGGCCACACCTTATCATCCTCAAACTAGCGGTCAAGTAGAAGTTTCGAACCGGCAAATCAAGAGCATTCTAGAGAAGACGGTGTCCCGCTCAAGAAAAGATTGGTCTTCCAAGCTTGATGATGCTCTATGGGCCTACCGCACCGCCTACAAAACCACTCCGCACCACTCCTTTCAATCTAGTGTATGGCAAGTCTTGTCATTTGCCCGTCGAGCTCGAACACAAGGCTTTATGGGCTCTCAAGAAGCTCAACATGGATCTCGATGCGTCCGGGGAGAAGCGTTTCATGGTATTGCAAGAACTTGAAGAGTTGAGGCTCAAGGCATATGAGAACTCAAAAATTTACAAAGAGAGGACCAAGAAGTGGCATGATAGCAAGCTTGTGCCAAAAACCATCAAGGCCGGTGACCAAGTGCTCTTATTCAACTCAAGACTCCGACTCTTCCCCGGAAAGCTACGGACCCGATGGAGCGGACCATTCACGGTTCACCATATTTACTTGCACGGTGCGGCCGATCTTATAGATGAGAATGGTGGGATTTTCAAAGTCAATGGGCATCGTTTGAAGAAGTACTATGCTAGAAAGGAACCCGACGAAGAGATCTGAGCCACTTGGGCTCTCACCACCTCGGACTAAGCTACAACACCCATCGTCAAGCTCATGACGTTAAAAAAGCGCTTACGGGAGGCAACCCGGTTTCTAGATTAGATTTTTCTTTTTAATTTTTCCTTTCTTTTTGATTTTCCAATTTCTAGATTAGATTTTTGTTTTTATTTTCTAACCTTCCTTAGATTAGATTAGGATATATTTTGCTTGGGATAGGATTTTTGTGATGATTTTGCAGGACTCTAAATTGCAAAACACGAGCTCAAAAGACGGGACAAGACGATCTTGCACAAGGACCAAAAGGGCGGCAAAATCAACCCAGATGGGTCGAGATCGACCCCCAGGGGGTCATGATCGACCCTAGTGCATAATTCCGATATTACCCCCCTTGGTGTAAGGTATGTTTTTACCCAAATTTAAATTAAAACACTCCTCCTTCACCATAAGCAGCCCGACCGACCCCCTCCCTTGCCTCCCCCTCTTTTGCTCGACCCCATCTCCCACCTCTCGTTCCACGAGCTCACCGGAATCCACCACCCCACCGCTGCTCCGGCCACCACCACTCCTCAGCCGCACCACCACCCACTCCCCTCTGAGTTGCTGCACAAAACCACCCCCCCCCATAGCCAAAAAAATCAGCCCACACGCCTCTTCCTAGATCTAGCTCGAGATCGACCCAAATTTCTACTTCTTTCACTTCTCACAAGACAATTTCGGTATGACCTCTAACCCTCTACTCTCAATTTTGCTTAAACTTGAGTGAAATTGGATTTTTGGGTTGAATGTGCATATTTGGGGGGTTTTGACCTAGGTTGATGAATTTGCAAATTGCTTGCTTGAATGTGTTGTTGTTGAAGTTTGCATGTTTGGGTATGTTTAGACTTGATCTTCATGAGCTAATTTTGGTAGAAAATTGCGGATTGGTGCCAATGGGTTCCATACCCAAATTTTCGGTTGAGTTTTGAGGTAGAAGACGAAGTCGAACGTTCAGGATCGACCCCCCCTAGGGTCGAGATCGACCCCCCCTAGGGTCGAGATCGACCCCCCCTAGGGTCGAGATCGACCCCCCCTGGGGTCGAACCTGACGTGTGTGTTCTTGATGATTTTGTTGCTATGCTCAGGATCGACCCCTTTGGGGTCGAGCACGACCCTCCCTGGTTCGTGCCTAGGTACTTTTTGCTCTTGATGGGTGTGTTTCTTTGGGCTTAGGTTGCATGATAGGATGAGATATGGATTTGTGCTTCATGTCCCATTATTATAAATCCTCTCCTATCCATGTTATGAAGTGTTTGGTTGAGATTCTTGCCTTTGTTTAAGTATGGGGTGGATTGTGTGTATTATGTGGTTTTGGTGCTTGATTTGGTGTAGGTACTATGTCGGCCTCAAGTTCCAAACCCTCGAAACGAGCAAAGAGGAGTGACAAGTCCGCGCTAGATGATTACCACATTTCTTCCAAGTATGTTGAGGCATTCAATACCTACCTCGAGATGAAACACAAGACGAGGTGGTATGATGAGGCGGATGGGCAAAGGTTGCACATTCATGAGGATGTCAAGGAGGCTTTCTCTTACATTGGAGCCGCACACATATTAGAGTGGGACAATCATCATTACCCCATTCTCACTTGTGAGTTCATGGCGACCTTCTCCTCCCACATAGAGAGCCCGGATTCCAACAAGAAGATGGAGTTTCAATTGGGTAACAAGTGGTTCAAGCTCACTTTGAAACAACTTAATGACGCCTTTGGCTTCCCCAATCCGACGGAGGACGACCCGAGCCCCATACCGATCCTCACCACTTGGAGTTATCTTTCCGGGAAAGAAGTGCAATCTTGCCATAACATGCAAGTCTCCAATCTCGCCAGTCCTCTCTTCCGGATCATCTTGCGCATTCTAGGGAGCGTCCTCTTCCCGAGAACCGAGCTCAATCGTACTTCTAGAAGGGAAATGATTGTGCTAAGAACCATGCTCTTTACCTCTCCGGCTCCTATCAATCTTGGCTATGAGTGGATGAAGAGTATTGAGGATTTCAAGGGCGGTTCGGGTGCTATCTACTTTGGTGGAATGATTGCCCGACTTGCAATGAGCCTTGGAGTGAACATGAGGGCGTACACTGCTGAGAAGCCTATCTTTGTGGATATTCCATTCATCGCAACACCAAGCTAATTGACAAGCCTTCCAAAGGCGATTCCACCTTCTACTCCACATACAATGGGAAGAGAATCGCTATTACTCGGGAGAGAGTTGACTTGCTCCATGTCCCTAATTGGTACGAGGTAGGGTCTCCCATCAAGTTTCCACTGAGAGTTCGGCCTACACGAGATGAGTCTTTGAGAGTCCGGCCACGTCGGTACCCAATCCCCGAACCACAAGCCACCAACTTCCTTGCCTTACCCCCACCTCCGACTAGCCCCAGGATCGACCCTATGGGGGTCGATCTCGACCCTATGGGGATCGATCTCGACCCCCCTGGGTCGATCCCGCCACTCTTTCCTCCTTCTTCCGGGGCATATTTCGAGTTTGGGGCGTCTTCGGGAGCTCATTCCGGCCCTTCCTATGCTGAGACACCGCCTCATGAGGCCCCACCGACATATGACATGGCTTACTTAGCCAACGAGATGGCCTCCATGCGCGTCTCGCAAAAGGAGCACTATGATGAGATTATGAGGGGTCAAGCGGCCCTCTTGGAGTACCAAACTCAAACCCGGGAGATGATGACTCAACAACACCAACAATTTCAAGGGTACTTCTATGCTCAACAAGATGTGGATGACTACCGGTGGGCTCAAATGGAGGACTACATGCGATGGAACCAAGGCAACTTCCCCGATCGTGATGCATGGGCTCCCCCGGAGCAACCTCCTTTCCGCCCACGTCGAGCACCTCCTCCTCCATGAGGAACTCCATCTCCAATCAAGCTTCTAAGAGTTTTTGTGAGTCTTCTTCTTCTTTTCTCTTTACTTTGTCATATGTTTTCATGCATGGGGATATTGCATGATTTAAGTATGGGGTGGGGAAGAAGAAATCTCACATGTTGTACATAATTGAGTCTTTGTTTGTTTGCTTGTTTGATAGTTTGCTTGTTAAGAAAAATCTTGAGAAAAATCCAAAAAAATTAGAAAAGTTCAAAAATCCAAAAAAAAAATGTCAAAAATCCAAAAATATTTGCTTCCTTGTTTGTTTTAGGATAGAAGAGCATTCCATCTTAGATGTCCTATGATGAAAACTAATTTTCATGTTTATCATGTAATTCCTTTGGCATAATTGGATAGTGTAGCCCATGTTTTTGAGAAATTGCTTTTGATTGTGAAATTGACTTGTGATGAAATTGAGCATATGTGTTTTAAGTGAAGGTAGTTGCAATCCAATAAATTTTTACCTAGTGAGAATTTTGGCCTTATAGGGAGAACATCATTACTTCCCTCTTCTTTGTTTGTGTGATTTTGCTCTCTTTATGCATATATCTCTTGTCATTGATATGGTTATCTATTTCTTGAAGTCGTTATGAGATTGTTCATGCATGTTGATTGTGATTATGAACTTATATTTTTAGCCTATATTCTTCCATTCCTACCTTGAATTATCTTTGCTTGAAACCCCGTTCTAGCCTTAGCCTTTTGTTTGAAGCTCCACAAAAATTATCCCTAGCCTATATTAGCTTGACCCTCTTCCGGGAATTGAACTTAGATTGTGTTGGGAATAAGTTTTGTTGAGTAACATTTGTGTTGGGTTTGGAAGAGGTGACATTGTTAAAGGGTAGAAAACAGCTTGTTGAAGTGTAATGTAATAGGATTCTTGGCTTGGATTGCACATTGTTGAAAAAGAAGAGAAAAAGAAGTAAGGAAGCTCGACCAAACTACTCAGGATCGACCCCCTAATGGGTCGACCTCGACCTCATTGTCAAGAAGAATAACTCTCAGGTTCGACCCCCAAGGGGTCGTGTTCGACCCCCTCTAAGCTCGAGCGAAGAAGAAAAAAAAATGAGAGGAAAAATAAAGAAGAAAAAGAAAAGGAAAATGTTATAAGTGCAAAGCCAAGAATTCCTAGTGTTTCTAAGTTATATTTTGGGAGTTTGGGTTAGAAATTGATGGGTATGAGTGTCATTGATGAAGTGTTCGGTTATGAGTTGAAAAGAGAAGAAAGTGAGTGAGTTGTTTCGGTTTGAAGTGTTGTTTCTAGGAGTTTGATTCCCGGATTTAGCACCACATGGCCAATAAACTCCCGACCTTATGTTATTACCGAGCCCCATTACAACCCGGCCGAATGAGTCTTCTATGAAGATTTCATTGAGCCTAAGTTCTTATGAATATTGATGTGTTTTGACTTCTCTACGTAGAGAGATTGGTGATATAAGTCTCAATGATAAAGTAGATATTGCATAAAGATTGAGGTGAGAGTTGATTTGATAGCCTAAACACATGAGAGTTGAGAGAAACACATTTATATCCCTTGTGAGGTTGGATTGTGATTGACTAGCTTGAGATCTTTACAAATGTGATGACGTTAAAATTGCTTGTCTTCTTTTTCACTTGTGTTTAAAAGTTTTGACAAAGGCCTTGCTTGAAGATTGTGTTATTGGTTTTGATTTGCATGATTATTGCTTGAGGACAAGCAAGTCTAAGTATGGGGTGTTTTGATGTCCGCGTTTTTAGGTAGATTTTTAGGGTCTAGATAGGTTAGTTTAAGTTGTTTTTCGTAGTTGAGTCTTGTGTTTTTGAGTCTTTTTGCATAAGTTTTCGTATTTCCTTGAGATTCGGAAACTACACGCTTTTGTGTCGTTTTGTAGGTGTTTTGAAGCTTGAAGACGATTTTGGAGCGAGGCTAGGAGAGGATGGATGAGCTAGGAGGAAGATTTCAAGTGGAAGAGCCAAAGAAAAGAGCTAAAGAGAAGCCAAATCAAGAGGAAAAGTCAAGCAAAAAGTCCCAAGATCGAGCCCAAGGAGGTCGAGCTCGAGCCACTTTACCAAACTTGGAGCGTAAGGAAAACGATGCTCAGGATCGACCCTGAGGGGGTCGATATCGACCCTAAGAGGGTCGAACCTCGTAGCTGACTTCCCTTATTCCGGATTTAATGTTGAAGTTTCCTAGTTTGTATTTTAGGAAGGTGTTTTGTTTGTGTTTCCTAGCTAGATTAGGACTCCTTTTTGTCTATAAAAGGAGGTTGAACCTATAGTTTTTATTCATTCAATCAATTAATCATCGAGACTTGGAGAGTAGGGAGAAGACTTGGAGAACAAGTTTGAGGTTTGTAAGATTGCCCTTTGGTTTTTAGTTGAATTTTAGTTTGGTTTGATCATGTCTTCTTCTTCTTCTTCCTTGTTCTTCTTTGCTATGAGTGAGTAGTCTTCTTAAGTTCTAGGGTTGGGCAAAAACCCAACACAATCATGCAAGTTTAAAACTTGAATTCATGACTTGAATGCTTGATGATCATATCTAACCTATCTTGTGCTTAATCCTTGGTGAAAGTTGAGGCATGTCTTTTGATTGACTATAGCGAAAGTGAAAAGTTAGTTGCTTGATTGCATCTAATAGGATTATTTGCGAAAGTTGATATTCCTAGGTTGAAGGGTAGGTAGAAAGTTGTTTAATTTGCGAAAGTTGATTGAATAGCTTGAATTGGTTGCGAAAGTTAAGTTTTCTATGATCTAGATGGCGTGATAGTTGTGAATTCTTGTTGAAAGCATGCATGGTTGTTGTTGTGGTAGCCCTAGCCCTAGGATTTGCCCTTTATATTGATTGGAACTCGTGATTTTGCCTTGATCTCGACCTCCCCTAAGTCGTGTTCGAGCCGTTCTTCGTGTTTCGTGTGTGTTTGCGTGTGTTGTGTCTCAGGATTGACCCCCCTAGGGTCGAGATCGACCCTCTTTGGGTCGAGCCTGAGTTGTTCTGCCCTTGTTTTCTTTGCTTTTCATAGTTTTTCGACTATTCTTAGCACTACTCTCACTCCCATGGACGATCCTGACTTCGCTATACTCAACGGGGTCTTGAATATAAATTTATTTGTTCAAGAAACCCTTCAACAATGTGATTCCTGCAGGTCGTACCAACTATCTCTAGCAAAAACATGTTATACCTACACATTATTGAAACATTTAAGCCCAACCACTAAAAATATGCCTCGAATCACATTATTGGGATCGAATAAATGGGAGTAAACAAACCTGTTTGTCTTGTAAATTCCATCCATAACAATCAAATAAGGGAACAACTTCATCAGGTGGAGTGAATCCGGGTGGACAAAGAACAAGATATCTAACTCGTTCGTTTCCGATTTAGTTAATGTCCGCACTCTATATCCCTTGTTGTGCAAGAACACCAATGTTTGTTGACATACCGTCAAATTGCCACGATCATTCAGTAATACCTTATACTTGAAGTTTAAAATTTGCTTTCTAGAAGTCACATTTTCCGGATTATTCTTCACCAACATTTGCGAAATCTCCTTCGGTTTTTTGAACACTCCGCATGCAATGACACTATTCTTTTCCTTGGGGGTCAAGCGACAAAGATACGGATGTCCAACCGAGGTTGTTCCAATCTCATGATTGTGCATGCCTAACTTCACCTGCAAAGTCCATTTTACACTAAACCTCGATCGACGACCGACCAACTCAAAAGGACATCCACACTTCCTTGACCCTCCTTTAATGACTATAGCTCTAGACTCTCCGCCTTGATCGCATATTAGTTTGACATATCTATCATTTGAGTTACTAATGAGGGTTACAATATTGAAAGGTCGACCGATTTGTCTAGCCCACTGAATCATTTGTTTCATGTCATCCCACTCATATTCATTTTCAAATTCGGATGTGAAATCTCGACCAAATGGCTATACAAACATTAAACTCGTATCAAATTAAGATTAAATATGAAGATTACTCCTTATTCCTAAAAGACTATGTTGCATTCTAAACAACTACGAAATTGACATAAGTAATCGAGTTCAAAGAGAATGCATGATACTTACCCGTAGCCATTTGCTTGGTTGAAACCGTCTATTTGTGTTGTCTTGCTCTTCTACTAACTCCTCTCCTTGCAATTCTGGCGAGTCTTCGTACTCATCATTTAGCTCGTCTTCCCAACCATAATACAAATTTTGACCAATATAAGACATTGTTTGATTGAGATTTGAGCATGGATCTATAGTTTGAATGAATGAATGAAGAACCGAGCATTTTATAGGACAAATAATATAGCCGTTGATATAGCCGTTTGTCCAACGGTCGAATTTTCAAATTAATTGTCGCCGCCCTGCCACGCCTCCTGCCGGCATGCCACTACGCCTCCTGCCGGTGTGCCACCACGCCATTGACCGGCGTCCGGTGACGCTTCGTTTTTTCGCGTTTCTTTTTTCATGCAATTTTATTAATATAATATTCATACGCCTTTAAACGGCGACGCCTTTAAATGGCATGGTGCAAAAAGTCAAAAAATGTTGTGCAAAAAGCCGGGGCGTTCTTAATTAGGTTCTCATCTCTCTAACTGCGAATTTTTCCAACTAGTTTATCTATATTGATTATGCGCACGAACTTCGGAAGAAGGTGCTTGAACGATATACTAAAAACAATGCTACTTTGAGTAACAACTTAACCAGTAACGTACAAGTGAGGAAATTTGTCAATCACTAGTCAAAATCGGAAAAATGACGGGATGAACTATTGTTCTTGAGCGCTCTTCCTACTTGCTCTTGTGGGCCGGTGCTATCAGGACTGTGGTCAGTGGCGGAGTCAGAAAAAAATGAAAGAGGGGGTGGGTCATATATAAATTGGACAATAGTATACATATAATTATATTATTTAAATAATATATAGTTAAAATAAGTATAAATATATATAATCAAAGGGTGGTGATTTAATAATATACTTATAGTATATAATAACTAAAATGTAAATTTACATATACAAAATAGAATTATAATTATATTCTTATCCCTAGTTTATTAGGGAATATATAATCAAAAAGTTTACAAGTATTACCTATTAAATAAACTACTTAAATATAAAACAATTGCATCTAAAAAGTAGCCATATTTTCATGAGGATTTTGGGTAAATGGACTCAGATGGTGACAACAATAGGGGAAGTGGACGGCGCGGTAAAATAATGAGGTAAATAGGCTTTTTTGGTGACAACTACAAAAACATCCTAGAACATGGCGCCATGACACCCAAACCTGTCACCACCGAACATGTTAACGTATATGAACTTGTCACCGCATACAGAAAATTCCCCTCCCTCATACAAAACCTTGTCACCACGTACAACCCCCCCCCATACAAAACCTTGTCATCGCATTTATAACTTGTCACCTCTCAAACTAATATCATCAATATTGCACTCTAATTTGTTCATCACGTACAAAAACTTGTCACCTTACCTAGAACCACCCCCAAATTGCACTCAAACTTGTCATCAAATTTTATTAGTAAGCCTATGTGGGATTCGAACCCACATTATCGTACGCTAGGCACGTTGCTCTACCATTTGAGCTAATAGGTTATAATTAAAAGTAATATACCTAGCAATCAAAGCTGTCACCAAGCACACAATGTTGTGACATGCTAAACCAAACAGAGAGCTTATATGCGTTCAACATGTCACCGCATAAAAAACTGAATTACATTCAACATGTCACCGTACAGAAAACCCTAGATCACACACAAAACTTGGTGACAAAACAGAAAACCCTAGATCAAGTACAGATCTTGTCACCGCAAAAGAAAAATTGCTTCCATTCAACATATCACTGCATACAGATTTTGTTACCAATCTATAACCCTGTCATCACGTACAGATTTTGAATTTAGCTCTAAAAAAAATCAGAGATCTAGGTCTAGATCTAGAGTTGGTAGATCTAAGATTGTCACCACGTGTAGATTTAGATCTAATACTATGATTTTTCTAAATCTAGATCTAACTCTAGGGTTTTTGTCACCGTTTTTTAGATATAGATCTAAAAACTTGTCACCGTTTTTTAGATCTAGATCTAGAAACTTGTCACCGTTTTTTAGATCTAGAACTAGAAACTTGTCACCGTTTTTTAGATCTAGATCTAAAAAAAGTTCTAGACCTATATCCAAATCTAAAAAAATGAACGAAAAAAAACGTAGATCTAGATCTAATTCTAGATCTAAAACTTTCAAAAACCCTAGATCTAGAAAATCTAAAAAAAACCTATATTTGGAGCTTTTTAAAGAGAAACATACCTTGTCCGCCACCTCGTCGCCCGCCCCGTTGCCCTCGTCGGCCGCACCGTCGCCTTCTTCGGCCACCCCGTCAACCCCGTCGCCCTCTTCGGCCGGCCCGTCGCCCTTGTCGGCCGCCCCGTCGGCCTCTTCAGCCGCCCGTCGCCCTCGTCGGCCACCTCGAAAAACCTGTCACCCTTTTTTTTAAAGAGTGAGGGGATGAGGAAATAGGGAGAGATGAGAAGAGAGGGTGGAAGAGGAAATAGGGAGAGAGAGAGAGAGAGCTAGGAAATAGGGAGAGGGAGAGGGAGAGAGAGAGCTGGGAAATAATGGGAGGAGAGAGAAAGGAGAAGAGGAGTGGGGGGTTTTAAAGACCGCCTGTCACCATAACTTTTTAAAAATAGTCCATTCTCTTCACTAATGTCACCTATTTTCCCCAATATGTCACCATTTGAGCCCCCCCACCCAATTCCCTCTATTTTCATTTGAGCAGGATAACAACTACATTTCAACTATTAACTAAAATTCATCTCACTGACCTATGAAAGAATAAAAATACACAAATGTAACTCAATCATACACGTACATACAAGATCCAAATCCTCTGTCTCGCTAACACGTCCCGTTGCACGTCCCCTTCACCCTTATTGGTCGAAATTTCAATTTTTGACTTTATAAACACACAAAAAAGGGAGTACTTTTAAAATTTTGACCAATGAGAGTACATACATAATACAAGTCAGCCCAATAAGAAAAGGATATATTTATTTGGAGAAATAAATATATAATGCCATTACACAAAAAAAGATAGCTAGGGTTTCAAGTTTTACGTAAGAAAGAAAAAGCTCTCTTCTTCCTCTTTTCTTCTAGTCTTTGGCACTTCGATCTAGCAATCGAAAGCGAAGGAGATCCACATCCCGTGCTCGTGTGGACTGATTAGAGAAGTCACAATAGAGGCTTTTTCTCTTAAAGAAAGAATCCTAATCACGCATCAAGAGGTATTCTACTAACCCTAATTTTGTATCTAATCAAGAATGTTTTAGATCCATGTTTAGGTGCAAGAAATTGTTTCTGAAATTCCGCTTATACGTATCTAAAACCCTTTAGTGGTATCAGAGCCTTAAGCTGTTGGATCGTTAGTACTGAGGAACGTCCTTTACTTTGGTAAAGGCGTTCTAAGGTCAGGCGTCCCTACGAGGAGTAGGGGCGTCCTTGAGTAATGCAGCGGAATAAAATACTAAACATGCAAGAATGAACGCAGTGAATTATAGAGGAACCACTGAAGACCAAGTAGTCCTTGAGTGTAAACCTCTACCTCCTTGGAGGATTTTTGAATAGTTATTTCCTTTATATTGAACGTTCTTACAGTTGTACTGGCGAGTCTTTACAGTTTTCTGACACTTAGCTTTTCCCTAAGTTCATTGCTAAAGAACTCCTTTAAGCCTACAACTTAAGCTAGTTCAATCTACTAAAGGACTCTATTCCTACGTCCTGCAGTACTTCGCAGAACGCTCTTTCTCTTTTTGGTTTTTCTGAATACAAACTGTTTTGTGGTTTGGTTACAAAATCTCACTCGATTTAACACAAGTCTAAACACTGTTCTTGAGTTCTTGAGTTAGTTCTTCGTGTTCTTGAGTGAGTCGCTTTCCTCTGATTCTCTCTGAATATTATCTGAAAGCGTTAGCGTCACAATAAATGCCTTGGGGCTATTTATAGGACTTGGGGAAGGGCGTCATTCTTCTGGGACGATCATGCCCTTCGTGGACGTGGCTACAGGATCTTCCTCCACGTAGTATGGCGATGATGAGGAAGCTTCCTGTATCCAGCTATGTGTGATGAACTCTGCTACAGGATCGGCCGCCACGTGTTGATGAACTCTGCTACAGGATCGTCCGCCACGTAGTGTTGGACTCTGCTACAGGCTCGGTCTCCACGTGTCCTTGGATGATCAAATATTGTCGAGTGATGTCATCTTGTCGGCTAGTGAGTAAGGACGCCTGGCTTTGCGTTCCTACTTGTTGGGGACTCCGTCCTTGCTCAAGTAGTCTCTTGCTGGTCCTTACTTCCTATTAGCTGGCGTCCCTAAGCTTAGGGAACGCTCACACACTTGTTGACCTTTGTTAATTTGCGTTCCTGAACACTTGGACAAATTTATTAGAATCAAAGTGAGTTTGTCATATCAAAACTAAGGGACGGTTTGTATAGGCACACCACCAAGTACGCAGGCATCCTTGATAGTGTCCCAACAATTTCCCCCTTTTTGATGATGACAAACTCTTCAGCAAAATAGTTTTGATAATGGAACTTAGCATGCATGAAAACTTAGAAGCGTCCTCTAACACTTAAAGAAATTAGAAATTTCAGTAAGCACAAGTTTTCATTCTTTGATTCTCTAACATTAGGATTTTAAGGAGAGAGTCGCGTCCCAGAAATATTTTCTAAGCGTCCTCTTTTATTCTAGCATGGGTGTTCCTTAGACGTTTCACTTAATAGTTCCCCCTTAACACTTGCTTATTCTAGATAGCTATTTCATAGCGCATCTCTACAAAACTACACTTCCCCCTTTTGGCATCATCGAAAAGGATAACAAGTGATAAGGACGTTAGCATAAAAACATAACTACAAGCAGTGGAACGCTTAAACAAACACATGCACACAAACATTGAATTGCCATTCAAACAAAAGTGAGAGTACGGTTATTACAAACCAAGAACTTAGTGTTTGAAATAAAAGAAGCAAGGGCTAAACAATGAGGGATAAAAGATGGAGGACGGCAATCACTGAGGACGGCTCTGGTCTTGATAAAACTTTAGAAGTTTTTCCTGAAGTTCAGCCGACTTAGAGAATGCCGCAGATAAGTCCTTGAGAGCTTAGAAGATAAGACATTGGTTGTCCATAATAGCACCCATAAGTTCTGCATGAGGATGCTAGGCAGGATTAGCTGGGGCAGAACGAGACACTGGTCCTGAACTTGAGGAGGGAGCGTCCATGTGAGGTAAAGAAGCAGGAGGAGAAGACGGTGGGAATTTGAGGAGGTGGGGGAGAGGGACTCGCCAAACGATGTTTTAACATTTGGTAAGCGGGAGAGTCCCTTGGGTACATTGGGAAGTCTGGGAGAACTTGGTTATGGAGGTCTGGGATAAGGTCAAGTAAAGGAGCTAGATTCTCACCTCCAAAATGTTGAAAGAAAAGCACGTCTTCCATCCGGCCAGGCAGGTCGTGGTAGTTGGTTTTGTGCAGGCCGTGGATGACGAAGCGTTCTATGAACTTTTCGTAGTTCCTCGTCTTTTCAGCGTCCTCCTTGACATCTAGACGGTCCATCCGTTCCCTGATTATCATGTACAGGGTTTTGGGCTTCTTGTTGATGAAGTCCATGAGTGATTCGTTGAGAACGACCTGTTTGGGCTTCTCAATAGTGTGGGACTTTACCAACTTTCTCCTCTTCCCGCCGGCAGAAGATCCGGCAGCGTTCCCCAGTCGTTGAGACATGATTCTAATGACTTGTAGAGAGAGAAACTCGTCGGAATTCTAGAGAGAGGTGAGAGCTGTTATGAGAGCAGGGAAGTTGGTGAGAATAATAAATTCTAAGAGCGACTGTTCTGGCCTTATATAGAGGAAACGGTGGCACAACTGTAATTAACACTGATTTCCTGTGCGACACGTGGCAAAACTTCCCCCTTAAGCTTTGAGCAAGTACAACGGTCACTGTTCAATCTTTCAAAAGTTCAAATTTCTGACTCTTCAACTTCTTCTCAAAACTGAACTGGCGTCTTCTCTTACAAACCAATGGCGTTCTCTCAGACTTAGCAAAAAAAATAATTACCTCTTCAAGCAAACCAAAAACCTTGACAACCGTCCTTGTGATCACCTTGCAAACCATTTGAGAACAAAGCAAGTACGTCCCGTAAAAGAAAATATGAAGCTCATAGGACGCTTTTGCAAAGTTCTCGGCTAGGGAAAGCTTAGAGTTCCCATCATTTCGGCTTATATTGAGGGTTGGGTGATCAGGTATACTCTTTTCAAGACAAATAGAGAAAATTTGAATGGCGTTCCAAAGTAGCAAACATATGAAGTTTTAGACTAGCGTCCTTGCAAACATGAATTCAATGCATAACAGTCCTTAAACACTTAGAATCTACTAAACATAGGCAATCATTGAGGGAATAGTACGACGGGACTCGCTACTTAAAAGTTATCATCCCTAAGAGCAACCTTAGATGCTCAAAGGGACGTCTATTGATATACACATTTATGTTGTGTATTTAGATGGGGTTTTAGCATACTTTTAGTCTTGTTTTAGGTACTAAAGTTGGAGTTTGAAGCGTTAAAGAAGGAAGAGCCGAGGTACCCCGAAGATCACTTGAAGCTGGAATGAAGAAACGAAGAGACTGACGATCTGTGTCTGGCGGCGACCGCTACCCATAGGCGGCGACCGCTGCCTTTTACCGAGGCGATTTTTTACTTTAAACGCTGCGTTTTGTTTAGTGACCTTTTGGATATTGTTTTAGGTCCGATTTTTATGTATTTTTAGATAGATGTTTTCTCATATTTAAGGGCTTTTGAACCCTTTGTTTAGACCTAGTTTTTGAGTTTAGGATTAATTTGTATTTCGAAGATTTATGGAGAACTAAGCCTCTTTGCTTAGACAGACAATTGAAGTGTTCGTTTTGATTCAGTTGTGAGATTTCTAATTCCTTATCGATTGCATGGATTTAATCTTTTCTCTTGATTGAATTGCTATTGACTTGTTTCAATAATTTCTAGCCTGATCATCTAGGATTTATTGTTATTAGGTTATTGCTAGATTTAGAGTGTTTCTGGTTGAGCATCACTAATTCATAAGTAGCAACTGCATCGTGCTAATATCTGGTTGTGTTAGTCTTATGCATAAGAGAATTGATTTGCATTCTAGGGTAAAAGCTGGTTGTTTTATCTTAGTTTGTATCCAATTATATTCCTGTTGTTGAATGCTGCTAGTTAGATTGAATCTTGATAGTTTCATGATTATTTATCTAGTTAGGGTTAATAGTATCTGGTTGTGCTATTAATTACTTTTGAAAAGGAATTGGAATTTCCATTGCATAGATATTGAATGAAATCAATGATCAACTTGTCATGCGAATGCGGATATTTGTTTGCCTAAGTGTTTCTAAATACTGATTGATAAACTCTCGAATTCATATGCTTTGCATGTTAGTGTGTGAACAAAACCTAAAAACCCCCCTTGTTACTTCTGTTTGACACATAATTCTCTACTAAAGATAACTTGTCTCCCTGTGGATTCGACCCTTACTTGCTTTATACTTAGGTTTAAGTTAGTGTGGTATTCTTTGCATAATTGTGGTTTAAAACGACTAAATCATCGTTATCATCTATCAAGCGCCTTAGTGAAAATATCACCTATTTGGTCTTCAGTCCTTACATGCTCCATACTAATAAGTCCTAGTTCAACATTATCACGCAAGAAATGGTGTCTTATATGAATATGCTTTGTGCGTGAATGAAAAACAGGATTCTTAGAAATTTCAATAGCACTTTATTATCACAGCGAATGGGAATAGTTTTAAGATTGATACCGTAGTCCTCTAGTTGATATTTGATCCAGATAACTTGTGAACAGCACGAAGCAGCAACAACGTACTCGGCTTCCGCAGTTGAAAGTGCCGCAGAGTTCTGTTTCTTAGATCCCCAAGAGACTAAGCATGAACCAAGGAATTGTGCCATTCCTGAAGTGCTTTTTCTATCAATTACATGACCAGCATAATCAGCATCCGAGTAGCCAACAAGCTTGAAGGACGTCTTCCTAGGGTACCAAAGACAAAGATCGTCGCGTCCTTTGAGGTCAAATAGAGCACACAAGCAAACGGCAAACATGATGTCGGGACGGCTTGGGGTCAAATAGAGCAAAGAGCCAATCATTCCTCTGTAAAGCTTCTGATCAACGTCCTTTCCCTGTTCATCTGCGTAGAGACGCGAATTTGGAGAACATGGGGTTGCAACAGGTTTGGACAAGTTCATCCCGTACTTCTCAAGCACTTCACGGACATATTTTTGTTGGTGAATGCGCGTCCCTTCCTTGAGTTGGTTGATTTGAAGTCCCAAGAAGAAATTGAGTTCTCCAATAAGGGACATTTCAAACTCACTACTCATTAAGGACTTGAACTCATCTACAAGTTTCATGTTAGTACTACCAAAGACTATATCATCAACATAGACTTGGGCAATTAAAATGTCCTTGTGAACTTTCTTTATGAACAAAGTTTTATCAATTGAACCTCTTATGTACCCATGAGACAAAAGAAAGGACGCAAACCTGTCGTACCATGCACGAGGGGCTTGCTTGAGTCCATAAAGTGCTTTGTCCAAGTAGTACACATGATCTGGGTGAGATGCGTCCTCAAAACCAGGCGGTTGAGCGACGTACACTTCCTCCTTCAATTTTCCGTTGAGAAAGGCAGTCTTGACGTCCATCTGAAATAGCTTGAATCCCTTGTGTGCGGCAAAGGCAATAAGGAGACGGACGGCTTCAATTCTAGCAACAGGAGCAAAGGTCTCATCATAGTCTATGCCTTCCTCTTGCTTGAATCCATGAGCCACCAGTCTTGCCTTGTTCCTTGACACACGTCCGCTTTCATCAAGCTTATTTATGAACACCCAGCGCGTCCCTATGATGTTTTTGCCTTTGGGACGAGGGACGAGGGTCCAAACTTTGTTCCTTTCAAACTGGTTGAGTTCTTCTTGCATCGCTTGAATCCAGTCAGCGTCCTGGAGTGCTTCTTTGATATTCTTTGGTTCCACCATAGAGACAAAGGCGTTGAACGCACAGAAGGCTAAGTTTGCACTCTGGGACTTGCTTGCTGCTGATCTAGTCTGAACTCCTTGAGAAATATCTGAGACAATCTGGGATGTTGGGTGGTCCCTAGAGAAGCGGGACTCCCTTTGAAACAATTGAGCAAATCTTGGATCAATCTCATTGATTCGCTCTAATTTGTATAGGTTAACTCTTGTATTTTAGAGCTATTTTGAGAGTGTTTAGGTTAGTTTTGAGCGTTATTGTAATATCAAGACCGAAGACACAAGACATGAAGAATCAAGAGTAAAAGAGCTTAAAGACGAAGAATCGCCACTGCATGATTGCCGCGGACGCGTTACCTATGGCGCGGGCGCGGTGGTATGGAGGAGCGAACCAACCTAAACCGTGAAGGCCGCGGACGCGTTGCCTCCGGCGCGGTCGCGGTAGAAGCTGAACCCGGTTTGACCATTTGTAGGCCGCCGCGGGCGAGGTTCTGGTGCCGCGGTCACGGTGGTAGCCGACTTCTAGACGGGCGAGATTTCACCGTTTCTATCTTGTTTCCTTTCTTATCTTTCGGTTTCCTATCTTGTTTAGTCCGAAAAGGTTGATCCTTGGGGCTATATAAGGGGAACCTTTCTAGGTTTTTAGGATATCCAATATTTGTCAATCAATTGTAATTCAATAAAGATTAGAGTTTTCTTTGTAATGGAGAACTAACTCTCCTCTGGAGTTTATTCAATCAAGGAAGCTTTATTATGAAGTTGTGAAATTCTGGTAACCTCTTTATCCTTAGGTCTGTATTGATACTCTTGTGCTTCATCCCATGATCTATGTTTGATTTTATGAGCCTGATCAACTTGTTTGATTGACTTAGATCTATTGTTTGAATTAGGATTGGTTGTTGTCTATGCATCTTTCCTATTCTCGAAACAACTCTATTCTAGGACCGTGGACTAGTTTAGGGAGGAGTATTCAATGGTTAAATTATGCATGAGACTCGTAGCTTGATTGCATGATTTGATTTCCTATTATCCTTGTGCTCTATGCTAATTCTAGGTTAAGCGTCCTTGCCTAGGGTTATAGAATTGCTTGGACCGTGGACTTGTGATTTCTAATGATTGGGATTGGAACTGACCTAAGCATATAAAGAGGTGGATGAATTCATGATCAACGGATTAATAAAGTGGAATTGATTGGATAAACTCTGCTTGATAACTTTGATTGAAAACAACTTTCAAAAACCCCCTTTAATTACTTGCATGAAAATCACATAAAATCTGAATAAAACTGATTCCTTTGGGTTCGACCCCTTGCTTGCCTACTATACTTGTGTTTGCATGTTTGGGATTTATTTTTGATTAGGGAACAACGACTTTGCCCGAGTCACTCATCATCAGAATCAACACTATCATCTTGAGCATCGTCCTCAGTGTGTTCCCCCTCAAAGAGAGCGTCCACACCTTGGCGTTGCTCGCCTTGTTGACTTGATTCAGCCACATCTTGTTGAACTGGAGATTCACTACGAGATGGAACTCCCTGAACAACACTAGGAACGTCCACTGAGACTTCTTCAGGATTTGGAGTAGCGTCCTTAGGAACAAAGTATTTTCTAGAGGACCAACCTTCAACTTCGTCTTCAGAGTCGTCCTGCTGTTGTGACGAGGAGCGTTCTTTCTTACTTGATTTTTCTTTGTGAGAAGAACTCTCCTTGAACACAACATGAATGCTCTCCTCAAGCTTTAGAGTTCTTTTTTTAAAACTCTATATGCTTTGCTGGTGAGAGAGTACCCAAGGAATATGGCTTCATCACTTCTTGCATCAAACTTTCAAAGTTTTTCTTTATCATTGTTGTGAACGAAGCACTTGCAACCAAAGACTCTAAGATAATCAATACGGGGCTTCCTTCCATTCAACAACTCATAGGACGTCTTCTTCAGCAGAGGACGGATCATGGCTCGATTGATAATGTAACAAGCTGTAGCAATAGCTTCCGCCTAGAAGTACTTGGGAACGCTATTAGCTAAGAGCATAGTCCTTGCCATATCCTCCAACGTCCTGTTCTTCCTTTCCATAACTCCATTTTGTTGAGGAGTCCTTGGAGCTGAGAAGTTGTGCGAGAGGCCATGTTGATCACATAAGGCCAGGAACTCTGAGTTTTGGAACTCCGTCCCATGGTCTGATCTTATGGCTTTGAGAGGCGTCTCAAGAGCAACTTCCACTTGTTTGATGAAGACTTTGAATGCGTTGAAACAATCTGCCTTTGACACCAAGAAAAGAACCCAAGTGAATCGAGAAAAATCATCTACGACAACGTAAATGTACCTCTTTCCACCGTAGCTTAGCGTCTTCATTGGTCCACAAAGATCCATATGGAGAAGTTCCAAAGGCTTCTTTGTACTTACTTCGTTCTTGGACTTGAAAGACGTTCTTGTTTGCATCCCTTTGATACAGGCTTCGCATTGTTCAATTTTCTCAGGATCAATTCGGGGAAGTCCTTTCACAAGATTTCTTTGGTGCAGCTTGAGGATTGTGCTTGGTCCAGCATGGCCAAGGCGGCGATGCCAGAGATCAGCGTCCTCCTTTGAAACAGATGGACATAATCCTGATTTAGGCTTGAACTCCTGGTTGAAGACACAGACATTGTTCTTGCGAAATCCTTTGAGAACGACTTTGTTGGACTTCTTGTTGATAACGAGGCACTCCTTTGAGTCAAATGTGACTAGGTTTTCACCTTGATCACACATTTGAGAGACGCTAAGAAGGTTGAAACCAAGTCCTTCAACAAGACTTACATTTGTTTCTTTGATGGACGGATTGAGAATAGCAGTTCCTGTCCCTTTGATCTTTCCCTTGCCCTTGTTGCCAAACGAGACAGTTCCTCTCGTGGCACTATTCTGGATAGAAGTGAGATGGATCTCGCTTCCTGTCATATGATTTGAGGCGCCACTATCAATTATCCATGGGCGTCCATTCACTTCCACCTGCCAAAACAGAGTTAGTTTTTTGGCGACCCAGGCAAGGTGTTACTTACCTGGCTCATTACAATAATAGAACGTTGGTTCTGGCATATAGTCATTTATATTAACATCATTAGAAATGGCATGCTTTCGGAAAGAACTCCTAGAACGCCTAGGATTAGCTTTGGGAACGGACTTAGCATTTTCATTGTTAGTCCTAGCAGCTTTGCCACTTTCAATATCTTCTTTTAGTTTCACACAATCATATTTGAAGTGGTCTCCTCGTCCACAGTACCAACACGTTCTATAGTAAGTACCAAGGTAGTACTTCTTGTTGGGACGTTGGATTTTGTTTTGCTTCATCTTTTGGGGATCACACACTTTTGAACCGTCCCCTTTTGCAATTTTCTTGTAAATTTTATGACAAGTGGAGTTAGTGTAGTAGTCCTCTTGGCCTTTCTCTCCACTCTCTAGGACTCTAATTCTTTCAAGAAGATTCTTGGTTTTCTCTCATTCAAGTTCAAGTTCTGAAGTTTTGCTAGCCTCAAAGTCGCTGGGGAGAGAGTTCTTAGTGTTAGACTCATAGCCTAGTCCTCTTTTGGCTGGGACAAAACAATTGGTTTAATTTCCTCGACTATGGGACTCTTTCCAAACACTTTTACTTCTTCCCTAAGTTTGGCGTTCTCAAGTTTGAGACACATTACTTCAATTTTTAGAGATTTGGATTCTTCACATGAGGACTCAAGTTGAATGGTCATGGTACTACAGTTTTCACATTCAACCACAATATTTTCATCTTCAAGTTCATCCATTCTTCTTTTCATAGCAAGACTTTCCTCCATGATTTTACCAATGAGTTTGAGAAGTTTTGGTTTTGAACATTTTTCTAAAGAATGCATCATGGAATCGTGAGTTACCTCTTGTTCATTGTCGGATGCGTTTTCTTCCACGATTGAGGCGTCCTCCATTGCCATGTAAGCAACTTGATCTTCCCGTTCATCATCACTTGAACTAAGATCATCCCATGCAGTTGTGCATGCTCCAATGAGAGCTTTCTTCTTTTCCTTGGAGGACGTTCCCACAGTACACTTTTTAGCAAAATGTCCTTTCTTGTTACATTTGTAACATGTGAGTTCCTTCTTTTCAGCTTCTGTATACTTGGGACTCTCCTTCTTGTAAGGCATCTTGTACTTGCTACTATACTTGTGTTTCTTACTATAGTACTTAAGAGCCTTGTGAATAAGAGACAGTTCTTCATCTGAGCCAATCTCTTCCTTTGACTTACTTTCTTTCTCTTTGGGAGTTTGAACACGCAAGTTCTCAAGCTTTTGTGTTGTTTGACCTTGCATCATCAATGCTAGATCTCTCTGGCCACGTAGATACTCGGAGTACTCTGGTGTTGTGGACACCAAAGCTAGATCGGTTTGAGGATTCTTTCCTAGCTGAGCCATATCAGAGATCCTTCTCTCTTCGTACTGCCTGAGCTTCCCATATATTTCTTCCATATCTACAGTTTTGTTGGCTGTATTCTCTTTGAAGGTTGTCCTATCAAAGTTCCAGACTCCAATCAACCCATCAATGACTACTTGAACTCTGTTCCTCATGGAAATCTCAGATTCTGGAATGCCCAAGTTTCTCATCTTAGTGACAAGAGCCTCAAAACGGTATGAATAGTCATTGACCATTTCATTTGGCAGCATACTAAAGGCATAGAACTCCTTTTTGATTTTCAGCTTGACGTCCTCCTTCATTTCAGCGGTTCCCACATGGAACTTTTCAAGAGCTTCCCACTGTTGTTTAGTTGTTGGTAAATTGCTAACTCTGGTGGCGTCCCTTTCACAGAGGGACGCTTGAAGAAAGCATACTGCTTTAGCATTTGTTTCCATCAGCTTGAATTCATCAAGACCCCACTCGTCCTCTTTGTCTTTCTTGTCTTCGGGAACCTTGAGGTCACCTTTTTTGATCACGTTCCAGCATTGATAATTTGTGCTTCCACAGAAGTTCTCAAACCTAGTTTTCCAGCGGTTGAAGTTTCCGTCCGTCAGACGCGGAGGCTTCACAAAAGAGATTCCAATAGGTTCCATGTCCATCTTTAACCTACAACTCAGTAAGAATCTAGAGCGCCTGCTCTGATACCAATTGTTGGATCGTTAGTACTGAGGAACGTCCTTTACTTTGGTAAAGGCGTTCTAAGGTCAGGCGTCCCTACGAGGAGTAGGGGCGTCCTTGAGTAATGCGGCGGAATAATATACTAAACAGGCAAGAATGAACGCAGTGAATTATAGAGGAACCACTCAAGACCAAGTAGTCCTTGAGTGTAAACCTCTACCTCCTTGGAGGATTTTTGAATAGTTCTTTCCTTTGTATTGAACGTTCTTACAGTTGTACTGGCGAGTCTTTACAGTTCTCTGACACTTAGCTTTTCCCTAAGTTCATTGAGAAAGAACTCTTTTAAGCCTACAACTTAAGCTAGTTCAATCTACTAAAGGACTCTATTCCTACGTCCTGCAGTACTTCGCAGAACTCTCTTTCTCTTTTTGGTTTTTCTGAATACAAACTGTTTTGTGGTTTGGTTACAAAATCTCACTCGATTTAACACAAGTCTAAACACTGTTCTTGAGTTCTTGAGTTAGTTCTTCGTGTTCTTGAGTGAGTCGCTTTCCTCTGATTCTCTCTGAATATTCTCTGAAAGCGTTAGCGTCACAATAAATGCCTTGGGGCTATTTATAGGACTTGGGGAAGGGCGTCATTCTTCTGGGACGATCATGCCCTTCGTGGACGTGGCTACAGGATCTTCCTCCACGTAGTATGGCGGTGATGAGGAAGATTCCTGTATCCAGCTGTGTGTGATGAACTCTGCTACAGGATTGGCCGCCACATGTTGATGAACTCTGCTATAGGATCGTCCGCCACGTAATGTTGGACTCTGCTACAAGATCGGTCTCCACGTGTCCTTGGATGATCAAATATTGTCGAGTGATGTCATCCTGTCGGCCAGTGAGTAAGGACGTCTGGCTTTGCGTTCCTACTTGTTGGGGACTCCGTCCTTGCTCAAGTAGTCTCTTGCTGGTCCTTACTTCCTGTTAGCTGGCGTCCCTAAGCTTAGGGAACGCTCACACACTTGTTAACCTTTGTTAATTTGCGTTCCTGAACACTTGGACAAATTTATTAGAATCAAAGTGAGTTTGTCATATCAAAACTAAGGGACGGTTTGTATAGGCATGACGTCTCTCATTTTGGTGGTGTTTTAGTAGGAATTTTTCCCTTGTAAACATGTGTTTTTCATTCCTTTCCTTGTTAGTTTCATTCCTTTTTAGCTTAGTTCCCGGTTTTCTTTAAGATTCGGAAACTATGCGAGTTTGTTATGATTTGTAGGTAAAATGGCGCAAATGAGGACATTTTGGAGGAGCATATAAGGAGGAGCTAAGCAAAGGAGTCAAGGAACGGAAGAGCCATGCCAAGAATGAAGAGGAACCAAAGGAAAACCAAGAAGTGAAGAAGGACCGAGGCCCAGGACCGAGCAACATCAAGTCGGGCCCGAGATCGAGCAACCAGAGCACAGGACCGACGTTCCCAACGTCGGGCCCGAGGTTGTCCCGTGTCGGTCCGAGTCGGCAAATGAGAAGATTAGGCTCCAAGGCACAAATGTGGTGAACTTCCAATTTTGCCCTTCTTCTAACTTGAAATTCCTTGGTCCCCAATCAAGAGAAAAGCATAATTACAAAGAGATTAGAGATCATTGAAAGAGGAATCCCACACCAAATCACTCTCAAAGGCTCAAGGAAGACTTGGAGAGCAAGGAGAAGAAAGGAGGAGGAGAAGAGGAGGAAATCGGTGGAGCTAGAGAGAGTTCTAGTGAGTTTGTACTTGATTTGCTTTGGTTTTAGTAGAATTAAGACTTGGATCTTGTGAACCCCTTTGGTTTTGAATGCAATTTAAGTTTGATTTGAGATTGATGATTGAGACTTGCTTGCTTTTCCATTTGATTGCTTTTTACTCTTATCTTATGGAGTAGATTCCATAGTCTTGGGCTATGGGGGAATCCCCTAGCTAGGATTGGGTAAGAAACCCCAATTCCATAGCCTTTGAGTGCTTGATCTATGAATCCTCTCTACACTAAGCTTCAACTCTCTTGTGGTGACAAGGGACATAGGGCTTGTGATTGGTAAGAGTAAGCGAAAGTGATCTCTAGCCCGTCACTAGACCTAACATCGAAGGAGAGTGAAAACTCCCTTGGGTCGAAGTGTGGAGTGGAGGGATCGAAGGCTAGCAACCTCGATCTCACAAGGATCAACACTTATTGGTTGAATTGGGGTGGAATTACTCAAGTCTAGTTAGGGAAGGAACCCAAAAACCCAAGACCGAACTACTATTTTGCTTAATCGAGTTACCCAGTCATCGGGCCCGACGTTGTGTGAAGTCGGTCCCGGCCAATCAACCTCGATCCACCCTCGGACCGAAGTGACTTGTGTCGGTCCGAGGTGATTTCTCTTGTTTTTCCTCGTTTTGCCTTTCTTTTATCTCTTTTTAGTCTTTCGGGTACTCTCAACGCACGAACTCCCGTGTGCTCGACACCCTACCTCTTTACTACAAGTGAGGTTCGTTTTATAAATTTAAATTTTGACCACCACACCCGGACCGATCTGAATTTTGGCGCCGTTGCCGGGAAGTTCTGCTTGTTTGAGGTACCCATCTTTTGTTGAGTCTTTGATTTGGTAGTGATTTGGGTGAGGGACTAGTCCAAACCCCTTGTTTGTTTTGATTCGGTTTTGTTTGTGTCTTTGGTTGTAGGTGCATGCGAGCTCGTTCCGTCCGAGGAACACTTGAGTTTGACTTTGTGTGTGACCCGGAGAGTTTTCTAAAGCAAGCCCGAAAGAAGAAGAGGATGGCGGACCAAGCCCGTGATGAGGAGGTTGAAAGGATGAGAATCGACATGGCTCGAATGCAACTTGAAATGGCGAACCGAGATGCCGAGGCTAGGAGAGAGCGTGAGCAAAGGATGAGGTTGGAGGCTCAAATCAACACTCAACCCCGGAATGCTAGACAATACATGCATCCGGAGTTGAAAGTGCCCGAACCGGCCATCGTCTTGCCGGAGGTGTCAAAGAATTTTGAGATCAAAACTCAATTTATCTCACTCATCAAGAGAGAGCAATTTCAAGGGAGACCGAATGAGTGCCCGATCGAGCATGTGAAGCAATTCAAGGACCTATGTGAGACCATCTCAACGGATGACGAGACACTTGAGTACGTGCTACTCAAGGCCTTCAAGTGGTCGTTGGGAGGCAAGGCCTTGCATTGGTTGGAGAGCCAAGCACCTCGTTCGATCACATCGTGGAGGGCTCTCAATGAAGCATTCTTGATGAAGTTCTTTCCACCCACCAAGACGATGGAGCTAAGAAGGAAGATAGCAAGCTTTCAACAAGGAGCTCACGAGCCACTCTTCGAGGCATGGGACCGGTTCAAAGAGATGTTAAGGGCGTGTCCAACACATGGGCAACAACCTTATGTGCTTCAAGACATTTTCTTCCAAGGAATAAACCCCGCCACTAAGGATAAATTGAACTTTCATACCGATTGTGGGTTCATTGACTTGCCTCCGGAGCAAGCGTGGGAGTTGCTAGACAAGCTCTCCGATTACGAGGCCATGTATGGAGTCAATCAAGTGAACAAGGAAGTGAGAGTCCATGGAGATGGTCCGAAGAGGCTCTACGATCCAAATAGTGAAGAGGTGGATAAAGATGTGAAGATCCAATTCTTGGAGGATGAGTTGAACAAGATGAGGAGGAAGATGGGTCATCTCCAACAAAACACAAGAGCTTGTGAAGAGTGTGGTTCTTTGAAGCACGGAGCCCAAGAGTGCCCAAATGAGCGCCAAGTCCGATTGGCCGAGCAAATTGAGGAGGCCAATTATGTTCAAAGGAACTTCGGAGGGAGAGCCAATTTCAACAATGGAGGAAGGTGGAACCAAGGCCAAGCTAGTGGCTACAACAACAACTTCAACCAAAACGAGCCAAGGGCCCAACCACCATACCGACCTCCGGGATTCTATGAGCAACCACCACAATGGGCTCAAGATTTGAAGAATCAAGTCACCAACATGGAGAGAAGATTTGATGACATGGGCACCCAATTCAAGGAGTTTGGTGTGTGGAGAAGACAAGTGGACAACCAATTTGTTCACATGGCGAATCAACTTCCAAGAGAAGAAGGGAGACTCCCGGGCCGACCTGAGGAGAATCCCCGTGCGCAACAACAACAAAATGAAGTTCGAGCCATAGGATTGAGGAGTGGACGAAGTTTGCCCGAGCCACAAGTTCCAAGGACAAGAGAAGAGGGTCGGACCGAGTTGCCCAGCATCTCGGGCCCGACGTGCCCAGACGTCGATCCAATAGACGGAGGAGGTCCCCTGAGTTGGACCGAGGTTGAGCGAAACTCGGGCCCGACATACCCTGAAGTCGGCCCGATGTTCCCAGAAAATCTCTGCCCCAGGACCGAGGTTCCTGAAGTCGGTCACGAGGTCACTCCGAAGTCGGTCCAAGCTGAAGATGTGGAGAGAAGCCAAGATCGATCCAAGGAGGTGGATCCAAGCAAGAAGCAAGGTGGCACAACTCTTCCATACCCTTTGAAGAAGCCTAAGGAGATTGTTGAGGGCAAGTTCAAGCGGTTCTTAAAGCTTTTGCAAGGCTTGAACATCACGATTCCATTCACCGATGCTCTAAGTGAGATGCCATCCTATGCAAAGTTCTTGAAGGAAATTTTGAGCAAGAAGAGGTCAATTGTAGAGATGCAAGATGAGGTGAAGATCTTGGAGCTACCTCAAAAGCTAGGTGATCCCGGAAGATTTGCCATCACCGTGGGGATTGGATCCCAAAATTTCAAGGCTCTTTGTGATTTAGGAGCAAGCATATCGGTTATGCCCATGAGCATATGGAGAAGGGCTAACCTCGGAGATATGGAACCGGTTGATATGAGTCTTACTATGGCCGATGGTTCATCAACAAAGGCCACCGGAATTCTAGATGACGTCCCGGTTCGAGTTGGAAGGTATTTTGTACCCGACGACTTTGTGATTCTTGACATGAAAGAAGATCCGATGGTGCCCATTATTCTCGGAAGGCCGTTTCTAGCTACGGCGGGTCCCAAATTCGATGTGAGAAATGGGAAGGTCACCTTCGAGATTGGCGAGGAAAAAGTGGAGTTCCATTTCAACAAGGCCCTTAATGAACCGGATGCGTTGGCGATCTTGAAGCTCGAAGAAAGTGCCAAGCGCAAGAGAGAGGAGTTGGAACCCACAAGAGAGGAAGAAGCACCATTGGGAGAACATGACATGGTCAATGTTCAAGTCCATGAAGAGTCAAGAGATGGAGATAGCCCACCAAGCCATGAAGAGTATCCTAATCTATATCCTTTTGATGTGGGAGACTCTTACATTTCTTTAAGTGATTTGAAGGAAGATCTAGAGGATGATTACCTTTGTTTGAGTGATTTGCAAGAAGACTTGAGTTACAATGTCATTGAGTCCTCTAGAAATTCTTTAGATTTTTGTGGTGTAGGTGATGAAGAGCAAGTTGAGAAGATGCAAGAGATACCAACCTACACTTTGGAGAACAAAGGAGATGTAGGATGCCACACTTTCATCAAACACAAATGGTGGCACTTTGGCTATGAAGAGAATGCGGATGCATATGACAAGGAGGATCAATCCACCATTTTTCACCCTCCTTGAAGGGTAGAGGTTAGAAGTCAAGCTAGTGACTTAAAAGAAGCGCTCCTCGGGAGGCAACCCGAGTTTAGTAGGTTCATTTTCGTAGTTTCTAGTTTGTTTTTCTTTGCCTTAGCTTAGAGTCGTTCTAATCTCTCTTTAGCATGTGTTTTGTGGAATTGTGTGTTATGTGAGCTTCATGGTCATGTGTGGTATTGGTGACAATAATAAAAGGACTTGTGGGAAGAGACTAGCCAAGCCGAAGGATTTTTAGGAAGCCAAACCGGGTAGGACCGAGGTACCCAGTACCTCGGGCCCGAGGTCCCCAGCGTCGGTCCTCTTTGGCCGGTCAAACCTTGGTCTACATTTGTGGAAATTCCTATTATACCCTTCTGACCTAACTTTGTCTTCTACCCCATTTAAGCCTTCTTTCCCATACCTAACACCCATCACCCTCATAACCACCTTCCCAAAATACCAAGTCCCTTCAAAAACTCCCAATTCGATCCATCATCTCCACCATACTCGAACCTCAAGCAAATCTCACCACAAATCTCGATCCATACCCCTAGCATCCTCAAACATCGATCCACAAGCCAAAAATCCCAACCAAAATCCCATAGTTCTTTATCCCTCTTCTAGATCTAGAAGAGAAATTTGGGTTCTAAGAAATTGATTGATAGAAGTATTTGATTCTTCAAATTTGGTATGTGAATCTCAATCTCTACTTGATTCCTTGTGAATTTCATGCTTTCATTGCTAGATTTGAGATTGGCCATGATTGAGTGAGCTTAGACCTTGAGCATCCATGGTGATTTGCATGCATTGTGAAATTTGTGCTTAATTGTTGCTAACACCTACTTAGAACTTCGATTGATGATGAGAAATGGTTGATTTTGGATTTTAGGAGCATGATAGAGTGTTTTATGGGAGAAAAGAGGTAGAGAAGTCGGATTAGAGTCGGCCCGAGGTACCCAGAACCTCGGGACCGATGTTGCAAGTCGGTCCAAGACTCGGACCGAGGTTGAGAACCTCGGACCCGATGTCTTTGGTTGGTCGGTCCTATGCTTTTCGATTTTCTCTTGTGTAAGCTTTGGGATTCATGAGCTTGATTGTTGGTTATGGCATGTTTATCATGATATATCTTGTAGCTTGACCATTGTTATGAGATTCCTTGTTCATGTATGATTGGATTTTGTGGATTGAGTGTGTTAAGAACAAGTATGGGGTCATCTCTTTGCATGATGAGTTGTTTGTTGAGGAAGTATGTGATATTGTTGTGATTGTATAGATTTTATCTTGGAGTTCTTTGCTTTGATTGTATGTAGGTACCATGACTACCCGAGCATCTTCTTCAAGGATGGAGAAAGCAACAAGAAAGTCCAAGAAGTCGTCCAAGAGGGTCCAAAGGATAGACGATGTGCGCTTCGAAGATGATGATGTGGCTAGAGAGTATGAGCGATTCATGGGTCTATCTCACCACACTCGGTGGTTAGATTGGGAGTCTATTCAAAAGATGAGCATGGATGAGGCTCTTACTCGATGCTATACTCACATTGGGCTCAATGTCTTGCTAAGGTGCAACAACACTCATTATCCCGCCTTGACGTCCGAGTTTATGGCGACTTTCAAGTGCACATATGAAGGAGTCGAGAGTGAAGGCATGATCTCTTTCCAAATGGGCAACGAGTTGCAAGAGCTCTCTCTCCGTAACTTGGCTACCTACCTTGGGTTCCCATTTACGAGAGAGGAGGCCTATGTTGATAATGAGAAGGTTGACTATCTTTGGAAGTTTGTAGCCGGAAGAAATGAGATGAGGAAAGGCGCATCGACAAATGAGATAGCAAATCCACTCTTCCGCGTCATGATCCGAGCCTTGGGTTGTTCCATCTTTGCTAGGCACGAGTTGAGCAAGCTAATGAAGGAGGAAGCCATGCTACTCTATGAGATGTTGTTCGAGAATGAGAAGCCAATGAACCTCACATGGGAATGGGTGAAGATGGTGAGGGATTTCCTAAGTTCCTCATGGATCTATTTCGGAGGTATGATAGCCCGCTTGGCTCATCGTCTCGGGGTGGACTTGTCTACCTACACACCGGCTCCGAATGGCGTGGAGTTCATGGACCTCAAATACTTCAAGAAAGCCAATATCATCAAGGAGAAAGTTGTTCCCGGTTTCATGGATCAACTTATGCCTCACTCCAACTTCGACAAGGTGCAAGTTCCTTTGGAGCCTCGACTCTTCGACCTCACGTGCTATTACAATTGGTACCAAGTGTGGGCGGGAAATGTGAATCCTTATGGAGAGACGGAGGGGACACTTGAGGTTAGGAGACGAGCACAACACATTCGTTTCACTACTCCTCAAGCTTCCCCGGACACCGAAGAAGAGGAGCCCAACCAATATGAGTTCGTGAGAAGAGATGACATGGACGTGGACTTGTCTAGAGATGGAGAGGAAGAAGAAGATGGTGGTTACCACAATTTGCTCACCGACCACACACCGACATTACTGGACCGAGGTGCAACTCATGTCGGGCCCGATGTTCATCAACGTCGGTCCGACATCTTTTTGCCCGATCCGGTCCCGAGCCGATTTGAGAGGGGTGAGGGAAGTGGAGCACAACAAGCACCATCGAGCTATGGAGGGTATGAAGGGTACGCCCAATGGTATGGGCCCGGAATGGTGTTCCTCGAGCCTCAACAATCGGTGGACATGAACTTCTTGGCTAACCAAATGGCGCATCTCCAACTTCAACAATCAAGCATGCTTCAAGAGGAACACCAAATCAACCTTCAACAACAAAACCTCAACTTCCAACAACAACAATTTTTCCACCACCAAGAAGACTTCCAAGCTCAATTTGATGAGGTGAACCGCAACATAGCCTACATGAGACGTGATGTGGATGACTTGAGGGCCGCAGAGGACCAAAGATGGAGCGTCCAAGAGAGTTTCAATGAGTGGATGACCGGGAACTTCTCTTCCCGTGAAGATCAATGGATGCGTCCCGCCCCACAAATTCAACCGCCAAGTCAAGACCCTTTCCACGATCAAGTGTATGAGCGAGAGCGGCAAGCACGGCTCCAAAGGAGACAACGCCGTGGCCACTCCCCGAACTAAGCATCAACATGCCATGCAAGAATAAAGAATTGTGAGCTCTCTTTACTCTTCTCTTTACTTTTGAGTTTTGATTTCTTTTGATGAGGACATCAAAATTTTAAGTATGGGGTGGGTTAGTAGCTCATAGTTCCATGTGTAGTTTCATGTTTGTTCTTGTTTTGTTTAAGGGATGTTTCATTTGGATAATGGCATGATGTGATGTTGAATGATGATTGAATTTTATGGCATGAATGGATGAGTTTGTTTGCTTTGTTTGAGAATTTTTTTGAAAAATCCCTAAAAATTCGAAAATGATTTGAAAAAGTCAAAAAGATTTTGTTTTGGACTAGGAATTCCCATCTTAGAGGTACATATGAAGGCTAATGATGATGTGAGCATGTAAATTCCTTTGCATATTTTTGGATAGTTTAGCCGCTAAATGGATGTTGTTTTTGATATGATATCTTGCATGTTTTTATTGAGCACATGAGTTATAGGATAAGTTTTGATGCAACTAAGCTAGAGTGAACCTTGTGAGATGATTTTTGGCCATTTTAGGGATGTTTGTTCATATTGCATATCCCTCATTTTCTTGTGTGATTAGCTCATGCATGCTAAGTAATACTTGTTATTGAGGTGTTTATCTATTTTCCAAGACCAATATGAGATTTGTTCTATGCATTGTCGCATTGATTTGAACTTTATTTTATTTAGTCACAAAATCTTCCATATCCTACCTTGAAGATAAACCGTTGTTTGTAGCCCCGTTTTAGCCTTAGACCTTTGTTTGAAACTCCTCAAAAATATGATTCCTAGCATATATGACTTGACCCTTATGGGATTGGACTTTAGTGAGAGGTTTTTGGAATGTATTTGGAGAGTTGAGATTCTCTTTGGTGAAGGGCAAAGAATGGAGTTATTAATCAAGTGGGTAGTGTATCTTTGTTGAAAAGAAAGAAAGAAATGTTAGAAAAAAGTAGTGGATTGAAAGCAAAGTGCTTAAGTGGAGAAATGGGCACCGACCAAGTTAAAGTGCACATCGGGCCCGAGTTATAGTGCAAGTCGATCCTAAGTGGAAAAAAGTGAAAAGTCCAACAAAAAGTGTAGTGCAAAGATGAAGTGGAATGTTAAGTGAAAAGTGGGTTGAAAAGAAGAAAAGAAATTCAAGTCTTTTGGATGAGTGTAAGTTGAAAGTGGAATAATTTGGTGAGTTGGTGAGAGACTAGAAAGTTCAATCCCCATTATGAGCACCGCAAGACCAAAATGATTCCTACCTTGAGAAATACCAAAAGCCCTATTACAACCCGGCCGAATGGAACCTCTTTGAGGACCTCCATTGAGCCAAGTTTATATTCTTTGTGTGCATTGTAATAGGCATCTCTACGTGGAGGAATTGGTGATATTAGCTTCAATAGTAAAGTCTTTACTTGCATGATTGTTGAGTATGAGTGTTCATTGCTAAGCCTAAACACATGATAAGTGATACACATTTCTACATACCTAAAGTGAGGCTTGGTTGCATTAGACTATATTCCTTGAACACTTGATCATGTGTGATGATGTAATCTTGCTAGCATGTCTATCACTTGTGCTTACTTGTGTTTTCATATGAGGCTTTACTTGAAGATTGTGCTTCGGTCTTGCTTACATTGTTATTGCTTGAGGACAAGCAAGTTTAAGTATGGGGTATTCTGACGTCTCTCATTTTGGTGGTGTTTTAGTAGGTCTTTTTCCCTTGTAAACATGTGTTTTTCATTCCTTTACTTGTTAGTTTCATTCCTTTTTAGCTTAGTTCCCGGTTTTCTTTAAGATTCGGAAACTATGCGAGTTTGTTATGATTTGTAGGTAAAATGGCGCAAATGAGGACAGTTTGGAGGAGCTTATAAGGAGGAGCTAAGCAAAGGAGTCAAGGAACGGAAGAGCCATGCCAAGAATGAAGAGGAACCAAAGGAAAACCAAGAAGTGAAGAAGGACCGTGGCCCAGGACCGAGCACCATCAAGTCGGGCCCCAGATCGAGCAACCAGAGCACAGGACCGACGTTCCCAACGTCGGGCCCGAGGTTGTCCCGTGTCGGTCCGAGTCGGCAAATGTGAAGATTAGGCTCCAAGGCACAAATGTGGTGAACTTCTTAATTTTGCCCTTCTTCTAACTTGGAATTCCTTGGTCCCCAATCAAGAGAAAAGCATAATTAGAGAGAGATTAGAGATCATTGAAAGAGGAATCCCACACCAAATCACTCTCAAAGGCTCAAGGAAGACTTGGAGAGCAAGGAGAAGAAATGACGAGGAGAAGAGGAGGAAATTGGTGGAACTAGAGAGAGTTCTAGTGAGTTTGTACTTGATTTGCTTTGGTTTTAGTAGAATTAAGACTTGGATCTTGTGAACCCCTTTGGTTTTGAATGCAATTTAAGTTTGATTTGAAATTGATGATTGAGACTTGCTTGCTTTTCCATTTGATTTCTTTTTACTCTTATCATATGGAGTAGATTCCATAGTCTTGGGCTATGGGGGAATCCCCTAGCTAGGATTGGGTAAGAAACCCCAATTCCATAGCCTTTGAGTGCTTGATCTATGAATCCTCTCTACACTAAGCTTCAACTCTCTTGTGGTGACAAGGGACATAGGGCTTGTGATTGGTAAGAGTAAGAGAAAGTGATCTCTAGCCCGTCACTAGACCTAACATCGAAGGAGAGTGAAAACTCCCTTGGGTCGAAGTGTGGAGTGGAGGGATCGAAGGCTAGCAACCTCGATCTCACAAGGATCAACACTTATTGGTTGAATTGGGGTGGAATTACTCAAGTCTAGTTAGGGAAGGAACCCAAAAACCCAAGACCGATCTACTATTTTGCTTAATCGAGTTACCAAATCATCGGGCCCGACGTTGTGTGAAGTCGGTCCCGGCCAATCAACCTCGATCCACCCTCGGACCGAAGTGACTTGTGTCGGTCCGAGGTGATTTCTCTTGTTTTTCCTCGTTTTGCCTTTCTTTTATCTCTTTTTAGTCTTTCGGGTACTCTCAACGCACGAACTCCCATGTGTTCGACACCCTACCACTTTACTACAAGTGAGGTTCGGTTTATAAATTTAAATTTTGACCACCACACCCGGACCGATCAAGGCACACCACCAAGTACGCAGGCGTCCTTGATAGCGTCCCAACATAAGCATATCTTGATTGGATCAAAGATTTAGGTTTTTGTACTTTGATTGAAGTAGAGATTTTAATCAATTAGACTTACCGTTCTCCAATTGGGTAATTGAAATTGGATTCCAGTCATACCTAAATTGTACATGTATCTCGTGATCTAATGATCGCATGATATAATATTGAAATTTGTTTCAATTGAAGGTAGAGAGTGTACTCTGAATTTGAATTGTGCGGTACGATCTACAATTTGTACAGTAATTTTTATTGGTGGATTGTCCACAGCCGTACGTGTTGATGGAATGGTTTACTATGGGCTTGTTCTTTTTTATGGTGGAAAGATCTTTTAGAGGAAAAAATAGAGGTTTGGATGAGAAAATTTTATTGGGAAATGTGAAAAGTAGAGATAGAATTTGTATGTAGAAAAAGGTAAAAGAAATTTTTTAAATGGAAAAATTTTTTTGGGTAGAAGTGAAACAAGCCCATATATATGATCTTTTTTTTTAATTCGGGAGAATTTCACACAATTCAAACTCTATGAAATCACGTTGCATACATGGCCATGAAAAGTGAAATTGGGTTTCAATTGTATGAAGTTTTTTTTTGATTTAAGAGCTGCTAGCTCAAACAAGCCAAGATTAGGCTACCTATAGATTACAAGGATAGCCTAAATCATCGCGTCGGATGATCTTAAAAAATTCAAACAGCGAGGGTTGTATGAAGTTGAATTGTGCTATACGAACGTAGATTTTTAATTCGGTAGAATTTCACGGTGCAGAATTGGTTGTGCTTTACGTATTCCGTGTACAGTGCATGTCTACGATTTTGTACAGTTGGTTGAACTGTGCACAATCATGTTGTACTCAAATGTTTTTTTGGTTGTGTACACATACTATATAGAACAGTTATGGTGTACGTACGCAAATATGAGAATTCTACCGTGCACATGATATGAAATTGGATTTCAGTTTGTTTTGACTTTCGTTTATCTAAGAGATATCTTATATAATATATACAATTTTGTTGTTTTATTATATATTATGATCATAAAATTAGATTTTGTGATCTATTGTTATCTTAATAGTATGTGTACAATTGAAAAATTAATTGTTAATTTTATTTTTGCATCATGTTAATTTGGATCTAGACTAGGTCATGATCTTAAGAGAATTTAAAATTTCATAGTATATGTTAAGATACGATCTTATCGGTTTAATTAGATGATATAGTGATATTATCTAATATAGTAACTTCCTAAGGAGTTAGGAAATTTCACTAATATAAGATAAAATATTTGATATTATATCTTGATCATATAGTTTTGTCCAATTAATTAAATGCACATTGATGATTAATTTTGATTAATCTTATATATTAATTTCTTTTGAATCAAGATTTTCATATTAGTTTTTCATGAGATGAACTGTCTAATAGGTATATGCTTGTTTTATAATATGATTTTAATTCTTGCATATGAATGGTTCATAATATGATTTTTATGAGATGAATTGTTTAAGTTTTGCATAAGTTACTTATTATGTTTTTGTCACTAGTAATAAATAATCATTGCATGCTTAAGTTCCCAAATGAATATTGAAGCAATGTCTGTTCATATCATAACCCATGACGTTTTTTGGTTTTGGTTGGATGGGCTTCGCAAAAGCGAGGGTGTCCTTCTTAAACATTAAACTAGTGAGGGTGAATCTATACGGGGGTTCATAAGCTTTGATATGGTTGTACCCAACAAGAGACCAAAAGACAAAGTTTTGAATCTTGAGACATGATAGTGGATCCTACATTGGATGTGGACCACTAACCAAGAATTGTAAGGAGTTATAATTAGCAATTGTTGCTTACCTTGAACACACAAGATTTAAGCTAGGCAGTGCAAAAGTACGTTGAGTCTTGTCTAGAATAGGATCTTGGAATTATTTTATTCACCGGGAACAAAAATTGTTTATTTGAATAAAATGTGCATTTACTTATTTTAAAGCGTGTTTAATATTAAGTATTTGCATATCAAACATGAAACTTTGTTTTGTTATTTCCTTTTGTAGAAATCATGTCTAGCGATAATTTAAAATTCACTTCGTGCTCAATTGTTGAGAAAAACAAGCTCAATGGAGCAAATTTTCCTGATTGTGATTAGAATTCGAGAATAGTTCTCAAACCTGAAGGACGTGAGAATGTCTCAGCAACCCCAATTCCTGTTCTGACTGATGCCTCAATTGTTGAGGAAAAGACAGATCAGTAGAAGAATCATATCCAAGAGAAAGGCAAACAAGTTACAAAACCCAAGGAAGGTGAAAAGCCAAAGGTGGCTGCTGACCATGATTGCTTCTACTACAAGGATAAAGGACACTAGAAGAGGAATTGTCCCAAGTACTTGGAGGACAAGAAGAACGGAATTGTGAGTTCTAGTTCAAGTATTAATGTTGTTGAAATTTTAACAACCAATGCTACTACTTGGGTACTAGATACCGGACGTGGTTCTCACATTATTTCGAATGTGCATGGACTAAGAAGTAGGAGGCAGTTGGAGAAAGGAGAAATAGACCTACGCATTGGAAATGGAGAAAGGGTTGTTGCGCTTACCATAAGAGAATTTAGTCTATTTCGACCTTCTGGTTTAGTTTTGGAACTGAATAATTGTTATTTTGTTCCTACTATTACTAAAAACCTTGTTTCAGTTTCAAGTTTACATTCTGAAGGATTTGAGTTTGATATTAAGAATGGAAGTATGTCCGTTTTTAAGAATGGAATCTTCTATGCTTGTGCTCCAATGGTTAATGGACTTTTTCTATTAGATCTTAAATCAGAATCGTATAGCATTAATACTAAAAGGCAAAAAATCAAATTGTTGGAGTGAGTCATATCTATGGCATTGTCGTTTAGGTCACATTAGCTTGAATCGCATGAAGAAGCTCCATAAAGATGGAATTCTAAAAGATATGGATTATGAATATATAAATTTATATGAATCATGCTTGATGGGCAAGATGACAAGGTCACCTTTCAAAGGAACAAATGAAAGGGCTAATGAACTTTTGTCCATAATACATACTGATGTATGCGGGCCTATGAGTACAGAAGCTTGAGGTGACTATAGATATTTCATTACATTTACTGATGACATGAGCAGATATGGTGTTGGGACGCTATCAAGAACGCTTGCGTACTTGTTAGTGTACCACACAACCGTCCCTTAGTTTTGATATGACAAACTCACTTTGATTCTAATAAAGTTGTCCAAGTGTTCAGGAACGCCAATGACCAAAAGGACAACAAGTGTGTATGGGCGTCCCATAAGCTTAGGGACGCTAGCTAACAGGAAGTAAGGACCAGCCAGAGACTACTTAAGCAAGGACGGAGTCCCAAGCAAGTAGGAACGCAAGAAAGGAGTCCTTACTTACTAGCCGACAGGATGACATCACACGACAATGTTTGATCATCCAAGGACACGTGGAGACCGATCCTGTAGCGGAGTCCAACACTACGTGGCGGACGATCCTGTTGCAGAGTTCATCAACACGTGGCGGCAGATCCTGTAGCGGAGTTCATCATACACAGCTGGATACAGGAAGCTTCCTCATCACCGCCCTACTACGTGGAGGAAGATCCTGTAGCCACGTCCATGAAGGGCATGATCGTCCCAGAGAAAAGACGCCCTTCCCCAAGTCCTATAAATAGCCCCAAGGCATTTATTGTGACGGCAACGCTTTCAGGAATATTCAGAGAGAATCAGAGGAAAGCGACTCACTCAAGAACACGAAGAACTAACTCAAGAACTCAAGAACAGTGCTAGAACTTGTGTTAGATCGAGTGAGACTTGTAACCAAATCACAAAAATAGTTTGTAACAGAAAACACAAAAAGAGAGAAAGAGAGTTCTGCGAAGTACTGCAGAACGTAGGAATAGAGTCCTTTAGTAGATTGAACTAGCTTAAGTTGTAGGCTTAAAGGAGTTCTTTACAAGTGAACTTAGGGAAAAGCTAAGTATCAGAGAACTATAAAGGCTCGCCAGTACAACTGTAAGATCGTTCAATAGAAAGGAAAGAACTATTCAAAAATCCTCCAAGGAGGTAGAGGTTTACACTCAAGGACTACTTGGTCTTGAGTGGTTCCTCTATAATTCACTGCGTTCATCCTTTATCTGTTTAGTACTGAATTTCCGCTGCATTACTCAAGGACGCCCCTACTCCTCGTAGGGACGCCTAACCTAAGGACGCCTTTACCAAAGTAAAGGACGTCCCTCAGTACTAACGATCCAACAATTGGTATCAGAGCAGGCGCTCTAGATTCTTACTGAGTTGCAGGTAAAGATGGACATGGAACCCATTGGAATTTCTTTTGTGAAGCCTCCGCGCCTGACGGACGGCAACTTCAATCGCTGGAAGGCAAGGTTTGAAAATTTCTGCAGAAGTCAAAATTATCAATGCTGGAAGGTCATTAAGCAGGGAGATCTCAAAGTTCCCGCTGACAAAGCTGATAAGGAGGACGAGTGGGGTCCTGATGAGTTCAAGCTAATGGAAACCAACGCAAAAGCTATTTGCTTCCTTCAAGCGTCCTTATGTGAAAGGGACGCCACTCGAGTTAGCAACTTGCCAACAGCAAAACAACAGTGGGAAGCTCTTGAGAAGTTCCATGTAGGAACCGCTGAAATGAAGGAGGACGTTCAGCTGAAAATCAAGAAGGAGTTCTATGCTTTTAGTATGCTGCCAAATGAAACGGTGAATGACTACTCATATCGTTTTTAGGCCCTTGTCACCAAGATGAGGAACTTGGGCATCCCAGAAACAGAAATTTCCATGAGGAATAGAGTTCAAGTGGTTATTGATGGTTTGACCGGAGTCTGGAACTTTGACAGGACAACGTTCAAAGAGAATACAGCTAACAAAACTCTGGATATGGAAGAAATCTATGGGAAGCTCAGGCAGTACGAAGAAAGAAGGATCTCTGACATGGCTAAACTTGGACAGAATCCTCAAACTGATCTTGCTCTGGCGTCCACAATACCAGAGTACGCTGAGTATCTTCGTCGTCAAAGAGAAATTTCCTTAATGGTGGAAGCTAACAAGAATGAGAATCGCGAAAAGATGCGCGTTCAAGCGTTGAGAGAGAAGGAAAGCAAATCTAAGGAACAGCTTGATGAAGAAGAAGAACTTGCTCTTATCCACAAAGCTCTCCGTTCTTTTGGCAAAAGGAACAAATACTTCAACAAACACAAGATGCCTTACAAGAAAGAAAGTCCCAAATACACTGAGGCAGAGATGAAAGAACTTACTTGTTACAAATGTAACAAGAAAGGTCACTTTCCTAAAAAATGTAAATCGGGAATGACCTCAAAGGAGATGAAGACAAAAGCCCTCATTGGAGCGTTCGCATCTGCATGGGACAATGTCAGTTCTGATGATGAAGAACAGGATGAGCAAGAGGCGTACGTAGCTATTGAGGACGCTTCTGATAATGAACAAGTAGCGTTCATGGCTATGGAGGACGCCACAGTTATTGAGGAGGACGCTCCGAAATCTGAAAACGAGGTAACTCGTGAATCTATGATGAGTTCTTTAGAAAATTGTTCCAAATCCAAGCTCATTAAACTCATTGGTAAAATCATGGAAGAAAGTGTGGTCATGCAACATAGAATGGATGAACTTGAACTTGAAAATGAAAATATTGTAGTTGAATGTGAGAACTGCTCTACAGTGTCTTTGAAATTGGAATCCTCATATGAAGAAAACAAATCTCTTAAAACTGAAGTGATGTGCCTTAAACTAGAGAACGCCAAACTTAGGGAAGAAGTGAAGGTGTTAGGAAAGAGTCCTATCATTGAGGAAGTTAGACCAATGGTCTTCGTCCCAGCCAAGAGAGGACTAGGATACGAGTCTGACTCTAGGAACTCTCTCCCTAGCGACTTTGAGGCTAGCAAAACTTCAGAACTTGAACTTGAAAAAGAGAAAACCAAGAATCTGCTTGAAAGAATTAGAGTCCTAGAAAGTGGAGAAATAGGTCAAGAGGACTACTACACCAATTCCACCCGTCATAAAATTTACAAGAAAATTGCTAAAGGGGACGGCTCAAAGGTGTGCAATCCCCAAAAGATGAAGCAAAACAAAATTCAACGTCCCAATAAAAAGTACTACCTCGGTACTTACTATAGAACGTGTTGGTACTGTGGACAAGGTGACCACTTCAAATATGACTGTGTGAAACTTAAGGAAGATATTAAGAATGGCAAAGCTGCTAGGACTAACAATGAAAATGCTAAGTCCGTTCCAAAAGCTAATTCTAGGTGTCCTAGACGTTCTAGAAGTTCTTTCCGCAAACATGTCATTTCTAATGATGTTAACATAAATGACTATATGCCAGAACCAGCGTTCTATTATTGTAATGAGCCAGGTAAGGAACACCTTGCCTGGGTCGCCAAGAACTAACCTTGTTTTGGCAGGTGGAAGTGAGGGGACGCCCATGGATCATTGATAGTGGCGCCTCAAATCATATGACAGGAAGCCAGATCCATCTCACTTCTATCCAAAATAGTGCCACGGGAGGAACTGTCTCGTTTGGCAACAAGGGCAAGGGAAAGATCAAAGGAACGGGAACTGCAATTCTCAATCCGTCCATCAAAGCAACAAATGTCAGCCTTGTTGAAGGACTTGGCTTCAATCTTCTTAGCGTCTCTCAAATGTGTGATCAAGATGAAAATCTAGTCACATTTGACTCAAAGGAGTGCCTAGTTATTAACAAGAAGTCCAACAAAGTTGTTCTCAAAGGAGTTCGTAAGAACAATATCTACATATTCAATCAAGAGTTCAAACCGAAATCAGAGTTGTGTCTATCTGCTTCAAAGGAGGACGCTGATCTCTGGCATCGCCGACTTGGCCATGCTGGACCAAGCACAATCCTTAAGCTACACCAGCGAAATCTTGTGAAAGGACTTCCCCGAATTGATCCTGAGACTGTTGAACAGTGTGAAGCCTGTATCAAAGGGAAGCAAACAAGAACGTCCTTCAAATCCAAGAACGAAGTCAGTACAAAGAAGCCTTTGGAACTGCTCCATATGGATCTTTGTGGACCAATGAAGACGTTGAGCTACGGTGGAAAGAGGTACATTTACGTTATTGTAGATGATTTTTCTCGATTCACTTGGGTTCTTTTCTTGGTGTCAAAAGCAGATTGTTTCAATGCGTTCAAAGTCTTCATCAAACAAGTGGAAGTCGCCCTTGAGACGCCTCTCAAAGCCATAAGATCAGACCATGGAACGGAGTTCCAAAATTCAGAGTTCCTGGCCTACTGCGATCAACATGGTGTCTCGCACAACTTCTCCGCTCCAAGGACTCCTCAACAAAATGGAGTTGTGGAAAGAAAGAATAGGACGCTAGAGGTTCAATTGATAAAACTTTGTTTATAAAGAAAGTTCACAAGGACATTTTAATTGCCCAAGTCTATGTTGATGATATAGTCTTTGGTAGTACTAACATGAAACTTGTAGATGAGTTCAAGTCCTTAATGAGTAGTGAGTTTAAGATGTCCCTCATTGGAGAACTCAATTTCTTCTTGGGACTTCAAATCAATCAACTCAAGGAAGGGACGCGCATTCACCAACAAAAATATGTCCGTGAAATGCTTGAGAAGTACGGGATGAACACGTCCAAACCTGTTGCAACCCCTTGTTCTCCAAATTCGCGTCTTTACGCAGACGAACAGGGAAAGGACGTTGATCAAAAGCTTTACAAAGGGATGATTGGTTCTCTACTCTACTTGACCGCAAGCCGTCCCGACATTATGTTTGCCGTTTGCTTGTGTGCACGCTTCCAGGCGAATCCAAAGGAGTTCCACATGCAAGAAGTCAAGAGGATCTTTCGCTACCTCAAAGGACGCGATGATCTTTGCCTTAGGTACCCCAGGAAGACGTCCTTCAAGCTTGTTGGCTACTCGGACGCTGATTATGCTGGTCATGTGATTGACAGAAAAAGCACTTCAGGAATGGCACAGTTTCTTGGTTCATGCTTAGTATATTGGGGATCTAAGAAACAGAACTCTGTGGCGCTTTCAACTGCGGAAGCCGAGTACGTTGCTGCTGCATCGTGCTGTTCTCAAGTTATCTGGATCAAATATCAACTAGAGGACTACGGTATCAATCTTGAAACTATTCCCATTCGCTGTGATAACACAAGTGCTATTGAAATTTCTAAGAATCCTGTTTTTCATTCACGCACAAAGCATATTCATATAAGACATCATTTCTTGCGTGATAATGTTGAACTAGGACTCATTAGTATGGCGCATGTAAGGACTGAAGACCAAATAGCTGATATTTTCACTAAGGCACTTGATAGACGTCCCTTTGAGCATCTAAGGTTGCTTTTGGGGATGATAACTTTTAAGTAGCAAGTCCCGTTCTACTATTCCCTCAATGATTGGCTATGTTTTGTAGATTCTAAGTGTTTAAGAACTGTTATGCATTAAATTCATCTTTGCAAGGACGCTAGTCTAAAACTTCATGTGTTTGCTACTTTGGAACGTCATTCAAATTTTCTCTATTTTGTCTTGAAAAGAGTATCCCTGATCACCCAACCCTCATTATAAGCCGAAATGATGGGAACTCTAAGCTTACCTTAGCCGAGAACTCTGCAAAAGCGTCCTATGAGCTTCATATTTTCTTTTACGGGACGTACTTGCGTTGTTCTCAACTGGTTCGAAAGGTGATCACAAGAACGGTAAGTTGGTTGTTGGTTTGCTTGAAGAGGTAAAATTTTGCTAAGTCTGAGAGAACGCTGAGTGTTGATTGAGAAGAACGCCAGTTCAGTATTTGAGGAGCCGTTGAAGAGTCAGAAATTTGAACTTTTGAAAGTGTGAACAGTGACCGTTGCTTTTGCTCAAATCTTAAAGGGGAAGTTTTGCCACGTGTCGCACAGTAAAACAGTGGTAATTACCGTTTGTGCCACCGCTTCCTCTATATAAGGCCAGAACAGTCGCTATCAAAATTTATTACGCTCAACCACTTTCTAGCTCTCAAATTTGCTCTGACATCTCTCTAGAACTCCGGCGACATTCTCTCTCTAAAAACAGTCAGAATCATGTCTCAAAGGCTAGTGAACGCTGCCGGATCTTCTGCCGGCGGGAAGCGAAGAAAGCTGGTGAAGTCCCACTTCATCGAAAAACCAAAACCCATTGTTCTTAATGAATCGTTGGTGGACTTCATCAACATGAAGCCAAGAACTCTTTACAACTTGATAAGGGAACGCATGGACAAACCGGACGTGAAAAATGATGAAGTCAAAACAAAGAACTACGAGCGGTTCATCGAACGGTTCGTCATTCAAGGCCTTCACAACACCAACTACAAGGACTTGCCAGGACGGATGGACGACGTTCTATTCTTTTCACAGTTTGGAGGTGAGAACCTTGCTCCCTTGCTTGATCTAATCCCCGACCTCCACAACGCCGTCCTACCTGAATTCCCCATGTACCCTAAGGACTCTTTGGCATACAAAATGCTAAAAAACCGTGTGCCTAGTCCTTCTCCCCCACCTCCTCAAGTCCCTTCAGTCACAACCAAAAATCTGCTCAAACGTCCAGCCCCTGCTTCCCCTCTCTCAAAATCTTCCAAGCCAACCTCCTCAAATCCCACACAAATCGTGGATAAATTTCCACCACATTTAAAGGAGGGACGCTCCAAGAAAGTCCACGACCCAAGGCCCCTCAAAAAGGCCAAAACCTCAAGCGTCCCATCCTCCAAACCAAGGCCTAGCACCACAAAACGGCCTTCCAACCTCTCAAAAGAATCCACTCCACCACCCCAACCCCTTACCATTGTCCAACTTCCAACTCCTCCTCCGTCCCCCAAGCCCTCAAAGCAAAATGCCCTCATTCCTTTCCCCCCCAAACCTCACGCTTCACCTCTCAACCTTGCCAACTTCCCTTCCGCACCGGCTCATATTTCTCCGCCAAAGGACCCCGAGACCCCCATATCTCACCGTCCATCATCAGAGAGCGGACCAGAGAACGTTGAGAAGCGTCCCGCCCTTGAGCATACCTTCAAACGCCACAAAGCTGGTGAATCTCCAAAGGTGCTCATGGTTCACGCTGCTCCAGAGCCCGAGCACATCTCCTCCTCTCCTCTAGCTCATTTGAGAGCCAAAGAGGAACGCCTGCGGCCCAAGCCTCCCCGTTCATAGATGTTGTAGGGGACTCCAACGACGAGGCCGAAGGAGTTGAGAATGCTCCTGTTGAGAATCAAGTGGCTAAGGACGCTGGCGAGCACCAGGTCCCTCACAAGGACGCCGAGCCATCTCTGTCTGAAGAGCTCGAGCGTGATGCTCAAGAAGTCCCACCCTACAACCAATCCCTCCCCATCCTTAATCCCTCCCAAGCTCCACAAGAAAACCCCTCCCCCACAATCCAAACAGAATCCCCTAACGTCCCCGCGGACGCTGAGCAAGCAACAGAACATCAAACAGAGGCTCAGGACGCTGAAGGCACGTCCCAAGGTCAGACCTCTGGTGCCAATCAAGCCACAGCTGGTGGCAATGCAGAAAAAGAACAAGGCACAGAGGACGCTCCTTCAAAGGACGCTTCTGATAGTGACTCGGCGAAAACTGAGGACGAGTCAGATGATGATGAGGACTCTGAGTCCCCCAAGGGCAAGCGCAAAAGGAAGAACGCTGATGTGCCCGTTAAAGTCCTAAGCCCGCTCATTTACTCTGAAGAGTGGCTAGCCTCCTTCGATGATGAATCCGTTCAGGCGTTCCTCGAGCTTCTGCGATTCCAAGGATGGCTGAACGTTGGACCAGCGCCCACCATTGTTGACAAAGAATAGGTGAAGGCGTTCTACAGGGATTTGCGCTACAAAGCAAAAGATGGCTCTCTCCATTTCAAAATTGAAGGTGAGAAAGCCTCAGTAACAGAACGCCAAATCCGATCCTTCATGGGTCTAGGTCCACGCAAGCCACCGTCCGACGCTCTTAGCTCACTTCCAGAAGGCGGTTTCGAGAGAACTGATGAGGAACTGCCCCTGGTTGAACACGTTTTTCAGGGCAAAAGGCCAATGGGACTGGACAGGGTTGCTCACGTTCTGAGCAAGGTAGGCGCCATCGCTCATTACTTTATATGTCGCGCCGTCCTTCCTAGGCAGGAGAAGAGGTCAATCATTCAGACGCACGATATCATTCTTATTGACGCTCTGCTAGAACGCCGCCCCATCAACTTAGCCAGAATTGCTATGCAACACATGGCTAAGTGTGGAAGGAAGAGGCATGCCTTGCCATACCTTGGACTGGTCAAGCTCATTCTGCAGTCCCAGGATGCTTATGATGAGAACGCTCCATCTGAAGAACTAGGCTTAAAGTGGAACGCAAAGATGGGACTTGTCGAGATCAGGCACAATGAAGAGTTGCCTTCTGTGATCAAACAACAAGAAGCTGAGGCTGAGGAAGCCAGGAGGAAGGCTGAGGAAGAACGTCTCGCCGCTGAAGCTGAGGAAGAACGTCTTGCTTTCTTGCAACATGAGTCCGTTCATGAAGAAGAGCCAGCCGTCGACCTTGCTGCCCTTGATCAGATGCTAATGGCTTCTTCTGCTCCCCTAGCTACTCCAGTGGACGCTCCCTCTTCAAGCTCAAGTCCCGTGCCCCGTTCTGCCCCTGCAAACATTGCCCAGCATCCTCCCGCAGAACTCATGGGTGCAATCATGGACAACCAGTGCCTCATCTTCTCTGCTTTAAAGGACTTGTCATCTGCGTTCTCCAAGGCTGCTGAACTTCAAGAACAACTGCTCCAGTTTTATCAAGCCCAGCGCCATTCTCAGTGATTGCCGTCCACCTCTTTGATCCCCTATTATTATGATCTTGGTTTGTAATAACCGTACCCTAATTTTGTTTGAATGGCAATTCAATGTTTGCTTGCATGTGTTTGTTCAAGCGTTCCACTACTTTTAGTTATGTGTTTGTGCTAACGTCCTTATCACTTGTTATCCTTTTCGATGATGCCAAAAGGGGGAAGTGTAGTTTTGCAGAGATGCGCTATAAAATAGTTATCTAGAATAAGCAAGTGTTAAGGGGGAACTATTTAGTGAAAGGTCTAAGGAACGCCATGCTAGAATAAACTAGAGGACGCCTAGAAAATTCTAGGACGCTTTTCTCTCCCTAAAATCCAAATGTTAGAGAATCAAAGAATGAAAACTTGTGCTAAATGAAATTTCTCTAAGTGTTAGAGGACGCTTTTAAGTTTTCATGCATGCTAAGTTCAAACGCCAAAACTATTTTGCTGAAGAGTTTGTCATCATCAAAAAGGGGGAAATTGTTGGGACGCTATCAAGAACGCTTGCGTACTTGTTAGTGTACCACACAACCGTCCCTTAGTTTTGATATGACAAACTCACTTTGATTCTAATAAACTTGTCCAAGTGTTCAGGAACGCCAATGACCAAAAGGACAAGTGTGTATGGGCGTCCCATAAGCTTAGGGACGCTAGCTAACAGGAAGTAAGGACCAGCCAGAGACTACTTGAGCAAGGACGGAGTCCCAAGCAAGTAGGAACGCAAGAAAGGAGTCCTTACTCACTAGCCGACAGGATGACATCACACGACAATGTTTGATCATCCAAGGACACATGGAGACCGATCCTGTAGCGGAGTCCAACACTACGTGGCGGACGATCCTGTTGCAGAGTTCATCAACACGTGGCGGCAGATCCTGTAGCGGAGTTCATCATACACAGCTGAATACAGGAAGCTTCCTCATCACCGCCCTACTACGTGGAGGAAGATCATGTAGCCACGTCCATGAAGGGCATGATCGTCCTAGAGAAAAGACGCCCTTCCCCAAGTCCTATAAATAGCCCCAAGGCATTTATTGTGACGGCAACGCTTTCAGGAATATTCAGAGAGAATCAAAGGAAAGCGACTCACTCAAGAACACGAAGAACTAACTCAAGAACTCAAGAACAGTGCTAGAACTTGTGTTAGATCGAGTGAGACTTGTAACCAAATCACAAAAACAGTTTGTAACAGAAAACACAAAAAGAGAGAAAGAGAGTTCTGCGAAGTACTGTAGAACGTAGGAATAGAGTCCTTTAGTAGATTGAACTAGCTTAAGTTGTAGGCTTAAAGGAGTTCTTTACAAGTGAACTTAGGGAAAAGCTAAGTATCATAGAACTGTAAAGGCTCGCCAGTACAACTATAAGATCGTTCAATAGAAAGGAAAGAACTATTCAAAAATCCTCCAAGGAGGTAGAGGTTTACACTCAAGGACTACTTGGTCTTGAGTGGTTCTTCTATAATTCACTGCGTTCATCCTTTATCTGTTTAGTACTTAATTTCCGTTGCATTACTCAAGGACGCCCCTACTCCTCGTAGGGACGCCTAACCTAAGGACGCCTTTACCAAAGTAAAGGACGTCCCTCAGTACTAACGATCCAACATATGGGTATATCTATCTTATGTCACATAAATTTGAAGCCTTTGAAAAGTTCAAGGAATTCCAAAATGAAGTAGAGACTCAAATTGGCAAAAGGATTAAAGCACTTCGATCCGATCGTGATGGGGAATAGTTAAGCCATGAATTTGATAATCATTTGAAAAATTGTGGGATTGTAACACAATTGTCTACTCCAGGGACACCACAATTGAATGATGTGTCTGAAAGGAGAAACAGGACCTTGTTGGACATGGTTCGATCTATGATGAGTTTTGCTAACCTTCTGGTATCCTTCTGGGGATATGCACTCACAGTTGTTGTATTTACACTAAACAAGACTCCGTCAAGGATTGTAAACAAGACCCCATATGAGATATGGACTGGAAAAGTTCCAAAGTTGTCTTTTCTGAAAATATGGGGATGTGAAGTTATGTAAAGCGTTTACAAACTGATAAGCTTGCACCTAAATCAGACAAATGTTATTTTATAGGATATCCTAAAGTTAGTTTTGGATATTATTTCTACAATCCCACTGCACAAAAGGTGTTTGTTGCAAGGGATAGTGTCTTTTTGGAAAGAGTTTATTTCCAAAAAGTCAAGTGGGAGAAATATTCATCTTGAACCGGTTCTTGATGAAAAACAACAAACACAACAATTGGATGACATAGTTGATGTCGAGGATGAGATGGATTTGTTTGAAGGCCAAGGATCTGATGTTATCCAAGAACCTGAACAAATTCCTCAAGAAGCAGATCCACAAATAGTTGTGGAACATGCTGAAATCCCAGTTGTTGAACCAATTGAACTCCTACGTAGATCAAACAGGCAAAGGTTTCAGCCAAGACGATATGATGATTTCATCTTGACCGAAAGCCTTGATGTTCTAATGTTAGACCATGGTGAGCCTGCTACCTATAAACAAGCAACGACGGGTCCAGACTCCAAGAAATGGCTTGAGGCCATGAAATCTTAAATGGATTCCTTAAATATGAGTATGTTATGTTTCCTAGTTGATGATTGGTATGTTTTTGATATTGTTAAACACTCTCCGTAAAAGGGGGTTATAAAAGCAATTATTGGGATTGCCAAAAGTTGAGTGGGAGTCATAGTCATAAAAGATTGGAATTGTCCTCCTTATTCATATTACATCGATGCATGAAAAGGAATGGTGTCTAGGCCACTTGAAGAGCTAGAACTAGAAAATGCATGGCCATGCTCGAATGGATTAATCGTAATCATTCGTTATTTGATGGTTCGAACTCAGGTATTCAAGAAACATATTTGATGAGAGATATGAATGTCACCATATCATCAAATAAGACATTAGGAGACAAAGGTATCTTAAAATTGCACACTTGTTTTCACAGCAAGTGGGAGATTGAAGGAATTGTGTCCTTTAATAAAAGTTGCAATTATCGAACATGGAATAGGACAGTTGATAGAGAGATTCAATCTGGTTATTTTAGGATTCGTAGTGTTTTGCTAGATACCAACTACGATTAATGGATTAAATAGTTTCAATCCATAACTATTATAAATGGTCCTATGAGGTCACACACACTGAGTTGACGGGTTGGATCAGCGGGCTGAAAGTCAGCCCAATAAAAAAAGGATATATTTATTTAGAGAAATAAATATATAAGGCCTTTATAGGAAAGAAGAGAGCTATGGTTTCAAGTTTTACGTAAGAAAGAAAAAGCTCTCTTCTTCCCCTTTTCTTCTAGTCTTTGGCACTTCGATCTAGCAATCGGAAGCGAAGGAGATCTAGATCTTGTACTCGTGTGGACTGATTAGAGAAGTCACAATTGAGGCTTTTTCTCTTGAAGAAAGAACCCTATTCAAGCTTCAAGAGGTATTCTACTAACCATAATTTTGTCTCTAATCAAGAATGCTTTAGATCCATGTTTAGGTGCAAGAAATTGTTTATGAAATTTCGCTTATGCGCATCTAAAACCCTACAATAGCTTGTTTCCGAAGTCTCTATCTTATTCTGTTCAGTCGAACACAACTTGTCTAGTTACATCTAACGCGTTTCATTGTTAACTTAACTTTCTCCATGCTCATTATCCTTCGCTCAATTTATGGGCCTCTGCCGGTCTTGGGCTTACCACATCAGGATGGGCCCAACACATTTCTTGGTAAAACTAATCGATGAGTATGATTCAATGAGAAGCCAAATTTTGTCACATACGGAACCAACAAAGCCTTTCACCTCTTGCTCCAAGTTGAAGCACGAATTAAGTAGATATCTAGCTCGGACCAAAACTACGATATCAACCAACATGTGCCAACATCAAGACCTCAAGCATAATTAGGTTTTCTTAATAAAACTTACAAGGTTTGCCCGTTTTTTTAACCAAAAAAAAACATTGATCAAAACCTCAAGCACATACCATCAATACATCATGTCTCCAACATAAAACTATTATATGGATGAACGAGACATCCTCCGAATAACCTACGGGTGACGATTGGGACATTTTTATTTACGAGTAGGGTGGTAGAATGGCCTCTACATAACCATAATTTGAGCCAGTGAAGGCCGTAATTGATACAAGAATATTCTATGTGAGTATATATAGGGGTGAGTTTAAATAAAACAAGTCTTATAGTGCTACAAGTGGAAAAATATGGACCGTTGATCTATATGCATGATATAACACGTTATATGCATGATTTTAATAAAACAAGTTAGTTACCTATATGCATAATATAACACATCATATGCATGCTTTTAAGACTCTATATGCATGATTATAAAGGTTATATGCATGATGTTTTGTTAGTCATATACATCAAATTCCCAAATCCCGAAATTATAGGAGCTGGAGTTAGTTACCAACTATATGCATGATATAACACGTCATATGCATGAATTTAATACGCTATATTTTCCGGGTTTGATCTTGATGAAGAATCTGATCTTGTTGAAACTCGGTGCCATCTCGATCACTATATATGATGCATATATAAAAGCCGAAGTTGTATACATATGTAATGATAGTTTAGATGCATATACAATTGACATATATGCATACAATTTCTCAGTTTTATGAATATAGGAGTTGAGTTATGTATACGACAATTCTTAATATTAATATACAATAACACTTTATGCACACAAATACCTTAGATCATGCATATAGCGTATTAATATAAGAGTTGAGTATTCATTATATAACTAATAAAACATCGTGCATATAACCTTTTATAAACATGCATATAACGTATTAAAATCATGCATACGATGTGTTATATCATGCATATAGATAACTAACTTCAGCTCCTATAATTTCGGGATTTGTGTATTAAAATATACAACTAATAAAGTATCATGCATATAACATTTATAATCATGCATATAGCGTATTAAACTCATGCATATGACGTGTTATATCATGCATATAGGTAACTAACTGTTGGGCCGTCAGAAATCCGAGCCCACAACGCAATAGAGGAGAAGCCCATAATCAGAATTATTGTCAACAACCGATTGAGAGAATCCGTTAATTTCGCATATCATTAATGCTGCAACGGTACTGTAGCAACGGGATACAGGATCATAACTCCAAGGGCGAAAATCAAGGGATTTGCTCCTTGATTGCCAACGGCTAAGTCAAAGGCAAGAATCTTGGGCATTTATAACAAATCTTCTACACATTTACACCATAAAGTCAGGCGAGATCTTAGGGATTTCTTCATTAATGAGCAACGGTCTTATTAGAAGAATTGCAGCATTATAAAAGGCAAGGGAGGCACTCAAGAGAGGGGAGGGAACACAACGATCAACACAAGTCTCTCTACGCCCCAAAACACTCCCAAATTCATATGTTCTAGCCATTTCTTTTGTTCTAAGGAGAAAGACGATCTCTTGTAACAATTGAGGAGTTCATATACACATACACGATCAATACAAACAATCCTAAGCATTCTTCTTACTTCCTTACGTTTATTCAATTTCTGTTTGTTATTTCTTCTCGATTTACATCTTATTCGTAACTTGTAACGCGTTGTGACATCTTTGTGACTAGGAGTCCCTCATCATAGCGAAGTAACACATTTACGTGGTTAATTCGCCCAAAACAATTGGCGCCCACCGTGGGGCCCTAGCCAAAAAAGAAGCCACGCCGGAGCAAGTTGCGAAATCTTCATCAACATGGACGCAAATCGTAGCCATGCGGTGGATCTCGAGCAAATCAACAACCAAGTTAACGGGAACGGCGATGATTACAGTCATAACACCAACAGCGGAGTGACTAGTGGCGGACTACCCGCTGGGGGGTTCGAGAACGTAGATGGAAACATTGGAAACTCCGAGCAGCAAGGAGGAGGCGAATCTAGCGCCATCGCGGAACTCCGCACAACCATGCTGACTCTTCAAAAAGAGTTGGATAGCCAAAAGGAGGCTAATGCTAAGTTTACCGAGATTTATGAAAAGAAAATTGAATCTTTGACTAATGAACGTAGTTTGCTTCGATCTCAGGTACAATCAGTCCCGGTTTACCACCAAAGGACAGACGCGTTGAACGGTGCCGCTAGGCGTCTAAACGTGGATGGTCCAAGCTTCATCACTCCTAACGACATCAGACTGTTAACATGTAACCAGGTAAATGGTAATTCCTCAAGGGTCACTCGGGAAGATACTGAGATTTCCCAATTAAGGCAACGCCTTAGGGCCCTGGAAGACCGGATTGCTCAGGTCCTAGGGGCACCTCAACCAATAGCAGTAGAAAGGAGAGATGGTTATACCGACTCCCCCTTTGTACCCGCTATTGCGAGAGTTGATATCTCTCGAAAGTATCACGTCCCGGAAATACCAAAATATGAAGGGACTACCGATCCCGACAAACATATAGCGGCTTTCAAACAAGCCATGAACATTAGCACCGTACCTTTTGAAATGAAAGAAATTGTTATGTGTCGATGGTTTGGGAACACGTTATCCGGTCCCGCACTAAACTGGCACTCTCATTTACCACTTGAAAGTATCTCATCTTTTGCTGAGTTGGTTGATAAGTTCAAGATCAGGTTCGCAAGCAGTTGGCATGCCAAGAAGCGGTCAAGTGACTTGTATCGGCTTACCCAAAAGCCGCGCATGTCCCTGAAGGCGTTCCTCAACCACTACAACGAGGAACTCGTAACAATCGAGGGATGCGATGCAGCCACTGTCGTGGAAGCTTTCCGACGGGGTATATCATCCCGTAGCCAGGAGTTACATCGTGAACTAACCAAATACCCTTGCTCGAACTTTGATGAAGTACAGGTAAAGGCGTTAGCACACGTTCGATTGGAAGAGGACGACCTCTTCACAGATCAAATAGCCAGTCCTTATCGAGTTGATCATAGGCAAGAAAGGCGAGAGACGAGATACAGCCCCTACCTTTCCGCCGAGCATACTTTACGACATGCCAAAACCAACCATTAACACGACTTACGCAAGCTGACAAGACGTGTAGCGGTTATGCATATGGACAACGCTTCAAATCAAGTCGATATAGGACTGGGGGTAGCCTTGAAATCACCACAGGGGGTAGCTTGGAGCTATAGCAAACGCGTTAATGCAAAGGTGCTTACGAGTTAGTGTCGCATGATGTAGTAAGTGTCCAGAAGTCTTAAGTTATATCATTTCTGAATAAGGTACATGACAAATCTGTTATTTCAACATCTTTACATTTCCCCACACATACATACCGTTCTACTACACGATTCATAAAGAACGCTCTTACGCATACATGACATCGACAACATCTTACGAAAAACTAGCAAGGGACGCCTTGTGACTAGCAAGGGACGCCTTGTGACGTTACTGGCCAAAACAAAGGCCCCTGCCTAACAATCAGGCAACAATGTGTACACAACGACTAGTCGAACAAGGATCCAAGAGACAGGTTACGGGTTACGGCGCTTGCAAAACGATTTCTACATCAATGCAAGTGTTTACACCTTACACATTTTGCTCTCTATTCTACGCATCCCACACAAAAAGCGCTATACAAATATTACATGCGGAAACACGTTTATACACGTTCCGCCACAAGTACTTCACACGGAAACACGTTTATACACGTCCCGTTACGAGTACGTACTTCACACGGAAACACGTTTATACACGTCCCGTTACGATTACTACACACGGAAACACGTTTATACACGTTCCGTCACAAATACTACGCGGAAACACGTTTACACACGTTCCGTCACGTATGCTACATGCGGAAAAACGTTTATACACGTTCCGTCTCAAACACTACATCATTACATGATACATGCGGAAAAACGTTTATACACGTTCCGTCTCAAACACTACATCATTATATGATACTTGCGGAAATACGTTTAAACACATTCCGTCTTCACTTCAGTCTTCAACTCCGAACCCGTTTTGGAACCAACAAGGAGCGACGAGCTTCACTTCGCGGGAAACAAGTCCGTGATTAGACCAAAAACCTTGAAAAGTCGGGGACTTTCCCGAATTTTTGATGGGGGTATTGTTGGGCCGTCAGAAATCCGAGCCCACAACGCAATAGAGGAGAAGCCCATAATCAGAATTATCGCCAACAACCGATTGAGAGAATCCGTTAATTTCGCATATCATTAATGCTGCAACGATACTGTAGCAACGGGATACAGGATCATAACTCCAAGGGCGAAAATCAAGGGATTTGCTCCTTGATTGCCAACGGCTAAGTCAAAGGCAAGAATCTTGGGCATTTATAACAAATATTCTACACATTTACACCATAAAGTCAGGCGAGATCTTAGGGATTTCTTCATTAATGAGCAACGGTCTTATTAGAAGAATTGCAACATTATAAAAGGCAAGGGAGGCACTCAAGAGAGGGGAGGGAACACAACGATCAACACAAGTCTCTCTACGCCCCAAAACACTCCCAAATTCATATGTTCTAGCCATTTCTTTTGTTCTAAGGAGAAAGACGATCTCTTGTAACAATTGAGGAGTTCATATACATATACACGATCAATACAAACAATTGTAAGCATTCTTCTCATTTCCTTACGTTTATTCAATTTCTGTTTGTTATTTCTTCTCGATTTACATCTTATTCGTAACTTGTAACGCGTTGTGACATCTTTGTGACTAGGAGTCCCTCATCATAGCGAAGTAACACGTTTACGTGGATAATTCGCCCAAAACACTAACTACAGTTCCTATAGTTTCGGGATTTTAAGATTTGATGTATATAACTAACAACACACCACGCATATATATAACCTTTAAAACCATGCATATGACGTGTTATATCATGCATATAGGTAACTAACTTGTTTTACTAAAATCATGCATATGACGTGTTATATCATGTATATAGATCAACGGTCCAGATTTATCCACTCTGTAGAACTATAAGACTTGTTTTATTCGACCCACCCCTATATATAATATGAATTCTAAATGAGAAAGACTCCTATGAGAAGGAGTCTTACGGTAGGAAATAGGAATGAATTGTGTGCCTTGGATTAAACTCGAACCGTACGGTTAGGATTTTGTTTCATTTTCTAATTATCTTTCCTCGAATTTGGCGTCTTGCGTCCTCACAATACTTTTCCTCGTCTTCGTTCATCGTCTGCTTCTCCCTCTTCAAGGCCAAGGATTCGCAGATCGCCGTCAACTCCATCCAGATCCCGTCGTTCACGGTTGCCAACGGCACCGCCAACCTCACCTTCTACAGCTATGTCTCCGTCTGGAACCCTAACCGCGCCATCTTCTCTCACTACGATAGCACTCTGCAGCTCCTCAACGGCGGCGACCAGGTCGGCTTCATATACATCCCGGCGGGGAAGGTGGCCACCGGATAGGCGGAGTACATGGCGGCCACGTTCGCCGTCAATCGATCCAAATCTCGCCGGCGTCCGGAGGCTCTGTGCCGGTGCCGGACACCTTATGACAGTTCCCGAAGGTCGGCGATGGGATCGACAGCGTTTCTCCGACAATAAGGCTGAGATCCTCCTCATGGACGTCGACGGCAAGCCGATCCGCACTATGCGCAGAAGGTACACCTCAATCGCAACCTCAATTCAACCAATTTCGAATATGAGATTTTGAATTGCCAAAAGCTAGGTTTTCAAGTGCTGATTTGAATTTGTGTGTGAACTGATTGAATTGAACAGAAATTGAGTTTAGGAGAGACGTGGATGGTGTACGACGGCAAGAAGACGTCAGATCCGTTCATGGCTGAGCCTGAACTCCGTGAATTGTAGGTCGGATTTAGGTCGATTGAGATCCTGATGAATTGTACGAAGCCGTCGTCCTTCTGCCTCCGAAGGCCGAGCCTGAACTCCGTGAGGATTCGCCGAGTCTTCGATCTGATCTATCATTTGCCGATCGAGTTTGTAGCCTGATTTCTTGAACTCCGTGACGTCAGTTCCTGATGAATGTGTGACGAGGCGGACGGGGCTGTGCTTCACCGGGAAATGGACGGTGTTGCTCTCGCCGGGAAATGGACGGTGCTGCACTAGACATGAGTGTTCAGTAGATTTGTAACATCTGAATATGTGATGATATAGGTGCTGAAGTGGATTATGAAAATCAAGATCCAAATCTTGTTGAAATGGATTACGTAAACTGATGGTTTTTGACTTAGTGACGATGATTGCCACTGTCGCCACGCGTAATCAATTAGCATATCTTGTTGAAGACATGATTTAAGGATTAAGCTAAATAAGTTAATTTATATGGAGTACGTCTTAAGGTTCAATTACACTTATTGTTTTGATGTTCTTACGTCTAAGCAATCATTCTTCGAGATGATTGTTGTTTGTATTTTGGATGGTTGGAGGTTTGCATCTTGGTTCAAGTTGAATCCTTATGAACGTCACTCACTAGCTACAAATATGGATGTCACTCAAATTGTTTCTGATTAAGGAGTTGTTATGCACCTATTAGTAGTTGAAAGAGATAATGCAAATTGGCAATAGAGTTGAACAAATATGGATGAATAAATTGACTTTAAAGTTGAACAAATTGTCGATAGAGTTGAACAAATTACACAAAGTACAATTGATATAGATAGATGAACAAATTGACCATAGAGTTGAACAAATTGGGAATAGAGTTGAACAAATTGACCATAGAGTTGAACAAATTCGCAGTAGAGTTGAACAAATATGGATGAACAAATTGATCATAGAGGTGAACAAATTAACAACAGAGTTGAACAAATATTGATGAACAAATTGACCATAGAGGTGAATAAATTGCCAAAGCGAAACAAATTATACAAACTTCGATTGCTATAATATATGACATGGATGAACAAATTGACCATAGAGTTGAACAAATTGGCAATAGAGTTAAACAAATATGGATGAACACATTGACCATAGAGTTGAGCAAATTGACCAGAGTTGAACAAATTATAGAAAGTTGTTGGGACGATATTAAGGGCGCCAGTCATTAATATCTAACCAATAATGATCGTCCCTTGTTTTGATAATGACAAACTCAAAGGTATTCAATAAGTTGTCCAAGTGTTGATATCAGGTAAGTCCAAAGGACGCACATGAGCGAAAAGGACAACAAGTGAACGAGAGTCCCTAACTCTGTAGGGACGCATTTCCTAAGAACTTCCAAAGCCGAACACAATTGGCGAAGTCCCTACGCACATAGGACGGCGTCCTCATCAAAAAGGGACGCGCGCCAAAATACGGACGAAGTTCAAATTCAAATCAAGGCCAACCCAACATGATTACATCATATTCGGCCGTAGTCCTCAGAAGGAAGCTTCCCTTGTCTGGGCACGTGTAGACAAGTCCAAAGATGTCGCTTTCCCAGCAATGGTCCCCTATCCACGCGGAGGCTTCCTAAGCGTCAACAGAGTTGACTTCCTCAAGATGCTCATCGCACCGTTGATTGAAGATCAAGGATCCTGCCAAGTCTCAAAGGACGCTAGAGGACAAGAACCACTTCCGCTATAAATACCCCCCAAGGGGTATGCATAGCGGTGTGGACTTTGAAAACTTTCTCTCAAGCTCTCCCGAAGCATTCAAGTACAAGAACCAAGATCAAAGAAGATCAAGTGAGCTTGAAGCAAGAGAAAGAAAGTCCAACCACATCAAATCCAAAACAAACCACAAAATAGTTAGAGTTGTAGTTTGTCTCTCACAACGAACCGTGAGAGACGTGAGTGATAGCTTCCTTATAAGCTAAGAGAGTTAGGTTACTTTGTTAGGTGGAAAGGAGTGTTACTAGTGAGGCTAAGAACGGACGCTTAGCTTAGTGAAGTGTAACGACTCGCCTAAGTTGTAAGGACTCTCTCTTAATAAGATAAGGACGGCTATTGAAAATCCTCCAAGCGGAGGTAGAGGTTTACCCATAAGACTAGTTGGTCTTAGTGGGGTTCCTCTATAAATACTCGTGTCATTATCTTATCTCGTTTCCTATTAAGTCTAAATTCCGCTGCACCTAGAGACGCCCTTAACTCAGTTAAGGACGCCCATTCTAACAGACTTACGATCCAACAATTGGGCCGGATCACCCTACCCTTAACTCAGTCCCGTTCTATTCATCTTTAAAGGACGCTAGTCTAAGACATATGTTTTGCTTGTGTTTTGAACGCTATTCATTTCGCTTTTCATCTCAAGAGTATCCCTGATCACCCTACCCTCATTACAAGCCGAAATGATGGGAACTCTAAGCTTACCTAAGCCGAGAATCTTGCAAACGCGTCCTATGAGCGCTCTTTGTTTTATCTTTACGGGACATACTTGCTTGATTTTCAAAAATGGTTCTAAGTGATCAAAGGGACGCTTGTCAAAGTCTGAAGGACGTCGGGTCAGAGTTCTAAGAATCAGATGTTGTGATCAGTGTTTGGGACGCCGCGCCGTGGTTCAGTTCTGAGAAAAGCAGTGTTATGTGTGTTGAAAGGACGCCGAGATAGAGTCCTTTACAGTTGTGAAAAGTTTGAAAATAGGAAGGTGAACCATCTTAGAGAAGTTGAACGCAGATCTCGGGATATGTGTAACGGGTGCAAGACAGTTGGTTACTTAGCGAAGAAGCATGCCACGTGTGGGAACGCGGGTGGAGGAAGCCGAATGAAAAGTCCCTATTACCCTTGACCGTTGGCCTTCGTCTTCTTCCTATAAATACACCCCTGCACATTCTGAAAACTCTTCTTTGCCTCCCTGTTGTTTGCATAAATCTGGAAATCTCTCAAAGATCTTGCCAAATCTTCAAAATCCCAGATCTCGAAATCTCCTTCTCTCAACCCTAATCCTCTTCTATTTAAACCCAAACTTCTCAAATGGCCAACACCAGAGCAACCAAGAACACCAAGCCCTCTCCGCCATCTTCCTCGGCGGCGAGAATCCCTACTCCGGCAAGATCCACAACTCCGATCAGAGGACGGTCGTTGATGGACTCGAGAGGACGACCAGCTGGGCGCCAGGAACCACCTCGCCACCAGCATTCCTCTCACCCCTCTCAGCGCCGCCCTTCCACCACCCCTCCCAAGCCACAAAGATCCCAACCTCCATCTCAAAAACCCCATTCTTCCCGATCTCAATCCAAACCCTCTCACACTCCTCGCTTTTCATTTCTAGAAAAGCCGTTTGTCCCGGAGAAAGAACAGGGGAGCCCCACCAAGTCCCAAGTCAGGGGACTCCCCGCCCAACCCAAGCGCCGTCCTCCCCTCGACCCACTTATTGAGGACTGACTACAAAAAGAGCCTCGGACGCTCGCCAACATTTGCCTATGGGCGTCCGTCAACAACCACCCTCCAAAAATCCAACGCCTCCTCCACTACTTTATGCTAACCTATGTCCGTCCCCGCATTGAGGAAACCAACCATACCAACCTTCCATTTATGGGGCCTGGCATCATTTCCGACTCTTTTGGTGGGACGGTGGATGAGCTCGCCAAGCTGCTCCCCGATATAATGGAGTTCATCGTGGCTCCTACGGGCTCCGTCCCATCTCATAAGAGAAAGAGGCCACCTTCCCTTCCCCCATCCAAACAGCTCCAAATTAAAGGCCCTTCCTCCTCTCAACCAACTCCCACTCCATCTTCCCCTCCTCCCGCACCCAAAAGAAGGCTGAAGACGTCTACTGAGCTCGAGGGCATCACTGAACAGCAAATGGCAGCTATCTGCTTCTCCGAGCTGCAAATAGAAAAAGAGGAGAAGGCTAGGCAAGCGCAAGCGGAAATGGACGCCATTGCTGCGGCGATCCAGCAGAGTTTGCAAGAAGTCCCTCTGCTCCCTCCTCCTCCACCAAGGGTCGAGGACGTGCCTCTTGTCTCCGAGGCTTCTGTGGATCTGCTTGAAGCAAAAATCGAGGCGGACCTGGCCAAGCCTATACCCAAGGTCCAAAGGGACGCTCCTCAAGCACAAGTCCAGGCCAAGGACGTTGTGCCAACAGTAATACAACTAGAGGACTCCCCTGCTAAGAAGCCTCCTCCCCTTCCTGCTCCGCTACAGGTCAAGCCCATCTCAGTGGCTCCGCCCAGCACCTCTTCTACCCCCGCAACCAAGGCAAAAATAAGAAGTCCCACTCCCTCTCCTCCTAGAGCAACAACTCCTCCTCCTCCTCCTGCTCCGGCCGTCACGGAAGATGAACAAGTCCAAGGGATGCCTTCTTCTGAAGTCCCTAAAGAGTCCTTGGCAAGGACTCCAGCTGTGGACGCTCCTCCTCCAACACAGGCGTCCAGTGCTGAGGACACAGAAATGGTCGAGTCCTATGAGCAAGGGGACGAGGCCTCCGATGAAGACGATGCTCCTCACCAGGATAAGGATCATGAGGACGAGGAGGGAGACGGTGAAGAAGAAGACGCTGGTGATGAGGTTATTGTGAGCAACGGCAACAAGCAGAAAAGGCTCAAGAAGATTCTGTCGCCGCTCCTCTTTACTGCTCAGTTTTTGGAAGAGAACCAGCGCACAAAGTTTTTGGAACTGCTTGAGTTCCAGGGTTGGACGCACTTGGGCGCTGAGGTCGCTGAAGTCGACCCCGAACAGGTTCTCTGCTTTTACTCAAAATTTGAGATATCTGAAGTAAAAGGGAAGCCTCAAGGGATGTTCGAAGTTGATGGGGACCGTAACATGCTCGGCCTGCGTCCTTCTCCTCCGGATGCTCTTCATGACCTGCCCTGTAAGAACTTCGGCCGTTTCTCCCAAGAAGAGATCTTCAACCACATATTCAATGGGAGACAACCAATTGCAAGGGACAGGGTCGCCCACTGCCTTTCCAAGACCGGCGTCCTTGCGCATCACTTCATAGTGCGCATGGTCGTCCCCCGCCAAGAGAAGAAGTCAATCGTCCAAATCACTGACAGCATCTTATTGGACGCCTTCTTACAACGCAAGCCCATCAACTTGCCGCGGGTTATCTTGGAGCACATGGGTAAGTGCACAGGAGGACGCCACTCGCTCCCCTTCCCTGGATTGGTCAAGCAGATCCTAAAGCAACAAGGTCTCTATGCCACCAAAGCAGAACAGACTTTTGGAATTCATTGGGACGTTAGGCAGATAACAGCTCCTCCGGTCGGCAAGATGAGGTTTGATGAGCCGCTTCCCTTAGTAAAACGGCAACTGGCCGAAGAGAAGAAAGAGGCTGAACGTAGAGCTAAGGCCGCTGTTGTTGCTGCTAAGAATGTGGAAGGCGAACCTGAGGCTGAAAATTTGCAAGTGGTAGGGACGCCTATTGCGAACGCTGATGCTAAAGAAGAAGAAGATGAACTTGAGGGTATGAGCGTCCCTGATGAGGCTAAGAAGCACTCCCAGAAGTATTTTCTTGGAATGATGATCGAAAACCAGTGCATGATGATCGATCTCATCCAACAAGTTCATGAAACTATCCATCTACACACAGAACTTCTGGAACGCAACAATGAGCTCCTTGCGCAGAACAACGATCTTCAAGAGCAAACTCTCAAAGCCCTTGGCAAGCGTCCACGCAAATGATCGCTCTTCCCTTACAACTCCTGAAAAACTTTAACTTTTTGTTGTGTTTTTGTTAAGACTTTGGGACGCTGTCCGCGTTTTGGAATCTTTGTTGAATGTTTGTAATGACCGTACTCTCATTTCTTGAATGGCATTCATTACGTTTCTGATTCATTTTGTCTAAGCGTTTCTTTCTTTAGTTATGACTTTGTGCATGCATGCTTTTCAACTTGTACTCCTTTTCGATGATGCCAAAAGGGGGAAGTATAGTTTTGCAGAGATGCGATTATTTTTAAGTTGTCTTAGAAAGCATGTGTTATGGGGGAATTTCGGCCAAGTCCAAAGGACGCTAGTAGAAAATAAAATAGGACGCACTAAAAAGAATGTGTTGCGTGCCAACCTAAGCTGAAAAGGAAACCCAAGTGTAGTTCTTCATGCTAAGAGCTTTATTTCTGTGCAGTCTGTTTAAAAGAGTTTGTCATCATCAAAAAGGGGGAAATTGTTGGGACGATATTAAGGACGCCAATCATTAATATCTAACCAATAATGATCGTCCCTTGTTTTGATAATGACAAACTCAAAGGTATTTAATAAGTTGTCCAAGTGTTGATCTCAAGTAAGTCCAAAGGACGCACATGAGCGAAAAGGAGAACAAGTGAACGAGAGTCCCTAACTCTCTAGGGACGCATTTCATCAAAACTTCCAAAGCCGAACACAATTGGCGAAGTCCCTGCGCAGATAGGACGGCGTCCTCATCAAGAAGGGACGCGCGCCAAAATACGGAAAAAGTTCAAATTCAAATCAAGGCCGCCCCAACATGATTACATCATATTCGGCCGTAGTCCTCAGAAGGAAGCTTCCCTTGTCTGGGCACGTGTAGACAACTCCAAAGATGTCGCTTTCCCAGCAATGCTCCCCTATCCACGCGGAGGCTTCCCAAACGTCAACAGAGTTGACTTCCTCAAGATGCTCATCGCAGCGTTGATTGAAGATCAAGGATCCTGCCAAGTCTTAGAGGACGCTAGAGGATAAGAACCACTTCCGCTATAAATACCCCCCAAGGGGTATGCATAGCGGTGTGGACTTTGAAGACTTTCTCTCAAGCTCTCCCGAAGCATTCAAGTACAAGAACGAAGATCAAGTTAGCTTGAAGCAAGAGAAAGAAAGTCCAACCACATCAAATCCAAAACAAACCACAAAATAGTTAGAGTTGTAGTTTGTCTCTCACAACGAACCGTGAGAGACGTGAGTGATAGCTTCCTTATAAGCTAAGAGAGTTAGGTTACTTTGTTAGGTGGAAAGGAGTGTTACTAGTGAGGCTAAGGACGGACGCTTAGCTCAGTCAAGTGTAACGACTCACCTAAGTTGTAAGGACTCTCTCTTAATAAGATAAGGACGGCTATTGAAAATCCTCCAGCGGAGGTAGAGGTTTACCCATAAGACTAGTTGGTCTTAGTGGGGTTCCTCTATAAATACTCGTGTCATTATCTTATCCTTTTTCCTGTTAAGTCTATTTTTCGCTGCACCTAAGGACGCCCTTAACCCAGTTAAGGACGCCCATTCTAACATACTTACGATCCAATCTGGGGGGCCGAGAAGCCGCCGCCACTAAGCCACCACCACTGCCTGGAATAGCGGTTGTTACTTGATTAGCAAACCTATGTCTGACGTGGCTGGTGCGATGGCCAACGTTGCGAACCCTTGGCCGCAGTCATTGCACTTTAACAGCTGATGATTCATCGGTGTATGAATAGCAAATGTTATTCCTTTGGAGCTAGACGAGGGGGGGTGATGTGAACCGCCTTAGGATCGACTATGCTTCTGGGTCGAAGGAGTCTTGTTCAGATGACTGGAACAAGTAAGGATCGCTGGTGTTATTTGTGACTATTTTTGGTGTGGATTTGGATGAGCAAACACACGAATTTTTGAGGATAGAGATGACTTGAATTGAAAGGATAAGTACTTGATTGACTCTTTGGATAAACGCACCAAAGAATCAAACAAGCAAGCCAAATCACGCCTTCGGATAAACTCACCCAGCACGTGCTTGACTAGGCCCTTGATGAACTCACAAGGACGAACTCCTTCTTCTCTAGGATAAACTCACCAAGAGAAAAGAGAGAAGAGCCTAAAACACAAAAGAGACAAAAACGTCTTCCAAGTCCAAGTTCTAAGCTACCAAATAAGATAGATGGCATCCATTTATATAGGGCAATAGGAGGGAGGGTGGCCGCAACCTTAGAGTAGGCTCCAAGCAACATTTAATGGGTGGAGGAGGTGATGAAAATTGGTGCCCAAGCAACACAGTTAATGGGTGACGAAGATTGGCGGCCAAGCACCAGATTTAAGTCTTCTTACAAACTTGGCGGGCAAGGCAGGCCGCATTGATGGTGCATCCTTGGCGGCCAAGTCGCTTGAGGAGGTGAATGTGGCATCTTGGGCTGGAGAAGGAGAGTAGGCACGTTTTGGGCTTGGGCCCATGAGATGCTTGAATCGGCCCATCCATGGAGGAGAAGATGTGCCTTGGTCTCTTGACCAGGGGCATGGACTTGTCCAGGTCGGCGACGCTTGAGGCCCGCTCCACTTGATCTTGAACATTGAGGTCGCATCACCATGGGCATCGTGGGGCGAGGCCCGGAATGCGGGCGCCTAAGTGAGGCACCAGCGCGGAGCTGCTGGGCCGAGTGGCGCACGTCCTAAACAGGGCCTCGGGATGGGGCTGCGGTTTGGAAAAGCAAGGGCCCTGGCACCCCCAAGGCTGAGGATGCGAGGCGCGGCTGGGAACGGTGAATCGACGTGGGCCGAATCACATCATCCACTCCCCCTTGAGAAGGATTCGACCTCGAAAGGGACCTTCTCCGTAGGATTTCAGTTTCAAATTTTGAAGGTCAGGAAAGTGATCCTTGTGCTGATGCAACCATAATAGATCCCTTGGCTCAAAGAGAACCTCCCTTCCGTGTGACAACATAAGGTTCTTTGAGCTTCCCTCTAAAGCCTTGCGCTCCATCTTTTCCTTTTTGTTGGCTCTCCCCCTTAGCTCGTTGGAAGCTAGGTCAGTTGCCACTTCATGTGGAGCTAGAGGGTGAAGAGTGAGCTTCTTACCATCCATATGAAAGATATACTCATTGGATACGCTTTGGTGAATCACAGCCCGGTCATATTGCCAAGGGCGTCCTAGAAGAGGATGGCACGCCGTCATTGACACCACATTAGATAGGACCTCATCCTCATATGGCCCAATGGCGAATTTGAGCTTTACTTGCTCCTTCACCATAACAGGCTCATTGGAGTTAAGCCAATGAAGAGCGTAGTGCACCTTTCGTGGAGTGGTTTGTAGATTGAATCAGGCTACCACTTCAGCGTCCACGACGTTACTACTTCAGCCACCATCGATGATGATGCTACGCACCTTACCTTGGATAAAGCAGCGGGTGCGGAAGATGTTCTCCCGTTGTGACGGCATGTTACGCATTTCACCGATTAATAAGGTTCGTTGGACCACAAAACAATAACCGTTAACGGGTACCACATCGATGTGCTCTTCACTATGGTCGTCACCCATGGCCTTGACATCCTCCTCGTCCTCGGATTCATAGTCCCCGGCGGGATTGAGGAGGACTTGCCGCCGAGTGGGGCAATCTCGGGCGAAGTGCCCTCGTCTGAGGCACTTGTAACATTTGAGATCCCTCGTCCGGTTGGAGGGTTCCTCTTTAGGCGGGGCGGACGTGCTTGGAGGGTCTTTCTTAGGGAGATCATACAGTGAGTCTGTTTTTGTGTCTTGGCCCTCGCTCCTTCTAGTCGGTTGAGGAAGGTGTGAAGGTCCTTGCCCCATTGACCGATTACTGGCCCTAACCCGCCTTTTAAGGAGACATTGGTGGACTTGATTGGTATAGTGAAGAACCTCGTTGATGTTGGGGTTGGCCCCAAATCGTTGCGTCTCCACATGATACGCCAACTCGGGATTAAGTCCGCCAATGAATTTTGAGACTATGTACCTATCCGGAAATTGAACTTGGGACCTAAACACCAATTGGCGAAGGTCCTTAAAGTACTCATCCGGCGTCATGTGCCTTGCTTCACTCATTCCAACTTGACTTGAATACGAGATTGGTAGTTTTCGGGCACGAAACGGTCTCGCATGACCTCTTTAAGATTGCGCCAAGTGCTTATAGGTTGCAAACCGTTATAAAGCCGTTGTTGCTTCAAGTCCTGCCACCTGGATTGGGCAAACTCAGTGAAGTGTATTGTTGCTAGCGCCACTCGTTGGCCTTCTTGGTATTGGTAGAAGTTGAAGACTTCTTCGGTCCTTGTCTCCCAATCTAGATAAGCCTCAGCGTCGAAGGCGCTTGCAAAGGGTTCAATTTGGAGTTTGACTCCATGGTGTGGTTCCCTCCTATGCTCGTGGATTCCTTGCCCGTACTCGTGCACTTGTTCTGGATAAGGACCTCTTTCTCGGTGGGCGTCAGGGTTAGGCACATTCCGTCATGGCCCATATAGGCCACCCTCCGGCCCTCTTTCTTGGCGTGTATTAAGACGGGGCAATCGGCGCAAGAGTTCACCTGGGGCATCCTGATTGGGTGGTCCCCAAGGCGCGGACAACAGATTGGCCAGGTTGGCTAGTGTGTTCCGAGGCGCGTTCTCACGGATCTCATTGCTAGGTTGCTCGGTTCGGTCATCTTCCTTGAGACCATCCACTTCTTGGTGTTCTTCGGTTTGGTGTTGGCCGAGGACCTCACTGGATGCTTGAGAATTGTGCGAAAATAAGGCACTAAGCCTATCATCAATAGTTCGGGCTAGGCTTTCCTTTAGGGGTCGGTCAGATTGTTCATTCTCCTCTCGCTCGGCACCTCGCAATGCTTTAATACTCAGTTGGATGAGTTGCATAACACGCTCATCAGTCATAGTAGAGCTAGAGGAGGCATCCGCCGTCTTGTCCTTGCTAATATCTGAAGACATGATACCCACAAATTAAGGAACTCGCTTCGATAGGCTTTGATACCAAATGATGTGAATCGCCTTAGGATCGACTATGCTTCTAGGTCGAAGGAGTCTTGTTCACTTGACTGGAGCAAGTAAGGATCGCTGGTGTTATTTGTGACTATTTTTGGTGTGGATTTGGATGAGCAAACACGCGAATTTTTGAGGATAGAGATGACTTGAATTGAAAGGATAAGTACTTGATTGACTCTTTGGATAAACGCACCAAAGAATCAAACAAGCAAGCCAAATCACGCCTTGGGATAAACTCACCCAACACGTGCTTGACTAGGCCCATGATGAACTCACAAGGATGAACTCCTTCTTCTCTAGGATAAACTCACCAAGAGAAAAGAGAGAAGAGCCTAAAACCCGAAAGAGACAAAAACATCTTCCAAGTCCAAATTCTAAGCTACCAAATAAGATAGATGGCGTCCCTTTATATAGGGCAATGGGAGGGAGGGTGGCGGCAACCTTAGAGTAGGCTCCAAGCAACATTTAATGGGTGGAGGAGGTGATGAAGATTGGCGTCCAAGCAACACAATTAATGGGTGACGAAGATTGGCGGCCAAGCAACAGATTTAAGTCTTCTTACAAACTTGGCGGGCAAGGCAGGCCGCATTGATGATGCATCCTTGGCGGCCAAGTCGCTTGAGGAGGTGAAGGTGGCATCTTGAGTTGGAGAAGGAGAGTAGGCACGTTTTAGGCTTGGGCCCATGAGATGCTTGAATCGGCCCATCCATGGAGGAGAAGATGTGCCTTGGTCTCTTGACCAGGGGCATGGACTTATCCAGGTCGGCGACGCTTGAGGCTTGAGGCCCACTCCACTTGATCTTGAACATTGAGGTCGCATCACCATGGGCATCGTGGGGCGAGGCCCGGAATGCGGGCACCTAGGCGGGTGCCTAAGTGAGGCACCGATGCGGAGCTGCGGGGCCTAGTGGCGCACGTCCTGAACAGGGCCTTGGGATGGGGCGGCGGTTTGGAAAAGCGAGGGCCCTGGCACCCCCAAGGCTGAGGATGCGAGGCGCGGCTGGGAGCGGTGAATCAGCGTGGGCCGAATCACATGAGGGGGTTGGCTCGACTAACTACGAATCGGCGTCTAGCTAGTAGCACACAATGACATTGCGTGCAACCGCCCAAACAAATTTGACGCTCAATAAAGGGGTTGTTATTGGTTTACCTAAAAACTAGCGTATTTCCTTACACATTGTGCGGATTTTGAGTATATTAAATGTATATGCCATTTAACATACTTACTTAATATACATACAGATATATCATATATATGAGTATATTAAATATATATTTAGACATTATTATATATTCATTAATCATAAATATATGAACGGTTTCTAAGTGCATAGTAACCGTTCATATATTTATTATTTGAATAGATGGATTGATGGATTAATGGATTTCGGTTTAAAAATTGGACATCTTATCCTATTTTTTAAACTGAAATCCAAAAAAAAATCCATTAATTATTTTTTAAACAAATAATAAATTTATTTAATTAATATAATTAACATATAGATTGTGTAGCCATAGAATATATATAATCGATATAATAACTAATATATAAATTTGATAAGTTAAAGATGTGACGCTAAAAAAATCATTACAAAAAAATTTAATTTGCAAATCACAGTTTGATACTGTATATCCTCATTTGGAAACAAATTTGCACTTTAGTTACAATATTTTAAAAAATTTCAAGCGTAGATTTTAAAAAAATACAAGTTTAGTGTTTAAAAGAAATTGAAATCAAGTCAAAATTTCACAAATAAATCATATAGGTTTATTTATCATAATACGCTATCAAATTTAGAAAATGAATAAGGTCATACAAGTTTAATAGTTAGGAAAAGCAACAACATTTACCCAGGTGGTTCCACATGAGCGGGATCTGGGGGGTCAGGATGGGGGTATTCCAGACCTGGATGGAATACGCCCGAATAGTCAAGATCTGGGGGGTCAGGATGGGGGTATTTCTATATGACCTGGATGGAATAGTCAGGAAAAGCATTTAATCAAATTTACTTTGAAAAATTAATTAGTTACCAAATAGTTAAGCTATATAGGACTAGTTACCAAATCTAATGTGGAGTATCTTTTGATTTTTACAAATAAAAAAATAGAAGATTTTATAAACAACATATATACTTACTTATTTGGTAGAAAAATATTATTTATCTAAATATATATGATGTGTCTTTAATAAAATCTTATGTAGAAAAAATTTCTATATGATTGGATAAATAAATATGATGTGGCCTAAATTATTAAATAATAGTGATGTGGAGCAAATACCTGTCAAAAGCTGACCCGACTTGTAAACCCGACCTAACCCGACCCGAAATTTCTGGGTTTCAACCCGAAAATTTGAACCCGAAACCCAGTTTGAACCCGAACCCGGTAAACCCGAAAATATCTGGGTTAGGGTTGGTCAAACCCGCTGGGTCAAGAAATTTATAAGGCGGAAAACTTATTTTAGAATACACTCTAATATAATGAAATGATAGATTGACGGGTAATTGTACACCCAAAGGTTATAATTATATTATAATATATAAATTTTATTTTAGAAAATTATGATATATTTATTATTAAAATGTTTAAAAATAATATTTTGTTATTATATTTTATTATTTAAATAATATTTTATTTAAATTTTGGTCAAAAAATGGATACTCTTGACCCGTTAGGTTGATCCGACCCGACCCGAAAACCCGAAGCGACCCGACCCAGTTTGACCCGTAACCCGATTGACCCGAACCCGAACTCAACCCGAACCCGGAATGACCCGACCCGAAACCGCCCGACCCGAGCCGATTAACAGGTCTAGGTTGCGAAATGTGAGAACAACACGTGAAAAAATCCTACGTGGCGTAACGTAGTGGCTCTAAGTCTTTTGGCTTTTATATATATATATTGTAAATCTATACCAATGGAGAAAGCCAAAATTAGAGTCGAGATAGGAGGACAACCCATTTTTTCTTTTTCTTTTTTCAAATAGAACAGCAACGCACCATTTCGATAAATGATACTACAACTCACTATCCCTTTTCTTTCTATTTTAAAAATACAATCATTTTTTTTTTGAGAACAAAATACAATCATTTTTTGGTTTTATTGAATATGATAATCTTACGTTAAACAATTTAAAGCTTTAAAAACAACAAACAACCTCCACAGCATTAGCCCTAACTTCATTTATTTTCGATCAATTTTTATGCACTTTCTTTTAACTTTTCACACTGCAATTTGTGCGGATATAGGATACGCACAAGATTTATTTCAAAAAACGCAGTTTTTTTCTATGGATCCTGAAACCGCACATCTGTTAGGATAAACTCAGTCCATCTGTGTGAATCCCATATATGCACAATCGAAACCGGATATTTAGAAAAAAATAATCTTGTACGGGTTGCAAGCCTACACAAGAGCTTAAAAAATGTAACAAAAAAAAAAGAGATTATAAAAATTGACAACAAAGAGATTAAAAATCTTATGGGCCAACTGCGCGAGTTAAAAAATTCCAAAAAAAGAGCTTAAAAAAATTCTTGTGCAGGTTTGCAACCCACATAAAAGTCTTCGTCGTCTTCGACCTAATTTCAGGCTACTAACCCACCACCCGGCTCCCTCCCCATTTCGACCTAATTTTTGACAACGAAATTTTCACTCTCAATTTGGATTTCACACCTAAATTTCATTCCCGAATATGGATTCAGTGAGTTAGATTTGTCATCGGTTTCCAACTCCGACCAAGAAACAAATGCGTTGACGGGATCCGATGGAATCCAATTAGAATAGTTCGATTTAACACCCTAATTTCATTCTCGATATTAATTTAGTGTTTTTAATTAGGAATAATATTAATTTAGCGTTTTATTAAAATAATATTTCGATATTGTATAGTTGTATATGTTTAATCTTTATAATTTTGTTGAATTTTACTTTGGTTGAATATGTTTAATTTAGCATTTAGTATAATGTTACTTTTAGTTAGCAAAAATATAATTTAATATATACTTAATTACTAGTATAATGTATCGTTTAATTACCAATAATTTACAATTTAACATTTAATTAATAGAAGTTAGAAATAGAATATAAAAAGCATTTTATTTAGAAATTAGAAATAGGATTGAATACCGGCATCGATGTGGTCAACCATATTCATCGTCAATAACCATCTCCAAAACTCCGACTTAGTTACGACTAGAGGCTGGCTCCACGAGAAGTCTTCAACCAAGATTCAACAATGAATCTCATCATGGTTGAGAGCTTCTCGAGGACTCAGTCTCTAGTTGGCATGTTCAATATAGGGAATTGATGTCTAGGTTCAATCGAGATTTTCTTAAAAGTTTTTCAAAGAAATCGTCTACGTGTACTATTATCTAAAAGTGCGTTACTTACCTTAGATTCAACTTTTCATTAACTTGGATCTAGTTCTTACCAACGAAAATCATCATAGTTTATGTACTTCTCTAAGAATTGACGTCTAACTATATATGTTCTGTATATAGAGTTGAGGATTGTGATAATCCTTTAATTAAAGGATTTTCAATTTTATTTTTTGAAAGTTTTTAAGGACAAAACATCAAATTAAATCATAAAAATAATTCCCCTTTAAACGAATTCCGAAACCCCACAAAGGTTAAGAAAACCTTTTGTGCGGTTCCGGGAAACACAGAAAGGGTAAGAAAATCCGCACAAGACACCGACTGATTCAGTGTCTTGTCCGGGTCCAAAAGCCGCCCAAAAACCGAGGACAACCGGTAGCTTGTGCGGCACGAGAACCCGCACAAGACACCCATTTTTTTCGACTATTCCGTTTTAGATACACGTGTGACACCATTTTTTCGACTATTCCGTTTTAGATACATGTGTGCAATTTTCAAAACCCTCTATTGCATATCCGAGATCCGCCTAAAAGGGTTTCAAAAAAAACCTTGTTTTGTGCATTTTCTAAAATCGCCCAAATTCTTGTACAGATCCGAAACCTGCACTGTTGGACCGATTTTCGACCACAGTTTATGCAAAATTCAGTTCTCCTTGGATCCGCACAAATTGGAGTGCGAAAAGTTAAAAAAGAGTGTGCAGATTAAAGATTGCCCTTTTTTTTAACAAGGTAAGAATTAGACGGGCTTCCTTACGGAGGCCGATCTAGAGCATCCAACTGGAAGAGAATGGAAAGTTCTTGGTTGTTAAGGATGTGGAGGTTAGGGAATACGTGGCCCATTTTGGCAATTTTATCAGCCACAATATTTCAATCCCTAATCACATGACGGATGCGAATGTTCTCGAAGTCGCGGAATAGAGCCCAAATCTCCGCGATGTGCATATCAATTTCCCATGAACTTGGCCCTGTTCCGCAGGCTGCATTAATGACTGTTTGATTGTCTCCCTCGATTTCAAGATTTCGTAATCCCCTTCTCTTAGCTTCTTTAATACCTTCTTTGAGAGCACGAACTTCAATCTGTACTATGGAACCGAATTTGTTTTGAGTCGATCCCACGTTAAGAACTTTTCCTAAATGGTCTCTTATTACAAAACCAGTAGAGGCAGATCCAGTTTCTAATTTTGACCCATCAAAGTTTAGTTTAAACCACCCTCTTTGTGGCTTTTCCCATGTTTTTTGCATGGTTCTTCTTCTTACCCCACATTTGTTCGGTTTCCGAAGTTTTTCCTCGTCTTCTTCCCATTCCTTGGCTTTGTTCCAAAGTCTGATTTGGGATTGACTGTATTTTGTTAGGTCTTGGATAAAGTCATTTGGTTATTTCTGGAAAACGAGTCTGTTTCTCTGTTGCCATATACACCACCATACAATTGATAGTTCAATGAAATCTCGCGTTCCCAAAGTGCTATGCATTTCTGTTATAATATTGGATGGTGTTAATTGCACGTAGCATATTCCCAATTTTTGGATTGATTCTATCCGTGATTCTAATGGTATGAGGGCATTATGTCATGATATGGATTGAATCTTCGTTGAGGCAGTTGCACATTAGGCAACCCGGAGGCGTAGGTACATGTTTTTCTCTTTTTCGAGCTTTTGTTGGGAGACCATTTACATCAATTTTCCATAAAAAATTCTTCACCTTCGGAAAAACATCAACTTTACATATCCAGTTGTTGGGTTTTGGGGTTTGATGTTGTGTTTTTGTGATTAGTTCTATAGCTGAGGTCGTCGAGAACCAACCATTTTTGCTTGGTGCCCAATAGAGTCTGTCCCTAATACCCCTCGCTGGTATTGGAATGTTGTATATTCGTTCCGTGATGTCTGGCGGGAGTATTTTTGTCAATTCATTGATGTTCCATTCATTTTCTTGGGTTATAAATGTTTTGACTCTCGTACCTTCATCGCAAGTTGTTTGGTTTAATGCATACTTTTTTAGTGGGACTTGCATTACCTAGTTTTCAGTCCAGAACTTAATGGTTTCCCCATCGCCTACTTGCCAAATTAATCCTTCCTCAAACTCTTTTCGTAGATTCATGAGTTTTGTCCATTGCCAAGACATATTTGTCTGTTTTTTGTATGTGAGTAGGAAATTATTGTGCATGTATTTCTCATTCATTAGGCGGACCCATATGTTGTCTGGTTCAGCTAATAGTTTCCATAATAGTTTCATCTGGAGCGCTTTATTGATTTGTTCAGACTTTCTTATTCCTAGTCCGCCATGGGATTTTGGTTTGCATATCTTATCCCACCCAACGAGTGGCTTGTGGTGGTGATCTGTTGGATCGTAAGTCTGTTAGTGAAGGCGTCCTTAACTGGGTTAAGGACGTCCTTATATGCAGCGGAAATTAGACTTAACAGGAAATGTAGTGAGATATTGGACACGAGTATTTATAGAGGAACCCCACTAAGACTAACTAGTCTTATGGGTAAACCTCTACCTCCGCTTGAAGGATTTTCAATAGCCGTTCCTTATCTTATTAGGATAGAGTCCTTACAACTTAGGCGAGTCGTTACACTTCTCTGAGCTAAGCGTCCGTCCTTAGTCTCACTAGTAACACTCCTTTCCACCTAACAGGTAACCTAACTCTCTTAGCTTATAAGGAAGCTATCACTCACGTCTCTCTCGGTCCGTTGAGAGAGACAAACTACAACTCTAACTATTTTGTGGTTTGTTTTAGATTTGATGTGGTTGGACTTTCTTTCTCTTGCTTCAAGCTCACTTGATCTTCTTGATCTTCGTTCTTGTTCTTGAGTTCTTTGGGAGAGCTTGAGAGAAAGTCTTCAAAGTCCACACCGCTATGCATACCCTTGAGGGGGTATTTATAGCGGAAGTGGTTCTTGTCCTCTAGCGTCCTCTGAGGCTTTGCAGGATCCTTGATCTTCCATCAACGGTGCGATGAGCCTCTTGAAGAAGTCAACTCTGTTGACACTTGGGGAGCCTCCGCGTGGATAGGGGACCATCGCTGGGAAAGCGACATCTTTGGAATTGTCTACACGTGCCCAGACAAGGGAAGCTTCCTTCTGAGGACTACGGCCGAGTATGATGTAATCATGTTGGGGCGGCCTTGATTTGAATTTGAACTTCATCCGTATTTTGGCGCGCGCCCCTTCTTGATGAGGACGCCGTCCCATCTGCGCATGGACTTCGCCAATTACTTTCAGTGCTTGAAGTTCTGATGAAGTGCATCCCTACAGAGTTAGGGACGACCTTGCACTTGTTGTCCTTTTCTCTCATTTGCGTCCGTTGGGCTTACCTGAGATCAACACTTGGACAACTTATTAAATACATTTGAGTTTGTCATTATCAAAACAAGGGACGATTATTATTGGTTTAGATATTAATGACTTGCGTCCTTAATAACGTCCCAACAATTTCCCCCTTTTTGATGATGACAAACTCTTTCAAAAAATGCGCACAGAAGTAAAGCTTTTAGCATGAGAGTTTACACTTTATTTTCTTTTCAGCTTAGGTTGACATGCAACACATTCTTTTAAGTGCGTCCTATCTTATTCTTTACTAGCGTCCTTTGGACTTGGCCGAAATTCCCCCTAAACACATGCTTTCTATGACAACTTAATAATAATCGCATCTCTGCAAAACTATACTTCCCCCTTTTGGCATCATCGAAAAGGAGAACAATTTGAAAAGCATGCACGCACAAAGTCATAACTAAAGAAAGGAACGCTTAGACAAGAATGAAGCACAAATGTAATGAACGTCATTCAAGAAAGCAGAGTACGATCATTACAAACATTCACAGATTGTGCAAAGTGGGGACATCGTCCCAAAGTCTTAATAAAAACAAAAGAAACAGATAAACTTTTTCAGGGTTAGAGAGGAGGTGGAGTGATCATTTCTTGGGACGCTTGCCGAGTGCCTTGAGGTGTTGCTCCTGAAGATAGTTGTTCTGCGCAAGGAGCTCATTGTTGCGTTCAAGGAGTTCTGTATGGGTGTGGAGAGTGTCGTGAACCTGCTGAATTAGATCAATCATCATGCACTGGTTCTCGATCATCATGCCCATCAAATACTTCGTTGAATGCTTCTCAGCCTCATTAGGGACGCTCATACCATCGAGCTCGTCCTCTTCATCTGCAGCTTCATCAACTGGCGTCCCAACTACTTGAAGATTTTCAGGCTCTTGATCACCTTGAGCACTTTTAGCAGCAGCGGCGGCGGCTCTAGCTTGGCGTTCAGCTTCCTTTTTCTCCTTGGCCAGTTGCCGCTTTACTGAAGGAAGAGGCTCATCACACCTCAATTTGCCAACTGGAGGGAGGGTGATTTCCCTAACTTCCCAATGGATCCCGAAGGTCTGTTCTGCTTTGGGGACGTAGAGGCCTTGCTGCTTCATTATCTACTTGACCAGGCCTGGGAAGGGAAGAGAATGGCGACCGCCTGTGCACTTGCCCATGTGTTCCAAGATTACCCGCGGCAAGTTGATTGGCTTGCGTTCCAAGAAGGCGTCCAGTAAGATACTATCTGTGATCTGGACGATCGACTTCTTTTCTTGGCGGGGGACGACCATGCGCACAATGAAGTGATGCGCAAGGACGCCCGTCTTGGAGAGGCAATGGGCGACCTTGTCCCTAGCCGCTGGCTGTCTCCCGTTGAAAATTTCGTTGAAGATCTCTTCCTGGGAGAAACGACCAAAATTTTTGTTGGGAAGGTCATGCAGAGCATCTGGCGGAGAAGGACGCAGGCCTAGCATTCGGCGGACGGTACCCTCAGCAATTGAGTATTCGTCCCCGTCAATCTCGAACGTCCCCTGAGGCTTCCCGTTTACTTCTGATATTTCAAATTTGGAGTAGAAACGGAGAACCTGATCGGGGTCAACTTCCACGGCCTCAACGCCTAGGTGCGTCCATCCTTGGAACTCAAGCAGTTCCAAGAACTCGTGGCGCTGGTTCTCTTCCAGGAATTGGGCAGTGAAGAGGAGCGGCGACAGAATCTTCTTCATGCGTTTCTGCTTACTGCTGCTGCTCACTATTACTTCATCACCGGCGTCTTCTTCGTCGCCGTCTCCCTCCTCGTCCTCAGGATCCTCATCCTGGTGAGGAGCGTCCTCTTCATCTGAGGCCTCGTCCCCTTGCTTATGGGACTCAACCATTTCTGCATCCTCACCAGCGGACGCCTGTTCTGTAGAGGGCGCGTCCATCACTGGAGTCCTTGCCAAAGACTCAATGGGGACTTCACCAGAAGCCGTCCCCTGGACTTGAACAATTTCTTCGACGGCCGGAGCGGGCGGAGGAGGAGGAGTGGAAGCTCTGGGAGGAGAGGGAGTGGGAGTTCTGATCTTGGCTTTGGAGGGGGCAGAGGAAGAGCTGGGTGGAGCCATGGAAATGGGCTTGACTTTGAGCGGAGCAGGGGGAGGAGGCGGCGGTTTAGCAGGGGAGTCCTCAAGAGTGATAACTTTTGGTACAGCGTCCTTGGTCGGGACCTGTACTTGAGGAGCGTCCTTTGTGACCTTCGGCATCGGCTTTGCCAGGTCCGCCTCTATTTCCGCATCCAGCGGGTCCATAGCAGCGACAGAGGCAGGAGTAGCGTCCTCTACCCTTGGTGGAGGAGGAGGGAGTCGTGGGACTTCCTGTAGGCTCTGTTAGATCGCCGCAGCAATGACGTCCTTTTCTGCCTGTTCTTGCCTGGCCTTCTCCTCTTTTTCTATTTACAGTTCGGAGAGGCGTATGGCTCCCATCTGTTGCTCAATAACGCCCTCAAGCTCAGCAGACGTCTTCAGGCGTCGCTTTGGGGCGGGAGGCGGGGAGGAGGGGATTGGGTTGGCTTGGGAAGAGGAGAGAGGGCCTTTACCTTGATGCGTGGAAGGGGAGGGGGAGGAAGGCCGTTTTCGTTTCTGTGAGGGGACGGAGCCGGCAGGAGAGACTAAAAACTCCAGGATGTCGGGGAGTAATTTAGCGAGCTCCTCCACAGTTCCGCCGAAGGAGTCAGAAATGATCCTTGGGCCCATGAAGGGAGGGTTTTTGTGATTGGTTTCTTTGAGGCGAGGTTGGACGTAGGTGACCATGAAATAGTGGAGGAGACGTTGGATTTTGGGAGGGTAGTCGCTTATGGACGCCCGTAGGCATATGTTGGCGAGCGTCCTCGGCTCCTTTTCTAGCCAGTCCTCAACGAGTGGGTCGAGAGGAGGATGGCGCTTGGGTTGGGCAGGGAAGCCTTGAACGGTGCCTTTGGCAGCGTTTTCCGACCCGGGCTCTGGTTTGAAGGGTTTTTCAAGGAACTGAAAGCGTTTGGGAGCGGGTTTGGATCGGGAAGATTGGGCTTTTTGAGGAGGAGGTTGGGAGCGATGTTGCTGGGGAGGGGTGGTGGAGTGGCGGTGTTGGGTGGTTTGAGAAGAGGAATGGTGGCGAGGGGGTTCTTGGCACCCAGCAGGTCGCCCTCTCGAGTCCATCAGTGACTGGCCTCTTACCGGAGGAGACCTCAAGGAACTAGGGTTTTTCGCCGCCGAGCAGGGTGAAGGGTTCTTTGAAGTTATCGTGTTTGCCATTTTATAGAGAAGGATTAGGGTTGAAAAAGTGATTTCGGGATTTGGGTTTGAAGATTTGAAAGCTTTGCTAAAATTGTGTAAACAGCAGAGGAGCGAAGAAGGTGTTTCGGAAAGCACAGGTGGGTATTTATAGGAAGAAGACGAAGTTGGACGGGCAGGGGTAACAGGGTCTTTACACTTGGTTTCCTCCACCCGCCTTCCCACACGTGGCTTTCTTCTTTGTTAAGAAACACAGCTGTTGGGCACTGTTTGCGCATATCCCGAGATCTTCGCTGAATCTTCTCTAAGACGGTTCACCTTCCCATTTTCAAAATTCAAACTTCTCACAACTGCAAAGGACTCTGACCTGGCGTCCTTTCAACACACAACACTTCACTACTCTGAACTGAACCACGGCGTTCCAACCACTGAACTCAAACTCTGAACTTAGAACTCTGTATGGACATCTCTCAGCTCTTGACATGCGTCCCTTTGATCACTTAGAACCGTTTTTGAAAATCAAGCAAGTACGTCCCGTAAAGAAAACAAAGAACGCTCATAGGACGCGTTTGCAAGATTCTCGGTTTGGGAAAGCTTAGAGTTCCCATCATTTCGGCTTGTAATGAGGGTAGGGTGATCAGGGATACTCTTGAGATGAAAAGCGAAATGAATAACGTTCAAAATATCAGCAAAACACATGTCTTAGACTAGCGTTCTTTCAAGATGACTTTAAATGCATAACACACTTTAAAAACAAGTTCTCAACAACACATAGCCAATCATAGAGGGAATAATAGAACGGGACTTGATTATTTAAAAGTTATCATCCCTAAGAGCAACCTGAGGTGCTCGAAGGGACGTCTATCAAGTGCTTTTGTGAAAATATCGGCCACTTGGTCCTCAGTCCTAACATGATCCACTTTGATTAATCCAAGTTCAACATTATCACGAAGAAAGTGATGTCTTATGTGAATATGCTTTGTCCTAGAATGGTGAACAAGATTCTTTGCAATACTTATAGCACTGGTGTTATCACACAAGATAGGGACTGTGTTGAGGAACGTACCATAATCTTCAAGTTGGTACTTGATCCATAAGACTTGTGAGCAACACGAAGCAGTAGCAACGTACTCAGCTTCCGCGGTTGAGAGAGCCACGGAGTTTTGCTTTTTGGATCCCCAAGAGACAAGGCACGAGCCAAGGAACTGTGCCATGCCTGATGTGCTTTTCCTATCCACTACATGGCCAGCGTAGTCTGCGTCAGAGTACGCTACCAAGTTTAAGGACGTCGTTCTAGGATACCATAGGCATAGGTCATCCCGTCCCTTGAGGTATCTGAAGATTCTCTTGACCTCTTGCATGTGGGACTCCTTTGGATTTGCTTGGAAACGAGCACATAAGCATACAGCGAACATGATGTCAGGACGACATGCTGTTAGGTATAGCAAGGACCCTATCATTCCTCTGTAGAGCTTTTGATCTACACTCTTGCCTTCTTCATCAGCATAAAGGCGAGTGTTGGGGGAGATGGGAGTATCAATGGATTTTGAAGAGTTCATCCCATACTTCTCAAGCATTTCACGAATGTACTTCTGTTGGTGAATGCGCGTCCCATCTTTGAGTTGGGTGATTTGGAGTCCCAATAAGAAGTTGAGTTCTCCTATGAGGGACATCTCAAACTCACTTCTCATCAAATTCTTGAATTCCTCTACAAGTTTCATGTTAGTGCTTCCAAAGACTATGTCATCGACATAGACTTGGACAATCAAAACATCTTTAAGGACTTTCTTAAGGAATAGTGTTTTATCGATGTTACCTCGTGTGTATCCGTTGGCAAGAGAAAGGACGCAAACCTATCGTACCATGCACGAGGGGCTTGCTTGAGTCCATAGAGTGCCTTGTCCAAGAAATACACATGATCAGGGAGATCAGCGTCCTCAAATCCTGGAGGTTGAGCGACGTACACTTCTTCTTTAAGCTTGCCATTGAGGAAGGCCGTCTTGACGTCCATTTGAAAAAGCTTGAATCCCTTGTGAGTGGCGTAGGCAATGAGGAGGCGAATGGCTTCAATTCTAGCAACAGGAGCGAAGGTCTCATCATAGTCGATCCCTTCCTCTTGCCTATAGCCTTGAGCCACAAGCCTTGCTTTGTTTCTTGATACGCGTCCACTCTCATCAAGCTTGTTCCTATAGACCCACCTCGTCCCTATTATATTTTTGTTTCTAGGACGAGGGACGAGGGTCCACACCTTGTTCCTTTCAATCTGATTAAGTTCTTCTTGCATGGCTTGAATCCAATCAACATCCTGGAGAGCTTCCTTTATGTTCTTAGGTTCAACTAAGGACACGAAGGCGTTAAAGGCACAGAATGCTATGTTGGCGTTAAGGGACTGATTCACAGCTGATCTTGTTTGAACTCCTTTTGACATATCTGAGATTATTTGATCTGTGGAATGAAGTCTTGAAAGGTTGGATCCCCTATGCGTAGTGTCTCTTGAAGGAGTACACCTAGGGTCCGTCCAATCGGACTCATCAGAGTCAAAGCCGTCATCTTCATTGGTTGGCTCAGTGTGTTCCCCCTCAGCTGGAGCGTCTACACTATGCCTTTCTCCTTGTTGACTTGACTCACCGGCATCTACTTGGCTCAACGACCAAGTTTGAGAAGGCTCTTGTTGTTCACAAGGGACTCCCATTGAAACCTCATCGCGAGATTCAGGGGCGTTCCTAGGAACATTATATTTGTCGGAGGAGCCTCTTGGTTCTTCCTCATCATCTTCATCATCGTCCCTTGGACAGGAGCGACATGCCTTTGATCAGTCCGGGATCGGAGGGTCTCACAATTTTAAATTTATAAAACCGAACCTCACTTGTAGTAAAGAGGTAGGGTGTCGAACACATGGGAGTTCGTGCGTCGAGAATACCCGAAAAGACTAAAAAGAGGAGAAAAATAAAGACAAACGAAGGAAAACAAGCAAGATCTCCTCGGACCGACACAGGGTCACTTCGGTCCGAGGTAGGATCGAGGTCAATTTGCACGGGACCGACATAGAGCAAATCGGGCCCGATGTACTGGGGATCTCGGTCTTGAACAATTAGTAGATCGGTCTTGGGTTTTTGGGTTCCTCCCCCAACTAGACTTGAGTAATTCCACCTCAATTCAACCAATAAGTGTTGATCCTTGTGAGATCGAGGTTACCCACCTTCGATCTCTCCACTCTACACTTCGACCCAAGGGAGTTTCCACTCTCCTTCGATGTTAGGTCTAGTAATTGGTGAGAGATGCTCCCGCTTACTCTTACCAACCACAATCCCTATGTCCCTTGTTCCCACAAGAGAATTGAAGCTTAGTGTAGAGAGGATTCCTAGATCAAGCACTCAAAGGCTATGGAATTGGGGTTTTCTACCCAAATCTAGCTAGGGGGATTCCCCCATAGCCCAAGACTATGGAATCTACTCCATGTGGTAAGAGAAAAGCATAAACAAAATGGAAATCAAGCAAATCTCAATCAACATCATCCAATCAAACTCCAATTGCATTCAAATTCAAAGATGTCTACAAAATCCAAGTTCAAATCTACTTGACCTAAGCAAAACAAAGTAGAAAACTCACAAATCTCCCTCTCTAGGCCAACGATCTCCCCTTCTCTTCCTTCTTCCTTCTTCTCCTTGCTCTCCAAGTCTTCCTTGAGCCTTTGAGAGTGAAATTGGGTTTGGTGTGTGTGTCCCCCTCGTCTCCCTCACACTCCACACCTTGATTTGATCAATAATCACCTCTCTTAACCTTCTTCATGGATTGGGGACCAAGGAATCCCAATTTAGAAAGGGGAAAATGTGGAAAGTTGCTAAAAATATGCCTTCGGGAACAATTCTCACAATCGCCGACTTGGACCGACACGGGTTGACGTCGGGCCCGACGTTGGGAACGTCGGTCCTGGCTCTGGTTGCTCGATCTCGGGCCCGATGTGGTGTACTTCGATCTAGGGCCTCGATCCTTGTCTTCTTGCTTGGTTTCCTTTGGTTCCACTTCATTCTTAGCTTGGCTCTTGTACTCCTTGACTTTGCTCCTTCATTAGCTCCTCGAAATGGTCCTCATTCTTGCCATTTTACCTACAAAAATAAACAAACTCGCATAGTTTCCGACTCTTGAAGAAAACCGGGAACTAAGCTAGTAAGGAAACAAAACTAACAAAGAAGAGAATGAAAAACACATATTTACAAGGGAAATCAACTACTAAAACACCTCCAAAATGAGAGACATCAGAATACCCCATACTTAAACTTGCTTGTCCTCAAGCAATAACAATGTAAGCAAGACCGAAGCACAATCTTAAAGTAAAGCCTCATATGAAAATACAATTAAGCACAAGTGATAGATATGCTAGCAAGATTACATCATCACACATGATCAAGTGTTCAAGGAAACAAAGTCAAATGCAACGAAGCCTCATTTTAGGGATATAGAAATGTGTATCACTCATCATGTGTTTAGGCTTAGCAATGAACACTCAAACTCAACAATCATGCAAGTAAAGACTTTACTATTGAAGCTAATATCACCAATTCCTCCACCTAGAGATGCCTATTACAATGCACACAAAGAATATGAACTTGGCTCAATGGAGATCCTCAAAGAGGTTCCATTCGGCCGGGTTGTAATGGGGCTTTTGGTATTTCTCAAGGTGGGAATCATTTTGGTCTTGTGGTGCTTACAATGGGGATTGAACTTTCTAGTCTCTCACCAACTTCACCAAATTATTCCACTTTTCACTTTCACTCTCCAAAAGACTTTGATTTTTTTTTTTCTTTCTTTTTCTCAACTTTCAACCCATACTTTTCTTAACATTCCACTTCATCTTTGAACTAAACTTTTTGTTGGATCTTTCTCACTTTTTCCACTAGGATCGGCTTGCACTATAACTCGGGCCTGATGTGCACTTTAACTCGTTCGGTGCCCTTTTTCTTACACTTAAGCACTTTGCTTTTAATCCACTACTTTTCCAACTTTTCTTTCCTTCTTCACAACAAAGATGCACTACCCACTTGGTTTATAACTCCATTTATTGCCCTTCACCAAAGAAGAATCTCAACTCTCCAAATATTCTTCCAAAACCACTCACTAGAGTCCAATCCCATAAGGGTCAAGTCATATAGGCTAGAAATCATATTTTTGAGGAGTTTCAAACAAAGGTCTAAGGCTAAAACGGGGCTACAAACAATGGTTTCTCTTCAAGGAAGGATATGGAACATTTTGTGACTAAATGAAATAAAGTTCAAATCAATGTGACAAAGCATAGAACAAATCTCATATTGGCCTTGGAAAATAGATAAACACCGCAATAGCAAGTTTTACTAAGCATGCATGAGCTAATCACACAAGAAAATGAGGGATATGCAATCATGAACAAACATCCCTAAAATGGCCAAAAATAATCTCACAAGGTTCACTCAAGCTTAGTTGCATCAAAACTCATCCTAGAACTCATGTGCTCAATAAAAACATGCAAGATATCATATCACATCAAAAACAACATCCATTAAGAGGCTAAACCATCCAAAAATATGCAAAGGACTTTACATGCTCACATCATCATTAGCCTTCATATGGACATTTAAGATGGGAATTCCTAGTCCAAAACAAAATCTTTTTGTTCTTTTTCACACAATTTTCGAATTTTTATGGATTTTTTTGCAAAATTTTTTCTCAAAAAACAAACTTCAAACAAACTCATCCATACATGCCATAAAATTCAATCATCATTCTCATACATCTCATGCCACAATCCAAAATGAAGCATCCCTTAAACAAGAAAAAAAAACACAAACAACCTACACATGGAACTAATGAGCTACTAACCCACCCCATGCTTAAAACTTTGATGTCCCCATCAAAACTCAAAAGTAAAGAGAAGAGTAGAGAAAACTCACAATTCCTTATTCTTGAATGGCTCGATGAGGCTTAATCCGCTAGGAGAAGAGCCCATGTGGCCCTTGCTTCTTCACTTGGGTCAATCTTATCATAGAACCTTTTCACTCGATGACCGTTTACCCGAAAAGTCCTTCCATCATCACCCATCAAATCTACCGCTCCTTGAGAGAGTATTTTGTGTACCACAAACGGTCCACTCCACTTCGTTCGAAGCTTGCCGGGAAAGAACCGAAGTCGTGCATTAAAGAGAAGAACCTTGTCCCTGACTTGGTAGGTTTTTGGGACCAATCTCCTATCATGCCATCTCTTAGTCTTCTCCTTATACACCTTCGCGTTTTCATAAGCCTTCAAACGCAACTCTCCCAACTCATGAAGGTCTAGAAGTCTCTTCTCTCCGGCTAGATTCACATCCCAATTCATCTCTTTGAGAGCCCATTTGGATTTGTGCTCCAATTCCACCGGGAGATGGCAAGCTTTGCCATAAACTAAGTTGAATGGTGTAGTCCCAAGAGGCGTCTTGTAGGCGGTCCTATAAGCCCATAGTGCATCATCAAGCTTAGATGACCAATCTTTCCTTGACTTAGACACCGTCTTCTCCAAAATGGCCTTGATTTGACGATTTGAGACTTCCACTAGACCACTTGTTTGAGGATGGTAAGGGGTAGCAACTCGGTGAGACACCCCATACTTAATCAACACATTCTTGAAGCATCTTTCAATGAAATGAGGGCCACCATCACTAATGAGAACTCTTGGCACGCCGAATCTAGAAAAGATGTTGCTCTTCAAGAACTTCATTACAACTCTTGCATCATTGGTCCTTGTTGGAATGGCTTCCACCCATTTAGAGACATAATCAACGGCCACCAAAATGTACTTGTACGGGCCCGACGTTGGGAAAGGTCCCATAAAGTCGATCCCCCATACATCAAAGAGCTCCACCTCTAGAATTCCGGTTTGCGGAGTCTCATTTCTCCTTGACAAATTCCCTTCTCTTTGGCACTCCTCACATCTCTTCACATACTCATGAACATCCTTGAACATGGTTGGCCAATAGAACCCACAATGAAGAATTTTTGGCCGTGGTTTTTGAACTCTTAACATGCCCTCCGGTTGGCAAAGAATGACAATGGCGAATGACACTTTCAACCTCCTCACTTGGAATGCACCGTCTATAGATTCTATCGCTCCCCTCCTTGTATAGGTACGGATCATCCCAATAATATTGCCAAGCATCATGTAAGAATTTCTTCCTAGCCGAGTAAGACAAATTTGGTGGGATCACTCCCCCTACAACAAAGTTAGCAAAATCCGCAAACCAAGGAGCGACCCTTCGTTTTGTGGATTCAATAGATAATAGACAAGTAGGAGGTGAAGATTTAATCAACTGAGGATGAGAAGGAATTGAAACCGAGTGAAGGATCTTACTTGATTTCATGGACCGACATTGCAAGGTATTGAGCCCGACATGTGTAGACATCGATCGAGTTGAACAAGTGCAAACCTCGTCTAGGACCGACGTTGCAGACCTCGGGTCCGAGGTACTGGGTACCTCGGTCCGACATTCCAGACCTCGGGCCCGACTTTCCAGTTCGGTCGATCCCTCCCTTCGTTCCTTCTTGCTACTCATTAGGCCTTCATCTGCCCTCATGTCATCTATTTCCACACCATCTCCCATTTCCTTCATGTACTCCATGGGCAACCGGGATAGATGATCGGCCACCAAATTCTCCGAGCCAACTTTATCTTTGATCTCATGGTCAAATTCTTGAAGAAGAAGCATCCATCTCAAAAGCCTCGGTTTTGCATCTTTCTTCTTCATGAGGTACTTGATTGCCGCATGATCCGTATAGACTACCACCTTAGACCCCACAAGATATGACCGGAATTTCTCAAATGCAAATACCACCGCTAGGAATTCCTTTTCCGTAGTTGTGTATTTACATTGAGTTTCATCCAAAGTTTTACTTGCATAGTAGATGGCATGCAACTTTCCCTCCTTTCTTTGCCCAAGAACGGTTCCCACGGCAAAATCACTAGCATCACACATCACTTCGAAAGGAAGATTCCAATCGGGTGACGCCATGATGGGTGCTGAAACCAAAGCATCTCTCAACCTACAAAAAGCACTCATGCAATCCTCGGAAAATTCGAAGGGAACATCCTTCATCAAGAGGTTAGACAATGGTTTTGAGATTTTAGAGAAATCTTTGATGAAGCGTCTATAAAAGCCCGCATGACCTAAGAAAATCCTAACATCACGCACACAAGTAGGTGGGGGAAGTTTCTCAATTATCTCAATCTTAGCCCTATCAACTTCTATTCCTCTACTAGAAATGAGATGTCCTAGGACTATTCCTTCCTTAACCATGAAATGACATTTTTCCCAATTAAGCACAAGGTTAGTCTCTTCACATCTAGCCAACACTCTATCCAAATTAGCCAAGCAAGCATCAAAAGAGGAGCCATAGACCGAAAAATCATCCATGAATACTTCTACTATTTCCTCTACCATGTCCGAGAAGATGGACATCATGCACCTTTGAAATGTTGCCGGAGCATTACACAAACCAAAAGGCATGCGTCTATAGGCGAACGTTCCATAGGGACATGTAAAAGTAGTCTTCTCTTGATCATCGGGGTGAATAGGGATTTGCCAAAATCCACTATACCCATCAAGGTAGCAAAAGTATTCATGTTGTGCTAATCTTTCAAGGACTTGGTCAATAAAAGGAAGGGGGAAATGATCCTTACGAGTACCACTATTTAACTTTCGGTAATCAATGCACATGCGCCATTTTGTAGTGGTTCTTGTAGGAATCATTTCTCCTTTCTCATTTTGCACTACGGTCAATCCACCTTTCTTAGGAACTACATGCACGGGACTAACATATTTGCTATCCGAAATTGGGAAGATGATTCCCGCATCCAACATCCTAAGTATCTCACTTTTAACCACTTCTTTCATATTAGGATTCAATCTTCTTTGTGGTTCAATAGTGGGTTTATGATTGTCCTCCATGTAAATCCTATGCATGCAAATTGATGGTGAGATTCCTTTAAGTTCCTCTAATGAATACCCTAAGGCCCCCCTATGCTTTCTTAAGACCGCTAACAACTTGGACTCTTCCTCATTATTCAAATTAGCATTCACAATTACGGGCAATGAAGAGTTAGGGCCAAGGAAGGCATACCTCAAGTCCTTTGGAAGCTCCTTTAGCACATGGGAAGGCTCCGGTGGTGCTTGGGTTTCCTCCGTTTCGGCTTTAAACACCTCCAAGTAAGACATCCCACTCTCTACCTTCTCGTCCTCTTCTTGATGAGCAATCACCCCTTCATTCTTCACTTCAACTCCATAGGGCGGTGGGATGGCTTTCAAGCTTCCTTGTGCTTGGCTTGTTGGATATAGCCTCCCATTGCACACCATTTGGAAGAAATTGAACCATCTTGGCTTCTATATGCACTGCTTCCCTTGAAGTTGGCTTGAAAGTGAAATCAAGCTCTACTCCTCCAAATTCGAGGGACAAGTGACCTTTCTTTACATCTATGACGGCTCCAACCGTAGCTAGGAATGGTCTCCCCAAGATGATAGGCTCTCCCGGTACTTCTAACATATCCACCATAACGAAGACTGTAGGTACATAGTGCCCCTCTATACACAATGGATAATCTTCCACCACTCCAATTGGCTCAATTGAAGTTCCGTCGGCTATGGTCAATCTCATGTTCACCGGAGCAATGAGTCCCATGGCGGTTGACTTCCATATAGTGTATGGTATAACACTTGTACTTGCTCCGAGGTCGCACAATGCTTGAAACTTCCTTGGTCCGATACCCACGGTGATGGCAAATCTTCCGGGATCACCAAACTTTTGAGGTAGCTCCAATATCTTCACCTCATCTTGCATCTCAACAATTGATCTCTTCTTACTCAAGATTTCCTTCAAGAACTTGGCATAAGATGGCATCTCACTTAAAGCATCGGTGAAAGGAATGGTAATGTTCAAGCCTTGCAAAAGGTTCAAGAACCACTTGAACTTGCCCTCAACAATCTCCTTGGGCTTCTTCATAGGATATGGAAGAGTAGTGCCACTTTGCTTCTTGCTTGGATCAACCTCCTTGGATCGATCTTTCTCCACATTTCCACCTTGGACCGACGTTGGAAGTACCTCGGGACCGACTTCAGGGACATCGGTCCCAGGGCAAAGACCATCTGGGCACGTCGGGCCGACTTCAGGGCAAGTCGGGCCCGAGTTGGGTTCAACCTCGGTCCACTCCAGGGGACTTCCTCCGTCTACAGGATCGACTTCTGGCAACGTCGGGCCCGAGTTGCTGGGAACCTCGGTCCGACTCTCTTCTCTTGATCTTGGGACTTGTGGCTCGGGTAAACTCCGCCCACTCCTTAATCCTATGGCTCGAACTTCGTTTTGTTGTTGTGGGGCACGGGGATTCTCCTCGGGTCGGTCCGGGAGTCTCCCTTCCTATCTTGGAAGTTGATTCGCCATGTGAACAATTTGGTTGTCCACTTGCCTTCTCCACACATCAAACTCCTTGAATTGGGAAGCCAAATCCTTGAACTCGCCTCTCATCTCTTGTGCCCATTGTGGATTTTGCTCATAGAACCCCGACGGTCGGTATGGTGGTTGTTGGGCTCTTGGCTCGTTGTTGTTGAAGTTGTTGTTGTAGCCACTAGCTTGCCCTTGGTTCCACCTTCCTCCATTGTTGAAATTGGATCTCCCTCCGAAATTTCTTTGGACATAATGAGCCTCCTCAATTTGTTCCGCCAACCGAACTTGGCGCTCATTTGGGCATTCTTGTGCTCCATGTTTCAAGGAACCACACTCTTCACATGCTCTTGTGGTTTGTTGGGCATAACTCATCTTCCTCCTCATTTTGTTCAATTCATCCTCCAAGAATTGGATCTTCACATCTTTGTCCACCTCTTCACTTTTGGGATCGTAGAGCTTCTTCGGACCTTCTTCATGGACTCTAGCTTCCTTGCTCACGTTGCTCGCCCCATACATCGCCTCATAATCCGAGAGTTTGTCCAACAACTCCCACGCTTGTTCCGGTTGCAAGTCAATGAACCCACAATCGGTATGGAGGTTCAATTTATCCTTCGTGGCGGTGTTGATCCCTTGGAAGAAGATGTCTTGAAGGACATAGGGTTGTTGTCCATGTGTCGGACACGCCCTCAACATCTCTTTGAATCTATCCCACGCCTCGAAAAGTGGCTCATGAGCTCCTTGTTGGTAACTAGCAATCTTCCTTCTAAGCTCCGTCGTCTTGGTGGGCGGGAAGAACTTCATCAAGAACGCTTCATTTAGGACCCTCCATGATGTGATGGATCGAGGTGCTTGACTTTCCAACCAATGCAAAGCCTTGCCTCCCAAAGACCACTTGAAGGCTTTGAGTAGCACATACTCAAGCGTCTCATCGTCCGTGGAAATGGTCTCACAAAGGTCCTTGAATTGCTTCACATGCTCGATCGGACACTCATTCGGCCTCCCTTGGAATTTCTCTCTCTTGATGAGTGAGATAAATTGAGTTTTTATCTCAAAATTCCTTGACACCTCCGGCAAGACAATGGCCGGCTCCGGGACCTTCAACTCCGGATGCATGTATTGTCTAGCATTCCGGGGTTGAGTGTTGATTTGGGCCTCCAACCTTATCCTTTGCTCCCTCTCTCTACGGGACTCGGCATCTCGGTTTGCCATCTCAATTTGCATTCGAGCCATGTCGGCTCTCATCCTCTCGAACTCCTCATCTCGGGCTTGGTCTGCCATCCTCTTCTTCTTACGGGCTTGCCTTAGAATACTCTTCGGGTCACACACAAAGTCGAGCTCAAAGGTTCCTCGGACGGAACTAGCTCTCATGCACCTACAACCAAAGACACAAACAAAAACCAAATCAAAACAAACAAGGGGTTTGGGCTAGTCCCTCACCCAAATCACTACCAAAATCAAAGACTCAACAAAAGATGGGTACCTCGAACAAGTAGAACTCTCCGGCAACGGCGCCAAAAATTCTGATCGGTCCGGGATCAAAGGGTCTCACAATTTTAAATTTATAAAACCGAACCTCACTTGTAGTAAAGAGGTAGGGTGTCGAACACACGGGAGTTCGTGCGTCGAGAATACCCGAAAAGACTAAAAAGAGGAGAAAAATAAAGACAAACGAAGGAAAATAAGCAAGATCTCCTCGGACCGACACAGGGTCACTTCGGTCCGAGGTAGGATCGAGGTCAATTTGCACGGGACCGACGTAGAGCAAGTCGGGCCCGATGTACTGGGGATCTCGGTCTTGAACAATTAGTAGATCGGTCTTGGGTAATTCCACCTCAATTCAACCAATAAGTGTTGATCCTTGTGAGATCGAGGTTACCCACCTTCGATCTCTCCACTCTACACTTCGACCCAAGGGAGTTTCCACTCTCCTTCGATGTTAGGTCTAGTAATTGGTGAGAGATGCTCCCGCTTACTCTTACCAACCACAATCCCTATGTCCCTTGTTCCCACAAGAGAATTGAAGCTTAGTGTAGAGAGGATTCCTAGATCAAGCACTCAAAGGCTATGGAATTGGGGTTTTCTACCCAAATCTAGCTAGGGGGATTCCCCCATAGCCCAAGACTATGAAATCTACTCCATGTGGTAAGAGAAAAGCATAAACAAAATGGAAATCAAGCAAATCTCAATCAACATCATCCAATCAAACTCCAATTGCATTCAAATTCAAAGATGTCTACAAAATCCAAGTTCAAATCTACTTGACCTAAGCAAAACAAAGTAGAAAACTCACAAATCTCCCTCTCTAGGCCAATGATCTCCCCTTCTCTTCCTTCTTCCTTCTTCTCCTTGCTCTCCAAGTCTTCCTTGAGCCTTTGAGAGTGAAATTGGGTTTGGTGTGTGTGTCCCCCTCGTCTCCCTCACACTCCACACCTTGATTTGATCAATAATCACCTCTCTTAACCTTCTTCATGGATTGGGGACCAAGGAATCCCAATTTAGAAAGGGGCAAATGTGAAAAGTTGCTAAAAATATGCCTTGGGGAACAATTCTCACAATCGCCGACTTGGACCGACACGGGTTGACGTCGGGCCCGACGTTGGGAACGTCGGTCCTGGCTCTGGTTGCTCGATCTCGGGCCCGATGTGGTGTACTTCGATCTAGGGCCTCGATCCTTGTCTTCTTCCTTGGTTTCCTTTGGTTCCACTTCATTCTTAGCTTGGCTCTTGTACTCCTTGACTTTGCTCCTTCATTAGCTCCTCGAAATGGTCCTCATTCTTGCCATTTTACCTACAAAAATAAACAAACTCGCATAGTTTCCGACTCTTGAAGAAAACCGGGAACTAAGCTAGTAAGGAAACAAAACTAACAAAGAAGAGAATGAAAAACACATATTTACAAGGGAAATCAACTACTAAAACACCTCCAAAATGACAGACATCAGCCTTCTTACTTGCTTCTTTCTTGTGAGAGGCATTTTCTTTGAACACCACATGGATACTTTCTTCAATATTAAGAGTTCGTTTGTTGAACACTCTATAGGCTTTGCTTGTGAGGGAGTATCCAAGGAATATTCCTTCATCACTCCTAGCATCAAATTTGCCAATGTTGTCTTTGCCGTTGTTGTGAATGAAGCATTTACACCCAAAGACTTTGAGGTGTGAAATGTTTGGCTTTCTTCCATTTAAGAGCTCATAGGACGTCTTTTTGAGCAAAGGACGAATCATAGCTCGATTGACGATGTAGGTTGCGGTGGCAACGGCTTCTGCCCAGAAGTGTTTGGGAACGCCGATAGCCAAGAGCATCGTCCTTGCCATGTCTTCCAGCGTCCTATTCTTTCCTTCAACAACACCGTTTTGCTGAGGAGTACGCGGAGAAGAGAAGTTGTGGGATACTCCTTGTTGGTCACAGAAGTCAAGGAACTCTGAGTGTTTGAACTCCGTTCCATGATCTGACCTTAGGGCTTTCAAGCTCGTCGCAAGTGCAACTTCTACTTGTTTGATGAAGATTTTGAACATCCCGAAAGCATCTTCTTTTGACACCAAGAAGAGAACCCAAGTGAATCTGGAAAAATCATCAACAATGACATACATGTACCTTTTTCCACCATAGCTTTGAGTTTGCATGGGTCCGCACAGATCCATGTGAAGCAGTTCCAATGGCTTCTTTGTGCTCACTTCATTTTTGGATTTAAAGGATGATCTTGTCTGCTTCCCTTTGATGCATGCTTCACATTGCTCAATTTGCTCAGGATTAATTCGGCGAAGTCCTCTTACAAGATCCTTTTGATGAAGTTTGAAGATTGTACTCGGCCCCGCATGTCCAAGACGTCGATGCCAGAGATCAGCGTCCACAGCAGAGACGGATAAGCACAACTTGGAAGCAGGCTTGAACCTTTGATTGAAGACGTAGACATTGTTTTCACGCGTCCCTTTGAGAATGACTTGATTTGTTTTCTTGTTGATGACCAGGCACTCCTTAGAGTCAAATGTGACTAGGTTTTCACCTTGATCACATATTTGGGAAACACTGAGGAGATTGAAGCCTAGTCCTTCAACAAGGCTGACTTTGGACGCACTGATGGATTGATTTAACTTTGCGGTGCCCGTCCCTTGTATTTTTCCATTGCCCTTATTGCCAAACGAGACAGTTCCTCCCGTGGCGTTTGATTTGATAGAAGTGAGATGGATCTGGCTTCCCGTCATATGATTTGAAGCTCCACTATCGATGATCCATGGGCTTCCCCTCACTTCCACCTGAAAAGAATAGTTAGTCCTTTGCGACCCAGGCAAGGTGGCCCCTACCTGGTTCGTTACAAGGGTAAAACTTCTTCATAGGCAAATGATCACAGACATTCACATCATTTGATCTTCTAGCATGCGTCCTAGGAGATCGAGTTTTAGCATTTGACATACTAGCATGCATCCTATTAGCAACGTTAGACTTGGCATTCTCATGAACATTTCTAGCCTTTCTTCCACTTTCAAGATCTTGTTTCAGCTTAAGACACTCGTATTGGTAGTGACCTCCTTTGCCACAATGCCAGCACGTCCTATAGTAGTTTCCAAGATAGTACTTTTTGTTAGGACATTGAATTCTATTTTCTTTCATTTTCTCAGGGTCCACTACCTTAGATCCTTTTCCCTTAGCAATATTCTTGTAAATTTTGTGACTGACAGAATCTGTGTAGTAGTCATTTTTCCCTTTCTCACCACTCTCAAGAACTCTTATGCGTTCTTCCAGATTTTTTGTCTTTTCCCTCTCAAGCTCTAGTTCAGTCGTCTTGCTGGCCTCAAAGTCACTTGAGAGGGAGTTCTTTGATCCTGATTCATACCCTAGTCCTTTCCTGGCTGGAACAAAGACTATTGGATTCATAATTTCAGTTATTGGACTCTTTCCTAGAACTTTGACCTCGTCCCTAAGACTTGCGTTTTCTAGTGTTAAGCACACAATCTGACTTTTAAGGGACTTGACTTCTTCCTGAGAGGACTTCAATTGAAAAGACATGGTACTACAATTTTCACATTCCACAATAATATTTTCAGATTCAATTTCCTCAAAACTTTGTTTCATGGCATAACTTTCTTGCATGATTTGAGTGATCAACTTAATGAGCTTTGGTTTTGAACATTTTTCAAGAGAATTTAGCATGGATTCATGGGTTACCTCTTGCTCAGTTTCAGAGACATCCTTTGGGGCGTCTTCCATAGCCATATAAGCCACTTGATTTTCTAGCTCTTCATCACTTGAGTCAAGGTCGTCCCATGCGCCATCAAATGCACCAACCAGCGCCTTTTCCTTCATTTCCTTTGATGATAGTCCTATGGTACACTTCTTGGCCATATGTCCCTTTCTGTTGCATTTGTAGCACACTATCTCTTTCATTTCTGCCTCTGAAGGCTTGCGATTTTCCTTTTTGTAAGGCATCTTTATCCTTGGGACTTTGCCTCTTTTGTACCATGCACGAAGAGTTTTATGCAACAATGCTAGCTCATCTTCCTCAGAAATTTGTTCTTCCGTCTTTCCCTTGCATTCTATTGAAGCCTGAAGACGAAGTTTTTCTTGGTGTTCTTGAGTTTTGGCTTCTAGCATAGAGTTCAACTCTCTTTGCCTCTGGTAGTATTGCTTATATTCTGGCGTCCTAGCCGCGAGAGTTAGCGCCAGCTCATTTGGAGAACTCTTTCCCATCTCTGGAAAATGTTGGTTTCTTCTTGCTTCGTACCCTTTGAGTTTTCCATAGATTTCCTCCATGGATAGTCCTTTGTTGGCATGATTCTCCTTGAACGTCAACCTATCGAAGTTCCATGGTCCCGTGAGTCCATCTATTAGGACTTGAACCTTCTACCTTTGAGTGATTTCCGTTTCTTTGACACCCAATTGTTTCAACTTTGTCACAAGAGCCTCGAAACGGAAGGAATAGTCGGTGATGGTCTCATTTGGGAACATCTTGAATTTATAGAAATCCCTTTTTGCTTCCAGCTGGACATCTTCTTTCATCTCAGGCGTCCCAACATGATATTTCTCCAGGGCTTCCCATTGAAGCTTAGCAGTTGGGAGATTGCTCACACGGGTGGCGTCCCTTTCACATAGGGACGTCTGTAAGAAACAGATGGCCTTTGCATTTGCTTCCATAAGCTTGAACTCCTCAGGACCCCAATCTGCTTCCTTGTCCTTCTTTGCAGCAGGGACTTCGAGGTCACCATTCTTGATCACTAGCCAGCACTGGTAGTTTTGACTACGCACAAAGCATTCGAATCTTGTCTTCCACCGACTAAAGTTTCCATCGGTGAGGTGAGGAGGGTTTGAAATCGAGATACCTATGGGTTCCATCTCCATGATTCCTGCAACTCAAACTTAATCTAGAGCGCCTGCTCTGATACCAATTGTTGGATCGTAAGTCTGTTAGTGAAGGCGTCCTTAACTGGGTTAAGGGCATCCTTATATGCAGCGGAAATTAGACTTAACAGGAAATGCAATGAGATATTGAACACGAGTATTTATAGAGGAACCCCACTAAGACCAACTAGTCTTATGGGTAAACCTCTACCTCCGCTTGGAGGATTTTCAATAGCCGTTCCTTATCTTATTAGGAGAGAGTCCTTACAACTTAGGCGAGTCGTTACACTTCTCTGAGCTAAGCGTCCGTCCTTAGTCTCACTAGTAACACTCCTTTCCACCTAACAGGTAACCTAACTCTCTTAGCTTATAAGGAAGCTGTCACTCACGTCTCTCTCGGTCCGTTGAGAGAGACAAACTACAACTCTAACTATTTTGTGGTTTGTTTTAGATTTGATGTGGTTGGACTTTCTTTCTCTTGCTTCAAGATCACTTGATCTTCTTGATCTTCGTTCTTGTTCTTGAGTGCTTTGGAAGAGCTTGAGAGAAAGTCTTCAAAGTCCACACCGCTATGCATACCCTTGAGGGGGTATTTATAGCGGAAGTGGTTCTTGTCCTCTAGCGTCCTCTAAGGCTTTGCAGGATCCTTGATCTTCCATCAACGGTGCGATGAACCTCTTGAGGAAGTCAACTTTGTTGACGCTTGGGGAGCCTCCGCGTGGATAGGGGACCATCGCTGGGAAAGCGACATCTTTGGAATTGTCTACACGTGCCCAGACAAGGGAAGCTTCCTTCTGAGGACTATGGCCGAGTATGATGTAATCATGTTGGGGCGGCCTTGATTTGAATTTGAACTTCATCCGTATTTTGGCACGCGTCCCTTCTTGATGAGGACGCCATCCCATCTGCGCATGGACTTCGCCAATTACTTTCAGTGCTTGAAGTTCTGATGAAGTGCAACCCTACAGAGTTAGGGACGACCTTGCACTTGTTGTCATTTTCTCTCATTTGCGTCCGTTGGGCTTACCTGAGATCAACACTTGGACAACTTATTAAATACATTTGAGTTTGTCATTATCAAAACAAGGGACGATTATTATTGGTTTAGATATTAATGACTTGCGTCCTTAATATTGTCCCAACATGATCCTTGTTCCATAGAAAACATCTATTTAGTTCATCTAATTCCTTATGGACATGTGCTGGGAGCATAAAAGTTTGCATTGTATAGTATGGCTTTGTGGCTAGGTTTGATCGTATTAAAGTAGTTCGGCCTTCTTAGGATAGGTTATTCGCTTTCCACTTTGTTAGTTGTATTTTAGATTTTCCGACTGTTTCTGCAAATGTGTCTTTGCTTACTTTTCCGCTTATTATTGGACAACCAAGGTATTTCTCAAGATTAGTCATCGTTGTAATACATAACACTTGTTGTATTCTCTGCTTTTGCACATTATCCACATTTTTTGATGTTTGGAAGGCTGATTTATGGTAGTTCACTTTTTGTCTTGATATTGCGCAACATTCTTCAATAGTTTGCTTCACTAGTGTACATGTGATGCGTCCTTGCCCCTCGTGGTCGACAAGAACACGAATGTCCCGATCGAGATCGTAGGCGTAAGTGCGTTTCTCGTGATTGAGTGATGAATTGATGAAAGTAACAACGATGCGGAAGTGATTGATGATGTTCGTTATTGAAACGAACGAAGGGTTAATGCAACGGGATCCCGAGAGGAGTAACTCAACTTGACTTTAAGGATTTCAACATTGCATAAATTGTAAAGAAGCAAAATACAAGAGTTTTGTAGAGGGGGGTCGACCCTCTTGGGTTTCCAAAGAAAACAAGCTATCAAATCATATAGATAGGATTTATTACAAAAATTCCTAAAAATAAAAATATGGAATTAAAGAAGCAAGCTATCTATTATTAAGTCAAATAATTATCCTAAAATAATAACTTGACTTAAAATAATAACTTAACTAAGGATAGGCGGTTCGAAAGGAATTCGAAACCGGAGTCGCGCGCGGATGTCCGCCAGAGGGGGTCGCGGCCGACCATGGCTAGGTCGGGGCCGACCTAGATCAGCTTGGTGGATATTCTCTAGAATAGTTCGCGGACGACCCGGATGGGGTCCGGGCCGACCCTTCTGGGCAGGGTTCCGAGCTTGCTGAGGTCGAGGCCGAGCTCAGCTGAGTGGAGACGTTAATCTATCTTGAGACGTCCGAAGAGCCTTGAGATCGGGAGACTCGGGCCACTAAAGATTGAGTGGCTTGGGCAATGCTCTTGGCTCGACTCCTTGTGATAGGACCCTTGGACTTAAGTTGGAGAGCGTCTTCTTCTTCTATGGCCGACATGGTGGGCAGGGTCGCATCATCCTCCCCCTCTTGGCTTGGAAACGTCCCCGTTTCCTCAAAACCGAATGGAGGCTCGATGTACGGTTTCAAGTCAGCCACATTGATGGTAGGATGGATCCCATAAGACTTTGGTAGCTCGAGTTGATAAGCGTTGTTGCCAATGCGTCTCAACACTTTGAATGGGCCATCTCCTCTTGGATCAAGCTTGGTCTTCCTCTTGGATGGAAAGCGTTCTTTCTTGAGGTGCATCCAAACGAGATCCCCGAGCTCAAAGATTAAATCCTTCCGGTTCTTGTTGTTCTGAGCACGCAATTGTTCCGCACGCCATTCAAGTTGGATTTTGGTGCGCTTATGCAAGCTGCGAACATGATCGGCTCGAGCGGCTCCTCCGGAGTGTTCTCCATCCTTGAGCGGGCGTGGCACCAAGTCTAGGGGCATGTGTCGACTCAGCCCGTAGACAACCTCAAATGGACTCTTCTTTGTCGCCGAATGCCTGGATCTATTATAAGAAAACTCGACAAAATAAAGTAAGTCCTCCCACCGCCGTGGGTTGGTCTTGAGCACGGCTCGTAAGAGCGCGCCCCTAAGGTGCGGTTGGTCACTTCAGTTTGACCATCCGTTTGGGGATGATAAGAGGTAGAGAAAAGGAGATGAGTACCTAGTTTGTTCCATAGGGTTCTCCAAAAATAAGCTACAAACTTGGTATCCCTATCACTAATGATAGTTTTAGGAATACCATGTAGTTTTACCACATGATCAAAGAACAAAGTTGCAATTTCTTGCGCATTGTTGGTTCCTTTACATGCAATAAAGTGAGCCATTTTGGAGAATCTATCAACAACTAAAAAGATAGAATCCTTACCTCTCTTAGTTGTTGGCAGCCCGGTGATGAAGTCCATGCTCAAATCCTCCCAAGGTGATGAAGGAATCGGCAATGGTGTGTAGAGGCCGTTGGGTGCCAAACATGCATTCGCCTTGTTGCACACAACACATGCCTTGCAAAACTTGTGAACATCTCTTGGAAGGTGAGGCCAAAATAAGTTCTCTCGTAGCATGGCAATCGTCTTTTGTGATCCAAAGTGCGAAAGGCCCTCATGTGCTTCCTGTATCAACAAAGCATGAATAGAAGAAGAGGGAATGCAACGCTTTCCTCTCCGGTATAAGTTGCCATTGTCAAGAAAATAGTCATCATGCACACACTTAGAAGACAAGTTTTCAATAATAGGACCAAAAAATGTGTCATTCTTATACAAGTCCTTAATTAAAGAAAAACCCATAACTTTAGCTTACACATGAGTAAGAAGCACATACCTTCGGGATAAAGTGTCGGCGATGACATTATCCTTACCTTTCTTATGCGCAATTACATAAGGAAAGGTCTCCATGAACTCGACCCATCTCGCATGCCACCTATTCAATGTCGTTTCGCTCTTAAGGTAGGTGAGCGCGCTATGGTCGGTGTGGATGACAAACTCACTCGGCCACAAGTAATGTCGCCAAGTTTGTATGCACCGAATCAGGGCATGCAACTCCTTATCATAGGTGGGGTAGTTGAGGGCGGCACCCGTGAGCTTCTCGCTGAAATAAGCTACCGGACGCTTCTCTTGCATCAAGACTCCACCTATGCCAAAGTCGTTGGCGTCACACTCAATCTCGAACCTCCTTGAAAAGTCCGGGAGTTGAAGAAGTGGCGCATTGCACAAGGCACGCTTAAGAGCTTGAAAAGCGTGCTCATGCTCGTCTCTCCACTTGATGGTGGTTGCTTTCTTGGTGAGGTTGTGGAGTGGGGCGGCAATGGAGGAGAAGTCCCTAACAAAGCGCCGGTAGAAACCTGGAAGACCCAGAAAACTACGGACCATAGTGGGGTTAGTAGGTGTGGGCCAATCTTGGATTGCCCGAATTTTCTCCTCGTCAACTCTCAAGCCATCTTTGGACACGACAAAACCCAAGAAGTTACTCGTATCGCTGCAAAAAATACACTTGGCAAGGTTGGCATATAGTTTCTCACGCCTCAAACACTCGAGGACGGCTCGTAGGTGTTGGGCATGATCGGTTAGTGAGCTAGAGTAAATCAAGATGTCATCAAAGTACACAACAACAAACTTTCCAATAAAATCACGTAAGACATGATTCATTAAACGCATGAAAGTTGAAGGTGCATTTGTTAATCCAAAAGGCATCACTAACTATTCATATAAGCCGTGCTTGGTCTTGAATGCCGTCTTCCACTCGTCCCCTTCTTGCATTCGGATTTGATGGTAGCCACTTTTGAGGTCTATTTTGAAAAATAGTTGCACCCCATGTAGCTCATCAAGCATGTCGTCCAAGCGTGGGATCGGGTGATGGTATTTGATGGTGATTTGGTTGATGGCGCGGCAATCGACACACATCCGCCAAGTTCCATCCTTTTTTGGCACATGAATGACCGGAACGACGCAAGGGCTAAGAGATTCCCTTACGTATCCTTTCTCCAAAAGTTCCTCCACTTGACGTTGTAGCTCGGCCGTCTCCTTAGGTGAGGTACGGTATGCGGATCGGTTTGGTAAAGGCGCACCCGGAATGAAGTCAATCCGATGCTCAATACCGCGAATGGGCGGCAAACCTATGTGGAGCTCGGAGGGCATAACATCCTGAAATTCCTTAAGAAGAGAAGATATGGTACTCGGCAATGCCAAGTCCGGGGGTGATGGAGAAGAGGGTGTAGAAGTAACCAAAGGAATAACTAAGAAGCAAGGGGATTTATCTCGAGTCATGGGCGCTACATCACGTTTTCGGGCCAAGAGCAGGCGCTTCTCGCAAGAGCCGAGAAGTGGTGGCTCGTTGTCAATGTGTATATGCTCGGACTTGAGTTGCTTCGGGTTCTACTTTTTGTGCTTGATGTGGATCGGAACTGAAGGTTTCGGAACCGAAACAGGGGGGGTCGGTGCCGAGGGTGCAAAGGGTCGGCGGCGACCTACGACAAAACCTAACTGTATGTTGTCGGGGGTCGCGGACGACCTAGTGGGGGTCGGTTGTGACCTTGGGGTAGTCGGGGCCGAGGTAGTGGAGGGTCGACTGCGACCTTCGACAGAGAGCGACGGACTTTTCTTGGTCTCCGGGGGGGTCGATGCCGAGGAAGGTGGGGGTCGGCTGCGACCTTCTACAGAGGGCGACGAACTAGTCTCCGACGATGCCTTTTCTTGTGCTTATTGAAGTCACTCTCGGTGTCTTGCAGCTTCATCCTGGATGATCTCATCAACATCCATAGGGTTAAGTGTCACGCGCTTCCCGTGCCAATTGAACATGAGGGTGTTCAAATAGCCATCGTGAAGTACGTGACGGTCATATTGCCACGGGCGGCCGAGAAGCAAGTGCGTCACGTCCATACCCGGGGCAACATCACAAAGTACCTCATCTTGATATGGACCAATTGAAAAAGATAGGAGTACTTGCCTTGTTACCCAATTGTTGGATGACACGGAAATCCATTGAAGCTTGTAAGGACATGGATGGGGCGTGGTCTTCAAGTTGAAGTGGCTAATGACCTTTTCATTCACAAAGTTCGCACATGAACCACTATCAACAATCACGCTCAAAGAAGTGTTTTGGACGATGCATCTCGTCCGGAAGAGATTATGGCGCTGGCCATTGTCCTTTCTATTGCTAGAAGTAAGGGCACGCATAGAAACATAGAGTCCAAGAGTGGCGACGCCATCGGTGTCCGGGGCGTCGACGTCGTACTCCTCGGAAGGCTCCTCCTCGGAATGCTCGGAGACGTCGTCCTCACTCACATAGGTATGATGCCCTACTAAGAGAATCTTCTTGGCATTTGGACAATCCCGTTGGAAGTGACCACGGCCACCACACTTGTGGCAAATAACGTCACGGCTACGCTCGCTACCGGGCGCCGCGGACGTTGGTGCCGATGATGGTGCCGAAGACTTGACGGGCTTGTCCCTAGAATCACGGCCTGTTTTGGAACTAGAAGAAGAGGAAGAATTAGTAGACAAACCGTATTGACTAGGGTTAGTTCCATACCGTTTTCGAATTGTCTTCTCTTCTTCAAGTTGTTGGTGTATAAGCATGGCCGTATGAATGACATCATCGGTATCACGGATGTTGAGAATCTCCAATTGCTTCCTAATTGGCCGGTTCAACCCCGTAATGAAGCGCGTCCTCAAAATGCTAGGGGCGATGTGGGAGTTGGCCCGGTTCTACAATTTCTCAAGATGAGTGAAAAATTGCTCGAGCGTCATTGAGCCTTGAGTCGCCTTAGCAATCTCGGTGCGCATGTGGTCCCTAAAATCCCGAGGTACATACTTCTTGGTCATGACGTGGACAAGTTGTTGCCACTCCACAATAGGAGGTTGGCCCCGACGATGACGATCCGAACAAGTCCGGTTCCACCAAGCTTGGGCGCCTTCCTCAAAGTGTAGCGCAACGACCTCCACCTTCTCGTGCTCCTCATATCCTAAAAATCTCAAAACGCCTTCTGTTTTCTGCAACCATTCAAGAAATTTAGGAGCATCGTATGTACCATCAAAAGAAGGAATTTTCATTTTCACCTCACGCCTCAAGTGGGCGTTGTTCCGCTGGGGTGCTTGCGGTGCATGTTGGTGACCCGGTACCGCACGGCGTGGCGCATGGCGCGGACCCGGTGCCGCACGGCGTGGCGCATGGCGCAGACCATGTTGCTTGGAGTGCAAGTTACCTTATTTTGGCTTTCAATGCACCGTTTTTTTTTGATCTTGTGAAGGTTACCTTATTTTGGCCGTTCTTCACTATTCTATTTTATTTTTTGTAAAAAAAAAAGCCGAACCCTAATGTAGCAGGGAAGTTGGCCGCGACCTATAGGGGTCGGGGACGACCTACGACGGACACAAAAAAAAATGAAAATAACAAGGAAAGAAAGTTCCGAACTTAAGAGTTTTCTTCACCTGCAAGATTCAAATTGTCAGAGACACGAATTCAATGTCAAGTAATGAAAATACTATGTTCGAGCAAGGATAGGGCTTTCATTTCAACTTAATGAATTCAAAGCAAAATTTCCGGGTAAAACCTAGATGGATGAACGGTGATATGGATCTAGGGTCGAAAATTTAGGATGCGGGAAAAAAAAAATTCCGTGTGGAGTAAGAGAAAAGTACTTACTAGACTCAAACGATCCTTGGCTCTGATGCCAGTTGAAGCGTCCTTGCCCCTCGTGGTCGACAAGAACACGAATGTCCCGATCGAGATAGTAAGCGTAAGTGCGTTTCTCGTGATTGAGTGATGAATTGATGAAAGTAACAACGATGCGGAAGCGATTGATGATGTTCGTTATTGGAACGAACGAAGGGTTGATGCAACGGGATCCCGAGAGAAGGAGTAACTCAACTTGACTTTAAGGATTTCAATATTGCATAAACTGTAAAGAACCAAAATACAAGAGTTTTATAGAGGGGGGTCGACCCTCTAGGGTTTCCAAAGAAAACAAGCAATCAAATCATATCTTTATCTATGGAAAGATATAGATAGGATTTATTACAAAAATTCCTAAAAATAAAAATATGGAATTAAAGAAGCAAGCTATCTATTATTAAGTCAAATATTTATCCTAAAATAATAACTTGACTTAAAAGAAAAGAAAATCTAACTAAGGATAGGCGGTTCGAAAGGAATTCAAAACCGAAGTCGCGCGCGGATGTCCGCCAGAGGGGGTCGCGGCCGACCATGGCTAGGTCGAGGCCGACCTAGATCAGCTTGGTGGATACTCTCTGGAATAGGTCGCGGACGACCCGGATGGGGTCGGGGCCGACCCTTCTAGGCAGGGTTCCGAGCTTGCTGAGGTCGAGGCCAAGCTCAGCTGAGTGGAGACGCTAATCAATCTTGAGACGTCCGAAGAGCCTTGAGATCGGGAGACTCGGGCCACTAAAGATTGAGTGGCTTGGGCGATGCTCTTGGCTCGACTCCTTGTTATAGGACCCTTGGACTTAAGTTGGAGAGCGTCTTGTTCTTCTATGGCCGACATGGTGGGCAGGGTCGCATCAATATGCATTTTGGGATGCTTTAGAAAAGATCATTATGTCGTCCGCAAAGGCCAGGAATGGAATCTTTGTTCCAGCTCTTACCATTGGGAATCCAATAAAGTTTCGAGTTGTGTTGCTTATTAGTTGTAGTTTTCTTGCAAGAATTTCTGCACCTAGGACGAAAAGGTATGGTGATAGAGGATCCCCTTATCTAAGGGCTTTTTCAGGGTAAAAGAGGTTTGTTGGTACATTGTTGACCAATACTGACATTGATATTGTGGTAACACATTCTTTTATCCATTCTATGAACTTACTACAAAATCCAAATTTTTCCATTACTGCAAAAAGAAAATTTCAATCAACCCTGTCATATGCTTTTTCCATATCGAGCTAGTTTAATTGCCACCCATCCTTCTTTTCCTTTCTTTCCTCGGAAGGAGTGGAATACTTCGTGTGCAATGAGAACATTATCTTGTATAGCTCTTTTATCCACAAAGGCACCTTGTAATGGATGGATTAGTTTGTTCATGATACCTTTTAATCGTACAGTTATGATTTTGGAGATGACTTTATGGATCGTAGAACACAAGCTGATAGGCCTATAGTGGTTTGTAGATTCAGGGTTATCTTTTTTCGGTATCAGTGTGATAAAAGTATGGTTAATTTGTTTGAGCATCTTTCCAGAATGGAAGAAGCTTTTGAGTGCCTTGGTTACCGCTGGTCCAATAATATCCCAATACTTTTTATAGAAGCCGGATGACATGCCATCTGGTCCTGGAGATTTATCAGAGCCAATTTGCATGATAGCTTCCTTAATTTCTACATTAGTTGTAGTTTGCCAGGTTGTCATTGTCCTTAATTGTAACTTCTGATGAAATGAGATTTAGGTATTGTTGAAGTAGTGTAAAGTTAATCTGTTCATTTTTTAATCTATTCTTGAAGTCTTTTTGTATTTCTTCCCGAATGTTCATTTCTCCTACGATTTGGGTTCCATTGCTAGTTCTTATTTCTCTAATTGCTTTTTTATTACGCCTTCCATTTGCAATTTTATGGAAGTACCCAGCATTTGTATCTACTAATTTGACGTGTTTGGTTTTTGCTCGTTGTTTCCAATATGTTTTATGGTAGTTGAGTAAACTTTCTTTTTTGTTTATGATTCGGAGTTGTCGTTGTATCAGTGTCGGATCTGGGGATAGGTGAATTTGATCCTGGATTTTCATGAGGTCTTGTTCAATACACTTTAATTGTTCAAATATATTTCCAAAGGTCGATTTGTTCCATTTCTTTGCTTGGGCTTTCAGGAGTTGTGTTTTCTTTGCTAGTTGGAACATGTTGGATCTAGGGAAAGAAACGCGCCAAGATTGTTTGACAACGTTTCTAAAATCCTTTCTCTGCATCCACATCTTTTCAAATTTGAATGGAAGCGCCTTGTTAGCTTGTACATCATTTAGTTCAATAGCAATTTGACAGTGGTCTGATGTTGAGAAAGCATAGTTTTTTGTGGCTATTTTTGGGAACCACTGAACGATTTGGTTACTAACCAAGGTTCGATCCAGTTTTTCGTATATGTATCCACTTCTGTACGGTTTTTACGCCATGTAAACTTGTTTCCAACGGTCGGAATATCCATAAGGTCACACTCATTTTTGAATTTAATCAGCCTATTGAATCTAGTTGGGTCCGGCTCCACACCCCCTTTCTTCTCGCTGGGGTCTTGAATTTCATTTAGATCGCCTATAACTATAGTCGGGAGATTAACTAGCTTAATGGTGTTAGTGAGTTTGGTCCAAAACGCTTCTTTATCAGGCTCATTAGGTGGTGCGTAGGCTATAAATATCGCCACCACATTTTTGGAAGTTAAATTGGTGTATTTTAGAATTATGAATCGAGGTTCATGGATCATGGTTTCAATTAGCTCATTTGTTAGTTGGTGTGCTTTCTAAATAACCCCTATTCCTCCCGCTTTGCCATTTGCAGGGGACCAAATCATATTATCAAAACCCGCCTTTCTCCATTGACAATCATTCGGTGCCTTTTCCGTTTTGGTTTCTACAAATGTCATCAACTGTATTCGTTCTATTTTACAAAAAGAGTCTATCTCTGGCCAAAAGGATTTCCGGCCCATCCCTCGACAATTCCAAACAGAGATCTTCATCTAAATCCTTTTTGGTTTATTTTGTGGGCAAGGGGGTTTCCCGCGTGTTTCTTTCCTCTTGTTTTAATTTCAGATATTGAATTCTTGTTGTACAAAACGTAGCAGTATATCAACCTTCTATGATCAAGGGCATTCTCACAGAGTTTCTCAAGACAGTCCGTATACAGGTCTTTGTTAATTAAAAGGGATCGGATATTTTTCCAATTTACATAATGTTGATTCTCAAAATGCACAAAGTTGCTGCAACACATTGTATTGATAATGCTTACGTGTTCCTTTGGGTGAATTTTGTTTGGAATTCTGCGAGTTGGTCTTTTAATTGGTCTTTTAGTAGGCTTCAGTTTCGTTCTCAGCTCGTTCGTATATCCCTTATTACATCCTTGATTATCTTTTTGCTCATCCCTTTGTTTATTCCTGCATTTTTGTGCATTGTAACATGATTTCATCCAAAAAGATATGTACTCGAAAAGGTTGAGATTACAAAAGCATTTCCAAATCAAAACAGACATAGTATAGGTCACTTCCTTAACTTGATCATCTTTTCTTATTTCATCGTAGTTACACAACATAGTGTAATTGGGAACATTAGGATATTTTTCATCCAGTTCGGTCTTGGAAAAGAGGTAGTTATTTTTTCTCAAGAGAACAGCATGCAAACCACAAATTTTATAGTAACATGGATAGTTATTATCATAAAATCCATGCTGATAATCAGCTAACATATAAGGCCAAACATTACAAAGGAATACCCAAAGGTATCTATATTGCCAATCTTTTCCAGCTTTAGTCTTACTAGTTAAGCTACAACAAGTCATATAATTTAAGACACATTTTGTTCTAACTTCAGTCATGATTTGACCACCTAGGTAAAAAGAAACCAGGAGCAAGAACAAAGGTTCAGACCCCCTAGGTGATAATACCATCTCATTTATCAAAATGATAAGCTTCAAGAAAACTAAACCATAGTACTTGCATCGACAATCCAGGCTAATAAATCCAATTGTTCCTTTGCCATTATCCTGCCTTATTCTAGGAATATTCTTTGATATAAAATCAGGTTTATCAAGGACAAACCGGCTATACAACTCCTTAAGCTGCTCAGTGGTTTGCCATGAATGCATTTTACAAGACCTGCAAGTTAGTCCATAATCACGTTCTGGCTGAAATTTGATCATTTGAGTTGAATCAGCACATGATTTATTGCAATAAGTACCAATAACCATAAAGATCAAACCTAAGGATCGATTTTTGCAATACATCAAGGGAAGATTGTTAAAAGATAAGAGGCCATAATATTTATCGTAGGATTTCATTTCATCATAACCAACAAACAAAGGAGGTGCTTGTCTAGAGATATCGGTACATGTATAAGCAATTCTAAAATTCTCCTTTCGAAAAAGTTTGTTTCCTTGATCCTAGAGCGTTTGAATACAGAATGTGAATTAGACTGAGCAAACAGCAAAGAACATTTTCTTGTTCCAAAATTTCCATGTAACTTATGGCAATCCAAGATACACAAACTTTTTATCATTACTTCGTGGGTTGTAGTTACTTCTAACATAGGTAGATTTTCATATGCTCTCTTGAACATTAAACAATAGACATAAGTATCATTGCTAATCAATCTTTTACATAACATTACTAGAGATATCAGATTGATTGATTCTATGCATGGACATAGCTCTATGGAGCAATAACACAGGTGTATCGAGCCAGGACTGCAATATGTTAGAGTCCACATTATCGATACCTTGATCATGTACACCAATATTCCAATTATTATTTCCCGCAAGTGGTCATGACTAACCAAGTTACTGCCTTGCTCGCACAAACAGATCTTCATTAAGTTCAAAGTATGAGAACTAGTGTTGTTCATGTTTGTTCCACTTCCACTATTTAAGGTTTTCTCAACCATAGTGGGGTTTGGGTCACAATGTGTAGTGTCAAGAACACAATGGTCTTGTTCAACAACAGTTTGTTCAATAAAAGGGTTTCCTGAAGAGACGGGGTCACGTATAAGTTTCTTATCAGGATAGCAAACAAGGTTCATGCTCAAAGAAATCATTCCATACGGTACCATATATAAACCGGTTATGGGGGTTAGAATAAATCTACCTGGTTTTTGGCTTGATTGGTTTGGAGCTCTTTCACCCTGTTGTTCTGTGGCCATAGCCATCCTCCTCCTCATGGTAAGCTATACGAAAATTTCTTTCAATAAGCTCCTCTGCTCATCCTCTCCTCTTTCCTTGTTGCGGACTTGGTTGTTGAGGAGAGCCACCATCAGCTGCCTCCTTCTCCACTTTGGACCATATGCCGTCCACTTTCCGTTCCGCCCTACAGGTGAGCCTGAAATTCCCCTAACCTCCTCTTTGAACTCTTGCTCCGAAAAGATCCCCAAATTTACTACGAAACCCTTGATGACCGACCTTCAATCGGACGCTATTCCGAGAAATAGCTTTCTTTTTATACCAATCTCGGCCTTTTCTTTCGCTTTACTTCATCTTTCGACCGAAGAAGCCCCGATCTTTCCTCAATTTGTTGGTACTCTTTCTTTTTGGAGTCGCCCTTTTAGGGTTGACGCCTTTCACACCGATCCACGAAATCGACAAGGTAATTAGATCTACAGTTGCATAGATCGGGATGAAATATTTTCTGTTTGAAATTTGGAGTATCAAGATTAGAGGGGCAAATTTTGTGGTTCTGGGGTTCCATTTTGTTCGGAGTTCAGTCGCCATAGCAAGGAGCAGGGAGTCGGTTTTGAAAAGGGAGATTTTTGGGGGTTAGGAGTCGCTGGCTTCGTCCTAAGAAAATTGACTTTATGCCTTTTGAATGTACTAGTCTATTTCGGTCATCTTCCGTTAAAGATTGCCCACTTGAGTTGTGTTACATTTAGGGCTGGGCACCGGTCCCGGACCGGACCGGGACCGGGAACTTGAAAAGTTGTGGACCGGGGACCGGACCGGGAAAATCCGGTCCGGTCCGGTCCCGGTCCGGTCTTGGACCGGATAGGACCGGATTGGACCGGGAACTCCCATTTTAAAAAAAAATATTTTTTTAAAAATAAAATATACTTTTTATATATAAAAACTTATATAATAATTAAAGAAATCACATATAATTAATGAAAAACAAAATATTATTAACTATATAATATAAATATAAAGCTTAAATATTAAAAATAAACTATATAGTATTAAAATTAACACAATTCATATTAATTTTTTTATAAAAAAAAATTCCCGGTCCGACCGGACCGGGACCGGGAACTCCCATTTTCGTGGACCGGGGACCGGACCGGGAACCTCCCGGTCCGGTCCCTGTCCGGTCCCTGTCCATGTCGGTCCGGTCCGGTCCAAAAATCCGGTCCGGACCGGATTTTGCCCACCCCTAGTTACATTTGATTGAACTAAAACTAATTTTGCATAAAAATATTGAATTTGTGCATTGATTTTTTTTATTAAATGATTTTCTTAGGATTATGAAAAGTGCAATAATTAGTAGAGGTACGAAGTTCATAAATTTGACAATTGAGTTTTAAACTATCTTGTTTATATCTAGATATTAAAATTAAATAATATAAATCTAGGTGGATTGAGTCCACACAACTTAAATTTTATTAAAATTGGTATGCATATATTAAAAAAAATTATTGTTCATGATGGTACTCACCATTTTTTGCTCGCTACCCATGTAGTTAATGATCCTCCTATTACCGCGTTAGGCGCCCACGTTTCACCCTCTTATCGCGACACCAAATAACCATTACCGTATTTCGACACTTGGCATCAAACCCATATGAAATTTGTCTCATATTTGCCACTTGTTACACATGTAAAAGAGGCCTAAGGGCCTATAAATTGAAGATTTAAGCTGATTTTCGGTGGACTTCGGTTCGGAATTCAGGCCGAAGGGTTGATACTTTTTCGTGTTCGATCTGCAAGATTGTTACAAAATCAATGAAAACACATTGTTCTTCCTTGAGTGATCAAATTCATATTTAATTAATGTTTTGATTTGGTCGGGAACCATGAGTTTCATACGTTATATGACACATTTCTCAAATTAAAGGATTTACTTGGTAAATTTTACAATTTATACTTTAGATAGTAATACTCTAAAGCGAGGTTGTAGTTATATTTAAGACGGCCAACAATCATATGTCATATGTAAGTTACGAATCGTTCCACTCGGCCCCTCCTTCCAAAGGATCCTAGATCTGACGCTAGTTGTTACTTGACTCACATGACATAATGTACAACTTGGATGTATAGTTTAAGTGGGAAAACAAAGACTGAATAAGAAAGTTGGATAGTTTATGTTGGAATGTTGTAAGCATAGGAACGCAAAGTGCAAAGTATGTTAGGTTGATGTTTTCTGACATTGTTTCTTCTTTTCAGTGGGCTGAATAAAAAAACTAGAATGTTATAAGCATGAGAGCATAGAGTGCAAAGTATGTTTGGGTGATGTTTTCTGACATTGTTTCTTGTTTGTATTCGAACGTTTTCCGTCAATGTGATTTGCATAATAAAAACGTTAATGTGATTTGCACAATAACCGTGTCTCTTTGGAAATGATTAAAGTTTTTCAAAAAATTGTGCTGTTGTGTTACTACTTGAACAGCGTGTTAAATTAGCGGATTGATGACTCCATTACATATATGAAACATTATAGGCACGAAATCATGCACAGATTCGTGTTTGATATAGATTTATAGTATCAAAATAACCCAGTAAAAAAATTGCATTCAGAATCCATAAACTGAATCGAGATTTCATATCAAATTTATATAGCTGAATAGAAACCTCAAAAAATCCACGGAAATCTATAAAAAATAAAACCAATTGAACTGAAGTGAAGATATGTAGTATTAAGCAACAAAATAAAGTCTATACAATTCTCACTATTCATCAAGCTACTATCTTTATAATGTTTATGTATCATCAAAAAAAAATGATCAATCTAACCTTCTTTAAAAAAATTCCCCAATCTTTAATCACTAATCTGTGATTAATGAGCCCCTCAAGAGTACAATTTGAAAAGAGAGTCGTCCTCCAGCGGCGGAAAGTTCAAATCGAGATCCAAAACCACTCTTCTTTTTCTTCTTCTAGACTTGTTGATGGATTCGTTTAGAACCGGAAACGCAGCGTTGGAGGCAGGTTCTTGAACTTTCTCAACCTCGACGTCGGCGCGCTTCCTCTTGAAAGACTACGCCATTGACTAGGGAAGAATGGATGGTTTTCCACAATATCTACAACAAATCTTGTATCTAAAGTCGACGCACACAACCTAAGACAAAGTAGCTGGATTTGGAAGTTAGACACCTTCCCAAAGGTAAAAAAACAACCTCCCTATTAAAGACATTGTGAATCACCAAGAACCAGTGGCGAACCCAGGAATTTACCCCAAATGACGCTAAATAGCTTAGTTTAAGTATAATTGTTAAAACAAGTTAGAAATTTGATAAATGTGTTAATAATTGGAACTTGGAGCCAACCCATAGTGGATTTCAGGAAATATTATTCACAAAAATCCATCTTTTTTTATTTAATTTAGCTAAAATTTAATATTTTTCACTAAACATGCATTTCACCATTTTTTTTCTTATAATTTTGACCAAAATAACTTCATTTCAATTAAGGTGTATGACTAATATGTTTATTTATATGTGTTTTTAATACTCCCTCCGTTTTAAAATAATTGTTCATAGACACACTTTTTATTATTTTACAACATTTATCTATTTCATATTTATTGTGATCTTTTTACATGTATACTCTGAATAATTAGTTTTATCATAATCATATACTTTTTTCCGTATTTCTTTATACTAATAAACAATTATACATTGATATGGGTAATATAGGAAAACAAATTATTTTTTAATATATATACAAATCTTATTTAGTCAATTATTTTAAAACGGAGGTAGGTATATATATAAATAAAAATTGTACAACCCCCCACTAGGCACCATATACGCCCGCCCCTGCCCAAAACTTAATGTTTTCATCCAAAAGGATACTCTAGATCGTCCTCCGTGAGGGAAAAATTTACTCCATCTGTTTCAAAAAACTTGACCCTTTGGAAACTTTATGTTACTTTAAAACACTTGTCAATTTCATATATTTTTCCACTTATTTCCAAGTTTGTCCCTCATAATTACCTATGATGTAATGATATCACCTATTTCCATGTTAGTCATGCTTTTTAGTTAGGAGTGATGTTGTTATAATTGTATAAGGATAGTTTAAGTATACATGAATAATTCTTAATACTAGGTGCGGGGCCCGTGCGATGCACGGGCTTTTGGGGGCAACATCTAGTCAACTGGTAGAGGTCGTATATGATTTGTCTTAGAAATAATATTAGGTACATGAATACAAACAATTTAGGTATTGGTCTTGTTTAAAGTCCTAGTGCACATTAATGAGCTTTCATTGTTTGGAGATCAATCACATAGGGCCCAAAACACGGGGAAAATGTATTCGTTTAAAATCCATATAAAACATTTAATAATATATGTATAAACTCGTTACAACAATTTTTTCTTAGTACCATTAAGTTATAGGGGTAATTAGAAATATCTCCAAAAGTGTATTTTAAATAGGGTTTACTATTGTCGTCCCATAGGAAGTTTTGGTAAAGATTGAGTAATTTAATCTTACTCAATCTTTATTAAAACTTTCCTCCAAGTTCTTAATAAAAATATAAACCAATCATGTATTATAAATTTTTCAAAATTTTGTGATTTTAAATAAATGATTTATTTTAGTTTCTCCCTAGGGTAAAATGAGAAAGTAAAAATTCTAAATATCAACCTGAAATCACTTATAAAAGATATCTTAGTTATTTATTACTTAAAAACCGAATATAAAGGTTTGAAATATCTTTGGCTTGGAATACAATTTTTCAGGTCTTATATATAGATAGAAAGATAGATAAATGTTAACATACTTATTAATTTCATGGTTATATAGATTGACAGATGTATATATACATGTTAAATTATTTAGCGATTTCATGGTTATTCCTTATCCAAACACCAAATGTTAAAGTTTAAACTTTTGATCGAGTTGATCTTTGTATTGAGGTAAAGTTTCTCAAATCTTATAGAAAGATACATCGATAGATAGATGTTATTGATGATATGTAAATAGATTTATTTGTTTTTTTAAATTCTTAAATGTGAGGATGGGGTAATAGGTGCCCCAAAATTTTCAATTTTATATGTTTGATATATTCATTTAATGGGAATTGATTGTCCAAATATATGGACATTTTACCATTTTGGTTATTGATTTTATCCTATTTTATGCTTTATAGATTCAATTTATTCATTTCACAACCCTTTATAGAAATCTTAAAACATAGAAGAAGGTTTAATAAACAAAATCAAGATGGCAAAACATAGTTGTGATAGAATTAATAAAGATATAAGTCGAATAAAAACTGAAGAATCAATAAGCCAAGCAACTGGGCACATTGAAGAACTACAGTGTAACATAAAATATCACACATTACCACAAAACCCACATTTTGTCTGACAATACAAATCTACCCATAAGTCATAAGGGTTTGATCTGAATGAGCTTTTTCTTTTTACCTCCCAAACAATGAAGCAATGTTTGATTGACACCCTTTTGGCCCCTTTTCATGTAAACCGAGGTGAAATTGATGGAGCCTTCAACATTGACAACGTACACCAGAAGACCTGAGGATCAGGTCATTCTTCTTGGCCTCTTTAACCATGTCTTCAACAACTTCTCTTCCATGGGTGGTAATACAATGACTTCCTGATGAGTGCTGCTTGTTCCTTTTGATAAAAAAACGACCTCGTTAGGTTGTTGAACATGGATGATAAGTGACCCATTGTGCCTGCACCACTAAACCATTTCATAAAGCTGATCTTGCAAGTGTTTTAAGAGGAGTGAGCAGAAACCATATACAGGCTGAAAGTGTTTTAAGAGAAGCTGACACGATAAAAATAAGATGGTTTTTGTATAACAGCTCTTGATTTATCTTCTCTGTTGGATAGACTGTCTTGGTACAGCCTATACATTTATCCGTCATTCCAACAAACATCATTGACGCCTTACTTGGTGGCTTCAACTTGATTCAGCACAATGAAGGTTATCAGAAGAAATCAAATCACAAAGAAATCAAATCTTTCCCAGATGATTATATATTTATACCTCACTGTCAATAGTCTTCTCAGGTTTGGCAAATTTGGGTGTGCCTGTAAGATTGATTTGAATGAAGACTCATCATAAGCTTATGTGGACTCCATTTTTTACATGCAAATATAGCAAGATCATGTGTTGTTTTGCATTACAGAATTATTTGTATGTATCTATCATAAATGAAGAACATATCTTGTAAATTGCCAAAGTTGTAATAGCCTAAATAAAGAGATACTTGATTTCGGATTTTCTATCTGTTATTTATGTTTCAAGGTTCTAACTGTTCATTTTAATCAACAAACTAAAACATGACATAGACTTTTTACCTTCAGCTTCCTGACAGATTCATAGAATTGTCTGTAAGCTTGGCGGTTTGTCTCAGAGTTGTCCAATCCAATTGAATCCAACCGCTTCCCAAAAGTAGCATTAGATTCATCAATGGTAGGGATTCCCCTTACAGGAGAGGCTATTGTTTTCTGCAGAACCAGTCAATTACAAAGCTGAGTTTAAAAAAAGTTGCTAACAAACCTAGTATACATAATTCATGGAAGCAGATCATTCCATACATGAGATTGAGAATTATAATCACGTCCAATTTCAAAGCTATATGCACCATCGGATAAATCAAAAGTGCTTCACAGAGCAAACAAATTAAAGGTAGGGACAGTATAAAGATCATATAAGATCTTTCTAATCGCAATGAAAGAGACATAAGCAGCAAATTTCCAATTAAACTCTTCATCACTCCAATTTCACACTAAAAATATTTGGAAACGCCAGATCGAAGCCCCAAATCACGAAACACGACATAAACAAAAGTCAAATCAAACACGATTGACGACCCTGGAGCACGATCCCTAATCTCACCAAAGTCGGGGATCAAAGGAAACTTGGACAGTAGCGTCTTGCTGAGGCTGCTTCTGCAATTGAGCTAAAAAGCACAAATGCATTAGCAATTGTACAGGCTTCACATCAGCAACAGAAAATTGAAGTCTCGCCGGCGCTGGCGAGGAATCATAACGAAGATCCGAGCGGAGTATACTTACCGGTGGCGAGTCCTTCGCGGCGGCAAAAACCCACAAACTGATCTACGCTCAGGGTATCTCATTAATAGCAGCATCAATGGTCTTGAAAGGGATGATATTTTCCTTGTACTCAAGGTCTAGGCAAATATGAATTTCCTTTTGGTTGGAAGCCTCTGGGAATAATAAAAACATTTTCAGTGATCATGATATGGTAAGAATTTGACCAATATAAAAGTCAATGTAGAAGCAAATCATCGAACAACATCAAGGCATAACTATATTAGACAACAGCAATAATAAAATATTTCAGTGATCCAACAGCCATCATCATCCATCAATAAAATATTGTAAAGGGAACCCTTTATAGTTTTTATTAAGAGAAAACTCACAGCCTTGAGATCATAAGTCAAATATAAACCCCATAGCAATCCTGCCTTCCACCCTTGGCCTCTACACTCTGAACCAAAACCGGTGCTTGAGCTTCCCTGAAGACCAATTAAGCAACAAAACAGGCACTAACATCAGAAACCACTCAAAAAACAAAAAACACAATTCCCAATTTACAGTAACTGAATATAGAAAGCATCTGAATTCAGAAAGATTCTCACTTGACAAAGCAATGAACCCCAACCCTCTTCGCCCGAGGGAGAAGCAGAACACAAAATCTCCGGGGATTCAAGAAACGGATTGAAAGAGACGAAATCTGGGAAGCACTGAGTTGGGTTTTGTAGGACGGGGATAGCTCTGCAACCACCATGGCAATAGATAAGAGAAGCTGGTCACGGTGGCAAAAACCCACAAACTGATCTACGCTCAGGGTATCTCATGAATAGCAGCATCAGTGGTCTGAAAGGGCTAATGTTTGCCTTTTGGTTGGCACTCAAGGTCTAGGCAGTATGAATTTCGTTTATGAAAGCCTGCATTCAGAGTATGTTTAGAGTTTCATTTCATAGACAAATATATTCACAAAATGATACTATATTAAAGGGGACGGCGAGCTTGACCTTCTTATGCTTGGTGTAGGTTTCTACTTGCTCTTCTTCACACCACCACGGAGGCGGAGGACCAGGTGGAGAGTCGACACCTTCTGGATGTTGCAGTCGGCGAGAATATAGCCGTCCTCGAGTTGCTTTCTCAACCTTCATGTCCTGTGAGATTAAAGGAAACAGATGAACAAATATAACTGAAGATATACTGAAAAAGCTACTTAAGCCAATGATCCGATCATCAATGTAGAATTGATGCAAGTTAATAAAATCCTTGAGGGGAATGAGGGCAATGGTATATTTAGAGGAGTATCACCAAATAAGAATCCATACCTTTGTTCATAAGCCTCAACAACATTAGGACATAGATGAAGGTGCTCCAAGGGCTCCCAAGTATTGGAGCTTTCTGGCCAACCACTCCTTAACATCAATTACAAGCACAAACATTAACACCAAGAGAATTCTCAGACAACTCAAAACTCACTCCCAAAAGAGTATTCACAGACTCACAACGTACTATTTGATGAGGAATTGAGGTTCTCCCTAAAGCATTTTAAAGTACTAAAAGAGCAACTCCATGGAATAAAACCAATGGATGATGTAAGGCTTTAAACATAACAAATCACTGACTAATTGATGTCAAATATTGCAACAGCTGTAAACATATATTAATTGTAATCAATATCAAGAGAGCAAATCCATGGATTCTTGAGATTCACAAATGTCAATCCACAACAAAGCAGCAATAAAAGCATAAAGTGTTAGATACAAAACCAGCAATTTGCACAAAATATTGATGAATGCAGGTCCCAGACAGAGCAAGAAATATGTTAAGTTGTGTTGAAAATTGGCAAGTAAATGTAAGTAGAAGAAGACCAGAGTCGCCAGCTTGAGAATGACATAAGATTCACTCGTCTTGAAATCGCACACAGCCAATCGTATCCCCTTCACCACAGGGGCTTGTAATGTCCCTTTACCACCGGCTTCTGCCATTCATGTGATACCCTGAAAACACCAGATAAATACATGTCCATAAGAAAAGCAAATCATCATCAGTTCATAGAGAATTGGAGTGTGAATGATTGGACTTGGTCAAACATGTGGTCCAAGGATTGCATGTGTGAGAGCCTGACATGAGTCCAAGAGGAGGAGAGCACATGAAAATAACTTACACCTGAGCAATCTCATGCCCACTAAACAGATTTCATCAAAAAGCTTGGATGTTATTTATGACAAATCCAGCTCAAAGGTGTAGGGAAAATCCAAGATATAAACACATACACTCAAAGCAAAAACCTAATGGTAATATTACCCTAGGATGCCAAATTGTTGGGGCAGCTAATGCCAACAACTGCGATTATCCCTAATCGTATGGCTTACAACTGAGATTAATGCCAACACAACTAAACTGTTGGGGCAGCTAATAAGAGAACTCCAGACTACATAGATTTTACATAATCTGATAATAGAATTCTTTAGTCTAAACTCCGTAATTTTGCTTCACATAAATGACAAACATTCAAAGCATGACGATGCCATGAAACCCCTAGCTTATAAGAAGAATCTTCAATAATGTAAAATCCATACAAAAATCTGAATATATGTCCAAATATCAAATAAAAATGTCTTTACATTCTTACCAATTCATAGAACAATGGGTTGAATACAGTTAGTTCTGAATCTACATTGTAGATAAGTGTATCTTTATATATTCTACCTCTACCATTCTTCAACACCTTTTTTTTACCAGGCGATCAGGACCATTCCACAGCTGAAATCACATCCCTAATACCTAAAATTGAACCCTGATGTTTGACAAAAATATTAAAAGGGCAATTTTCCTCTATCATTCATGTCCCAAGGCCCTTAAACAGTTGAAATCATCGACAAAAAAGTTGCACAAATTCTAATGCATATGCAAACATTTCACAAATTAGGCGTATTAGCAATGCCCCAATAGCAACATCTCAATCCAATCAGACAATGCAATCAGCTATTCGTGTCTCAACTCACCTTGTAAATGCCCATATAGAGGCCATCTTCTAGAACCGTCTCCACGAAGGCTCGTTTACTTTTGGGAGGTGAAGATTCGGATGTAGAAGGTGAAGATTCGTGTGCAGAAGCTGAAGATTCCTGTGCAGAACGTGAAGATTCAGACGAAGATGAATCAGACGAAGCGGAAGAATCGGAATCGGAGTCAGAGCCCGATTTCAGAGAGGATTCCTCCCCGTCGCCTTCCGATTTAGTGGAGAAAAAGCTCCTGGAGATTTGAGAGGCGGAAGCTTTAGGGTTAGTAAGAAGAAGACGATGGCATAGCCGTCGAGAAACCGTAGCAACAATAAGCGAATGGAAATAGCAAGGAGAGAGAAAGTGAAATACCTCGGAGGATTTCGCGGTACTGAACTCTGGTGTTGGAATAGGCCGATTTCCAGGCCGGGACGCCAGGCGACTTTCGATCTCGGAGAATTAGGGTCTCGCCGATGTACTGAGCCAATTGGGCGAAGATGAGGCGGGCGGAGTACCGGGGCCAATGGTTTTCGGAGGTAACGGAGTGGAAGATGACGGGGAGGAGCTCCGGCCAGGAGTTATCGGGGAGGAGGGCGGCGGCGAGTTCGGAGACAGTGAAGCGGGTAGGTTCGGAGAGGCGGGGCCAAAGGGTGGAGTCGCCAGCGGAGAGGATCGTGCGGAGGAGGACGGCGGCGAAGGAGCGGGCGTCGGGGTGAGGGGAGGAGGAGAGGATGTGGGAGAGCTTGAGGGCGAGGGAATCCTTGCGTCTTGCGTCGATTGGAAATGCCTCCGTCTTCAACGGCCCCGAGGAGGAGGAAAGAAAAACGCCAAAGTAAATTAGTGGTATTGATTAGTCATCAATTAATTGAGGTGTAACAATATAGCAACCCTATGCATTCCGTCTCATCAATAGTATTAAACGGAACATACAGAAAACCCATGATCTAAATAAAATTCAAGGCAAACCACATGAAAACATTGGGATAGTGATAAAATGATGAGCATTCATTGCGTATTCTGACTGTAGTTTATAGTATTATAGAAGATTATTGTCCAATTACCCTTAAAAGTTCAAACACAAAAAAAGAAGTTAAAAAAGGATATTTATTGGACATGAAAGTAAAAAAGAAGTGTTGTAAAAATAAAGATAGGAGGAAAAAATTAATAATAATAAAAATAATAGAAAATAAACATTAATGTGGCAAAGAGAGAGAACTTTAAGTGTATTAGAGAAAAGGAAAAAGTTACTAAAAAAAATATAAAAAATGAAGAGCAAGCATTAATGTGACAAAAGGGAGAGAATTTTAAGTGTTGTATAGATGTGTAAAATGTTCAAAAAATCAATTTTTTGAAACGGAGGAAGTAATAAATATATACTCACTACTAGGAAACTACCACGGACCGTGTTAAGTAATCAAGTAGCAACTCCTTGCAGCGCAAGCACAATCTAAGGTGTCCAAATATGTGTATTTTATATGGTCTGAGTTCTGAGTTATCAAAGAAATATATATGGTCTGAGAAAAGGAAAATATTGGAAAAAATATATCAAAAAGGTAGTATGATGACCTTGATGCATATTTGGTTCATCATGACTAGCGCTCTTAATTTTCACGTATGAGTTATGAGTATACTTATTGATAAATAAAGGCATGACTATGTAGCTATATTCCATATAAATAATAATGTCAATGAAATATTAGTACATAAAAATTAAGTTTAATATAGGGTGCGGTTCACGATAGAACAACCCCAGTAGGAATACCTAAGAATAAATGTCACGTGTTGTTGAGCGCATCGTGTAGAAAAAAATCTCCGTAGTAATGCTCTAAAACCAATGTTAAACACATCTTTCTTCATTGAACCGTCAATTTCGATTGTTACAAAACCAATGAAAACACATTAGTCTTCCTTGAATGATCAAACTTTTTTTAAAATAATGTTTTGATTTGGTTCAAAACCGTCAATTTCATAAGTTATATGACACACTGCCCAAATTCAAAGATTTACTTGGCAAATTTCACAATTTATACTTTATATAGTGATGCTCTAAAAACTTCGGCGAGGTTGCAGATATATTTTTTTTTGGTCGAAAGGTTGTAGATATATTTAAGTAACCTAGATCTAATAAATTCAGGGATTTACTTGGCAAATTTCACAATTTATACTTTATATAGTAATACTCTAAGAACTTCGGCGAGGTTGCACATATATTTTTTTTTGGTCGAAAGGTTGCAGATATATTTACGTAACCAAGATCTGATACTAGAAGTTCCTTTGGTTGTATAGTTTAAGTGGACAAACAAAGACTGAATAAGAAAGTCGGAAGGTTAAAAGCATGAGGGCGCACACTGCAAAGTACGTTTGAGTGATTTTCTCTGACATTGTTTCTTGTTTGTATAGGAACGTTTTACATCAATGTAATTTTAATTTGCAACGTTTTACATCAATGTAATTTGCATAATATCCGTGATTTTTGAACGTTTTACTTGTTTGTACGTACTCGAACGTTTTACATCAATGTAATTTGCACAATAACCGTGTCTCTTTTTTGGAAATGATGACCAGCGTGTTAAATTAGCGGATTGATGAGTCCATTACAGCTATGAAACTTCATTATAGACGCGAAATCATGCTGAACAATTCTACGAAGTACGTAGTGCGCAGATTCGTTTTTACAAGAAATTGGAAGCAAATTGGGAACTTGATATATATAGATTATTGTACCAAAAAAAAATTGCATTCAGAATCCATATACTGAATGGAGGATTCATATCAAATTTATATAGCTGAATAGAAACCACATAAAACCCACGCAAATCTATAAAAATTGAACCAATTGAACTGATCGAACTGAAGATATGTAGTATTGCGCAACAAAAGAAAGTATACACAAGTTCCCACTATTCATCAAGCTACTGTCTTTATAAGGTTTATATATATCATGAAAAAGGAAAATAATCAGTCTAAGCTGTGCATTACACAAATCCCCTAATCTTTAATCCCTAATAATCTGTGGTTAATGAACCCCCCTGAAGACTACAATTTGAAAAGAGAGTCGTCGTCCTCCAGCGGCGGAAAGTTCAAATCGAGATCCAAAACCACTCTTCTTCTTTTCCCGACCTTGTTGATGATGGAGTCGTTCAAAACAAGAAACGCAGCGTTGGAGTGAGGTTCTAGAACTTTCTCGACCTCGACGTCGGCGCGCTTCCGCTTAGCGGCGGTGAACTCGGCGTGCTTCCGCATGTGGCCGCCGAGGGCCTGCCCCGTCGGGAACCTCTCACAGCACTCCTTGCACTCGTGGACCCTGAATCTGGCCGGCCGGACCCGTCTTTGTTGGCAGCCCTCGCCGGGAATCGCGACTGTCACGACGGCGGCGGCGGCGGCGGCGGCGCTGTCTTGATTTGGTAAGCGGAGTTTGATGTGGCTGGCGCGGTGGCCGCCCAGGGCTTGGAAGCTCCCGAATAGGCGGTCGCAGTCTTTGCACTTGAAAAACTGATCGATTTCCGACAGCCGACTCCCCGACGGCGCCCGCGGCTTGTCTAGGGCGCTGGATTTGGCCCGGAGTAAGGACGCGCAATTCGCCCTGGCTTGCATCTCGATCGAATCCGCTGCTTGAAAAACCACCATTGTTCGGAGGCAGAAAAGAAGAGACTAGAAGACTCAGATTCAGAGTGTTGCAAAATTGAAACGGAAGATTGGGCTGTGCGTTGCGCGTGTATTTATAGGTGAGGGGTTGCCAATAGATAAATAATTAAATAGGAGGCCAAAACCGAGTAAGCAATTAGGTCATATTCCGTTTGACTTTGACCGTCCGAACAGAAAGCGAGTGTTTATCCTTTTGCTTTCTTCTGTGTGTCTCTCTTTGTTTCTTGCAGCGCAAGGCTGAATAAGAATTAAGTCGGCGCAACATTACACCGTCATACTTATATTTCAAGGGTAAGTTTTAGATTATAATAATGACTCTTATCATAACGGTGTTTGTATTGTTTCCTTGTACAATATTTGTTGCTTTATCTTACAATATCTTTTTACTAGTTATAACTCCGTATTTGATAGTACTATATATTTGGGATGTGATTTGCTTTGTATTATGCTTTTCTGTACTTAGATTTTGTAGTAGTGTGCAAGGAAAGTAATGGAATACTGTTTCGTTTTAGGAATAATACTAGCAGATGACTCGTACCTTGTACGGGAGTGTTATTTATTTAATTACTTATTGTTTTGTGTATGAATTTACTATAACAATTACAAATATTATCATATGTATACTTTGTTTTAAAACGATGCTTATTTTTTGGATTATAAAATGACATAATTCTTGTATATCATCATATATATAAATAAATTTGATTTATGTATTTACTTTTTATACATACATAAACATATATTTAAATAATTATGGAATAATGAAATAAGATAAGACACATGATCACATTTTATTAACACTTGATACAAATATTTTGGCATTTAAATTAAATTACGTAAAATAACTTATATAATAAAATCAATAAGTTTAAATAAAATTCGGATTAATATATTGTAATATTAAATATATAGATAATATGTAATAATTTAATTAGAAAACCAAATTATCTCGCATATATATGTTATTGTTTTATGAAAAAATAATTACATAATAATATATAAAAATGTAATGAAAATGTGAACGAATTATTATCTTAATTAAGAAATCTATCTTTTTTGTCTAAATTGTAATCAACATACAATATTAGTGATATATATGTTAAATATAATATATACTTTTTTATTGATATTTTAATATGATATGATAGTAAAAATGTATTTAATATATTACTTTAATAGAATGAATATTTGTCTTGAATATAGTGGTAGAATTTGCTACCATTGATAATTTAAAAAAATTCCATGATAAAATTATGAAAAATAATTTAAATTAAATATGTTATTTAATTAAATGGGTAATATATTTCGATTATGGTTTATAGATTGTGACGAAAAAAATACTTTTGTAAATAAAAGGTTTATGATAGATCTATCTATGTAGTAATTAATTAAATGTGTATAATGATAAGCTAAAGATTTATATATTTGGATAGAATTATTAATTAAACAACGTACAAATTCTAATATAGAACTAATATTTAAATTAAGTATTTATAAGATTATGATAAAATCATGATTTAATAAAATAGATTTTTATAAAAGGGGGGGTGATGTGGCGCAATATGGTGGCGGAATTTACTTCCGCTTTAGTATATAGTAATAGATAGATAGATAGATAGATAGATAGATATAGTTTCAGTTTTTATCTATATATATATATATTATTCTATATAGAGTTAGGTTCTATAGTGGACAACTTCCTATAGAGAACAAGTGAACAAATCTCATCCGTAGGATGAGATTTGTAATGGATGGTTGGATTTGTATCTTCAATATTCATTAATAAGAAAATAGAAATATAAAACAAAAATTGGAGAGATTCTCTCCCATATTTTGTAACAACCCAAATCACAATTATTCCAAACAAAAACACGCATCTGCGAATTGCAACCACCACAAAATCGCCATTGCAGACGCCATTGCAGAGACGCCAATGCAGACACGCATCTGCGATTTGTGTCTTCCGCCATTGCAGCGTCCTCCAACGCAGCAGTTCCGCAGTTACAGACCACCACTTCGCCATTGCAAACGTCCTCCATAGCCGATTTCCGCCATTGGAGACCACAACGTCGCCATTGCAAACGTCCTCCATAACCGATTTCAGCCATTGCAGACGTCCCTCTCGCTATAGAAATTCACCACCGCAACTGCAGACGTCCTCCCTCTCGCCATTGCAAACGTCCTCCCTCTCGCCATTGCAGACGTCCCTCTCGCTATAGAATTTCACCACCACGTCGCATAAATATGGCATCAGGTATCTGTGTATATTATTTTTACATCGTGTATATGAGTGTTTTGAATTTGTATATATCGTTATCTCATGTGTAAATCGTTTATTTGGCCTATTCATACACATGAAGATGTATATATATTGGATATTCATACGTCTTGTACGAATTATTAAATATATATACATGTTATAGTCTTGTATATACATCATGTGATCATTATATACACTATATTTACAGTCTTGTAATTTTCGGATTTATAGAAAAATCACAAAAGGAATCCCTTAATTATAGCAATTGTTAATTAATTTTCAAATTTCAACTCAATCTCGTAATTATAGCAAACGTTAATTACATATTGGATATCCATATGTCTTGTACGAATTATTAACTATATACACATGTTATAGTTTTGTATATACATCATGAGATCATTATATACACTATATTTACAATATTCCGGCAGAATTGATTAATGTACGATTAAACATATGAATACAATAGATTTCATATATACATTTCTCAGGTTGTTATATACAGTATTACTGTACATATATACATATTGATCTGTAGAAATAGGTCACATAAACAATCTAACCACAAGAAATTCCGTATATACATGCCTTACGTTTTCATATACAATATTACTATACACATATACATCTTGATCTGAAGAAATAGGTCACATAAACAATTCAACCACAACAAATTTCGTTTATACACCCCTCAGGTTGTCATATACAATATTACTGTACATATATACAATAATTGGCAACGTGGTGGTTGGTGATGGCTTTGGCGATGTGGTGGTTCAATGTGGTGGTTCCGACGAGACCTTACAGCGAATTGGTGGTTCTAACGGCCGGCACAATGGTGGTTTGATGTGGTCGACGCAATGGTGGTGACCGGCGAAATACGGTAGAGATATACTAAATCAAATCAATCATATACATAATGAAAAAATTATATACATTCCTCGGGTTATCATATACAATATTATTGTACCTATATACATCTTAATCCGTAGAATTAGGTCACAGAAACAATCAAGTGGAGACAAATTTCGTATATACATTCCTCGGGTTGTCATATACATTATTATTGTACCTATATACATCTTGATCTGTAGAAATAGGTCACGTAAACAATTTACACAGAAAATCACGGCATATACTAAATCACATCAATCATATACATAATGAAAAAATTATATACAAAATTACCTTATGCCATATTTATACGATTAATAATGCGCAACATGGTGGTTCGTGGTGGCTTTGGCGACATGGTGGTTCGATGCGGTGGTTCCGATGGGGGGTTTTGCGCAATGGACGGCGAACCACCGGAATACAAGCCGGCGAACCACCACGACGACGGCGATTGGGGATTGCGAATGGGCGCCTGCGCAATGGACGGCTCACCACAATACATGCCAGAGATCACCACGATCGGTTCTGCGTAATGGACGGCGAACTACCGCAATACAGGCCGACGAACCGCCACGACGATGGCAAATGAGGGACTGCGAATGGGCAACTGCGCAACGGACGACGAACAACAATGGAGGACGGCGACGAGGTGGCCGGCGAAGTGGTGGAGGCTGCAATGGAGGCCGATGATTTTTGGGAGCGTCTCTTCTAGATCTACAATGGAGCGTAAATTCTGATTTTACAGAATTGTATTTATGGTAGTTATAATTGGTAAATGATGGAGAAAATCTCTCCTATTTAAGATTTTTTGTGATTTTCTTATTTTTGGATATTATGGACTAGTATCTCACCATCCATTACAAATCTCATCATATGGATGAGATTTGTTCACTTATTCTCTATATATAGAAGGTTGTTCACTATAAAACCTAACTCTATATATATATAATTCAAACAAGCCTAGTTTCTTTTGGGTGTACGTTCTCCTCCTGTGTCCGCCATTATTAATGTATATTTATATAAAATAATATTATGCATTCAATTATTTTATATATCTTTCTTTTCCCCTTTTTTTGGTGTGAATTGAATAAAACTTTTATAATATGACTTTTCTAATATATACCATCAACCCTAGCCTAATCAGGTTAAGAATATATGTGATATGTTCATGAATATATACATTGACCTCAAGTCTGGTTCAGGCCCTTCGATAGTTCGATATAGTGGTGAAGCTTTTCATGGGTGCTAGATCGATCGATCGAGTTGGTAGATTGGGGTGCTGGATTTTCGAGTTATGATTTTATGGCCTCTCAATCTCTTACAATATGTCTATTTAAGTATATGAATTACACTCATTACTTTTCTACAATACCAAAAACAATAAGAATAACGAATTAATAAACAAATTCAAACTTCTAAATTTAATTAAACAATTAATCCAAAATTATATACACTATACACACATGCATCTAATATATATATCAGAAAGTTTCTTATTAGGTTAATATATGTGGTTTCATATGCGTACTCTAGATCATCACTATCATCACAAACTTCCGTGTATCACCAGGGCCATTGCTGCTTTGTCATTATTTGTAGTGCGAGCAGCTCAAGTATGAAAGACAGAAATTATGGTGTAAGCTAATTATGGTGGAACTTAGGTACTAAGCATTGCGGAAAGTGAGAAGAAATAGGGTTCTTCTGGGGAACTTGTTCTCCAATATACACGGTTTCCTAATTAACATTATTATACTTCGACCAAAAAAAAAATTAACATTATTATACACACGCACGTAGCACTCGCTCGGTTATATGTCTAGATTAGGTTTTTTCTTTGATGTATGCGTACAAGTGCTTGAGTCATTAGGCAGATCGACATCAATTAATCACTGCTAAATAATATGTATATATTCATACGCTATACTCCCATTGTACCATTGAGTTTGTCTCGTTTCCATTTTAGGCGTCCTCTTAAGTTTGTCCTCTTTTCTTTATCAACAATCTCTTATAATATTACCCTTATTCAAACTCATTTTTTATACTAAAAATCCAACTTATCCTTCTACTTTATCCCTTTTCAACTTTTTACACATATAAAATTACAAAATTACCCCCATTAAATTTCATCTTTTACCCACTTTCTCAAATCCTAATACCTACTTTATTACTTCCTTAATAACCGTAAAATTTGTCTTTTGAAACAAACTCAATGGGACGGAGGGAGTATAATATAAATCCTCATATCAAATTCAACCAACGTCTACTCAACTCTATTTTAAATACCTTTCATTGTCAACCTTTGTATATATGGTTGGTTTCCCATGTTGCCCAAAATCCCAATTTATGCAAAAAGGGCATTTACATGTTGCCTTTTAAAGAGTTGTTTTTTCCTAAGAAAAACTCTCTGTTGCTAAATTAGATATTTTATATAAATGTATTAAAATTTTACTTTTATAATTTACATGATTAACCATGTTTTTTATAATTTTTTTATATTTTCTAAGCCTGAATATACCTTTAGTATTCTAATTTGTTTTTTATAATTTGTTTATATAATTTTTTTCATTTGTTGGCCATAATTTGTTTATAGGAAGCTGACAAAACCAACAACTAGATATACTAATATGGCCAACAAGGCAACAAGATAAAAAAATGCAAATAAAAAATAATACTCCCTCTGTCCCCGAAAGTTTGTCTAGTATATATTCTTCTTCGGGAGTCTCAAAAAGTTTGTCTATCTTCATTTCTTTCCATTTATATCTACTTTTTTTTACAATAAAACCCCACCCATTCAATTATACATATTACCCCCCATTATCCAACTTTCCATGAACTTTATCATTTTTCTATACAAAATTATCCCTACCTAATCTCACTTTTTACCGATATTATCCAGTTTTTCATCAACTTTATTCGATTTTTCTTAATCTATGAGATTTCCCTCATTTGGGATAAATTTTTAGGGATGAAGGGAGTACATCAATAGAAGAAAATCAAGGAGTTTCCAAACCACGACTGAAACAGATCAACAAAAACAATAAAGCATTAATAAAAAAAAGAAGAGGAGTACAAGCACGATTTTCGTTTCCTTTTTCCTTATTCCCCCTAAGAGCATGAACAACGGTAGGTCAAAAATTGGCCTTGAAAGGTGAGATGCAATAAAAATTATTGAATTTGCACAAAAGAGGAGGAAATAGAAAGACCGGTCATTGGGAAGGCCAAAATAAAGTTTGGCCTTTGATTTTTGTAATGCCACGTGTTGTTATTAAGACAAAAATGGTTGGATGAAGTAAATAGTAATTTCAGTTTTATATTTAGGATGACCAAAACTTTGACCCACTGATAATTATACTCTAATTGACTCGCAAAACACGAGAGATGACAACATCCTAATAAATTGTCCTAACCTTATATGGAGGGCAACTCAAGGTAACCCAATTTCATAATGACATTGAAGCCAACACAAGTCGGCCCATTAGCGACCACAACTACAAACGGCCAACCTGATAATGACCCGAACTCGTATTATTTATCGGATTACTTCCCTCTCAACTCCATAACAAGTAGTTGTTGGAGATTGCCACCAGAAATAGAATGCATTTATCTTTAGCTAAACCAGATTGATGGTGCCAAAAAGAATCAACTAATAAAACCCAACTAACCAAACAAGCTCTTCTTCGTACACAGTTCAGCTGATATAATTCAACAGGCCAGCATTCAACAATTGTCACCAGTACAAGAAAGCGCCAAGAGAAAGCAAGAGCCACAACTGCCTAAAAAAATACTTACATGAAAATGAAGCTCACAAATACTAAGATGGATGTATACTTGATAAATAACACGACATCTCGTCTCTCACAACCGAACCCAACTTGTAGACAGATTTACAAGCTAGATGGTTGTTGGAACAATGTTAAGGACGTCTGTTGTACTTAACATTGTGCCTAGCGTCCCTTGGTTTTGAAATGAAAAACTCGCCTTGATCTAATAAGTTGTCCGAGTGTTTCAGGAATGCAGGTCATGAAAAGGACAACAAGTTGAGTAGCCGTCCTTAAGGTGTAAGGACGCTACTAATCTGGATAAGCGACTTGGCATGATACTACAAAGGACGCCGTCCTTTATCATTACACAGGAGTCCTCTCAAGGCTGGCCGACAAGGTGACATCACCAGACAAGCCTTGATCATGATCACCACGTGGAAGCAGATCCTGTACACCAGTCCATCACCACGTGGAGACCGATCCTGTAGCCAAGTATAACGGAAATTGCCAGGAAGCTTCCCTCATCACTGCCAGAGACACGTGGAAGCCGATCCTGTAGCAACGTCCCTAACGGCATGATCGTCAAAGAATGACGCCCTTCCCTAGGTCACTATAAATATTCTTTCAGAGCATTTATTGTGACTTGACGCTTTCAGAGAATATTCAGAGCATATTGTCAGTCACTCAAGTACACCAAGAACACGTGAGACTTAGGTGTTAGATTGAGTGAGAAGCGTTCACCAAAACCACAAACTGTTTGTAAGAGAAAAGAACAAAAAGAGAGAGAGTCCTTACGACGAACTGTAAGGACGTGATAATAGCGTCCTTTAGGAGATTAAGTTAGGTTACGATTACAGGCTTAAAGGTTGTTACTAGTGGACTTAGGGACGCATTGTAAGTGCTAGAGAAGTGTAATCACTCGCCAGTGTAGTTGTAAGAACTCTTAATAAGAAAGGAAATATACTGATCGCTCACGGATGCGAGGGTCTAAAGATACAATTTATAACCCGACCCCGTTGTAGTACGTGGTGGGTGTCGAAAGCTCGGGAAATCTACTCGATTGATGTGCCAAAATACTTGAAAACGAGAAAAGAGACCTTAAAACGAAGGAAAATGAAAGGAACGATCGGGACCGACACAAGGTCACATCGGGCCCGATGTTGGCTAGGACAGAGGAAGTCGGGACCGACACAGGGTAAGTCGGGACGAGGGTCCTAGGGATGTCGAACTCAAGGGTTTGAAAGTAGATCTTGGGCTTTGGGTTCCTTCTATAGTAGATTGAGGCTTTTCCACCCCAATTCAAGCAATAAGTGATGATCGGAGTAGGATCGAGATGCTTTCGCCTCGTCCAACCACTTCTACGCATCGATCATTGGGGAGATCCCCTTCGAAGCAAGGTCTTGTGATGGACAAATGTTCACTTTCGCTACTTTGCCAATCACAAGCCTTGATTCCTTACTTTCGCAAGGAATTGTAGCTCTATGTAGAGTGGGTTCCTAGATCAAGCACTCAAGGCTTATGGAATTGGGGTTTCTAGCCCAAACTAGCTAGAGTTTTCCCCCATTACCCAAGATCAAGGAGATCTACTCCATAAGGCAAGTAATGAAAGCAACAAAATCACAAAACAAAGCAATCATCATCATCAAACTCAAATCAAAGCCAAATTTCATTCACAAGTCAAAAGCAATCCACAATCTCCAATCCAAGGTTCGAATTCCAATAGATCAAAACAAGCAAAGCTAAACTACAAATCAAACCTAGCAATTCTCCTCCTCCTTGGCCGATTCTCTCTCTTCTCCTTCTCCTCTCCTTTCTCCTTGCTCTCCAAGTATCCTCTTGAGAGTTTTTTGTGTTGATTTGTGGCTAAGTGTCTAATCCCCCCTCAGTTAGAAGAATAAGAGAGCCTTTGTAGATGAGGGGCAATTGTGGAAGTCTACATCTTAATGCCTTGCTGCCCAATCCATACGAGACCGACACGGAGGGACCTCGGGCCCGAGGTACTGGGCAACTCGGTCCGAGGTTGAAAATCCATCTCGGGTCCGGCTTTGCTTCTACCTCGATCCGGACCTCGTTTCACCTCTTCTTCTTAGCTTTTCCTCTTGTTTTCTTCATGGCTTGGTCCTCTCTGATGCACTCTCAGTTCCAGGATCGGTCGAATCGCGTTCGACTGAGTTTTGTGGAGGAAATCTTGAGTCGTGTTTGTAAGAATTTCCAACTCAATATATTATAATCAAAGGTGGCGTGAAGCCGGAGATTACAAGAGGCAAATCGTTTGTTGTGGAATGGAACGAAAGGATGACGAAACAAGAAACCGAACTAAGAGAACGAGAGCTTGAAGCCAACGAGGTGGGGGTTCCCTCAGCCCGTTCTCCCTTGAGGAGAAGAGACCGAAAGAGTAAGGGATAAAAGCTCTCTTTACTCAATTTCAATCTAAGAAAATATGAGGCCCTCCTTGTGTTTATATAGGGACGAGTAGAGGGGAGAGGCGGCAAGCTTTGTGTGGACGCCAAGATTCAAGAGGAGGTGGCGAGGATTGGCGGCCAAGGCACACATCTTGGAGTGGGCACCAAGTCTTGTGAGGAGGTGAAGAAGAGTGGCGTCCAAGGCAAGGATATTCAGCCGCCTTCAATGTTGTTCCTTGGCGGCCAAGCTAATGCTTTTAATGCGTTGTAGAGGCAAACTTGGCGGCCAAGGAGGGAAGTTAGTGTGGCAGCCAAGCCTCCTTCAAGATGGGCTTGGATCGTCCCTCTTCGTAATGGGCTTTGGGATTCGCGGGGCTCTTGCTTGGGCCGAGTATTTGGAGACTCAAAAACGCATCTCCGGGCCGGGTTTGTGAAGTGTCGGGCATGGCCAAGTGAGCCCGGAGTTGCTCTTGTAAGACCTTATCCCGTTGCCTCGTTATAGGCCCGAGAATTTGATTTGCCTCCTTGGAAGAAACCGACCTTGTCACTGGTCGCGTACGACCCTTGGGCGGGTGCCCCAAAGAGGTGCCGGGCCGTGCCTCGGCATCGATTGCACCGGCAGGCACCGGGGCGTCGGTGCCTTGCGATGACCCGAGAGGCGTGGCGTCGGGCACCGTGGCGTTGGTGCCTTGGTGCGGCATCGGGGCGTCGGGCACCGTGGCGTCGGTGCCTTGATGTGGCACCGGGGCGTCGGGCACCGTAACATCGGTGCCTTGATGTGGCATCAGGGCGTCGGGCACCGTGGCGTCGGTGCCTTGATGTGGCCTTGGCGCGGTCACATCATCCTCCCCCATTTGAGAAGGATTCGTCCTCGAATCTTCTTGTTCAGACTCGACATTATTTGAAATAAATAAACGAAGGTTCGCCACATTGAACACATCGTGGACTCCATAGCCTTTTGGTAGCTCTATCCGGTAAGCATTGTCGTTAATTCTCTCAAGCACCTGAAAGGGGCCGTCTCCCCTGGGTTTTAGTTTGGAGTTACGTAAGTCGGGAAACCGCCTTTCGAAGATGCACCCATACAAGATCGCTGGGCTCGAGAACCAACTCCTTACGACCCTTGTTAGCGTGCTTGGTGTATTGTGCCGTACTTTTCTCAAGACGCTCCCGGGTGGAGTCGTGATGAGCCTTAATTTGCTCGGCGTGGTCGACGCCTTCTTGACTCTCGTTGTCCTTAATCGCCAGCGGCACCATGTCGAGCGGAGTCGCCGGATTCTTGCGATAAACCACCTCAAACGGCGTCTTCTTGTTGGCTCGGTCGACCGACCGGTTATAGGCAAATTCAATAAAAGCGAGGCACTCCTCCTACCTGCGTAGGTTAGTACGCAACAAAGAACAAAGTAGAGCACCCAAGGTTCTATTTACAACCTCGGTTTGCCCGTCCGTTTGTGGATGACATGATGTGGAAAATAGGAGTTTAGTGCCCATTTTGGCCCATAAGGTTTTCCAGAAGTAGCTCAAAAATTTGGCATCCCGGTCAAACACAATTGTCTTAGGGATGCCATGAAGCCGCACAATTTCATGGAAAAATAAGTCAGCAATGTGCGAAGCGTTGTCCGTCTTGTGGCACGCAATAAAGTGTGCCATTTTAGAAAATCGGTCTACTACCACAAAAATGGAGTCGTGCCCCCTCTTGGAACGGGGTAGACCTAAGACAAAATCCATAGATATGACCTCCCAAGGCGCGTGCGGAATGGGAAGAGGGGTATATAATCCATGAGGGTTTAGTTTAGACTTAACACGTAAGCAATTGAGACAGGAAGCACAAAATTTCTCTACGTCCCTAAAGATACAAGGCCAGTAAAAATGTTTCATAAGGATAGGTAGGGTTTTTCCTACCCCAAAGTGCCCCATCAACCCTCCCCCATGAGCTTCATGCACGAGAAGCCTTCGGACTAAGGAGGTAGGGATACAGAGTTTGTCCCCCTTAAAAAGATAACCCTCATGGAGGTAAAAGTTAGTCCTACTTCCAGTTCTAATGCAGGTATTATATATGTCCCCGAAGTCGGGGTCTTCGGCATACGTATTTTTACTAAAGGAAAATCCGAGCATGCGGGCATCCAAAGTAGTGAGTTGCAGCTATTTGTTGCTTTATCTTACAATATCTTTTTACTAGTTATAACTCCCTATTTGATACTATATATTTGGGATGTGATTTGCTTTGTATTATGCTTTTATGTACTTAGATTTTGTAGTAGTGTGCAAGGAAAGTAATATATTACTGTTTCGTTTTAGGAATAATACTAGTAAATGACCCGCACCTTGTACGGGTTGTTTTTTTTGTTTTTATTATATTGTACATGAACTCACTATAATAATTACAAATATTATTATATGTTTAATTTCTTTTAAAAGACGCATATCTTTTAAATTATAAAGTAACATATTTCTCATATATTATCAAATAATTATATCTTATATATTAACTGATATAAAACTGAGATTTAAATTGTATAAGCTAACTTATATAAATAAATAAATAATTTAAAATAAACATTTGGATTAATATAGTATTATATTTTAAAATATAGAGAATATTTAATAAGATACGGAATTTAAGATAGAGTTAATATTTTAATTAAATATTTATAAGATTATGATTATATATTATGATAAAACTAATATTGATAAGATTATTTTTTAATAAGGGGGTGATGTGGCATAATATGATGACATAATTTATTTCTACTTTAGTATATAGTAATAGATTTAATAAAAATATAATTATTAATAGATTTAAATATACCATATAATATATTAGATTATATATATGTCTTAGCTAAAATTTTTAACATGATATATTAGATCTTTACAATGTATATAAAATTAACATAAGTAGTAGAAAAATATTACATATATTGAATGGTAAGTTGGACAAATATTTCACGAGCCGTAAAGAAATGTTAAAACTATAAGCAATAATCCGTAAAAGCCATAGCTTTGTACATGGTATTTATTTACTATATAAATATTTCATGTACATAGATTACACTTATAAATTATATCTTTTATGTAATATATAGTATCTCATGGTACGTAGTCATAGACTAATGGTAAGAAATGTTTTGTATATATATTATTTTCCAATAATATAACCGGTCCAAGTTACTATTCAATTTATATAGAGGATAAAAGATAAAATTTCTAAATAGTAGAAAGATAAATTTTCCAATTTAATACATAGCCAAAGATAAATTTTCTAAATAATAGAAATATAGATTTTCCAATTTAATAGATGACAAAAGAATTTATATGAAATATATTATTTTAATAAAAGGGGTGATGTGGCAATATGGTGGCGGAATTTGCTTCCGCTTTAGTATATAGTAATAGATATATATAGTTTCAGTTTTTATCCATACTAGCTTTACCCGTCGTACCATGTACGACTATGTTTTAAATATTAAAATTATTTTCAATACATATATTTGCGAATTTATGAATATTTAATTTACTAATAACATACACTATGATTGTACTATTATATTTAAAGTAAAATTTAATTGGATACCTTTTCTCATTGATCAATTCATCAAGCACATAGATCAATTGCAAACGTACCATATGACATATGAGAATATCAAAACGTAAATTATAATATGTAGAAATAACGTACTTGCTTAGATCAATTCGTCAAACGTAAAATTATAATAACATGGATATTTAGAGATAACGTAAAATTTAGATCAATTTATAACGTACTTGTTCAAAATTCGGTGGGGCCAGAATTAACGTATAATTAATTTAACATGCGGTGGGGCCAGAATTAACGTGGAGGCTCAAAATTCTCCGGCTTTAATATATAGTATAGATTATAGATAATTTAAGAAAATAAAAGATATAGAAAATTGTTATTATCTATTTAAGTTAATAAAACACAGTAAAATAATCAAGTGGGGCCAGAATCAACGTGGATGCTCAAAATTCTCCGGCTTTAATATATAACTAGTACAAACCCCGTACCATGTACGGGTAATGTAAATATAAAATCGAATTAACCGATTTGAGATTGAATTTTGATACGAATACGCTTTTAACTCGGGAATTTATAATCCAAACCCGATATTCCAAAGTCCGAACCTATTGATTTATATATGTACTTTTATTCATACAATTTTAATTCCAAAATAGTTCTATTCGAATGTTCATATTTATATTATTAATGAATATACTATTGACATATGTGAAATTTTTTCGCTATTCTTCAAGATTAAATAATGATAAAAATATATATTAATTAAGAAGGAAATTTTGTAAAGATATAAAAGAAAATCACTTGAATTTCTTTATTCGTATAAGGATATAATTGAGTATGATATTAAGTATATATAAGGAAATTGGTTAAGATATCAAGAAGATATATAAGCTATTTTTTGAAAAACAAATAAAATCATTATTTTATTCAGGGTTGATGACGTGGCGCAAATTTTAACAAAGACTTCGGTTCTACTTTATACTGTATTATAGTAGATATATATATATATATATATATATATATAATTCAAACAAGCCTAGTTTCTTTTGGGTGTACGTTCTCCTCCTGTGTCCGCCATTATTAATGTATATTTTTATAAAATAATATTGTGCATTCAATTATTTTATATATCTTTCTTTTCCCCTTTTTTTGGTGTGAATTGAATAAAACTTTTTTAATATGACTTTTCTAATATATACGATCAACCCTAGCTTAATCAGGTTAAGAATATATGTGATATGTTCATGAATATATACATTGACCTCATGTCTGGTTCAGGCCCTTCGATAGTTCGATATAGTGGTGAAGCTTTTCATGGGTGCTAGATCGATCGATCGAGTTGGTAGATTGGGGTGCTGGATTTTCGAGTTATGATTTTATGGCCTCTCAATCTCTTACAATATGTCTATTTTAAGTATATGAATTACACTCATTACTTTTCTACAATACCAAAAACAATAAGAATAACAAATTAATAAACAAATTCAAACTTCCAAATTTAATTAAACAATTAATCCAAAATTATATACACACATGCATCTAATATATATATATATAGATAGATAGATTAAAGTTCAATAGTGGACAATTAAATATGAGTGAACAAGTGAACAATTGTAGGCCTTTAGATGCTATTCCAATGGATGGTCCAGATTACATATAGAAATTTGGCCCAAATTCAAATTTGAACCTCATCCCTTAATTATAGGGAGTGTTAATTAATTTTTGGATTTATAGAAAAATCACAAAAAGAAATCCCTTAATTATAGCAAGTGTTGCTTAATTTTCAAATTTCAACTCAATCTCGTAATTATAGCAAGTGTTAATTATATATTGGATATTCACACGTCTTGTACGAATTAATAAATATATATACATGTTATAGTCTTATATATACATCCTGTGATCATTATATACACTATATTTACAGTCTTGTAATTTTCGGATTTATAGAAAAAGCACAAAAGGAATCCCTTAATTATAGCAATTGTTAATTAATTTTCAAATTTCAACTCAATCTCGTAATTATAGCAAGCGTTAGTTACATATTGGATATCCATATGTCTTGTACGAATTATTAACTATATACACATGTTATAGTTTTGTATATACATCATGAGATCATTATATACACTATATTTACAATATTCCGGCATAATTGATTAATGTACGATTAAACATATGAATACAATAGATTTCATATATACATTTCTCAAATCGTTATATACAGTATTACTGTACATATATACATATTGATCTGTAGAAATAGGTCACATAAACAATCTAAGCACAAGAAATTCCGTATATACATGTCTTACGTTTTCATATATAATATTAATATACACATATACATCTTGATCTGAAGAAATAGGTCATATAAACAATTCAACCACAACAAATTTCGTTTATACACCCCTCAGGTTGTCATATACAATATTACTGTACATATATACAATAATTGGCAACGTGGTGGTTGGTGATGGCTTTGGCGACGTGGTGGTTCAATGTGGTGGTTCCGACGAGACCTTCCAGCGAATTGGTGGTTCTGACGGCCGGCACAATGGTGGTTCGATGTGGTCGACGCAATGGTGGTGACCGGCGAAATACGGTGGAGATATACTAAATCAAATCAATCATATACATAATGAAAAAATTATATACATTCCTCGGGTTATCATATACAATATTATTGTACCTATATACATCTTAATCCGTAGAATTAGGTCACAGAAACAATCAAGTGAAGACAAATTTCGTATATACATTCTTCGGGTTGTCATATACATTATTATTGTACCTATATACATCTTGATCTGTAGAAATAGGTCACGTAAACAATTTACACAGAAAATCACGCCATATACTAAATCAAATCAATCATATACATAATGAAAAAATTATATACAAAATTACCTTATGCCATATTTATACGATTAATAATGCGCAACATGGTGGTTCGTGGTGGCTTTGGCGACATGGTGGTTCGATGCGGTGGTTCCGATGGGGGGTTTTGCGCAATGGACGGCGAACCACCGGAATACAAGCCGGCGAACCACCACGACGACGGCGATTGGGGATTGCGAATGGGCGCCTGCGCAATGGACGGCTCACCACAATACATGCCGGAGATCACCACGATCGGTTCTGCGTAATGGACGGCGAACTACCGCAATACAGGCCGGCGAACCGCCACGACGACGGCAAATGAGGGACTGCGAATGGGCAACTGCGCAACGGACGACGAACAAAAATGGAGGACGGCGACGTGGTGGCCGGCGAAGTGGTGGAGGCTACAATGGAGGCCGATGATTTTTGGGAGCGTCTCTTCTGGATCTACAATGGAGCGTAAATTCTGATTTTACAGAATTGTATTTATGGTAGTTATAATTGGTAGATGATGGAGAAAATCTCTCCTATTTAAGATTTTTTGTGATTTTCTTATTTTTGGATATTGTGGACTAAGATCTCACCATCCATTACAAATCTCATCCTACGGATGAGATTTGTTCACTTGTTCTCTATAGAAGGTTGTTCACTATAGAACCTACCTCTCTCTATATATATATATGTAGATTAAAGTTCAATAGTGAACAATTAAATATGAGTGAATAATTAAATATGAGTGAACAAGTGAACAATTGTAGGCCTTTAGATGCTATTCCAATGGATGATCCAGATTACATATCAAAATTTGACCCAAATTCAAATTTGAATCTAATTCCTTAATTATAGCAACTTAATTAATTTTCGGATTTATAGAAAAATCACAAAAAAGAATCCCTTAATTATAGAAAATGTTACTTAATTTTCAAATTTCAACTCAATTGCACAACCCCCGCTCACGACGCCATTGCAGAGACGCCATTGCAGACACGCATCTGCGATTTGTGTCTTCCGCCATTGCAGCGTCCTCCAACGCAGCAGTTCCGCAATTACAGACCACCACGTCGCCATTGCAAACGTCCTCCATAACCGATTTCAGCCATTGCAGACGTCCCTCTCGCTATAGAAATTCGCCACCGCAATTGCAGACGTCCTCCCTCTCGCCATTGCAAACTTCCTCCCTATCGCCATTGTAGACGTCCCTCTCGCTATAGAATTTCACCACCACGTCGCAATTAAATATGGCATCAGGTATCTGTGTATATAATTTTTATTTCGTGTTTATGGGTGTTTTGAACTTGTATATACCATTATCTCATGTGTAAATCGTTTATTTGGCCTATTCATACAGATGAAGATGTACATATGTATAATAATAATGTATTTGACAGCCTAATATATGTATATACGAAAATTTATGTTGTTACGCCCTAGATCTGGTACCCGATGTTGGTTGCTTCTCGATTCTACCCGTCGTCGGTGCTCGTCCGTAGGTTCGGGTCCCCTCCCGCCGGCTTCTCGTAGCCCCTAGTCGAACCGCGTCGGAGTTTCGCCCCCCATTACCGCCCGTCGAGCTTCGTTCGGGTCCCCTTTCTCCGTCGGAGTTTCGCCCCCCAAGATGTATATATGTACGGTAATATTGTATATGCCAACATGAGGAATGTATATACGAAATTTGTTTTTGCTGGATTGTTTTGGTAACCTATTTCTACGGATCAAGATGTATTTATGTACAGTAATATTGTATATGCCAACATGAGGAATGTATATACGAAATTTGTTTTTGTTGGATTGTTTATGTGACCTATTTCTACGGATCAAGATGTATATATGTACAATAACGTTGCATATGCCAACATGAGAAATGTATATACGAAATTTGATTTTGCTGGATTGTTTATGTAACCTATTTCTACGGATCAAAATGTATATATGTACAGTAATATTGTATATGACAACCTGAGGAATGTATATACGAAATTTGTTGTGGCTGGATTGTATTCATATGTTTCATCGTACAACCAATTCTGCCGGAATATTGTAATATAGTGTATATAATGATCCCAGGCTGTATATACAAGACTATAATATGTATATATAGTTAATAATTCGTACAAGACGTGTGGATATCCAATATATAATTAACACTTGCTATAATTACGAGATTGAGTTGAAATTTGAAAATTAAGTAACATTTGCTATAATTAAGGGATTCTTTTTTGTGATTTTTCTATAAATTCGAAAATTAATTAAGTTGCTATAATTAAGGGATGAGGTTCAAATTTGAATTTGGGTCAAATTTTGATATGTAATCTGGACCATCCATTCGAATAGCATCTAAAGGCCTACAATTATTCACTTGTTCACTCATATTTAATTGTTTACTATTGAACTTTAATCTATATCTATATATATATATAGGGTCCGGATCCGGTAAGAATGATTATTATGGTAGGAAATAGGAATGAATCATAGCCATTGGATGAGGAGAGATCAAGGACTCAAGAAAAAAAAAGGGAAAAAAACGGCACGGGCGTATTTTTCAGAAAACGGCACGGGCGTCCAGATTTGTGCAACCGTATGGCCTATTTGTTCAACCGTATTTGTGCAACTCTATGGCCGATTTGTACAACTCTATGTCCGATTTGTGCAACCATATTTGTGCAACTCTATTGCTTATTTGTGCAACTCTATGATCAATTTTGCATTCATGTCATATTTTATAGCAGTCGAAGTTTGTATAGTTTGTTTCGCTTTGGCAATTTGTGCAAGTCTATTGCCAATGTGTTGAATTCTATGGTCAATTTGTTCGTCAATATTTGTGCAACTCAATGGTCAAATTTGTGCAACTCAATGGTCAAGTTTGTGCATTTCAATGGTCAATTAGTTCATTCATATTTGTTCAACTCTATTGCCAATGTGTTGAATTCTATGGTCAATTTGTTCATCAATATTTGTGCAACTCAATGTTCAAATTTGTGCAACTCAATGGTCAAGTTTGTGCAACTCAATGGTCAATTTGTTCATTCATATTTGTTCAACTCTATTGCCAATGTGTTGAATTCTATGGTCAATTTGTTCATCAATATTTGTGCAACTTAATGGTCAAATTTGTGCAACTCAATGGTCAAGTTTGTGCAACTCAATGGTCAATTTGTTCATTCATATTTGTTCAACTCTATTGCCAATGTATTGAATTCTATGGTCAATTTGTTCATCAATATTTGTGCAACTCAATGGTCAAATTTGTGCAACTCAATGGTCAAGTTTGTGCAACTCAATGGTCAATTTGTTCATTCATATTTGTTAAACTCTATTGCCAATGTGTTGAATTCTATGGTCAATTTGTTCATCAATTGTGCAACTCAATGGTCAAATTTGTGCAACTCAATGGTCAAGTTTGTACAACTCTATGGTCAATTTGTTCATTCATATTTGTTCAACTCTATTGCCAATGTGTTGAATTCTATGGTCAATTTATTCATCAATACTTGTGCAACTCAATGGTCAAATTTGTGCAACTCAATGGTTAAATTTGTGCAACTCAATGGTCAAATTTGTGCAACTCAATGGTCAAATTTGTACAACTCTATGATCAATTTGTTCAATTTTACGATCACTTTGTGCATCCATATTTTATACTGAACCGTGTACGTAGTGTATATACTGAACCGTGTACGTAGAAACATACAAAAAATCTACCAATTAGAGCGATCAATCGCATTATTTTAACCACGTTATACCTAACGCAAACACTACTACGTAAATTTTGAACAAAAAACACTACTACGTAGATGATGACCTTGTACTACGTAGAAGCCTAGTTAATCAATAACTCTGAGTAATGATGACCAATGCAAATGCCAAAAATTTGAAGCCAGCCACGTGATACAACAGACAAAACAGATGATTACTAATAATCTCGAACAGACAAAGCTAATTAACTCAATGTCACGCAAGACCAATGCAAATGCCAAAAAATTTCCACTTTGGATGAAATCTTTTTCTATTCTATGCACACACTCGTTTGATTATATTATCTGCTATGTAATTTAAATCCTAATGACCAGTCCTGATTTGTTTCCCTAATGCTCTCCTCTTCGACTCAATGGTAATGCTCCAAATCAAGAAAAGTCCGATTAACATATCATCATCAACAACACAATCAGAATCAACGCTTAGCGATAACATTCAAATTGAAGAATCCAGTCAACAATTAGGATCATCATGTTGCTGATCAGGCGCGTGAGCTAACAGATTTCTCTCAATAGAAGGTCGAATTTAAGCGGAAAGAGATGGAGATAGATTACATACGAGCCATCGCTTGAAGGCAGAGAGATCAACGGAGCCATCGCGGACGCTGAGGATGAAAGGATGCCTGGTGGCGCCGGTGTAGAGAAGGCGGTGTTTAATAAGCCTGCCTTGAACGCCGGCGACAAGGACGTCGACTCGTTCTTAGACAAGTTCTCGAAGAAGATTGAACAAACTACGAACTCGAATTAGACAGATCAGGACCGAATTTGAAGTGAAAACAAAAAAAACTCAGATCCGGAACTGCGATCTACCTCCGGCCGATCTGATTCCTCGATCCGGCGACCAACTCCACCGCATCTTTCTCGTCCCGGTTCTCCTTCTCCATCACCAGATCCTCCCCTCTCTGCTCTTCCGGCGACGGCCTCACCTTCATCATCGTCTCAAACCCTAGATTTGTCGCCTTCTCCGACTCCTATCATCTCGGACTCCCTCAATACGACCGATTCTCCAACGATTCGTTCATCGCCGTCGAATTCGAGACCTACAAAGAGCCATGGAAGATGAGCGAAGCTTTGGCGGCAGGAGAGAGATTTTTGCGTGGAGGAAGAAAGTGGGGTGCGTGATTGTTTTATTTTTTATTCTTACAGATGGGGAGCGTGTACATATCAACCGTAGGATCTGTTATAATCCAAGGGTGGAGAAATATTCTTATTTCTCACCCTAAAGATCATTTTTAGAAGAGTCTTTCTCATATATATATATATATATCAGAAAGTGTCTTATTAGGTTAATATCTGTGGTTTCATATGCGTACTCTAAATCATCACTATCATCACAAACTTCCGTGTTTCACCAGGGCCATTGCTGCTTTGTCATTATTTGTAGTGCGAGCAGCTCAAGTATGAAAGACAGAAATTATGGTGTAAGCTAATTATGGTGGAACTTAGGTACTAAGCATTGCGGAAAGTTAGAAGAAATAGGGTTCTTCTGGGGAACTTGTTCTCCAATATACACGGTTTCCTAATTAACATTATTATACACACGCACGTAGCACTCGCTCGGTTATATGTCTAGATTAGGTTTTTTCTTTGATGTATGCCAGTATGCGTACAAGTGCTTGAGTCATTAGGCAGATCGACATCAATTAATCACTACTAAATAATACGTATATATTCATACGCTATACTCCCACTGTCTCATTGAGTTTATCTCGTTTCCATTTTAGACGTCCTCTTAAGTTGTTCCTCTTTTCTTTATCAACAATTTCTTATAATATTACGCTTATTCAAACTCATTTTTTATACTAAAAATCCAACTTTTCCTTCTACTTTATCCCTTTTCAACTTTTTACACATATAAAATTACAAAATTACCCCCATTAAATTTCATCTTTTACGTACCCACTTTCTCATATCCTAATACCTACTTTTTACTTCCTTAATAACCGTAAAATTTGTCTTTTGAGACAAACTCAATGGAACGGAGGGAGTATAATATAAATCCTCGTATCCAATTCAACCAACGTCTAGTCAACTCTATTTTAAATACCTTTCATTGTCAACCTTTGTATATATGGTTGGTTTCCCATGTTGCCCAAAATCCCAATTTATGCAAAAAGGGCATTTACATGTTGCCTTTTAAAAAGTTGTTTTTTCCTAAGAAAAACTCTCTGTTGCTAAATTAGATATTTTATATAAATGTATTAAAATTTTACTTTAATAATTTACATGATTAATTTGACAAAAAAAAAATTTACATGATTAACCATGTTTTTTATAATTTTTTTTATAATTTGTTTATATTTTCTAAGCCCGAATATACCTTTAGTATTCTAATTTGTTTTTTATAATTTGTTTATATAATTTTTTTCATTTGTTGGCCATAATTTGTTTATAGGAAGCTGACAAAACCAACAACTAGATATACTAGTACGGCCAACAAGGAAACAAGTTAAAAAAATGCAAATAAAAAATAATACTCCCTCTGTCCCCGAAAGTCTGTCTAGTATATATTCTTCTTTGGGAGTCTCGAAAAGTTTGTCTATCTTCATTTCTTTCCATTTATATCTACTTTTTTTTTACAATAATAACCCACCCATTCAATTATACATATTACCCCCCATTATCCAACTTTCCATCAACTTTATCATTTTTATACAAAGTTATCCCTATCTAATCTCACTTTTTACCGATATTATCCAGTTTTTCATCCACTTTATTCGATTTTTCTTAATCTATGAGATTTCCCTCATTTGGGATAAATTTTTAGGGACGAAGGGAGTACATCAATAGAAGAAAATCAAGGAGTTTCCAAACCACGACTGAAACAGATCAACAAAAACAATAAAGCATTAATAAAAGAAAAAAAGAGGAGAACAAGCACGATTTTCGTTTCCTTTTTCCTTTTCCCCCCTAAGAGCATGAACAACGGTAGGTCAAAAATTGGCCTTGGAAGGTGAGATGCAATAAAAATTATTAAATTTGCACAAAAAGAGGAGGAAATAGAAAGACCGGTCATTGGGAAGGCCAAAATAAAGTTTGGCCTTTGTTTTTTGTAATGCCACGTGTTGTTATTAAGACAAAAATGGTTGGATGAAGTAAATAGTAAATTCAGTTTTATATTTAGGATGACCAAAAGTTTGACCCACTGATAATTATACTCTAACTGACTCGCAAAACACGAGAGATGACAACATCCTAATAAATTGTCCTAACCTTATATGGAGGCAGTGTTCTAAAAATCGGTCTAGGCGCCCGCCTAGGCCCCGTCTAGGCGCTAGGCGGTGCCCCACCGTCCCGACTAGGCCCTAGGCGGTCGGCTAGGCGGCTAAGTGGGCTAAGCGAGCACCTAGGCGGTCTAGACGAGCGCCTAGGTGGCTGAGCTAGTTGGTTAGGCGGTCTAGACGGGCCCCTAGGCGATTGGGCTAGTTGGTTAGGCGGTCTAGGCGGGTCCCTAAGCGGCTGGGCTAGTTGGTTAGGTTGGGCTAGTTGGTTAGGCGGCTGGGCTAGTTGGTAAGCCGGGCCCCTAGGCGGCTTAGACAACCTTCTAGGCGGGCTGGGCGAGTCTAAATTGAGGCTAGATGGGGCTCTAGGTGCCAATTTATACATAAATATTAAGATGAGATTGTTTTTTTATTTATATTTTCACCAAATAAGAATAATAATCTTATATTTCCAATAACTTACAAATCCGCCTAGGCTCCGCCTAGGCCCCCGCCTATCCGCCTAGGCGCTAGGCCCCATCCCACCGCCCAGCTTCCGCCTAGCGTTTTTTAGAACACTGTATGGAGGGCAACTCAAAGTAACCCAATTTCATAATGACATTGAAGCCAACACAAGTCAGCCCATTAGCGACCACAACTACGAACGGCCAACCCGATAATGATCCGAACTCGTATTATTTATCGGATTACCTCCCTCTCAACTCCATAACAATTAGTTGTTGGAGATTGCCACCAGAAATAGAATGCAATTATCTTTAGCTAAACCAGATTGATGGTGCCAAAAAGAATAAACTAATAAAACCCAACTAACCAAACAAGCTCTTCTTCGTACACAGTTCAACTGATATAATTCAACACGCCAGCATTCAACAATTGTCACCAGTATAAGAAAGCGCCAAGAGAAAGCAAGAGCCACAACTGCCTAAAAAAATACTTACATGAAAATGAAGCTCACAAATACTAAGATGGATGTATACTTGATAAATAACACGACATCTCGTCTCTCACAACCGAACCCAACTTGTAGACAGATTTACAAGCTAGATGGTTGTTGGAACAATGTTAAGGACGCCTGTTGTACTTAACATTGTGCCTAGCGTCCCTTGGTTTTGAAATGACAAACTCGCCTTGATCTAATAAGTTGTCCGAGTGTTTCAAGAATGCAGGTCATGAAAAGGACAACAAATTGAGTAGCCGTCCTTAAGGTGTAAAGGACACTACTAATCTGGATAAGCGACTTGGCATGATACTACAAAGGACGCCGTCCTTTATCATTACACAAGAGTCCTCTGTAGGCTGGCCGACAAGGTGACATCACCAGACAAGCCTTGATCATGATCACCACGTGGAAGCAGATTCTGTACACCGGTCCATCACCACGTGGAGACCGATCCTATAGCCAAGTATAACGGAAATTGCCAGGAAGCTTCCCTCCCCATTGCCAGAGACACGTGGAAGCCGATCCTGTAGCAACGTCCCCAAGGGCATGATCGTCAAAGAATGACGCCCTTCCCTAGGTCACTATAAATACTCTTCCAAAGCATTTATTGTGACTTGACGCTTTCAGAGAATATTCAGAGCATATTGCCAATCACTCAATTACACCAAGAACACGTAAGACTTAGGTGTTAGATTGAGTGAGAAGCGTTCACCAAAACCACAAACTGTTTGTAAGAGAAAAGAACAAAAAGCGAGAGAGTCCTTACGACGAACTGTAAGGACGTGATAATAGCGTCCTTTAGGAGATTAAGTTAGGTTACGATTACAGGCTTAAAGGTTGTTACTAGTGGACTTAGGGACGCATTGTAAGTGCCAGAGAAGTGTAATCACTCGCCAGTGTAGTGGTAAGAACTCTTTATAAGAAAGGAAATATACTGATAGATATTGATAGAAAGATCACCAAACAACACAAACACAAGCATACAAATTATGAGATTCCTAATGTTTCCCAAATTCTCAATAACACAACCTTTCTTATTGATTTGTTTGATTTGCCTAGGCTATGGTTATGGAAGTGTTATTTTCCATTATTTTTCTCCTCTAAAAATCGTTGAACTAATAGAGCTTCATAGAAAGATCACCAAACAACACAAACAAAAGCATGCGAATCATGCGATTCCTAATGTTTCTCAAATTCTCAAAAACACAACATTTCTTATTGATTGGTTTGATTTGCCTAGGTTATGGTTTGGGAAGTGTTGGTTTCCATTCTTTCTCTCGTCCAAAAATATTTGAACTAATAGAACTTGATAGAAAGATCACCAAACAACACAAACACAAGCATACGAATCATGCGATTCCTAATGTTTCTCAAATTCTCAATAACACAACCTTTCTTATTGATTGGTTTGATTTGCCTAGGCTATGGTTTGCGAAGTGTTGGTTTACATTCTTTCTCTCGTCCAAAAATCTTTGAACTAATAGAACTTGATAGAAAGATCACCAAACAACACAAACACAAGCATACGAATCATGTGATTCCTAATGTTTTTCAAATTCTCAATAACACAACCTTTCTTATTGATTGGTTTGATTTGCCTAGGCTATCGTTTGGGAAGTGTTGGTTTCCATTATTTTTCTCGTCCAAACATCTTTGATAGAAAGATCACCAAACAACACAAACACAAGCATACGAATCATGCGATTCCTAATGTTTCTCAAGTTCTCAATAACACAAACTTTCTTATTGATTGGTTTGATTTGCCTAGGCTATGGTTTGGGAAGTGTTTGTTTCCATTATTTTTCTCGTCCAAACATCTTTGAACTAATAGAACTTGATAGAAAGATCACCAAACAACACAAACACAAGCATACGAATCATATGATTCCTAATGTTTTTCAAATTCTCGATAACAAAACCTTTCTTATTGATTGGTTTGATTTGCCTAGGCTATGGTTTGAGAAGTGTTGGTTTCCATTCTTTCTCTCGTCCAACAGTCTTTTAAATAAGCGAACTTGATAGAAAGATCACCAAACAACACAAACACAAGCATACGAATCATGCGATTCCTAATGTTTCTCAAATTCTCAATAACACAACCTTTCTTATTGATTGGTTTGATTTGCCTAAGCTATCGTTTGGGAAGTGTTGGTTTCCATTCTTTCTCTCGTCTAAAAATCTTTGAACTAAGCGAACTTGATAGAAAGATCACCAAACAACACAAACACAAGCATACGAATCATGCGATTCCTAATGTTTCTCAAATTCTCAATAACACAACCTTTCTTATTGATTGGTTTGATTTGCCTAGGTTATGGTTTGGGAAGTTTTGGTTTCCATTCTTTCTCACGTCCCAAAATCTTTGAACTAATAGAACTTGATAGAAAGATCACCAAACAACACAAACACAAGCATACGAATCATGCGATTCCTAATGTTTCTCAAATTCTCAATAACACAACCTTTCTAATTGATTGGTTTGATTTGCCTAGGCTATGGTTTGGGAAGTGTTGGTTTCCATTATTTTTCTCGTCCAAACATCTTTGATAGATAGATCACCAAACAACACAAACACAAGCATACGAATCATGCGATTCCTAATGTTTCTCAAATTCTCAATAACACAACCTTTCTTATTGATTGGTTTGATTTGCCTAGGCTATGGTTTGGGAAGTGTTGGTTTACATTCTTTTTTCTCGACCAAAAATCTTTGAACTAAGCGAACTTGATAGACAGATCACCAAACAACACAAACACAAGCATACGAATCATGCGATTCCTAATGTTTCTCAAATTCCCAATAACACAACCTTTCTTATTGATTGGTTTGATTTGCCTAGGCTATGGTTTGGGAAGTGTTGGTTTCCATTATTTTTCTCGTCCAAACATCTTTGATCTAATTGAACTTGATAGAAAGATCACCAAACAACACAAACACAAGCATACGAATCATGTGATTCCTAATGTTTTTCAAATTCTCAATAACACAACCTTTCTTATTGATTGGTTTGATTTGCCTAGGTTATGGTTTGGGAAGTTTTGGTTTCCATTCTTTCTCTCGTCCAAAAATCTTTTAACTAATAGAACTTGATAGAAAGATCACCAAACAACACAAACACAAGCATACGAATCATGTGATTCCTAATGTTTCTCAAATTCTCAATAACGCAACCTTTCTAATTGATTGGTTTGATTTGTCTTGGCTATGGTTTGGGAAGTGTTGGTTTCCATTATTTTTCTCGTCCAAACATCTTCGATAGAAAGATCACCAAACAACACAAACACAAGCATACGAATCATGCGATTCCTAATGTTTCTCAAATTCTCAATAACACAACCTTTCTTATTGATTGGTTTAATTTGCCTAGGCTATGGTTTGGAAAGTGTTGGTTTCCAATTTGTTTCTCATCCAAACATCTTTGAACTGTTAGAACTTGATAGAAAGATCACCAAACAACACAAACACAAGCATACGAATTATGCGATTCCTAATGTTTCTCAAATTCTCAATAACACAACCTTTCTTATTGATTGGTTTGATTTGCCTAGGCTATCGTTTGGGAAGTGTTGGTTTCCATTATTTTTCTCGTCCATACATCTTTGATAGAGAGATCACCAAACAACACAAACACAAGCATACGAATCATGCGATTCCTAATGTTTCTCAAATTCTCAATAACACAACCTTTCTTATTGATTGGTTTGATTTGCCTAGGCTATGGTTTGGGAAGTGTTGGTTTACATTCTTTTTTCTCGTCCAAAAATCTTTGAACTAAGCGAACTTGATAGAAAGATCACCAAACAACACAAACACTAGCATACGAATCATGCGATTCCTAATGTTTCTCAAATTCCCAATAACACAACCTTTCTTATTGATTGGTTTGATATGCCTAGGCTATGGTTTGGGAAGTGTTGGTTTCCATTATTTTTCTCGTCCAAACATCTTTGATCTAATAGAACTTGATAGAAAGATCACCAAACAACACAAACACAAGCATACGAATCATGTGATTCCTTATGTTTTTCAAATTCTCAATAACACAACCTTTCTTATTGATTGGTTTGATTTGCCTAGGCTATGGTTTGGGAAGTGTTGGTTTCCATTCTTTATCTCGTCCAAAAATCTTTTGAACTAATAGAACTTTATAGAAAGATCACCAAACAACACAAACACAAGCATACGAATCATGCGATTCCTAATGTTTCTCAAATTCTCAATAACACAACCTTTTATATTGATTGGTTTGGTTTGCCTAGGCTATGGTTTGAGAAGTGTTGGTTTCCATTATTTTTCTCGTCCAAAAATCGTTGAACTAATAGAACTTCATAGAAAGATCACCAAACAACACAAACAAAAGCATGCGAATCATGCGATTCCTAATGTGTCTCAAATTCTCAATAACACAACCTTTCTTATTGATTAGTTTGATTTTCCTAGGCTATTGTTTGGGAAGTGTTGGTTTCCATTCTTTCTCTCGTCCAAAAATCTTTGAACTAATAGAACTTGATAGAAAGATCACCAAACAACACAAACACAAGCATATGAATCATGCGATTCCTAATGTGTCTCAAATTCTCAATAACACAACCTTTCTTATTGATTAGTTTGATTTTCCTAGGCTATGGTTTGGGAAGTGTTGGTTTCCCTTCTTTCTCTCGTCCAAAAATCTTTGAACTAATAGAACTTGATAGAAAGATCACCAAACAACACAAACACAAGCATATGAATCATGCGATTCCTAATGTTTCTCAAATTCTCAATAACACAACCTTTCTTATTGATTGGTCTGATTTCCCTAGGCTATGGTTTGGGAAGTGTTGGTTTCCATTCTTTCTCTCATCCAAAATTCTTTGAACGAAACGAACTTGATAGAAAGATCACCAATAAACACAAACACAAGCATACGAATCATGCGATTCCTAATGTTTCTCAAATTCTCAATAACACAACCTTTCTTATTGATTGGTTTGATTTGCCTAGGCTATAGTTTGGGAAGTGTTGGTTTCCATTCTTTCTCTCGTCCAAAAATCTTTGAACTAATAGAACTTGATAGAAAGATCACCAAACAACACAAACACAAGCATACGAATCATGCGATTCCTAATGTTTCTCAAATTCTCAATAACACAACCTTTCTTATTGATTGGTTTGATTTGCCTAGGCTATGGTTTGCGAAGTGTTGGTTTCTATTATTTCTCTCGTCCAAAAATATTTGAACTAATAGAACTTGATAGAAAGATCACCAAACAACACAAACACAAGCATACGAATCATGTGATTCCTAATGTTTTTCAAATTCCCAATAACACAACCTTTCTTATTGATTGGTTTTATTTGCCTAGGCTATGGATTGAGAAGTTTTGGTTTCCATTCTTTCTCTCGTCCAAAAATCTTTGAACTAATAGAACTTGATAGAAAGATCATCAAACAACACAAACATAAGCATACGAATCATGCGATTCCTACAGTTTCTCAAATTCTCAATAACACAACCTTTCTTATTGATTTGTTTTGTTTGCCTAGGCTATGGTTTGGGAAGTGTGGGTTTCCAGTCTTTCTCTCATACAAAAATCTTTGAACTAAGCGAACTTGATAGAAAGATCACCAAACAACACAAACACAAGCATACGAATCATGCGATTCCTAATGTTTCTCAGATTCTCAATAACAAAACCTTTCTTATTGATTTGTTTTGTTTGCCTAGGCTATGGTTTGGGAAGTGTTGGTTTCCAGTCTTTCTCTCATCCAAAAATCTTTGAACTAAGCGAACTTGATAGAAAGATCACCAAACAACACAAACACAAGCATACGAATCATGCGATTCCTAATGTTTCTCAAATTCTCAATAACAAAACCTTTCTTATTGATTGGTTTGATTTGACTAGGCTATGGTTTGGGAAGTGTTGGTTTCCATTATTTTTCTCGTCCAAAAATCGTTGAACTAATAGAACTTCATAGAAAGATCACCAAACAACACAAACAAAAGCATGCGAATCATGCGATTCCTAATGTTTCTCAAATTCTCAATAAAACAACCTTTCTTATTGATTAGTTTGATTTGCCTAGGCTATGGTTTGGGAAGCTTTGGTTTCCATTCTTTCTCTCGTCCAAAAATCTTTGAACTAATAGAACTTGATAGAAAGATCACCAAACAACACAAACACAAGCATACGAATCATGTGATTCCTAATGTTTTTCAAATTCTCAATAACACAACCTTTCTTATTGATTGGTTTGATTTGCCTAGGCTATCGTTTGGGAAGTGTTGGTTTCCATTATTTTTCTCGTCCAAACATCTTTGATAGAAAGATCACCAAACAACACAAACACAAGCATACGAATCATGCGATTCCTAATGTTTCTCAAATTCTCAATAACATAACCTTTCTTATTGATTGGTTTGATTTGCCTAGGCTATGGTTTGGAAAGTGTTGGTTTCCAATTTTTTTTGTCATCCAAACATCTTTGAACTGTTAGAACTTGATAGAAAGATCACCAAACAACACAAACACAAGCATACGAATTATGCGATTCCTAATGTTTCTCAAATTGTCAATAACACAACCTTTCTTATTGATTGGTTTGATTTGCCTAGGCTATCGTTTGGGAAGTGTTGGTTTCCATTATTTTTCTCGTCCAAACATCTTTGATAGAAAGATCACCAAACAACACAAACACAAGCATATGAATCATGCGATTCCTAATGTTTCTCAAATTCTCAATAACACAACCTTTCTTATTGATTGGTTTGATTTGCCTAGGCTATGGTTTGGGAAGTGTTGGTTTCCATTCTTTATCTCGTCCAAAAATCTTTTTAACTAATATAACTTGATAGAAACATCACCAAACAACACAAACACAAGCATACGAATCATGCGATTCCTAATGTTTCTCAAATTCTCAATAACACAACCTTTCATATTGATTGGTTTGATTTGCCTAGGCTATGGTTTGAGAAGTGTTGGTTTGCATTACTTTTCTCGTCAGAAAATCGTTGAACTATTGGAACTTCATAGAAAGATCACCAAACAACACAAACACAAGCATACGAATCATGCGATTCCTAATGTTTCTCAAATTCTCAATAACACAACCTTTCTTATTGATTGGTCTGATTTCCCTGGGCTATGGTTTGGGAAATGTTGGTTTCCATTCTTTCTCTCATCCAAAAATCTTTGAACGAAGCGAACTTGATAGACAGATCACCAATAAACACAAACACAAGCATACGAATCATGCGATTCCTAATGTTTCTCAAATTCTCAATAACACAACCTTTCTTATTGATTGGTTTGATTTGCCTAGGCTATAGTTTGGGAAGTGTTGGTTTCCATTCTTTCTCTCGTCCAAAAATCTTTGAACTAATAGAACTTGATAGAAAGATCACCAAACAACACAAACAAAAGCATACGAATCATGTGATTCCTAATGTTTCTCAAATTCTCAATAACACAACCTTTCTTATTGATTGGTCTGATTTGCCTAGGCTATGGTTTGCGAAGTGTTGGTTTCTATTCTTTCTCTCGTCCAAAAATATTTGAACTAATAGAACTTGATAGAAAGATCACCAAACAACACAAACACAAGCATACGAATCATGTGATTCCAAATGTTTCTCAAATTCTGAATAACACAACCTTTCTTATTGATTGGTGTGATTTGCCTAGGCTACCGTTTGGGAAGTGTTGGTTTCCATTCTTTATCTCGTCCAAAAATCTTTGAACAAATAGAACTTGATAGAAAGATCACCAAACAACACAGACACAAGCATACGAATCATGTGATTCCTAATGTTTTTCAAATTCTCAATAACACAACCTTTCTTATTGATTGGTCTGATTTCCCTAGGCTATGGTTTGGGAAGTGTTGGTTTCCATTCTTTCTCTCATCCAAAAATCTTTGAACGAAGCGAACTTGATAGACAGATCACCAATAAACACAAACACAAGCATACGAATCATGCGATTCCTAATGTTTCTCAAATTCTCAATAACACAACCTTTCTTATTGATTGGTCTGATTTCCCTAGGCTATGGTTTGGGAAGTGTTGGTTTCCATTCTTTCTCTCATCCAAAAATCTTTGAACGAAGCGAACTTGATAGACAGATCACCAATAAACACAAACACAAGCATACGAATCATGCGATTCCTAATGTTTCTCAAATTCTCAATAACACAACCTTTCTTATTGATTGGTTTGATTTGCCTAGGCTATAGTTTGGGAAGTGTTGGTTTCCATTCTTTCTCTCGTCCAAAAATCTTTGAACTAATAGAACTTGATAGAAAGATCACCAAACAACACAAACAAAAGCATACGAATCATGTGATTCCTAATGTTTCTCAAATTCTCAATAACACAACCTTTCTTATTGATTGGTCTGATTTGCCTAGGCTATGGTTTGCGAAGTGTTGGTTTCTATTCTTTCTCTCGTCCAAAAATATTTGAACTAATAGAACTTGATAGAAAGATCACCAAACAACACAAACACAAGCATACGAATCATGTGATTCCAAATGTTTCTCAAATTCTGAATAACACAACCTTTCTTATTGATTGGTGTGATTTGCCTAGGCTACCGTTTGGGAAGTGTTGGTTTCCATTCTTTATCTCGTCCAAAAATCTTTGAACAAATAGAACTTGATAGAAAGATCACCAAACAACACAGACACAAGCATACGAATCATGTGATTCCTAATGTTTTTCAAATTCTCAATAACACAACCTTTCTTATTGATTGGTCTGATTTCCCTAGGCTATGGTTTGGGAAGTGTTGGTTTCCATTCTTTCTCTCATCCAAAAATCTTTGAACGAAGCGAACTTGATAGACAGATCACCAATAAACACAAACACAAGCATACGAATCATGCGATTCCTAATGTTTCTCAAATTCTCAATAACACAACCTTTCTTATTGATTGGTCTGATTTCCCTAGGCTATGGTTTGGGAAGTGTTGGTTTCCATTCTTTCTCTCATCCAAAAATCTTTGAACGAAGCGAACTTGATAGACAGATCACCAATAAACACAAACACAAGCATACGAATCATGCGATTCCTAATGTTTCTCAAATTCTCAATAACACAACCTTTCATATTGATTGGTTTGATTTGCCTAGGCTATGGTTTGAGAAGTGTTGGTTTGCATTACTTTTCTCGTCAGAAAATCGTTGAACTATTGGAACTTCATAGAAAGATCACCAAACAACACAAACACAAGCATACGAATCATGCGATTCCTAATGTTTCTCAAATTCTCAATAACACAACCTTTCTTATTGATTGGTCTGATTTGCCTAGGCTATGGTTTGCGAAGTGTTGGTTTCTATTCTTTCTCTCGTCCAAAAATATTTGAACTAATAGAACTTGATAGAAAGATCACCAAACAACACAAACACAAGCATACGAATCATGTGATTCCTAATGTTTTTCAAATTCTCAATAACACAACCTTTCTTATTGATTGGTTTGATTTGCCTAGGCTATGGATTGAGAAGTTTATGTTTCCATTCTTTCTCTCGTCCGAAAATCTTTGAACTAATAGAACTTGATAGAAAGATCACCAAACAACACAAACATAAGCATACGAATCATGCGATTCCTAATGTTTCTCAATTTCTTTCTTATTGATTGACTTGATTTGCCTAAGCTATGGTTTGGGAAGTGTTGGTTTCTATTCTTTCTCTCGTCCAAAAATCTTTGAACTCACCAAACAACACAAACACAAGCATACGAATCATTCGATTCCTAATGTTTCTCAAATTCTCAATAACACAACCTTTCTTATTGATTAGTTTGATTTGCCTAGGCTATGGTTTGGGAAGTGTTGGTTTCCAATCTTTCTCTCGTCCAAAAATCTTTGAACTAGTAGAACTTGATAGAAAGATCACCAAACAACACAAACACAAGCATACGAATCATGCGATTCCTAAAGTTTCTCATATTCTGAATAACACAACCTTTCTTATTGATTGGTTTGATTTGCCTAGGCTATGGTTTGGGAAGTGTTGGTTTCCATTATTTTTCTCGTCCAAACATCTTTTAACTAATAGAACTTGATAGAAAGATCACCAAACAACACAAACACAAGCATACGAATCATGTGATTCCTAATGTTTTTCAAATTCTCAATAACACAACCTTTCTTATTGATTGGTTTGATTTGCCTAGGCTATGGTTTGCGAAGTGTTGGTTTCTATTATTTCTCTCGTCCAAAAATATTTGAACTAATAGAACTTGATAGAAAGATCACCAAACAACACAAACACAAGCATACGAATCATGTGATTCCTAATGTTTTTCAAATTCTCAATAACACAACCTTTCTTATTGATTGGTTTGATTTGCCTAGGCTATGGTTTGGGATGTTTTGGTTTCCATTCTTTCTCTCGTCCAAAAATCTTTGAACTAATAGAACTTGATAGAAAGATCATCAAACAACACAAACATAAGCATACGAATCATGCGATTCCTACAATTTCTCAAATTCTCAATAACACAACCTTTCTTATTGATTTGTTTTGTTTGCCTAGGCTATGGTTTGGGAAGTGTTGGTTTCCAGTATTTCTCTCAACCAAAAATCTTTGAACTAAGCGAACTTGATAGAAAGCTCACCAAACAACACAAACACAAGCATACGAATCATGCGATTCGTAATGTTTCTCAGATTCTCAATAACAAAACCTTTATTATTGATTTTTTTTGTTTGCCTAGGCTATGGTTTGGGAAGTGTTGGTTTCCAGTCTTTCTCTCATCCAAAAATCTTTGAACTAAGCGAACTTGATAGAAAGATCACCAAACAACACAAACACAAGCATACGAATCATGTGATTCCTAATGTTTTTCAAATTCTCAATAACACAACCTTTCTTATTGATTGGTTTGATTTGCCTAGGCTATGGTTTGGGAAGTGTTGGTTTCCATTTTTTCTCTCGTCCAAAAGTCTTTGAATTAATAGAACTTGATAGAAAGATTACCAAACAACACAAACACAAGCATACGAATCATGCGATTCCTAATGTTTCTCAAATTCTCAATAACACAACCTTTCTTATTGATTGGTTTGATTTGCCTAGGCTATGGTTTGGGAAGCTTTGGTTTCCATTCTTTCTCTCGTCCAAAAATCTTTGAACTAATAGAACTTGATAGAAAGATCACCAAACAACACAAACACAAGCATACGAATCATGTGATTCCTAATGTTTTTCAAATTCTCAATAACACAACCTTTCTTATTGATTGGTTTGATTTGCCTAGGCTATCGTTTGGGAAGTGTTGGTTTCCATTATTTTTCTCGTCCAAACATCTTTGATGGAAAGATCACCAAACAACACAAACACAAGCATACGAATCATGCGATTCCTAATGTTTCTCAAATTCTCAATAACATAACCTTTCTTATTGATTGGTTTGATTTGCCTAGGCTATGGTTTGGAAAGTGTTGGTTTCCAATTTTTTTTGTCATCCAAACATCTTTGAACTGTTAGAACTTGATAGAAAGATCACCAAACAACACAAACACAAGCATACGAATTATGCGATTCCTAATGTTTCTCAAATTGTCAATAACACAACCTTTCTTATTGATTGGTTTGATTTGCCTAGGCTATCGTTTGGGAAGTGTTGGTTTCCATTATTTTTCTCGTCCAAACATCTTTGATAGAAAGATCACCAAACAACACAAACACAAGCATATGAATCATGCGATTCCTAATGTTTCTCAAATTCTCAATAACACAACCTTTCTTATTGATTGGTTTTATTTGCCTAGGCTATGGTTTGGGAAGTGTTGGTTTCCATTCTTTATCTCGTCCAAAAATCTTTTTAACTAATATAACTTGATAGAAACATCACCAAACAACACAAACACAAGCATACGAATCATGCGATTCCTAATGTTTCTCAAATTCTCAATAACACAACCTTTCATATTGATTGGTTTGATTTGCCTAGGCTATGGTTTGAGAAGTGTTGGTTTGCATTACTTTTCTCGTCAGAAAATCGTTGAACTATTGGAACTTCATAGAAAGATCACCAAACAACACAAACACAAGCATACGAATCATGCGATTCCTAATGTTTCTCAAATTCTCAATAACACAACCTTTCTTATTGATTGGTCTGATTTCCCTAGGCTATGGTTTGGGAAGTGTTGGTTTCCATTCTTTCTCTCATCCAAAAATCTTTGAACGAAGCGAACTTGATAGACAGATCACCAATAAACACAAACACAAGCATACGAATCATGCGATTCCTAATGTTTCTCAAATTCTCAATAACACAACCTTTCTTATTGATTGGTTTGATTTGCCTAGGCTATAGTTTGGGAAGTGTTGGTTTCCATTCTTTCTCTCGTCCAAAAATCTTTGAACTAATAGAACTTGATAGAAAGATCACCAAACAACACAAACAAAAGCATACGAATCTTGTGATTCCTAATGTTTCTCAAATTCTCAATAACACAACCTTTCTTATTGATTGGTCTGATTTGCCTAGGCTATGGTTTGCGAAGTGTTGGTTTCTATTCTTTCTCTCGTCCAAAAATATTTGAACTAATAGAACTTGATAGAAAGATCACCAAACAACACAAACACAAGCATACGAATCATGTGATTCCTAATGTTTTTCAAATTCTCAATAACACAACCTTTCTTATTGATTGGTTTGATTTGCCTAGGCTATGGATTGAGAAGTTTATGTTTCCATTCTTTCTCTCGTCCGAAAATCTTTGAACTAATAGAACTTGATAGAAAGATCACCAAACAACACAAACATAAGCATACGAATCATGCGATTCCTAATGTTTCTCAATTTCTTTCTTATTGATTGACTTGATTTGCCTAAGCTATGGTTTGGGAAGTGTTGGTTTCTATTCTTTCTCTCGTCCAAAAATCTTTGAACTCACCAAACAACACAAACACAAGCATACGAATCATTCGATTCCTAATGTTTCTCAAATTCTCAATAACACAACCTTTCTTATTGATTAGTTTGATTTGCCTAGGCTATGGTTTGGGAAGTGTTGGTTTCCAATCTTTCTCTCGTCCAAAAATCTTTGAACTAGTAGAACTTGATAGAAAGATCACCAAACAACACAAACACAAGCATACGAATCATGCGATTCCTAAAGTTTCTCATATTCTGAATAACACAACCTTTCTTATTGATTGGTTTGATTTGCCTAGGCTATGGTTTGGGAAGTGTTGGTTTCCATTATTTTTCTCGTCCAAACATCTTTTAACTAATAGAACTTGATAGAAAGATCACCAAACAACACAAACACAAGCATACGAATCATGTGATTCCTAATGTTTTTCAAATTCTCAATAACACAACCTTTCTTATTGATTGGTTTGATTTGCCTAGGCTATGGTTTGCGAAGTGTTGGTTTCTATTATTTCTCTCGTCCAAAAATATTTGAACTAATAGAACTTGATAGAAAGATCACCAAACAACACAAACACAAGCATACGAATCATGTGATTCCTAATGTTTTTCAAATTCTCAATAACACAACCTTTCTTATTGATTGGTTTGATTTGCCTAGGCTATGGTTTGGGATGTTTTGGTTTCCATTCTTTCTCTCGTCCAAAAATCTTTGAACTAATAGAACTTGATAGAAAGATCATCAAACAACACAAACATAAGCATACGAATCATGCGATTCCTACAATTTCTCAAATTCTCAATAACACAACCTTTCTTATTGATTTGTTTTGTTTGCCTAGGCTATGGTTTGGGAAGTGTTGGTTTCCAGTATTTCTCTCAACCAAAAATCTTTGAACTAAGCGAACTTGATAGAAAGCTCACCAAACAACACAAACACAAGCATACGAATCATGCGATTCGTAATGTTTCTCAGATTCTCAATAACAAAACTTTTATTATTGATTTATTTTGTTTGCCTAGGCTATGGTTTGGGAAGTGTTGGTTTCCAGTCTTTCTCTCATCCAAAAATCTTTGAACTAAGCGAACTTGATAGAAAGATCACCAAACAACACAAACACAAGCATACGAATCATGTGATTCCTAATGTTTTTCAAATTCTCAATAACACAACCTTTCTTATTGATTGGTTTGATTTGCCTAGGCTATGGTTTGGGAAGTGTTGGTTTCCATTTTTTCTCTCGTCCAAAAATCTTTGAATTAATAGAACTTGATAGAAAGATTACCAAACAACACAAACACAAGCATACGAATCATGCGATTCCTAATGTTTCTCAAATTCTCAATAACACAACCTTTCTTATTGATTGGTTTGATTTGCCTAGGCTACCGTTTGGGAAGTGTTGGTTTCCATGCTTTCTCTCGTCCAAAAATCTTTGAACTAATAGAACTTGATAGAAAGATCACCAAACAACACAAACACAAGCATACGAATCATGTGATTCCAAATGTTTCTTAAATTCTGAATAACACAACCTTTCTTATTGATTGGTGTGATTTGCCTAGGCTACCGTTTGGGAAGTGTTGGTTTCCATTCTTTATCTCGTCCAAAAATCTTTGAACAAATAGAACTTGATAGAAAGATCACCAAACAACACAGACACAAGCATACGAATCATGTGATTCCTAATGTTTTTCAAATTCTCAATAACACAACCTTTCTTATTGATTGGTTTGATTTGCCTAGGCTATGGTTTGGGATGTTTTGGTTTCCATTATTTCTCTCGTCCAAAAATCTTTGAACTAATAGAACTTGATAGAAAGATCACCAAACAACACAAACACAAGCATACGAATCATGCGATTCCTAATGTTTCTCAAATTCTCAATAACACAACCATTCTTATTGATTGGTTTGATTTGCCTAGGCTACGGTTTGGGAAGTGTTGGTTTCCATTATTTTTCGCATACAAACATCTTTGAACTATTAGAACTTGATAGAAAGATCACTAAACGACACAAACACAAGTATACGAATTATGCGATTCCTAATGTTTCCCAAATTCTCAATAACACAACCTTTCTTATTGATTTGTTTGATTTACCTAGGCTATGGTTTAGGAAGTGTTGGTTGCCATTCTTTTTCTCATCCAAACAACTTTGAACTATTAGAACTTGATAGAAATATCACCAAACAACACAAACACAAGTATACGAATTATGCGATTCCTAATGTTTCCTAAATTCTCAATAACACAACCTGTCTTGTTGATTTGTTTTGTTTACCTAGGATATGGTTTGGGAAGTGTTGGTTTCCATTCTTTCTCTCATCCAAAAATCTTTGAACTAAGCGAACTTGATAGAAAGATCACCAAACAACACAAACACAAGCATACGAATCATGCGATTCCTAATGTTTCTCAAATTCTCAATAACACAACCTTTCTTATTGATTAGTTTGATTTGCCTAGGCTATGGTTTGGGAAGTGTTGGATTCCATTCTTTCTCTCATCCAAAAATCTTTGAACTAAGCGAACTTGATTGAAAGATCACCAAACAACACAAACACAAGCATACGAATCATGCGATTCCCAATGTTTCTCAAATTCTCAATAACACAACCTTTCTTATTGAATGGTTTGATTTGCCTAGAATATGGTTTGGGAAGTGTTGGTTTCCATTATTTTTCTCGTCCAAACATCTTTGAACTAATAGAGCTTGATAGAAAGATCACCAAACAACACAAACACAAGCATATGAATCATGTGATTCCTAATGTTTTTCAAATTCTCAATAACACAACCTTTCTTATTGATTGGTTTGATTTGCCTAGGCTATGGTTTGGGAAGTGTTGGTTTTCATTTTTTCTCTCGTCCAAAAATCTTTGAATTAATAGAACTTGATAGAAAGATTACCAAACAACACAAACACAAGCATACGAATCATGCGATTCCTAATGTTTCTCAAATTCTCAATAACACAACCTTTCTTATTGATTGGTTTGATTTGCCTAGGCTATGGTTTGGGAAGTGTTGGTTTCCATTCTTTCTCTCGTCCCCAAAACTTTAAACTAATAGAACTTGATAGAAAGATCACCAAACAACACAAACACAAGCATACGAATCATGTGATTCCTAATGTTTCTCAAATTCTGAATAACACAACCTTTCTTATTGATTGGTTTGATTTGCCTAGGCTATGGTTTGGGAAGTGTTGGTTTCCATTCTTTCTCTCGTCCAAAAATCTTTGAACTAATAGAACTTGACAAAAAGATCAGCAAACAACACAAACACTAGCATACGAATCATGCGATTCCTAATGTTTCTCAATTTCTTTCTTATTGATTGACTTGATTTACCTAGGCTATGGTTTGGGAAGTGTTGGTTTCCATTCTTTCTCTCGTCCAAAAATCTTTGAACTCACCAAACAACACAAACACAAGCATACGAATCATGCGATTCCTAATGTTTCTCAAATTCTCAATAACACAACCTTTCTTATTGATTAGTTTGTTTTGCCTAGGCTATGGTTTGGGAAGTGTTGGTTTCCATTCTTTCTCTCGTCCAAAAATCTTTGAACTAGTAGAACTTGATAGAAAGATCACCAAACAACACAAACACAAGCATACGAATCATGCGATTCCTAAAGTTTCTCAAATTCTCAATAACATAACCTTTCTTATTGAATGGTTTGATTTGCCTAGACTATGGTTTGGGAAGTGTTGGTTTCCATTATTTTTCTCGTCCAAACATCTTTGAACTAATAGAACTTGATAGAAAGATCACCAAACAACACAAACACAAGCATACAAATCATGTGATTCCTAATGTTTTTCAAATTCTCAATAACACAACCTTTCTTATTGATTGGTTTGATTTGCCTAGGCTATGGTTTGGGAAGTGTTGGTTTCCATTTTTTCTCTCGTCCAAAAATCTTTGAACTAATAGAACTTGATAGAAAGATCACCAAACAACACAAACACAAGCATACGAATCATGCGATTCCTAATGTTTTTCAAATTCTCAATAACACAACCTTTCTTATTGATTGGTTTGATTTGCCTAGGCTACCGTTTCGGAAGTGTTGGTTTCCATTCTTTCTCTCGTCGAAAAATCTTTCAACTAGTAGAACTTGATAAAAAGATCACCAAACAACACAAACACAAGCATACTAATCATGTGATTCCTAATGTTTTTCAAATTCTCAATAACACAACCTTTCTTATTGATTGGTTTGATTTGCCTAGGCTATGGATTGGGATGTTTTGGTTTCCATTCTTTCTCTCGTCCAAAAATCTTTGAACTAATAGAACTTGATAGAAAGATCACCAAACAACACAAACACAAGCATACGAATCATGCGATTCCTAATGTTTCTCAAATTCTCAATAACACAACCTTTCTTATTGATTTGTTTGATTTACCTAGGCTATGGTTTGGGAAGTGTTGGTTGCCATTCTTTTTCTCATCCAAACAACTTTGAACTATTAGAACTTGATAGAAAGATCACCAAACAACACAAACACAAGTATACGAATTATGCGATTCCTAATGTTTCCTAAATTCTCAATAACACAACCTGTCTTGTTGATTTGTTTTGTTTGCCTAGGCTATGGTTTGGGAAGTGTTGGTTTCCATTCTTTCTCTCATCCAAAAATCTTTGAACTAAGCGAACTTGATAGAAAGATCACCAAACAACACAAACATAAGCATACGAATCATGCGATTCCTAATGTTTCTCAAATTCTCAATAACACAACCTTTCTTATTGATTAGTTTGATTTGCCTAGGCTATGGTTTGGGAAGTGTTGGATTCCATTCTTTCTCTCATCCAAAAATCTTTGAACTAAGCGAACTTGATTGAAAGATCACCAAACAACACAAACACAAGCATACGAATCATGCGATTCCCAATGTTTCTCAAATTCTCAATAACACAACCTTTCTTATTGAATGGTTTGATTTGCCTAGACTAAGGTTTGGGAAGTGTTGGTTTCCTTTATTTTTCTCGTCCAAACATCTTTGAACTAATAGAGCTTGATAGAAAGATCACCAAACAACACAAACACAAGCATACGAATCATGTGAGTCCTAATGTTTTTCAAATTCTCAATAACACAACCTTTCTTATTGATTGGTTTGATTTGCCTAGGCTATGGTTTGGGAAGTGTTGGTTTCCATTTTTTCTCTCGTCCAAAAATCTTTGAATTAATAGAACTTGATAGAAAGATTACCAAACAACACAAACACAAGCATACGAATCATGCGATTCCTAATGTTTCTCAAATTCTCAATAACACAACCTTTCTTATTGATTGGTTTGATTTGCCTAGGCTACCGTTTGGGAAGTGTTGGTTTCCATTCTTTCTCTCGTCCCCAAAACTTTGAACTAATAGAACTTGATAGAAAGATCACCAAACAACACAAACACAAGCATACGAATCATGTGATTCCTAATGTTTCTCAAATTCTGAATAACACAACCTTTCTTATTGATTGGTTTGATTTGCCTAGGCTACCGTTTGGGAAGTGTTGGTTTCCATTCTTTCTCTCGTCCAAAAATCTTTGAACTAATAGAACTTGATAGAAAGATCACCAAACAACACAAACACAAGCATACGAATCATGTGATTCCTAATGTTTTTCAAATTCTCAATAACACAACCTTTCTTATTGATTGGTTTGATTTGCCTAGGCTATGGTTTGGGAAGTGTTGGTTTCCATTTTTTCTCTCGTCCCAAAAACTTTGAACTAATAGAACTTGATAGAAAGATCACCAAACAACACAAACACAAGCATACGAATCATGTGATTCCTAATGTTTCTCAAATTCTGAATAACACAACCTTTCTTATTGATTGGTTTGATTTGCCTAGGCTACCGTTTGGGAAGTGTTGGTTTCCATTCTTTCTCTCGTCCCCAAAACTTTGAACTAATAGAACTTGATAGAAAGATCATCAAACAACACAAACACAAGCATACGAATCATGTGATTCCTAATGTTTCTCAAATTCTGAATAACACAACCTTTCTTATTGATTGGTTTGATTTGCCTAGGCTACCGTTTGGGAAGTGTTGGTTTCCATTATTTCTCTCGTCCAAAAATCTTTGAACTAATAGAACTTGATAGAAAGATCACCAAACAACACAAACACAAGCATACGAATCATGTGATTCCTAATGTTTTTCAAATTCTCAATAACACAACCTTTCTTATTGATTGGTTTGATTTGCCTAGGCTATGGTTTGGGATGTTCTGGTTTCCATTCTTTCTCTCGTCCAAAAATCTTTGAACTAATAGAACTTGATAGAAAGATCACCAAACAACACAAACACAAGCATACGAATCATGCGATTCCTAATGTTTCTCAAATTCTCAATAACACAACCATTCTTATTGATTGGTTTGATTTGCCTAGGCTACCGTTTGGGAAGTGTTAGTTTCCATTATTTTTCTCATCCAAACATCTTTGAACTATTCGAACTTGATAGAAAGATCACTAAACAACACAAACACAAGTATACGAATTATGCGATTCCTAATGTTTCCCAAATTCTCAATAACACAACATTTCTTGTTGATTTGTTTGATTTACCTAGGCTATGGTTTGGGAAGTGTTGGTTGCCATTCTTTTTCTCATCCAAACAACTTTGAACTATTAGAACTTGATAGAAAGATCACCAAACAACACAAACACAAGTATACGAATTATGCGATTCCTAATGTTTCCTAAATTCTCAATAACACAACCTTTCTTATTGATTTGTTTTGTTTGCCTAGGATATGGTTTGGGAAGTGTTGGTTTCCATTCTTTCTCTCATCCAAAAATCTTTGAACTAAGCGAACTTGATAGAAAGATCACCAAACAACACAAACACAAGCATACGAATCATGCGATTCCTAATGTTTCTCAAATTCTCAATAACACAACCATTCTTATTGATTGGTTTGATTTGCCTAGGCTACGGTTTGGGAAGTGTTGGTTTCCATTATTTTTCTCATCCAAACATCTTTGAACTAATAGAGCTTGATAGAAAGATCACCAAACAACACAAACACAAGCATACGAATCATGTGATTCCTAATGTTTTTCAAATTTTCAATAACACAACCTTTCTTATTGATTGGTTTGATTTGCCTAGGCTATGGTTTGGGAAGTGTTGGTTTCCATTTTTTCTCTCGTCCAAAAATCTTTGAATTAATAGAACTTGATAGAAAGATTACCAAACAACACAAACACAAGCATACGAATCATGCGATTCCTAATGTTTCTCAAATTCTCAATAACACAACCTTTCTTATTGATTGGTTTGATTTGCCTAGGCTACCGTTTGGGAAGTGTTGGTTTCCATTCTTTCTCTCGTCCCCAAAACTTTGAACTAATAGAACTTGATAGAAAGATCACCAAACAACACAAACATAAGCATACGAATCATGTGATTCCTAATGTTTCTCAAATTCTGAATAACACAACCTTTCTTATTGATTGGTTTGATTTGCCTAGGCTACCGTTTGGGAAGTGTTGGTTTCCATTCTTTCTCTCGTCCAAAAATCTTTGAACTAATAGAACTTGATAGAAAGATCACCAAACAACACAAACACAAGCATACGAATCATGTGATTCCTAATGTTTTTCAAATTCTCAATAACACAACCTTTCTTATTGATTGGTTTGATTTGCCTAGGCTATGCTTTGGGATGTTCTGGTTTCCATTCTTTCTCTCGTCCAAAAATCTTTGAACTAATAGAACTTGATAGAAAGATCACCAAACAACACAAACACAAGCATACGAATCATGCGATTCCTAATGTTTCTCAAATTCTCAATAACACAACCATTCTTATTGATTGGTTTGATTTGCCTAGGCTACGGTTTGGGAAGTGTTGGTTTCCTTTATTTTTCTCATCCAAACATCTTTGAACTATTAGAACTTGATAGAAAGATCACTAAACAACAAAAACACAAGTATACGAATTATGCGATTCCTAATGTTTCCCAAATTCTCAATAACACAACCTTTCTTATTGATTTGTTTGATTTACCTAGGCTATGGTTTGGGAAGTGTTGATTGCCATTCTTTTTCTCATCCAAAAAACTTTGAACTATTAGAACTTGATAGAAAGATCACCAAACAACACAAACACAAGTATACGAATTATACGATTCCTAATGTTTCCTAAATTCTCAATAACACAACCTTTCTTATTGATTTGTTTTGTTTGCCTAGGCTATGGTTTGGGAAGTGTTGGTTTCCATTCTTTCTCTCATCCAAAAATCTTTGAACCAAGCGAACTTGATAGAAAGATCACCAAACAACACAAACACAAGCATACGAATCATGCGATTCCTAATGTTTCTCAAATTCTCAATAACACAACCATTCTAATTGATTGGTTTGATTTGCCTAGGCTACGGTTTGGGAACTGTTGGTTTCCATTATTTTTCTCATCCAAACATCTTTGAACTATTAGAACTTGATAGAAAGATCACTAAACAACACAAACACAAGTATACGAATTATGCGATTCCTAATGTTTCCCAAATTCTCAATAACACAACCTTTCTTATTGATTTGTTTGATTTACCTAGGCTATGGTTTGGGAAGTCTCTGTTTCCATTATTTTTCTCGTCCAAACATCTTTGAACTAATAGAACTTGATAGAAAGATCACCAAACAACACAAACACAAGCATACGAATCATGTGATTCCTAATGTTTTTCAAATTCTCAATAACACAACCTTTCTTATTGATTGGTTTGATTTGCCTAGGCTATGCTTTGGGATGTTCTGGTTTCCATTCTTTCTCTCGTCCAAAAATCTTTGAACTAATAGAACTTGATAGAAAGATCACCAAACAACACAAACACAAGCATACGAATCATGCGATTCCTAATGTTTCTCAAATTCTCAATAACACAACCATTCTTATTGATTGGTTTAATTTGCCTAGGCTACGGTTTGGGAAGTGTTGGTTTCCTTTATTTTTCTCATCCAAACATCTTTGAACTATTAGAACTTGATAGAAAGATCACTAAACAACAAAAACACAAGTATACGAATTATGCGATTCCTAATGTTTCCCAAATTCTCAATAACACAACCTTTCTTATTGATTTGTTTGATTTACCTAGGCTATGGTTTGGGAAGTGTTGATTGCCATTCTTTTTCTCATCCAAAAAACTTTGAACTATTAGAACTTGATAGAAAGATCACCAAACAACACAAACACAAGTATACGAATTATACGATTCCTAATGTTTCCTAAATTCTCAATAACACAACCTTTCTTATTGATTTGTTTTGTTTGCCTAGGCTATGGTTTGGGAAGTGTTGGTTTCCATTCTTTCTCTCATCCAAAAATCTTTGAACTAAGCGAACTTGATTGAAAGATCACCAAACAACACAAACACAAGCATACGAATCATGCGATTCCTAATGTTTCTCAAATTCTCAATAACAGAACCTTTCTTATTGATTAGTTTGATTTGCCTAGGCTATGGTTTGGGAAGTGTTGGATTCCATTCTATCTCTCATCCAAAAATCTTTGAACTAAGCGAACTTGATTGAAAGATCACCAAACAACACAAACACAAGCATACGAATCATGCGATTCCCAATGTTTCTCAAATTCTCAATAACACAACCTTTCTTATTGAATGGTTTGATTTGCCTAGACTACCGTTTTGGAAGTGTTGGTTTCCATTCTTTCTCTCGTCCAAAAATCTTTGAACTAATAGAACTTGATAGAAAGATCACCAAACAACACAAACACAAGCATATGAATCATGTGATTCCTAATGTTTCTCAAATTCTGAATAACACAACCTTTCTTATTGATTGGTTTGATTTGCCTAGGCTACCGTTTGGGAAGTGTTGGTTTCCATTCTTTCTCTCATCCAAAAATCTTTGAACTAATCGAACTTGATAGAAAGATCACCAAACAACACAAACACAAGCATACGAATCATGTGATTCCTAATGTTTCTCAAATTCTCAATAACACAACCTTTCTTATTGATTAGTTTGATTTGCCTAGGCTATGGTTTGGGAAGTGTTGGATTCCATTCTATCTCTCATCCAAAAATCTTAGAACTAAGCGAACTTGATTGAAAGATCACCAAACAACACAAACACAAGCATACGAATCATGCGATTCCCAATGTTTCTCAAATTCTCAATAACACAACCTTTCTTATTGAATGGTTTGATTTGCCTAGACTATGGTTTGGGAAGTCTCTGTTTCCATTATTTTTCTCGTCCAAACATCTTTGAACTAATAGAACTTGATAGAAAGATCACCAAACAACACAAACACAAGCATACGAATCATGTGATTCCTAATGTTTTTCAAATTCTCAATAACACAACCTTTCTTATTGATTGGTTTGATTTGCCTAGGCTATGGTTTGGGAAGTGTTGGTTTCCATTTTTTCTCTCGTCCAAAAATCTTTGAACTAATAGAACTTGATAGAAAGACCACCAAACAACACAAACACAAGCATACGAATCATGTGATTCCTAATGTTTTTCAAATTCTCAATAACACAACCTTTCTTATTGATTGGTTTGATTTGCCTAGGCTACCGTTTCGGAAGTGTTGGTTTCCATTCTTTCTCTCGTCCAAAAATCTTTGAACTAATAGAACTTGATAGAAAGATCACCAAACAACACAAACACAAGCATACGAATCATGCGATTCCTAATGTTTCTCAAATTCTCAATAACACAACCTTTCTTATTGATTGGTTTGATTTGCCTAGGCTACCGTTTCGGAAGTGTTGGTTTCCATTCTTTCTCTCGTCCAAAAATCTTTCAACTAATAGAACTTGATAGAAAGATCACCAAACAACACAAACACAAGCATACAAATCATGTGATTCCTAATGTTTTTCAAATTCTCAATAACACAACCTTTCTTATTGATTGGTTTGATTTGCCTAGGCTATGGTTTGGGAAGTGTTGGTTTCCATTTTTTCTCTCGTCCAAAAATCTTTGAATTAATAGAACTTGATTGAAAGATTACCAAACAACACAAACACAAGCATACGAATCATGCTATTCCTAATGTTTTTAAAATTCTCAATAACACAACCTTTCTTATTGATTGGTTTGATTTGCCTAGGCTACCGTTTGGGAAGTGTTGCTTTCCATTCTTTCTCTCGTCCCAAAAACTTTGAACTAATAGAACTTGATAAAAAGATCACCAAACAACACAAACACAAGCATACGAATCAAGTGATTCCTAATGTTTCTCAAATTCTGAATAACACAACCTTTCTTATTGATTGGTTTGATTTGCCTAGGCTACCATTTGGGAAGTGTTGGTTGCCATTCTTTCTCTCGTCCAAAAATCTTTGAACTAATAGAACTTGATAGAAAGATCACCAAACAACACAAACACAAGCATACGAATCATGTGATTCCTAATGTTTTTCAAATTCTCAATAACACAACCTTTCGTATTGATTGGTTTGATTTGCCTAGGCTATAGTTTCGGAAGTGTTGGTTTCCATTCTTTCTCTCGTACAAAAATCTTTGAACTAATAGAACTTGATAGAAAGATCACCAAGCAACACAAACACAAGCATACGAATCATGTAATTCCTAATGTTTTTCAAATTCTCAATAACACAACCTTTCTTATTGATTGGTTTGATTTGCCTAGGCTACGGTTTGGGAAGTGTTGGTTTCCATTATTTTTCTCATCCAAACATCTTTGAACTATTAGAACTTGATAGAAAGATCACTAAACAACACAAACACAAGTATACGAATTATGCGATTCCTAATGTTTCTCAAATTCTCAATAACACAACCTTTCTTATTGATTGGTTTGATTTGCCTACACTACCGTTTTGGAAGTGTTGGTTTTCATTCTTTCTCTCGTCCAAAAATCTTTGAACTAATAGAACTTGATAGAAAGATCACCAAACAACACAAACACAAGCATATGAATCATGTGATTCCTAATGTTTCTCAAATTCTGAATAACACAACCTTTCTTATTGATTGGTTTGATTTGCCTAGGCTACCGTTTGGGAAGTGTTGGTTTCCATTCTTTCTCTCGTCCAAAAATCTTTGAACTAATCGAACTTGATAGAAAGATCACCAAACAACACAAACACAAGCATACGAATCATGTGATTCCTAATGTTTCTCAAATTCTCAATAACACAACCTTTCTTATTGATTAGTTTGATTTGCCTAGGCTATGGTTTGGGAAGTGTTGGATTCCATTCTATCTCTCATCCAAAAATCTTTGAACTAAGCGAACTTGATTGAAAGATCACCAAACAACACAAACACAAGCATACGAATCATGCGATTCCCAATGTTTCTCAAATTCTCAATAACACAACCTTTCTTATTGAATGGTTTGATTTGCCTAGACTATGGTTTGGGAAGTCTCTGTTTCCATTATTTTTTCGTCCAAACATCTTTGAACTAATAGAACTTGATAGAAAGATCACCAAACAACACAAACACAAGCATACGAATCATGTGATTCCTAATGTTTTTCAAATTCTCAATAACACAACCTTTCTTATTGATTGGTTTGATTTGCCTAGGCTATGGTTTGGGAAGTGTTGGTTTCCATTTTTTCTCTCGTCCAAAAATCTTTGAACTAATAGAACTTGATAGAAAGATCACCAAACAACACAAACACAAGCATACAAATCATGCGATTCCTAATGTTTCTCAAATTCTCAATAACACAACCTTTCTTATTGATTGGTTTGATTTGCCTAGGCTACCGTTTCGGAAGTGTTGGTTTCCATTCTTTCTCTCGTCCAAAAATCTTTCAACTAATAGAACTTGATAGAAAGATCACCAAACAACACAAACACAAGCATACTAATCATGTGATTCCTAATGTTTTTCAAATTCTCAATAACACAACCTTTCTTATTGATTGGTTTGATTTGCCTAGGCTATGGTTTGGGAAGTGTTGGTTTCCATTTTTTCTCTCGTCCAAAAATCTTTGAATTAATAGAACTTGATAGAAAGATTACCAAACAACACAAACACAAGCATACGAATCATGCGATTCCTAATGTTTTTAAAATTCTCAATAACACAACCTTTCTTATTGATTGGTTTGATTTGCCTAGGCTACCGTTTGGGAAGTGTTGGTTTCCATTCTTTCTCTCGTCCCAAAAACTTTGAACTAATAGGACTTGATAAAAAGATCACCAAACAACACAAACACAAGCATACGAATCAAGTGATTCCTAATGTTTCTCAAATTCTGAATAACACAACCTTTCTTATTGATTGGTTTGATTTGCCTAGGCTACCGTTTGGGAAGTGTTGGTTGCCATTCTTTCTCTCGTCCAAAAATCTTTGAACTAATAGAACTTGATAGAAAGATCACCAAACAACACAAACACAAGCATACGAATCATGTGATTCCTAATGTTTTTCAAATTCTCAATAACACAACCTTTCTTATTGATTGGTTTGATTTGCCTAGGCTATAGTTTCGGAAGTGTTGGTTTCCATTCTTTCTCTCGTACAAAAATCTTTGAACTAATAGAACTTGATAGAAAGATCACCAAGCAACACAAACACAAGCATACGAATCATGTGATTCCTAATGTTTTTCAAATTCTCAATAACACAACCTTTCTTATTGATTGGTTTGATTTGCCTAGGCTACGGTTTGGGAAGTGTTGGTTTCCATTATTTTTCTCATCCAAACATCTTTGAACTATTAGAACTTGATAGAAAGATCACTAAACAACACAAACACAAGTATACGAATTATGCGATTCCTAATGTTTCTCAAATTCTCAATAACACAACCTTTCTTATTGATTGGTTTGATTTGCCTACACTACCGTTTTGGAAGTGTTGGTTTCCATTCTTTCTCTCGTCCAAAAATCTTTGAACTAATAGAACTTGATAGAAAGATCACCAAACAACACAAACACAAGCATACGAATCATGTGATTCCTAATGTTTCTCAAATTCTGAATAACACAACCTTTCTTATTGATTTGTTTGATTTGCCTAGGCTATGGTTTGGAAAATGTTGGTTTCCATTCTTTCTCTCATCCAAAAATCATTGAACTAAGCGAACTTGATTGAAAGATCACCAAACAACATAAACACAAGCATACGAATCCTGCGATTCCTAATGTTTCTCAAATTCTCAATAACAGAACCTTTCTTATTGATTAGTTTGATTTGCCTAGGCTATGGTTTGGGAAGTATTGGATTCCATTCTATCTCTCATCCAAAAATCTTTGAACTAAGCGAACTTGATTGAAAGATCACCAAACAACACAAACACAAGCATACGAATCATGCGATTCCCAATGTTTCTCAAATTCTCAATAACACAACCTTTCTTATTGAATGGTTTGATTTGCCTAGACTATGGTTTGGGAAGTGTTGGTTTCCATTATTTTTCTCGTCCAAACATCTTTGAACTAATAGAACTTGATAGAAAGATCACCAAACAACACAAACACAAGCATACGAATCATGTGATTCCGAATGTTTTTCAAATTCTCAATAACACAACCTTTCTTATTGATTGGTTTGATTTGCCTAGGCTATGGTTTGGGAAGTGTTGGTTTCCATTTTTTCTCTCGTCCAAAAATCTTTGAACTAATAGAACTTGATAGAAAGATCACCAAGCAACACAAACACAAGCATACGAATCATGTGATTCCTAATGTTTTTCAAATTCTCAATAACACAACCTTTCTTATTGATTGGTTTGATTTGCCTAGGCTACGGTTTGGGAAGTGTTGGTTTCCATTATTTTTCTCATCCAAACATCTTTGAACTATTAGAACTTGATAGAAAGATCACTAAACAACACAAACACAAGTATACGAATTATGCGATTCCTAATGTTTCTCAAATTCTCAATAACACAACCTTTCTTATTGATTGGTTTGATTTGCCTACACTACCGTTTTGGAAGTGTTGGTTTCCATTCTTTCTCTCGTCCAAAAATCTTTGAACTAATAGAACTTGATAGAAAGATCACCAAACAACACAAACACAAGCATACGAATCATGTGATTCCTAATGTTTCTCAAATTCTGAATAACACAACCTTTCTTATTGATTTGTTTGATTTGCCTAGGCTATGGTTTGGAAAATGTTGGTTTCCATTCTTTCTCTCATCCAAAAATCATTGAACTAAGCGAACTTGATTGAAAGATCACCAAACAACATAAACACAAGCATACGAATCCTGCGATTCCTAATGTTTCTCAAATTCTCAATAACAGAACCTTTCTTATTGATTAGTTTGATTTGCCTAGGCTATGGTTTGGGAAGTATTGGATTCCATTCTATCTCTCATCCAAAAATCTTTGAACTAAGCGAACTTGATTGAAAGATCACCAAACAACACAAACACAAGCATACGAATCATGCGATTCCCAATGTTTCTCAAATTCTCAATAACACAACCTTTCTTATTGAATGGTTTGATTTGCCTAGACTATGGTTTGGGAAGTGTTGGTTTCCATTATTTTTCTCGTCCAAACATCTTTGAACTAATAGAACTTGATAGAAAGATCACCAAACAACACAAACACAAGCATACGAATCATGTGATTCCGAATGTTTTTCAAATTCTCAATAACACAACCTTTCTTATTGATTGGTTTGATTTGCCTAGGCTACCGTTTGGGAAGTGTTGGTTTCCATTTTTTCTCTCGTCCAAAAATCTTTGAACTAATAGAACTTGATAGAAAGATCACCAAACAACACAAACACAAGCATACGAATCATGTGATTCCTAATGTTTCTCAAATTCTCAATAACACAACCTTTCTTATTGATTAGTTTGATTTGCCTAGGCTATGGTTTGGGAAGTGTTGGATTCCATTCTATCTCTCATCCAAAAATCTTTGAACTAAGCGAACTTGATTGAAAGATCACCAAACAACACAAACACAAGCATACGAATCATGCGATTCCCAATGTTTCTCAAATTCTCAATAACACAACCTTTCTTATTGAATGGTTTGATTTGCCTAGACTATGGTTTGGGAAGTCTCTGTTTCCATTATTTTTCTCGTCCAAACATCTTTTAACTAGCGAACTTGATTGAAAGATCACCAAACAACACAAACACAAGCATACGAATCATGTGATTCCTAATGTTTTTCAAATTCTCAATAACACAACCTTTCTTATTGATTGGTTTGATTTGCCTAGGCTACGGTTTGGGAAGTGTTGGTTTCCATTATTTTTCTCATCCAAACATCTTTGAACTATTAGAACTTGGTAGAAAGATCACCAAACAACACAAACACAAGCATACGAATCATGTGATTCCTAATGTTTCTCAAATTCTGAATAACACAACCTTTCTTATTGATTTGTTTGATTTGCCTAGGCTATGGTTTGGAAAATGTTGGTTTCCATTCTTTCTCTCATCCAAAAATCATTGAACTAAGCGAACTTGATTGAAAGATCACCAAACAACATAAACACAAGCATACGAATCCTGCGATTCCTAATGTTTCTCAAATTCTCAATAACAGAACCTTTCTTATTGATTAGTTTGATTTGCCTAGGCTATGGTTTGGGAAGTATTGGATTCCATTCTATCTCTCATCCAAAAATCTTTGAACTAAGCGAACTTGATTGAAAGATCACCAAACAACACAAACACAATCATACGAATCATGCGATTCCCAATGTTTCTCAAATTCTCAATAACACAACCTTTCTTATTGAATGGTTTGATTTGCCTAGACTATGGTTTGGGAAGTGTTGGTTTCCATTATTTTTCTCGTCCAAACATCTTTGAACTAATAGAACTTGATAGAAAGATCACCAAACAACACAAACACAAGCATACGAATCATGTGATTCCGAATGTTTTTCAAATTCTCAATAACACAACCTTTCTTATTGATTGGTTTGATTTGCCTAGGCTACCGTTTGGGAAGTGTTGGTTTCCATTTTTTCTCTCGTCCAAAAATCTTTGAACTAATAGAACTTGATAGAAAGATCACCAAACAACACAAACACAAGCATACGAATCATGTGATTCCTAATGTTTCTCAAATTCTCAATAACACAACCTTTCTTATTGATTAGTTTGATTTGCCTAGGCTATGGTTTGGGAAGTGTTGGATTCCATTCTATCTCTCATCCAAAAATCTTTGAACTAAGCGAACTTGATTGAAAGATCACCAAACAACACAAACACAAGCATACGAATCATGCGATTCCCAATGTTTCTCAAATTCTCAATAACACAACCTTTCTTATTGAATGGTTTGATTTGCCTAGACTATGGTTTGGGAAGTCTCTGTTTCCATTATTTTTCTCGTCCAAACATCTTTTAACTAGCGAACTTGATTGAAAGATCACCAAACAACACAAACACAAGCATACGAATCATGTGATTCCTAGTGTTTTTCAAATTCTCAATAACACAACCTTTCTTATTGATTGGTTTGATTTGCCTAGGCTATGGTTTGGGAAGTGTTGGTTTCCATTTTTTCTCTCGTCCAAAAATCTTTGAACTAATAGAACTTGATAGAAAGATCACCAAACAACACAAACACAAGCATACGAATCATGCGATTCCTAATGTTTCTCAAATTCTCAATAACACAACCTTTCTTATTGATTGGTTTGATTTGCCTAGGCTACCGTTTCGGAAGTGTTGGTTTCCATTCTTTCTCTCGTCCAAAAATCTTTCACCTAATAGAACTTGATAGAAAGATCACCAAACAACACAAACACAAGCATACTAATCATGTGATTCCTAATGTTTTTCAAATTCTCAATAACACAACCTTTCTTATTGATTGGTTTGATTTGCCTAGGCTACCGTTTGGGAAGTGTTGGTTTCCATTATTTTTCTCATCCAAACATCTTTGAACTATTAGAACTTGATAGAAAGATCACTAAACAACACAAACACAAGTATACGAATTATACGATTCCTAATGTTTCCCAAATTCTCAATAACACAACCTTTCTTATTGATTTGTTTGATTTACCTAGGCTATGGTTTGGGAAGTGTTGGTTGCCATTCTTTTTCTCATCCAAACAACTTTGAACTATTAGAACTTGATAGAAAGATCACCAAACAACACAAACACAAGTATACGAATTATGCGATTCCTAATGTTTCCTAAATTCTCAATAACACAACCTTTCTTATTGATTTGTTTTGTTTGCCTAGGATATGGTTTGGGAAGTGTTGGTTTCCATTCTTTCTCTCATCCAAAAATCTTTGAACTAAGCGAACTTGATAGAAAGATCACCAAACAACACAAACACAAGCATACGAATCATGCGATTCCTAATGTTTCTCAAATTCTCAATAACACAACCATTCTTATTGATTGGTTTGATTTGCCTAGGCTACCGTTTGGGAAGTGTTGGTTTCCATTCTTTCTCTCGTACAAAAATTTTTGAACTAAAAGAACTTGATAGAAAGATCACCAAGCAACACAAACACTAGCATACGAATCATGTGATTCCTAATGTTTTTCAAATTCTCAATAACACAACCTTTCTTATTGATTGGTTTGATTTGCCTAGGCTACGGTTTGGGAAGTGTTGGTTTCCATTTTTTCTCTCGTCCAAAACTCTTTGAATTAATAGAACTTGATAGAAAGATTACCAAACAACACAAACACAAGCATACGAATCATGCGATTCCTAATGTTTTTAAAATTCTCAATAACACAACCTTTCTTATTGATTGGTTTGATTTGCCTAGGCTACCGTTTGGGAAGTGTTGCTTTCCATTCTTTCTCTCGTCCCAAAAACTTTCAACTAATAGAACTTGATAAAAAGATCACCAAACAACACAAACACAAGCATACGAATCATGTGATTCCTAATGTTTCTCAAATTCTGAATAACACAACCTTTCTTATTGATTGGTTTGATTTGCCTAGGCTACCGTTTGGGAAGTGTTGGTTTCCATTCTTTCTCTCGTCCAAAAATCTTTGAACTAATAGAACTTGATAGAAAGATCACCAAACAACACAAACACAAGCATACGAATCATGTGATTCCTAATGTTTCTCAAATTCTCAATAACACAACCATTCTTATTGATTGGTTTGATTTGCCTAGGCTACCGTTTTGGAAGTGTTGGTTTCCATTCTTTCTCTCGTCCAAACATCTTTGAACTAATAGAACTTGATAGAAAGATCACCAAACAACACAAACACAAGCATACGAATCATGTGATTCCTAATGTTTCTCAAATTCTCAATAACACAACCATTCTTATTGATTGGTTTGATTTGCCTAGGCTACCGTTTGGGAAGTGTTGGTTTCCATTCTTTCTCTCGTCCCAAAAACTTTGAACTACTAGAACTTGATAGAAAGATCACCAAACAACACAAACACAAGCATACGAATCATGTGATTCCTAATGTTTTTCAAATTCTCAATAACACAACCTTTCTTATTGATTGGTTTGATTTGCCTAGACTATGGTTTGGGAAGTCTCTGTTTCCATTATTCTCTCGTCCCAAAAACTTTGAACTAATAGAACTTGATAAAAAGATCACCAAACAACACAAACACAAGCATACGAATCAAGTGATTCCTAATGTTTCTCAAATTCTGAATAACACAACCTTTCTTATTGATTGGTTTGATTTGCCTAGGCTACCATTTGGGAAGTGTTGGTTGCCATTCTTTCTCTCGTCCAAAAATCTTTGAACTAATAGAACTTGATAGAAAGATCACCAAACAACACAAACACAAGCATACGAATCATGTGATTCCTAATGTTTTTCAAATTCTCAATAACACAACCTTTCTTATTGATTGGTTTGATTTGCCTAGGCTATAGTTTCGGAAGTGTTGGTTTCCATTCTTTCTCTCGTACAAAAATCTTTGAACTAATAGAACTTGATAGAAAGATCACCAACCAACACAAACACAAGCATACGAATCATGTGATTCCTAATGTTTTTCAAATTCTCAATAACACAACCTTTCTTATTGATTGGTTTGATTTGCCTAGGCTATGGTTTGGGAAGTGTTGGTTTCCATTATTTTTCTCATCCAAACATCTTTGAACTATTAGAACTTGATAGAAAGATCACTAAACAACACAAACACAAGTATACGAATTATGCGATTCCTAATGTTTCTCAAATTCTCAATAACACAACCTTTCTTATTGATTGGTTTGATTTGCCTACACTACCGTTTTGGAAGTGTTGGTTTCCGTTCTTTCTCTCGGTCAAAAATCTTTGAACTAATAGAACTTGATAGAAAGATCACCAAACAACACAAACACAAGCAAATGAATCATGTGATTCCTAATGTTTCTCAAATTCTGAATAACACAATCTTTCTTATTGATTGGTTTGATTTGCCTAGGCTACCGTTTGGGAAGTGTTGGTTTCCATTCTTTCTCTCGTCCAAAAATCTTTGAACTAATCGAACTTGATAGAAAGATCACCAAACAACACAAACACAAGCATACGAATCATGTGATTCCTAATGTTTCTCAAATTCTCAATAACACAACCTTTCTTATTGATTAGTTTGATTTGCCTAGACTATGGTTTGGGAAGTATTGGATTCCATTCTATCTCTCATCCAAAAATCTTTGAACTAAGCGAACTTGGTTGAAAGATCACCAAACAACACAAACACAAGCATACGAATCATGCGATTCCCAATGTTTCTCAAATTCTCAATAACACAACCTTTCTTATTGAATGGTTTGATTTGCCTAGACTATGGTTTGGGAAGTGTTGGTTTCCATTATTTTTCTCGTCCAAACATCTTTGAACTAATAGAACTTGATAGAAAGATCATCAAACAACACAAACACAAGCATACGAATCATGTGATTCCGAATGTTTTTCAAATTCTCAATAACACAACCTTTCTTATTGATTGGTTTGATTTGCCTAGGCTACCGTTTGGGAAGTGTTGGTTTCCATTTTTTCTCTCGTCCAAAAATCTTTGAACTAATAGAACTTGATAGAAAGATCACCAAACAACACAAACACAAGCATACGAATCATGTGATTCCTAATGTTTCTCAAATTCTCAATAACACAACCTTTCTTATTGATTAGTTTGATTTGCCTAGGCTATGGTTTGGGAAGTGTTGGATTCCATTCTATCTCTCATCCAAAAATCTTTGAACTAAGCGAACTTGATTGAAAGATCACCAAACAACACAAACACAAGCATACGAATCATGCGATTCCCAATGTTTCTCAAATTCTCAATAACACAACCTTTCTTATTGAATGGTTTGATTTGCCTAGACTATGGTTTGGGAAGTCTCTGTTTCCATTATTTTTCTCGTCCAAACATCTTTTAACTAGCGAACTTGATTGAAAGATCACCAAACAACACAAACACAAGCATACGAATCATGTGATTCCTAGTGTTTTTCAAATTCTCAATAACACAACCTTTCTTATTGATTGGTTTGATTTGCCTAGGCTATGGTTTGGGAAGTGTTGGTTTCCATTTTTTCTCTCGTCCAAAAATCTTTGAACTAATAGAACTTGATAGAAAGATCACCAAACAACACAAACACAAGCATACGAATCATGCGATTCCTAATGTTTCTCAAATTCTCAATAACACAACCTTTCTTATTGATTGGTTTGATTTGCCTAGGCTACCGTTTCGGAAGTGTTGGTTTCCATTCTTTCTCTCGTCCAAAAATCTTTCACCTAATAGAACTTGATAGAAAGATCACCAAACAACACAAACACAAGCATACTAATCATGTGATTCCTAATGTTTTTCAAATTCTCAATAACACAACCTTTCTTATTGATTGGTTTGATTTGCCTAGGCTACCGTTTGGGAAGTGTTGGTTTCCATTATTTTTCTCATCCAAACATCTTTGAACTATTAGAACTTGATAGAAAGATCACTAAACAACACAAACACAAGTATACGAATTATGCGATTCCTAATGTTTCCCAAATTCTCAATAACACAACCTTTCTTATTGATTTGTTTGATTTACCTAGGCTATGGTTTGGGAAGTGTTGGTTGCCATTCTTTTTCTCATCCAAACAACTTTGAACTATTAGAACTTGATAGAAAGATCACCAAACAACACAAACACAAGTATACGAATTATGCGATTCCTAATGTTTCCTAAATTCTCAATAACACAACCTTTCTTATTGATTTGTTTTGTTTGCCTAGGATATGGTTTGGGAAGTGTTGGTTTCCATTCTTTCTCTCATCCAAAAATCTTTGAACTAAGCGAACTTGATAGAAAGATCACCAAACAACACAAACACAAGCATACGAATCATGCGATTCCTAATGTTTCTCAAATTCTCAATAACACAACCATTCTTATTGATTGGTTTGATTTGCCTAGGCTACCGTTTGGGAAGTGTTGGTTTCCATTCTTTCTCTCGTACAAAAATTTTTGAACTAAAAGAACTTGATAGAAAGATCACCAAGCAACACAAACACTAGCATACGAATCATGTGATTCCTAATGTTTTTCAAATTCTCAATAACACAACCTTTCTTATTGATTGGTTTGATTTGCCTAGGCTACGGTTTGGGAAGTGTTGGTTTCCATTTTTTCTCTCGTCCAAAACTCTTTGAATTAATAGAACTTGATAGAAAGATTACCAAACAACACAAACACAAGCATACGAATCATGCGATTCCTAATGTTTTTAAAATTCTCAATAACACAACCTTTCTTATTGATTGGTTTGATTTGCCTAGGCTACCGTTTGGGAAGTGTTGCTTTCCATTCTTTCTCTCGTCCCAAAAACTTTCAACTAATAGAACTTGATAAAAAGATCACCAAACAACACAAACACAAGCATACGAATCATGTGATTCCTAATGTTTCTCAAATTCTGAATAACACAACCTTTCTTATTGATTGGTTTGATTTGCCTAGGCTACCGTTTGGGAAGTGTTGGTTTCCATTCTTTCTCTCGTCCAAAAATCTTTGAACTAATAGAACTTGATAGAAAGATCACCAAACAACACAAACACAAGCATACGAATCATGTGATTCCTAATGTTTTTCAAATTCTCAATAACACAACCTTTCTTATTGATTGGTTTGATTTGCCTAGGCTACCGTTTCGGAAGTGTTGGTTTCCATTCTTTCTCTCGTCCAAAAATCTTTCAACTAATAGAACATGATAGAAAGATCACCAAACAACACAAACACAAGCATACAAATCATGTGATTCCTAATGTTTTTCAAATTCTCAATAACACAACCTTTCTTATTGATTGGTTTGATTTGCCTAGGATATGGTTTGGGAAGTGTTGGTTTCCATTTTTTCTCTCGTCCAAAAATCTTTGAATTAATAGAACTTGATAGAAAGATTACCAAACAACACAAACACAAGCATACGAATCATGCGATTCCTAATGTTTTTAAAATTCTCAATAACACAACCTTTCTTATTGATTGGTTTGATTTGCCTAGGCTACCGTTTGGGAAGTGTTGCTTTCCATTCTTTCTCTCGTCCCAAAAACTTTGAACTAATAGAACTTGATAAAAAGATCACCAAACAACACAAACACAAGCATACGAATCAAGTGATTCCTAATGTTTCTCAAATTCTGAATAACACAATCTTTCTTATTGATTGGTTTGATTTGCCTAGGCTACCATTTGGGAAGTGTTGGTTGCCATTCTTTCTCTCGTCCAAAAATCTTTGAACTAATAGAACTTGATAGAAAGATCACCAAACAACACAAACACAAGCATACGAATCATGTGATTCCTAATGTTTTTCAAATTCTCAATAACACAACCTTTCTTATTGATTGGTTTGATTTGCCTAGGCTATAGTTTCGGAAGTGTTGGTTTCCATTCTTTCTCTCGTACAAAAATCTTTGAACTAATAGAACTTGATAGAAAGATCACCAACCAACACAAACACAAGCATACGAATCATGTGATTCCTAATGTTTTTCAAATTCTCAATAACACAACCTTTCTTATTGATTGGTTTGATTTGCCTAGGCTATGGTTTGGGAAGTGTTGGTTTCCATTATTTTTCTCATCCAAACATCTTTGAACTATTAGAACTTGATAGAAAGATCACTAAACAACACAAACACAAGTATACGAATTATGCGATTCCTAATGTTTCTCAAATTCTCAATAACACAACCTTTCTTATTGATTGGTTTGATTTGCCTACACTACCGTTTTGGAAGTGTTGGTTTCCGTTCTTTCTCTCGGTCAAAAATCTTTGAACTAATAGAACTTGATAGAAAGATCACCAAACAACACAAACACAAGCATATGAATCATGTGATTCCTAATGTTTCTCAAATTCTGAATAACACAATCTTTCTTATTGATTGGTTTGATTTGCCTAGGCTACCGTTTGGGAAGTGTTGGTTTCCATTCTTTCTCTCGTCCAAAAATCTTTGAACTAATCGAACTTGATAGAAAGATCACCAAACAACACAAACACAAGCATACGAATCATGTGATTCCTAATGTTTCTCAAATTCTCAATAACACAACCTTTCTTATTGATTAGTTTGATTTGCCTAGGCTATGGTTTGGGAAGTGTTAGATTCCATTCTATCTCTCATCCAAAAATCTTTGAACTAAGCGAACTTGATTGAAAGATCACCAAACAACACAAACACAAGCATACGAATCATGCGATTCCCAATGTTTCTCAAATTCTCAATAACACAACCTTTCTTATTGAATGGTTTGATTTGCCTAGACTATGGTTTGGGAAGTCTCTGTTTCCATTATTTTTTCGTCCAAACATCTTTGAACTAATAGAACTTGATAGAAAGATCACCAAAAAACACAAACACAAGCATACGAATCATGTGATTCCTAATGTTTTTCAAATTCTCAATAACACAACCTTTCTTATTGATTGGTTTGATTTGCCTAGGCTATGGTTTGGGAAGTGTTGGTTTCCATTTTTTCTCTCGTCCAAAAATCTTTGAACTAATAGAACTTGATAGAAAGATCACCAAACAACACAAACACAAGCATACGAATCATGCGATTCCTAATGTTTCTCAAATTCTCAATAACACAACCTTTCTTATTGATTGGTTTGATTTGCCTAGGCTACCGTTTCGGAAGTGTTGGTTTCCATTCTTTCTCTCGTCCAAAAATCTTTCAACTAATAGAACTTGATAGAAAGATCACCAAACAACACAAACACAAGCATACGAATCAAGTGATTCCTAATGTTTCTCAAATTCTGAATAACACAATCTTTCTTATTGATTGGTTTGATTTGCCTAGGCTACCATTTGGGAAGTGTTGGTTGCCATTCTTTCTCTCGTCCAAAAATCTTTGAACTAATAGAACTTGATAGAAAGATCACCAAACAACACAAACACAAGCATACGAATCATGTGATTCCTAATGTTTTTCAAATTCTCAATAACACAACCTTTCTTATTGATTGGTTTGATTTGCCTAGGCTATAGTTTCGGAAGTGTTGGTTTCCATTTTTTCTCTCGTCCAAAAATCTTTGAATTAATAGAACTTGATAGAAAGATTACCAAACAACACAAACACAAGCATACGAATCATGCGATTCCTAATGTTTTTAAAATTCTCAATAACACAACCTTTCTTATTGATTGGTTTGATTTGCCTAGGCTACCGTTTGGGAAGTGTTGCTTTCCATTCTTTCTCTCGTCCCAAAAACTTTGAACTAATAGAACTTGATAAAAAGATCACAAAACAACACAAACACAAGCATACGAATCAAGTGATTCCTAATGTTTCTCAAATTCTGAATAACACAATCTTTCTTATTGATTGGTTTGATTTGCCTAGGCTACCATTTGGGAAGTGTTGGTTGCCATTCTTTCTCTCGTCCAAAAATCTTTGAACTAATAGAACTTGATAGAAAGATCACCAAACAACACAAACACAAGCATACGAATCATGTGATTCCTAATGTTTTTCAAATTCTCAATAACACAACCTTTCTTATTGATTGGTTTGATTTGCCTAGGCTATAGTTTCGGAAGTGTTGGTTTCCATTCTTTCTCTCGTACAAAAATCTTTGAACTAATAGAACTTGATAGAAAGATCACCAACCAACACAAACACAAGCATACGAATCATGTGATTCCTAATGTTTTTCAAATTCTCAATAACACAACCTTTCTTATTGATTGGTTTGATTTGCCTAGGCTATGGTTTGGGAAGTGTTGGTTTCCATTTTTTCTCTCGTCCAAAAATCTTTGAATTAATAGAACTTGATAGAAAGATTACCAAACAACACAAACACAAGCATACGAATCATGCGATTCCTAATGTTTTTAAAATTCTCAATAACACAACCTTTCTTATTGATTGGTTTGATTTGCCTAGGGTATGGTTTGGGAAGTGTTGGTTTGCCTTATTTTTCTCATCCAAACATCTTTGAACTATTAGAACTTGATAGAAAGATCACTAAACAACACAAACACAAGTCTACGAATTATGCGATTCCTAATGTTTCCCAAATTCTGAATAACACAACCTTTCTTATTGATTGGTTTGATTTGCCTAGGCTACCGTTTGGGAAGTGTTGGTTGCCATTCTTTCTCTCGTCCAAAAATCTTTGAACTAATAGAACTTGATAGAAAGATCACCAAACAACACAAACACAAGCATACGAATCATGTGATTCCTAATGTTTTTCAAATTCTCAATAACACAACCTTTCTTATTGATTGGTTTGATTTGCCTAGGCTATAGTTTCGGAAGTGTTGGTTTCCATTCTTTCTCTCGTACAAAAATCTTTGAACTAATAGAACTTGAAAGAAAGATCACCAAGCAACACAAACACAAGCATACGAATCATGTGATTCCTAATGTTTTTCAAATTCTCAATAACACAACCTTTCTTATTGATTGGTTTGATTTGCCTAGGCTATGGTTTGGGAAGTGTTGGTTTCCATTTTTTCTCTCGTCCAAAAATCTTTGAACTAATAGAACTTGATAGAAAGATCACCAAACAACACAAACACAAGCATACGAATCATGCGATTCCTAATGTTTCTCAAATTCTCAATAACACAACCTTTCTTATTGATTGGTTTGATTTGCCTAGGCTACCGTTTCGGAAGTGTTGGTTTCCATTCTTTCTCTCGTCCAAAAATCTTTCAACTAATAGAACTTGATAGAAAGATCACCAAACAACACAAACACAAGCATACTAATCATGTGATTCCTAATGTTTTTCAAATTCTCAATAACACAACCTTTCTTATTGATTGGTTTGATTTGCCTAGGCTATGGTTTGGGAAGTGTTGGTTTCCAATTTTTCTCTCGTCCAAAAATCTTTGAATTAATAGAACTTGATAAAAAGATTACCAAACAACACAAACACAAGCATACGAATCATGCGATTCCTAATGTTTTTAAAATTCTCAATAACACAACCTTTCTTATTGATTGGTTTGATTTGCCTAGGGTATGGTTTGGGAAGTGTTGGTTTGCCTTAATTTTCTCATCCAAACATCTTTGAACTATTAGAACTTGATAGAAAGATCACTAAACAACACAAACACAAGTCTACGAATTATGCGATTCCTAATGTTTCCCAAATTCTGAATAACACAACCTTTCTTATTGATTGGTTTGATTTGCCTAGGCTACCGTTTGGGAAGTGTTGGTTGCCATTCTTTCTCTCGTCCAAAAATCTTTGAACTAATAGAACTTGATAGAAAGATCACCAAACAACACAAACACAAGCATACGAATCATGTGATTCCTAATGTTTTTCAAATTCTCAATAACACAACCTTTCTTATTGATTGGTTTGATTTGCCTAGGCTATAGTTTCGGAAGTGTTGGTTTCCATTCTTTCTCTCGTACAAAAATCTTTGAACTAATAGAACTTGATAGAAAGATCACCAAGCAACACAAACACAAGCATACGAATCATGTGATTCCTAATGTTTTTCAAATTCTCAATAACACAACCTTTCTTATTGATTGGTTTGATTTGCCTAGGCTACGGTTTGGGAAGTGTTGGTTTCCATTATTTTTCTCATCCAAACATCTTTGAACTATTAGAACTTGATAGAAAGATCACTAAACAACACAAACACAAGTATACGAATTATGCGATTCCTAATGTTTCTCAAATTCTCAATAACACAACCTTTCTTATTGATTGGTTTGATTTGCCTACCCTACCGTTTTGGAAGTGTTGGTTTCCATTCTTTCTCTCGTCCAAAAATCTTTGAACTAATAGAACTTGATAGAAAGATCACCAAACAACACAAACACAAGCATACGAATCATGTGATTCCTAATGTTTCTCAAATTCTGAATAACACAACCTTTCTTATTGATTGGTTTGATTTGCCTAGGCTACCGTTTGGGAAGTGTTGGTTTCCATTATTTCTCTCGTCCAAAAATCTTTGAACTAATAGAACTTGATAGAAAGATCACCAAACAACACAAACACAAGCATACGAATCATGTGATTCCTAATGTTTTTCAAATTCTCAATAACACAACCTTTCTTATTGATTGGTTTGATTTGCCTAGGCTATGGTTTGGGATGTTTTGGTTTCCATTATTTCTCTCGTCCAAAAATCTTTGAACAAAAAGAACTTGATAGAAATATCACCAAACAACACAAACACAAGCATACGAATCATGCGATTCCTAATGTTTCTCAAATTCTCAATAACACAACCATTCTTATTGATTAATTTGTTTTGCCTAGGCTACGGTTTGGGAAGTGTTGGTTTCCATTATTTTTCTCAGCCAAACATCTTTGAACTAATAGAACTTGATAGAAAGATCACTAAACAACACGAACACAAGTATACGAATTATGCGATTCCTAATGTTTCCCAAATTCTCAATAACACAACCTTTCTTATTGATTTGTTTGATTTACCTAAGATATGGTTTGGGAAGTGTTGGTTGCCATTATTTTTCTCATCCAAACAACTTTGAACTATTACAACTTGATAAAAAGATCACCAAACAACACAAACACAATTATACGAATTATGCGATTCCTAACGTTTCCTAAATTCTCAACAACACAACCTTTCTTATTGATTTGTTTTGTTTGCCTAGGCTATGGTTTGGGAAGTGTTGGTTTCCATTCTTTCTCTCATCCAAAAATCTTTGAACTAAGCGAACTTGATAGAAAGATCACCAAACAACACAAACACAAGCATACGAATCATGCGATTCCTAATGTTTCTCAAATTCTCAATAACACAACCTTTCTTATTGATTAGTTTGATTTGCCTAGGCTATGGTTTGGGAAGTGTTGGATTCCATTCTTTCTCTCATCCAAAAATCTTTGAACTAAGCGAACTTGATTGAAAGATCACCAAACAACACAAACACAAGCATACGAATCATGCGATTCCCAATGTTTCTCAAATTCTCAATAACACAACCTTTCTTATTGATTGGTTTGATTTGCCTAGGTTATGGTTTGGGAAGTGTTGGTTTCCATTCTTTCTCTTGTCCAAAAATCTTTGAACTAATAGAACATGATAGAAAGATCACCAAACAACACAAACACAAGCATACGAATCATGTGATTCCTAATGTTTTTCAAATTCTCATTAACACAACCTTTCTTATTGATTGGTTTGATTTGCCTAGGCTATGGTTTGGGAAGTGTTGGTTTCCATTTTTTCTCTCGTCCAAAAATCTTTGAACTAATAGAACTTGATAGAAAGATCACCAAACAACACAAACACAAGCATACGAATCATGCGATTCCCAATGTTTCTCAAATTCTCAATAACACAACCTTTCTTATTGAAAGGTTTGATTTGACTAGACTATGGTTTGGGAAGTCTCTGTTTCCATTATTTTTCTCGTCCAAACATCTTTGAACTAATAGAACTTGATAGAAAGATCACCAAACAACACAAACACAAGCATACGAATCATGTGATTCCTAATGTTTTTCAAATTCTCAATAACACAACCTTTCTTATTGATTGGTTTGATTTGCCTAGGCTATGGTTTGGGAAGTGTTGGTTTCCATTTTTTCTCTCGTCCAAAAATCTTTGAACTAATAGAACTTGATAGAAAGATCACCAAACAACACAAACACAAGCATTCGATTCATGCGATTCCTAATGTTTCTCAAATTCTCAATAACACAACCTTTCTTATTGATTGGTTTGATTTGCCTAGGCTACCGTTTGAGAAGTGTTGGTTTCCATTCTTTCTCTCGTCCCAAAAACTTTGAACTAATAGAACTTGATAGAAAGATCACCAAACAACACAAACACAAGCATACGAATCATGTGATTCCTAATGTTTCTCAAATTCTGAATAACACAACCTTTCTTATTGATTGGTTTGATTTGCCTAGGCTACCGTTTGGGAAGTGTTGGTTTCCATTCTTTCTCTCGTCCAAAAATCTTTGAACTAATAGAACTTGATAGAAAGATCACCAAACAACACAAACACAAGCATACGAATCATGTGATTCCTAATGTTTTTCAAATTCTCAATAACACAACCTTTCTTATTGATTGGTTTGATTTGCCTACGCTACCGTTTTGGAAGTGTTGGTTTCCATTCTTTCTCTCGTACAAAAATTTTTGAACTAAAAGAACTTGATAGAAAGATCACCAAGCAACACAAACACTAGCATACGAATCATGTGATTCCTAATGTTTTTCAAATTCTCAATAACACAACCTTTCTTATTGATTGGTTTGATTTGCCTAGGCTACGGTTTGGGAAGTGTTGGTTTCCATTATTTTTCTCATCCAAACATCTTTGAACTATTAGAACTTGATAGAAAGATCACTAAACAACACAAACACAAGTATACGAATTATGCGATTCCTAATGTTTCTCAAATTCTCAATAACACAACCTTTCTTATTGATTGGTTTGATTTGCCTACGCTACCGTTTTGGAAGTGTTGGTTTCCATTCTTTCTCTCGTCCAAAAATCTTTGAACTAATAGAACATGATAGAAAGATCACCAAACAACACAAACACAAGCATACGAATCATGTGATTCCTAATGTTTCTCAAATTCTGAATAACACAACCTTTCTTATTGATTGGTTTGATTTGCCTAGGCTACCGTTTGGGAAGTGTTGGTTTCCATTCTTTCTCTCGTCCAAAAATCTTTGAACTAATAGAACTTGATAGAAAGATCACCAAACAACACAAACACAAGCATACGAATCATGTGATTCCTAATGTTTTTCAAATTCTCAATAACACAACCTTTCTTATTGATTGGTTTGATTTGCCTAGGCTATGGTTTGGGATGTTTTGGTTTCCATTCTTTCTCTCGTCCAAAAATCTTTGAACAAATAGAACTTGATAGAAATATCACCAAACAACACAAACACAAGCATACGAATCCTGCGATTCCTAATGTTTCTCAAATTCTCAATAACACAACCATTCTTATTGATTAGTTTGATTTGCCTAGGCTACGGTTTGGGAAGTGTTGGTTTCCATTATTTTTCTCATCCAAACATCTTTGAACTATTAGAACTTGATAGAAAGATCACTAAACAACACAAACACAAGTATACGAATCATGCGATTCCTAATGTTTCCCAAATTCTCAATAACACAACCTTTCTTATTGATTTGTTTGATTTACCTAGGATATGGTTTGGGAAGTGTTGGTTGCCATTATTTTTCTCATCCAAACAACTTTGAACTATTAGAACTTGATAGAAAGATCACCAAACAACGCAAACACAATTATACGAATTATGCGATTCCTAATGTTTCCTAAATTCTCAATAACACAACCTTTCTTATTGATTGGTTTGATTTGCCTAGGCTACCGTTTGAGAAGTGTTGGTTTCCATTCTTTCTCTCGTCCCAAAAACTTTGAACTAATAGAACTTGATAGAAAGATCACCAAACAACACAAACACAAGCATACGAATCATGTGATTCCTAATGTTTCTCAAATTCTCAATAACACAACCTTTCTTATTGATTGGTTTGATTTGCCTAGGCTACCGTTTGAGAAGTGTTGGTTTCCATTCTTTCTCTCGTCCCAAAAACTTTGAACTAATAGAACTTGATAGAAAGATCACCAAACAACACAAACACAAGCATACGAATCATGTGATTCCTAATGTTTCTCAAATTCTGAATAACACAACCTTTCTTATTGATTGGTTTGATTTGCCTAGGCTACCGTTTGAGAAGTGTTGGTTTCCATTCTTTCTCTCGTACAAAAATTTTTGAACTAAAAGAACTTGATAGAAAGATCACCAAGCAACACAAACACTAGCATACGAATCATGTGATTCCTAATGTTTTTCAAATTCTCAATAACACAACCTTTCTTATTGATTGGTTTGATTTGCCTAGGCTACGGTTTGGGAAGTGTTGGTTTCCATTATTTTTCTCATCCAAACATCTTTGAACTATTAGAACTTGATAGAAAGATCACTAAACAACACAAACACAAGTATACGAATTATGCGATTCCTAATGTTTCTCAAATTCTCAATAACACAACCTTTCTTATTGATTGGTTTGATTTGCCTACGCTACCGTTTTGGAAGTGTTGGTTTCCATTCTTTCTCTCGTCCAAAAATCTTTGAACTAATAGAACATGATAGAAAGATCACCAAACAACACAAACACAAGCATACGAATCATGTGATTCCTAATGTTTCTCAAATTCTGAATAACACAACCTTTCTTATTGATTGGTTTGATTTGCCTAGGCTACCGTTTGGGAAGTGTTGGTTTCCATTCTTTCTCTCGTCCAAAAATCTTTGAACTAATAGAACTTGATAGAAAGATCACCAAACAACACAAACACAAGCATACGAATCATGTGATTCCTAATGTTTTTCAAATTCTCAATAACACAACCTTTCTTATTGATTGGTTTGATTTGCCTAGGCTATGGTTTGGGATGTTTTGGTTTCCATTCTTTCTCTCGTCCAAAAATCTTTGAACAAATAGAACTTGATAGAAATATCACCAAACAACACAAACACAAGCATACGAATCCTGCGATTCCTAATGTTTCTCAAATTCTCAATAACACAACCATTCTTATTGATTAGTTTGATTTGCCTAGGCTAAGGTTTGGGAAGTGTTGGTTTCCATTATTTTTCTCATCCAAACATCTTTGAACTATTAGAACTTGATAGAAAGATCACTAAACAACACAAACACAAGTATACGAATCATGCGATTCCTAATGTTTCCCAAATTCTCAATAACACAACCTTTCTTATTGATTTGTTTGATTTACCTAGGATATGGTTTGGGAAGTGTTGGTTGCCATTATTTTTCTCATCCAAACAACTTTGAACTATTAGAACTTGATAGAAAGATCACCAAACAACGCAAACACAATTATACGAATTATGCGATTCCTAATGTTTCCTAAATTCTCAATAACACAACCTTTCTTATTGATTTGTTTTGTTTGCCTAGGCTATGGTTTGGGAAGTGTTGGTTTCCATTCTTTCTCTCATCCAAAAATCTTTGAACTAAGCGAACTTGATAGAAAGATCACCAAACAACACAAACACAAGCATACGAATCATGCGATTCCTAATGTTTCTCAAATTCTTAATAACACAACCTTTCTTATTGATTAGTTTGATTTGCCTAGGCTATGGTTTGGGAAGTGTTGGATTCCATTCTTTCTCTCATCCAAAAATCTTTGAACTAAGCGAACTTGATTGAAAGATCACCAAACAACACAAACACAAGCATACGAATCATGCGATTCCCAATGTTTCTCAAATTCTCAATAACACAACCTTTCTTATTGATTGGTTTGATTTGCCTAGGTTATGGTTTGGGAAGTGTTGGTTTCCATTCTTTCTCTCGTCCAAAAATCTTTGAACTAAGCGAACTTGATAGAAAGATCACCAAACAACACAAACACAAGCATACGAATCATGCGATTCCTAATGTTTATCAAATTCTCAATAACAAAACCATTCTTATTGATTGGTTTGATTTGCCTAGGCTACGGTTTGGGAATTGTTGGTTGCCATTATTTTTCTCATCCAAACAACTTTGAACTATTAGAACTTGATAGAAAGATCACCAAACAACACAAACACAATTATACGAATTATGCGATTCCTAATGTTTCCTAAATTCTCAATAACACAACCTTTCTTATTGATTAGTTTGATTTGCCTACGCTACCGTTTAGGAAGTGTTGGTTTCCATTCTTTCTCTCGTTCAAAAATCTTTGAACTAAGCGAACTTGATAGAAAGATCACCAAACAACATCAACACTAGCATATGAATCATGCGATTCCTAATGTTTCTCAATTTCTTTCTTATTGATTGACTTGATTTCCTTAGGCTATGGTTTGGGAAGTGTTGGTTTCCATTCTTTCTCTCGTCCAAAAATCTTTGAACTTACCAAACAACACAAACACAAGCATACGAACCATTCGATTCCTAATGTTTCTCAAATTCTCAATAACACAACCTTTCTTATTGATTAGTTTGATTTGCCTAGGCTATGGTTTGGGAAGTGTTGGTTTCCATTCTTTCTCTCGTCCAAAAATCTTTGAACTAGTAGAACTTGATAGAAAGATCACCAAACAACATAAACACAAGCATACGAATCATGCGATTCCTAAAGTTTCTCAAATTCTCAATAACACAACCTTTCTTATTGATTGGTTTGATTTGCCTAGGCTACCGTTTGGGAAGTGTTGGTTTCCATTCTTTCTCTCGTCCAAAAATCTTTGAACTAATAGAACTTGATAGAAAGATCACCAAACAACACAAACACAAGCATACGAATCATGTGATTCCTAAGGTTTCTCAAATTCTCAATAACACAACCTTTCTTATTGATTGGTTTGATTTGCCTAGGCTATGGTTTGGGAAGTGTTGGTTTCAATTATTTTTCCCGTCCAAACATCTTTGAACTAATAGAACTTGATAGAAAGATCACCAATCAACACAAACACAAGCATACGAATCATGTGATTCCTAATGTTTTTCAAATTCTCAATAACACAACCTTTCTTATTAATTGGTTTGATTAGCCTAGGCTATGGTTTGGGAAGTGTTGGTTTCTATTATTTCTCTCGTCCAAAAATCTTTGAACTAATAGAACTTGATAGAAAGATCACCAAACAACACAAACACAAGCATACGAATCATGTGATTCCTAATGTTTTTCAAATTCTCAATAACACAACCTTTCTTATTGATTTGTTTGATTTACCTAGGCTATGGTTTGGGAAGTGTTGGTTGCCATTATTTTTCTGATCCAAACAACTTTGAACTATTAGAACTTGATAGAAAGATCACCAAACAACACAAACACAAGTATACGAATTATGCGATTCCTAATGTTTCCTAGATTCTCAATAACACAACCTTTCTTATTGATTTGTTTTGTTTACCTAGGCTATGGTTTGGGAAGTGTTGGTTTCCATTCTTTCTCTCATCCAAAAATCTTTGAACTAAGCGAACTTGATAGAAAGATCACCAAACAACACAAACACAAGCATACGAATCATGCGATTCCTAATGTTTCTCAAATTCTCAATAACACAACCTTTCTTATTGATTAGTTTGGTTTCCCTAGGCTATGGTTTGGGAAGTGTTGGTTTCGATTTTTTCTCTCATCCAAAAATCTTTGAACTAAGCGAACTTGATAGAAAGATCACCGAACAACACAAACAAAAGCATACGAATCATGCGATTCCCAATGTTTCTCAAATTCTCAATAACACAACCTTTCTTATTGATTGGTTTGATTTGCCTAGGTTATGGTTTGGGAAGTGTTGGTTTCCATTCTTTCTCTCGTCGAAAAATCTTTGAAATAATAGAACTTGATAGAAAGATCACCAAACAACACAAACACAAGCATACGAATCATGTGATTCCTAATGTTTTTCAAATTCTCAATAACACAACCTCTCTTATTGATTGGTTTGATTTGCCTAGGCTATGGTTTGGGAAGTTTTGGTTTCCATTCTTTCTGTCGTCAAAAAATCTTTGAACTAATAGAACTTGATAGAAAGATCACCAAACAACACAAAAACAAGCATACGAATCATGCGATTCCTAATGTTTCTCAAATTCTCAATAACACAACCTTTCTTATTGATTGGTTTGATTTGCCTAGGCTATGGTTTGGGAAGTGTTGGTTTCCATTCTTTCTCTCATCCAAAAATCGTTGAACTAATAGAACTTCATAGAAAGATCACCAAACAACACAAACACAAGCATACGAATCATGTGATTCCTAATGTTTTTCAAATTCTCAATAACACAACCTTTCTTATTGATTGGTTTGATTTGCCTAGGCTATGGTTTGGGAAGTTTTGGTTTCCATTCTTTCTCTCATCCAAAAATCTTTGAACTAATAGAACTTGATAGAAAGATCACCAAACAACACAAACACAAGCATATGAATCATGTGATTCCTAATGTTTTTCAAATTCTCAATAACACAACCTTTCTTATTGATTGGTTTGATTTCCCTAGGCTATGGTTTGGGAAGTGTTGGTTTCCATTCTTTCTCTCATCCAAAAATCTTTGAACTAATAGAACTGGATAGAAAGATCACCAAACAACACAAACACTAGCATACGAATCATGCGATTCCTAATGTTTCTCAATTTCTTTCTTATTGATTTACTTGATTTGCCTAGGCTATGGTTTGGGAAGTGTTGGTTTCCATTCTTTCTCTCGTCCAAAAATCTTTGAGCTCACCAAACAATACAAACACAAGCATACGAATCATTCGATTCCTAATGTTTCTCAAATTCTCAATAACACAACCTTTCTTATTCATTAGTTTGATTTGCCTAGGCTATGGTTTGGGAAGTGTTGGTTTCCATTCTTTCTCTCGTCCAAAAATCTTTGAACTAGTAGAACTTGATAGAAAGATCACCAAACAACACAAACACAAGCATACGAATCATGCGATTCCTAAAGTTTCTCATATTCTGAATAACACAACCTTTCTTATTGATTGGTTTGATTGGCCTAGGCTATGGTTTGGGAAGTGTTGGTTTCAATTATTTTTCTCGTCCAAACATCTTTGAACTAATAGAACTTGATAGAAAGATCACCAAACAACACAAACACAAGCATACGAATCATGTGATTCCTAATGTTTTTCAAATTCTCAATAACACAACCTTTCTTATTAATTGTTTTGATTTGCCTAGGCTATGGTTTGGGAAGTGTTGGTTTTTATTATTACTCTCGTCCAAAAATCTTTGAACTAATAGAACTTGATAGAATGATCACCAAACAACACAAAGACAAGCATACGAATCATGTGATTCCTAATGTTTTTCAAATTCTCAATAACACAACCTTTCTTATTGATTGGTTTGATTTGCCTAGGCTATGGATTGGGAAGTTTTGGTTTCCATTCTTTCTCTCGTCCAAAAATCTTAGAACTAATTGAACTTGATAGAAAGATCACCAAACCACACAAACATAAGCATACGAATCATGCGATTCCTAATGTTTCTCAAATTCTCAATAACACAACCTTTCTTATTGATTGGTTTGATTTGCCTAGGCTATGGTTTGGGAAGTGTTGGTTTCCATTATTTTTCTCATCCAAACATCTTTGAACTATTAGAACTTGATAGAAAGATCACCAAACAACACAAACACAAGTATAGGAATTATGCGATTCCTAATGTTTCCCAAATTCTCAATAACACAACCTTTCTTATTGATTTGTTTTGTTTGCCTAGGCTAAGTGTTGGTTTCAGTCTTTCTCTCATCCAAAAATCTTTGAACTAAGCGAACTTGATAGAAAGATCACCAAACAACACAAACACAAGCATACGAATCATGCGATTCCTAATGTTTCTCAAATTCTCAATAACAAAACCTTTCTTATTGATTGGTTTGATTTGCCTAGGCTATGGTTTGGGAAGTGTTGGTTTCCATTATTTTTCTCGTCCAAAAATCGTTGAACTAATTGAACTTCATAGAAAGATCACCAAACAACACAAACAAAAGCATGCGAATCATGCGATTCCTAATGTTTCTCAAATTCTCAATAACACAACCTTTCTTATTGATTGGTTTCATTTGCCTAGGTTATGGTTTGGGAAGTGTTGGTTTCCATTCTTTCTCTCGTCGAAAAATCTTTGAAATAATAGAACTTGATAGAAAGATCACCAAACAACACAAACACAAGCATACGAATCATGCGATTCCTAATGTTTCTCAAATTCTCAATAACAAAACCTTTCTTATTGATTAGTTTGATTTGCCTAGGCTATGGTTTGGGAAGTGTTGGTTTCCATTCTTTCTCTTGTCCAAAAATCTTTGAACTAATAGAACTTGATAGAAAGATCACCAAACAACACAAACACAAGCATACGAATCATGCGATTCCTAATGTTTCTCAAATTCTCAATAACACACCCTTTCTTATTGATTGGTTTGATTTGCCTAGGTTATGGTTTGGGAAGTGTTGGTTTCCATTCTTTCTCTCCTCGAAAAATCTTTGAAATAATAGAACTTGATAGAAAGATCACCAAACAACACAAAAACAAGCATATGAATCATGTGATTCCTAATGTTTTTCAAATTCTCAATAACACAACCATTCTTATTGATTGGTTTGATTTGCCTAGGCTACGGTTTGGGAAGTGTTGGTTTCCATTATTTTTCACATCCAAACATCTTTGAACAATTAGAACCTGATAGAAAGATCACCAAACAACACAAACACAAGTATAGGAATTGTGCGATTCCTAATGTTTCCCAAATTCTCAATAACACAACCTTTCTTATTGATTTGTTTTGTTTGCCTAGGCTAAGTGTTGGTTTCCAGTCTTTCTCTCATCCAAAAATCTTAGAACTAATAGAACTTGATAGAAAGATCACCAAACAACACAAACACAAGCATACGAATCATGCGATTCCTAATGTTTCTCAAATTCTCAATAACAAAACCTTTCTTATTGATTGGTTTGATTTGCCTAGGCTATGGTTTGGGAAGTGTTGGTTTCCATTATTTTTCTCGTGCAAAAATCGTTGAACTAATTGAACTTCATAGAAAGATCACCAAACAAAACAAACAAAAGCATGCGAATCATGCGATTCCTAATGTTTCTCAAATTCTCAATAACACAACCTTTCTTATTGATTAGTTTGATTTGCCTAGGCTATGGTTTGGGAAGTGTTGGTTTCCATTCTTTCTCTTGTCCAAAAATCTTTGAACTAATAGAACTTGATAGAAAGATCACCAAACAACACAAACACAAGCATACGAATCATGCGATTCCTAATGTTTCTCAAATTCTCAATAACACAACCTTTCTTATTGATTGGTTTGATTTGCCTAGGCTATAGTTTGGGAAGTGTTGGTTTCCATTTTTTCTCTCGTCCAAAAATCTTTGAACTCATAGATCTTGATAGAAAGATCACCAAACAACACAAACACAAGCATACGAATCATGCGATTCCTAATGTTTCTCAAATTCTCAATAACACAACCTTTCTTATTGATTGGTTTGATTTGCCTAGGCTACCGTTTCGGAAGTGTTGGTTTCCATTCTTTCTCTCGTCTAAAAATCTTTCAACTAATAGAACTTGATAGAAAGATCATCAAACAACACAAACACAAGCATACGAATCATGTGATTCCTAATGTTTTTCAAATTCTCAATAACACAACCTTTCTTATTGATTGGTTTGATTTCCCTAGGCTATGGTTTTGGAAGTGTTGGTTTCCATTCTTTCTCTCATCCAAAAATCTTTGAACTAATAGAATTGGATAGAAAGATCACCAAACAACACAAACACTAGCATACGAATCATGCGATTCCTAATGTTTCTCAATTTCTTTCTTATTGATTTACTTGATTTGCCTAGGCTATGGTTTGGGAAGTGTTGGTTTCCATTCTTTCTCTCGTCCAAAAATCTTTGAACTCACCAAACAACACAAACACAAGCATACGAATCATTCGATTCCTAATGTTTCTCAAATTCTCAATAACACAACCTTTCTTATTCATTAGTTTGATTTGCCTAGGCTATGGTTTGGGAAGTGTTGGTTTTCATTCTTTCTCTCGTCCAAAAATCTTTGAACTAGTAGAACTTGATAGAAAGATCACCAAACAACACAAACACAAGCATACGAATCATGCGATTCCTAAAGTTTCTCAAATTCTGAATAACACAACCTTTCTTATTGATTGGTTTGATTGGCCTAGGCTATGGTTTGGGAAGTGTTGGTTTCCATTATTTTTCTCGTCCAAACATCTTTGAACTAATAGAACTTGATAGAATGATCACCAAACAACACAAACACAAGCATACGAATCATGTGATTCCTAATGTTTTTCAAATTCTCAATAACACAACCTTTCTTATTGATTGGTTTGATTTGCCTAGGCTATGGATTGGGAAGTTTTGGTTTCCATTCTTTCTCTCGTCCAAAAATCTTAGAACTAATAGAACTTGATAGAAAGATCATCAAACAACACAAACACAAGCATACGAATCATGTGATTCCTAATGTTTTTCAAATTCTCAATAACACAACCTTTCTTATTGATTGGTTTGATTTCCCTAGGCTATGGTTTGGGAAGTGTTGGTTTCCATTCTTTCTCTCATCCAAAAATCTTTGAACTAATAGAATTGGATAGAAAGATCACCAAACAACACAAACACTAGCATACGAATCATGCGATTCCTAATGTTTCTCAATTTCTTTCTTATTGATTTACTTGATTTGCCTAGGCTATGGTTTGGGAAGTTTTGGTTTCCATTCTTTCTCTCGTCCAAAAATCTTAGAACTAATTGAACTTGATAGAAAGATCACCAAACCACACAAACATAAGCATACGAATCATGCGATTCCTAATGTTTCTCAAATTCTCAATAACACAACCTTTCTTATTGATTGGTTTGATTTGCCTAGGCTATGGTTTGGGAAGTGTTGGTTTCCATTATTTTTCTCATCCAAACATCTTTGAACTATTAGAACTTGATAGAAAGATCACCAAACAACACAAACACAAGTATAGGAATTATGCGATTCCTAATGTTTCCCAAATTCTCAATAACACAACCTTTCTTATTGATTTGTTTTGTTTGCCTAGGCTAAGTGTTGGTTTCAGTCTTTCTCTCATCCAAAAATCTTTGAACTAAGCGAACTTGATAGAAAGATCACCAAACAACACAAACACAAGCATACGAATCATGCGATTCCTAATGTTTCTCAAATTCTCAATAACAAAACCTTTCTTATTGATTGGTTTGATTTGCCTAGGCTATGGTTTGGGAAGTGTTGGTTTCCATTATTTTTCTCGTCCAAAAATCGTTGAACTAATTGAACTTCATAGAAAGATCACCAAACAACACAAACAAAAGCATGCGAATCATGCGATTCCTAATGTTTCTCAAATTCTCAATAACACAACCTTTCTTATTGATTGGTTTCATTTGCCTAGGTTATGGTTTGGGAAGTGTTGGTTTCCATTCTTTCTCTCGTCGAAAAATCTTTGAAATAATAGAACTTGATAGAAAGATCACCAAACAACACAAACACAAGCATACGAATCATGCGATTCCTAATGTTTCTCAAATTCTCAATAACAAAACCTTTCTTATTGATTAGTTTGATTTGCCTAGGCTATGGTTTGGGAAGTGTTGGTTTCCATTCTTTCTCTTGTCCAAAAATCTTTGAACTAATAGAACTTGATAGAAAGATCACCAAACAACACAAACACAAGCATACGAATCATGCGATTCCTAATGTTTCTCAAATTCTCAATAACACACCCTTTCTTATTGATTGGTTTGATTTGCCTAGGTTATGGTTTGGGAAGTGTTGGTTTCCATTCTTTCTCTCCTCGAAAAATCTTTGAAATAATATAACTTGATAGAAAGATCACCAAACAACACAAAAACAAGCATATGAATCATGTGATTCCTAATGTTTTTCAAATTCTCAATAACACAACCATTCTTATTGATTGGTTTGATTTGCCTAGGCTACGGTTTGGGAAGTGTTGGTTTCCATTATTTTTCACATCCAAACATCTTTGAACAATTAGAACCTGATAGAAAGATCACCAAACAACACAAACACAAGTATAGGAATTGTGCGATTCCTAATGTTTCCCAAATTCTCAATAACACAACCTTTCTTATTGATTTGTTTTGTTTGCCTAGGCTAAGTGTTGGTTTCCAGTCTTTCTCTCATCCAAAAATCTTAGAACTAATAGAACTTGATAGAAAGATCACCAAACAACACAAACACAAGCATACGAATCATGCGATTCCTAATGTTTCTCAAATTCTCAATAACAAAACCTTTCTTATTGATTGGTTTGATTTGCCTAGGCTATGGTTTGGGAAGTGTTGGTTTCCATTATTTTTCTCGTGCAAAAATCGTTGAACTAATTGAACTTCATAGAAAGATCACCAAACAAAACAAACAAAAGCATGCGAATCATGCGATTCCTAATGTTTCTCAAATTCTCAATAACACAACCTTTCTTATTGATTAGTTTGATTTGCCTAGGCTATGGTTTGGGAAGTGTTGGTTTCCATTCTTTCTCTTGTCCAAAAATCTTTGAACTAATAGAACTTGATAGAAAGATCACCAAACAACACAAACACAAGCATACGAATCATGCGATTCCTAATGTTTCTCAAATTCTCAATAACACAACCTTTCTTATTGATTGGTTTGATTTGCCTAGGCTATAGTTTGGGAAGTGTTGGTTTCCATTTTTTCTCTCGTCCAAAAATCTTTGAACTAATAGATCTTGATAGAAAGATCACCAAACAACACAAACACAAGAATACGAATCATGCGATTCCTAATGTTTCTCAAATTCTCAATAACACAACCTTTCTTATTGATTGGTTTGATTTGCCTAGGCTACCGTTTCGGAAGTGTTGGTTTCCATTCTTTCTCTCGTCTAAAAATCTTTCAACTAATAGAACTTGATAGAAAGATCATCAAACAACACAAACACAAGCATACGAATCATGTGATTCCTAATGTTTTTCAAATTCTCAATAACACAACCTTTCTTATTGATTGGTTTGATTTCCCTAGGCTATGGTTTGGGAAGTGTTGGTTTCCATTCTTTCTCTCATCCAAAAATCTTTGAACGAATAGAATTGGATAGAAAGATCACCAAACAACACAAACACTAGCATACGAATCATGCGATTCCTAATGTTTCTCAATTTCTTTCTTATTGATTTACTTGATTTGCCTAGGCTATGGTTTGGGAAGTGTTGGTTTCCATTCTTTCTCTCGTCCAAAAATCTTTGAACTCACCAAACAACACAAACACAAGCATACGAATCATTCGATTCCTAATGTTTCTCAAATTCTCAATAACACAACCTTTCTTATTCATTAGTTTGATTTGCCTAGGCTATGGTTTGGGAAGTGTTGGTTTTCATTCTTTCTCTCGTCCAAAAATCTTTGAACTAGTAGAACTTGATAGAAAGATCACCAAACAACACAAACACAAGCATACGAATCATGCGATTCCTAAAGTTTCTCAAATTCTCAATAACACAACCTTTCTTATTGATTGGTTTGATTTGCCTAGGCTATGGATTGGGAAGTTTTGGTTTCCATTCTTTCTCTCGTCCAAAAATCTTAGAACTAATAGAACTTGATAGAAAGATCATCAAACAACACAAACACAAGCATACGAATCATGTGATTCCTAATGTTTTTCAAATTCTCAATAACACAACCTTTCTTATTGATTGGTTTGATTTCCCTAGGCTATGGTTTGGGAAGTGTTGGTTTCCATTCTTTCTCTCATCCAAAAATCTTTGAACTAATAGAATTGGATAGAAAGATCACCAAACAACACAAACACTAGCATACGAATCATGCGATTCCTAATGTTTCTCAATTTCTTTCTTATTGATTTACTTGATTTGCCTAGGCTATGGTTTGGGAAGTGTTGGTTTCCATTCTTTCTCTCGTCCAAAAATCTTTGAACTCACCAAACAACACAAACACAAGCATACGAATCATTCGATTCCTAATGTTTTTCAAATTCTCAATAACACAACCTTTCTTATTGATTGGTTTGATTTCCCTAGGCTATGGTTTGGGAAGTGTTGGTTTCCATTCTTTCTCTCATCCAAAAATCTTTGAACTAATAGAATTGGATAGAAAGATCACCAAACAACACAAACACTAGCATACGAATCATGCGATTCCTAATGTTTCTCAATTTCTTTCTTATTGATTTACTTGATTTGCCTAGGCTATGGTTTGGGAAGTGTTGGTTTCCATTCTTTCTCTCGTCCAAAAATCTTTGAACTCACCAAACAACACAAACACAAGCATACGAATCATTCGATTCCTAATGTTTCTCAAATTCTCAATAACACAACCTTTCTTATTCATTAGTTTGATTTGCCTAGGCTATGGTTTGGGAAGTGTTGGTTTTCATTCTTTCTCTCGTCCAAAAATCTTTGAACTAGTAGAACTTGATAGAAAGATCACCAAACAACACAAACACAAGCATACGAATCATGCGATTCCTAAAGTTTCTCAAATTCTGAATAACACAACCTTTCTTATTGATTGGTTTGATTGGCCTAGGCTATGGTTTGGGAAGTGTTGGTTTCCATTATTTTTCTCGTCCAAACATCTTTGAACTAATAGAACTTGATAGAATGATCACCAAACAACACAAACACAAGCATACGAATCATGTGATTCCTAATGTTTTTCAAATTCTCAATAACACAACCTTTCTTATTGATTGGTTTGATTTGCCTAGGCTATGGATTGGGAAGTTTTGGTTTCCATTCTTTCTCTCGTCCAAAAATCTTAGAACTAATAGAACTTGATAGAAAGATCATCAAACAACACAAACACAAGCATACGAATCATGTGATTCCTAATGTTTTTCAAATTCTCAATAACACAACCTTTCTTATTGATTGGTTTGATTTCCCTAGGCTATGGTTTGGGAAGTGTTGGTTTCCATTCTTTCTCTCATCCAAAAATCTTTGAACTAATAGAATTGGATAGAAAGATCACCAAACAACACAAACACTAGCATACGAATCATGCGATTCCTAATGTTTCTCAATTTCTTTCTTATTGATTTACTTGATTTGCCTAGGCTATGGTTTGGGAAGTGTTGGTTTCCATTCTTTCTCTCGTCCAAAAATCTTTGAACTCACCAAACAACACAAACACAAGCATACGAATCATGCGATTCCTAATGTTTTTCAAATTCTCAATAACACAACCTTTCTTATTGATTGGTTTGATTTCCCTAGGCTATGGTTTGGGAAGTGTTGGTTTCCATTCTTTCTCTCATCCAAAAATCTTTGAACTAATAGAATTGGATAGAAAGATCACCAAACAACACAAACACTAGCATACGAATCATGCGATTCCTAATGTTTCTCAATTTCTTTCTTATTGATTTACTTGATTTGCCTAGGCTATGGTTTGGGAAGTGTTGGTTTCCATTCTTTCTCTCGTCCAAAAATCTTTGAACTCACCAAACAACACAAACACAAGCATACGAATCATTCGATTCCTAATGTTTCTCAAATTCTCAATAACACAACCTTTCTTATTCATTAGTTTGATTTGCCTAGGCTATGGTTTGGGAAGTGTTGGTTTTCATTCTTTCTCTCGTCCAAAAATCTTTGAACTAGTAGAACTTGATAGAAAGATCACCAAACAACACAAACACAAGCATACGAATCATGCGATTCCTAAAGTTTCTCAAATTCTGAATAACACAACCTTTCTTATTGATTGGTTTGATTGGCCTAGGCTATGGTTTGGGAAGTGTTGGTTTCCATTATTTTTCTCGTCCAAACATCTTTGAACTAATAGAACTTGATAGAATGATCACCAAACAACACAAACACAAGCATACGAATCATGTGATTCCTAATGTTTTTCAAATTCTCAATAACACAACCTTTCTTATTGATTGGTTTGATTTGCCTAGGCTATGGATTGGGAAGTTTTGGTTTCCATTCTTTCTCTCGTCCAAAAATCTTAGAACTAATAGAACTTGATAGAAAGATCATCAAACAACACAAACACAAGCATACGAATCATGTGATTCCTAATGTTTTTCAAATTCTCAATAACACAACCTTTCTTATTGATTGGTTTGATTTCCCTAGGCTATGGTTTGGGAAGTGTTGGTTTCCATTCTTTCTCTCATCCAAAAATCTTTGAACTAATAGAATTGGATAGAAAGATCACCAAACAACACAAACACTAGCATACGAATCATGCGATTCCTAATGTTTCTCAATTTCTTTCTTATTGATTTACTTGATTTGCCTAGGCTATGGTTTGGGAAGTGTTGGTTTCCATTCTTTCTCTCGTCCAAAAATCTTTGAACTCACCAAACAACACAAACACAAGCATACGAATCATGCGATTCCTAATGTTTCTCAAATTCTCAATAACAAAACCTTTCTTATTGATTAGTTTGATTTGCCTAGGCTATGGTTTGGGAAGTGTTGGTTTCCATTCTTTCTCTTGTCCAAAAATCTTTGAACTAATAGAACTTGATAGAAAGATCACCAAACAACACAAACACAAGCATACGAATCATGCGATTCCTAATGTTTCTCAAATTCTCAATAACACACACTTTCTTATTGATTGGTTTGATTTGCCTAGGTTATGGTTTGGGAAGTGTTGGTTTCCATTCTTTCTCTCCTCGAAAAATCTTTGAAATAATAGAACTTGATAGAAAGATCACCAAACAACACAAAAACAAGCATATGAATCATGTGATTCCTAATGTTTTTCAAATTCTCAATAACACAACCATTCTTATTGATTGGTTTGATTTGCCTAGGCTACGGTTTGGGAAGTGTTGGTTTCCATTATTTTTCACATCCAAACATCTTTGAACAATTAGAACCTGATAGAAAGATCACCAAACAACACAAACACAAGTATAGGAATTGTGCGATTCCTAATGTTTCCCAAATTCTCAATAACACAACCTTTCTTATTGATTTGTTTTGTTTGCCTAGGCTAAGTGTTGGTTTCCAGTCTTTCTCTCATCCAAAAATCTTAGAACTAATAGAACTTGATAGAAAGATCACCAAACAACACAAACACAAGCATACGAATCATGCGATTCCTAATGTTTCTCAAATTCTCAATAACAAAACCTTTCTTATTGATTGGTTTGATTTGCCTAGGCTATGGTTTGGGAAGTGTTGGTTTCCATTATTTTTCTCGTGCAAAAATCGTTGAACTAATTGAACTTCATAGAAAGATCACCAAACAAAACAAACAAAAGCATGCGAATCATGCGATTCCTAATGTTTCTCAAATTCTCAATAACACAACCTTTCTTATTGATTAGTTTGATTTGCCTAGGCTATGGTTTGGGAAGTGTTGGTTTCCATTCTTTCTCTTGTCCAAAAATCTTTGAACTAATAGAACTTGATAGAAAGATCACCAAACAACACAAACACAAGCATACGAATCATGCGATTCCTAATGTTTCTCAAATTCTCAATAACACAACCTTTCTTATTGATTGGTTTGATTTGCCTAGGCTATAGTTTGGGAAGTGTTGGTTTCCATTTTTTCTCTCGTCCAAAAATCTTTGAACTAATAGATCTTGATAGAATGATCACCAAACAACACAAACACAAGCATACGAATCATGCGATTCCTAATGTTTCTCAAATTCTCAATAACACAACCTTTCTTATTGATTGGTTTGATTTGCCTAGGCTACCGTTTCGGAAGTGTTGGTTTCCATTCTTTCTCTCGTCTAAAAATCTTTCAACTAATAGAACTTGATAGAAAGATCATCAAACAACACAAACACAAGCATACGAATCATGTGATTCCTAATGTTTTTCAAATTCTCAATAACACAACCTTTCTTATTGATTGGTTTGATTTCCCTAGGCTATGGTTTGGGAAGTGTTGGTTTCCATTCTTTCTCTCATCCAAAAATCTTTGAACTAATAGAATTGGATAGAAAGATCACCAAACAACACAAACACTAGCATACGAATCATGCGATTCCTAATGTTTCTCAATTTCTTTCTTATTGATTTACTTGATTTTCCTAGGCTATGGTTTGGGAAGTGTTGGTTTCCATTCTTTCTCTCGTCCAAAAATCTTTGAACTCACCAAACAACACAAACACAAGCATACGAATCATTCGATTCCTAATGTTTCTCAAATTCTCAATAACACAACCTTTCTTATTCATTAGTTTGATTTGCCTAGGCTATGGTTTGGGAAGTGTTGGTTTTCATTCTTTCTCTCGTCCAAAAATCTTTGAACTAGTAGAACTTGATAGAAAGATCACCAAACAACACAAACACAAGCATACGAATCATGCGATTCCTAAAGTTTCTCAAATTCTGAATAACACAACCTTTCTTATTGATTGGTTTGATTGGCCTAGGCTATGGTTTGGGAAGTGTTGGTTTCCATTATTTTTCTCGTCCAAACATCTTTGAACTAATAGAACTTGATAGAATGATCACCAAACAACACAAACACAAGCATACGAATCATGTGATTCCTAATGTTTTTCAAATTCTCAATAACACAACCTTTCTTATTGATTGGTTTGATTTGCCTAGGCTATGGATTGGGAAGTTTTGGTTTCCATTCTTTCTCTCGTCCAAAAATCTTAGAACTAATAGAACTTGATAGAAAGATCATCAAACAACACAAACACAAGCATACGAATCATGTGATTCCTAATGTTTTTCAAATTCTCAATAACACAACCTTTCTTATTGATTGGTTTGATTTCCCTAGGCTATGGTTTGGGAAGTGTTGGTTTCCATTCTTTCTCTCATCCAAAAATCTTTGAACTAATAGAATTGGATAGAAAGATCACCAAACAACACAAACACTAGCATACGAATCATGCGATTCCTAATGTTTCTCAATTTCTTTCTTATTGATTTACTTGATTTGCCTAGGCTATGGTTTGGGAAGTGTTGGTTTCCATTCTTTCTCTCGTCCAAAAATCTTTGAACTCACCAAACAACACAAACACAAGCATACGAATCATGCGATTCCTAATGTTTTTCAAATTCTCAATAACACAACCTTTCTTATTGATTGGTTTGATTTCCCTAGGCTATGGTTTGGGAAGTGTTGGTTTCCATTCTTTCTCTCATCCAAAAATCTTTGAACTAATAGAATTGGATAGAAAGATCACCAAACAACACAAACACTAGCATACGAATCATGCGATTCCTAATGTTTCTCAATTTCTTTCTTATTGATTTACTTGATTTGCCTAGGCTATGGTTTGGGAAGTGTTGGTTTCCATTCTTTCTCTCGTCCAAAAATCTTTGAACTCACCAAACAACACAAACACAAGCATACGAATCATTCGATTCCTAATGTTTCTCAAATTCTCAATAACACAACCTTTCTTATTCATTAGTTTGATTTGCCTAGGCTATGGTTTGGGAAGTGTTGGTTTTCATTCTTTCTCTCGTCCAAAAATCTTTGAACTAGTAGAACTTGATAGAAAGATCACCAAACAACACAAACACAAGCATACGAATCATGCGATTCCTAAAGTTTCTCAAATTCTGAATAACACAACCTTTCTTATTGATTGGTTTGATTGGCCTAGGCTATGGTTTGGGAAGTGTTGGTTTCCATTATTTTTCTCGTCCAAACATCTTTGAACTAATAGAACTTGATAGAATGATCACCAAACAACACAAACACAAGCATACGAATCATGTGATTCCTAATGTTTTTCAAATTCTCAATAACACAACCTTTCTTATTGATTGGTTTGATTTGCCTAGGCTATGGATTGGGAAGTTTTGGTTTCCATTCTTTCTCTCGTCCAAAAATCTTAGAACTAATAGAACTTGATAGAAAGATCATCAAATAACACAAACACAAGCATACGAATCATGTGATTCCTAATGTTTTTCAAATTCTCAATAACACAACCTTTCTTATTGATTGGTTTGATTTCCCTAGGCTATGGTTTGGGAAGTGTTGGTTTCCATTCTTTCTCTCATCCAAAAATCTTTGAACTAATAGAATTGGATAGAAAGATCACCAAACAACACAAACACTAGCATACGAATCATGCGATTCCTAATGTTTCTCAATTTCTTTCTTATTGATTTACTTGATTTGCCTAGGCTATGGTTTGGGAAGTGTTGGTTTCCATTCTTTCTCTCGTCCAAAAATCTTTGAACTCACCAAACAACACAAACACAAGCATACGAATCATGCGATTCCTAATGTTTCTCAAATTCTCAATAACAAAACCTTTCTTATTGATTAGTTTGATTTGCCTAGGCTATGGTTTGGAAAGTGTTGGTTTCCATTCTTTCTCTTGTCCAAAAATCTTTGAACTAATAGAACTTGATAGAAAGATCACCAAACAACACAAACACAAGCATACGAATCATGCGATTCCTAATGTTTCTCAAATTCTCAATAACACACACTTTCTTATTGATTGGTTTGATTTGCCTAGGTTATGGTTTGGGAAGTGTTGGTTTCCATTCTTTCTCTCCTCGAAAAATCTTTGAAATAATAGAACTTGATAGAAAGATCACCAAACAACACAAAAACAAGCATATGAATCATGTGATTCCTAATGTTTTTCAAATTCTCAATAACACAACCATTCTTATTGATTGGTTTGATTTGCCTAGGCTACGGTTTGGGAAGTGTTGGTTTCCATTATTTTTCACATCCAAACATCTTTGAACAATTAGAACCTGATAGAAAGATCACCAAACAACACAAACACAAGTATAGGAATTGTGCGATTCCTAATGTTTCCCAAATTCTCAATAACACAACCTTTCTTATTGATTTGTTTTGTTTGCCTAGGCTAAGTGTTGGTTTCCAGTCTTTCTCTCATCCAAAAATCTTAGAACTAATAGAACTTGATAGAAAGATCACCAAACAACACAAACACAAGCATACGAATCATGCGATTCCTAATGTTTCTCAAATTCTCAATAACAAAACCTTTCTTATTGATTGGTTTGATTTGCCTAGGCTATGGTTTGGGAAGTGTTGGTTTCCATTATTTTTCTCGTGCAAAAATCGTTGAACTAATTGAACTTCATAGAAAGATCACCAAACAAAACAAACAAAAGCATGCGAATCATGCGATTCCTAATGTTTCTCAAATTCTCAATAACACAACCTTTCTTATTGATTAGTTTGATTTGCCTAGGCTATGGTTTGGGAAGTGTTGGTTTCCATTCTTTCTCTTGTCCAAAAATCTTTGAACTAATAGAACTTGATAGAAAGATCACCAAACAACACAAACACAAGCATACGAATCATGCGATTCCTAATGTTTCTCAAATTCTCAATAACACAACCTTTCTTATTGATTGGTTTGATTTGCCTAGGCTATAGTTTGGGAAGTGTTGGTTTCCATTTTTTCTCTCGTCCAAAAATCTTTGAACTAATAGATCTTGATAGAATGATCACCAAACAACACAAACACAAGCATACGAATCATGCGATTCCTAATGTTTCTCAAATTCTCAATAACACAACCTTTCTTATTGATTGGTTTGATTTGCCTAGGCTACCGTTTCGGAAGTGTTGGTTTCCATTCTTTCTCTCGTCTAAAAATCTTTCAACTAATAGAACTTGATAGAAAGATCATCAAACAACACAAACACAAGCATACGAATCATGTGATTCCTAATGTTTTTCAAATTCTCAATAACACAACCTTTCTTATTGATTGGTTTGATTTCCCTAGGCTATGGTTTGGGAAGTGTTGGTTTCCATTCTTTCTCTCATCCAAAAATCTTTGAACTAATAGAATTGGATAGAAAGATCACCAAACAACACAAACACTAGCATACGAATCATGCGATTCCTAATGTTTCTCAATTTCTTTCTTATTGATTTACTTGATTTGCCTAGGCTATGGTTTGGGAAGTGTTGGTTTCCATTCTTTCTCTCGTCCAAAAATCTTTGAACTCACCAAACAACACAAACACAAGCATACGAATCATTCGATTCCTAATGTTTCTCAAATTCTCAATAACACAACCTTTCTTATTCATTAGTTTGATTTGCCTAGGCTATGGTTTGGGAAGTGTTGGTTTTCATTCTTTCTCTCGTCCAAAAATCTTTGAACTAGTAGAACTTGATAGAAAGATCACCAAACAACACAAACACAAGCATACGAATCATGCGATTCCTAAAGTTTCTCAAATTCTGAATAACACAACCTTTCTTATTGATTGGTTTGATTGGCCTAGGCTATGGTTTGGGAAGTGTTGGTTTCCATTATTTTTCTCGTCCAAACATCTTTGAACTAATAGAACTTGATAGAATGATCACCAAACAACACAAACACAAGCATACGAATCATGTGATTCCTAATGTTTTTCAAATTCTCAATAACACAACCTTTCTTATTGATTGGTTTGATTTGCCTAGGCTATGGATTGGGAAGTTTTGGTTTCCATTCTTTCTCTCGTCCAAAAATCTTAGAACTAATAGAACTTGATAGAAAGATCATCAAACAACACAAACACAAGCATACGAATCATGTGATTCCTAATGTTTTTCAAATTCTCAATAACACAACCTTTCTTATTGATTGGTTTGATTTGCCTAGGCTATAGTTTGGGAAGTGTTGGTTTCCATTTTTTCTCTCGTCCAAAAATCTTTGAACTAATAGATCTTGATAGAATGATCACCAAACAACACAAACACAAGCATACGAATCATGCGATTCCTAATGTTTCTCAAATTCTCAATAACACAACCTTTCTTATTGATTGGTTTGATTTGCCTAGGCTACCGTTTCGGAAGTGTTGGTTTCCATTCTTTCTCTCGTCTAAAAATCTTTCAACTAATAGAACTTGATAGAAAGATCATCAAACAACACAAACACAAGCATACGAATCATGTGATTCCTAATGTTTTTCAAATTCTCAATAACACAACCTTTCTTATTGATTGGTTTGATTTCCCTAGGCTATGGTTTGGGAAGTGTTGGTTTCCATTCTTTCTCTCATCCAAAAATCTTTGAACTAATAGAATTGGATAGAAAGATCACCAAACAACACAAACACTAGCATACGAATCATGCGATTCCTAATGTTTCTCAATTTCTTTCTTATTGATTTACTTGATTTGCCTAGGCTATGGTTTGGGAAGTGTTGGTTTCCATTCTTTCTCTCGTCCAAAAATCTTTGAACTCACCAAACAACACAAACACAAGCATACGAATCATTCGATTCCTAATGTTTCTCAAATTCTCAATAACACAACCTTTCTTATTCATTAGTTTGATTTGCCTAGGCTATGGTTTGGGAAGTGTTGGTTTTCATTCTTTCTCTCGTCCAAAAATCTTTGAACTAGTAGAACTTGATAGAAAGATCACCAAACAACACAAACACAAGCATACGAATCATGCGATTCCTAAAGTTTCTCAAATTCTGAATAACACAACCTTTCTTATTGATTGGTTTGATTGGCCTAGGCTATGGTTTGGGAAGTGTTGGTTTCCATTATTTTTCTCGTCCAAACATCTTTGAACTAATAGAACTTGATAGAATGATCACCAAACAACACAAACACAAGCATACGAATCATGTGATTCCTAATGTTTTTCAAATTCTCAATAACACAACCTTTCTTATTGATTGGTTTGATTTGCCTAGGCTATGGATTGGGAAGTTTTGGTTTCCATTCTTTCTCTCGTCCAAAAATCTTAGAACTAATAGAACTTGATAGAAAGATCATCAAACAACACAAACACAAGCATACGAATCATGTGATTCCTAATGTTTTTCAAATTCTCAATAACACAACCTTTCTTATTGATTGGTTTGATTTCCCTAGGCTATGGTTTGGGAAGTGTTGGTTTCCATTCTTTCTCTCATCCAAAAATCTTTGAACTAATAGAATTGGATAGAAAGATCAACAAACAACACAAACACTAGCATACGAATCATGCGATTCCTAATGTTTCTCAATTTCTTTCTTATTGATTTACTTGATTTGCCTAGGCTATGGTTTGGGAAGTGTTGGTTTCCATTCTTTCTCTCGTCCAAAAATCTTTGAACTCACCAAACAACACAAACACAAGCATACGAATCATTCGATTCCTAATGTTTCTCAAATTCTCAATAACACAACCTTTCTTATTCATTAGTTTGATTTGCCTAGGCTATGGTTTGGGAAGTGTTGGTTTTCATTCTTTCTCTCGTCCAAAAATCTTTGAACTAATAGAACTTGATAGAAAGATCACCAAACAACACAAACACAAGCATACGAATCATGCGATTCCTAATGTTTCTCAAATTCTCAATAACACAACCTTTCTTATTGATTGGTTTGATTGGCCTAGGCTATGGTTTGGGAAGTGTTGGTTTCCATTATTTTTCTCGTCCAAACATCTTTGAACTAATAGAACTTGATAGAATGATCACCAAACAACACAAACACAAGCATACGAATCATGTGATTCCTAATGTTTTTCAAATTCTCAATAACACAACCTTTCTTATTGATTGGTTTGATTTGCCTAGGCTATGGTTTGGGAAGTGTTGGTTTCCATTCTTTCTCTCGTCCAAAAATCTTAGAACTAATAGAACTTGATAGAAAGATCATCAAACAACACAAACACAAGCATACGAATCATGTGATTCCTAATGTTTTTCAAATTCTCAATAACACAACCTTTCTTATTGATTGGTTTGATTTCCCTAGGCTATGGTTTGGGAAGTGTTGGTTTCCATTCTTTCTCTCATCCAAAAATCTTTGAACTAATAGAATTGGATAGAAAGATCACCAAACAACACAAACACTAGCATACGAATCATGCGATTCCTAATGTTTCTCAATTTCTTTCTTATTGATTTACTTGATTTGCCTAGGCTATGGTTTGGGAAGTGTTGGTTTCCATTCTTTCTCTCGTCCAAAAATCTTTGAACTCACCGAACAACACAAACACAAGCATACGAATCATTCGATTCCTAATGTTTCTCAAATTCTCAATAACACAACCTTTCTTATTCATTAGTTTGATTTGCCTAGGCTATGGTTTGGGAAGTGTTGGTTTTCATTCTTTCTCTCGTCCAAAAATCTTTGAACTAGTAGAACTTGATAGAAAGATCACCAAACAACACAAACACAAGCATACGAATCATGCGATTCCTAAAGTTTCTCAAATTCTGAATAACACAACCTTTCTTATTGATTGGTTTGATTGGCCTAGGCTATGGTTTGGGAAGTGTTGGTTTCCATTATTTTTCTCGTCCAAACAACTTTGAACTAATAGAACTTGATAGAATGATCACCAAACAACACAAACACAAGCATACGAATCATGTGATTCCTAATGTTTTTCAAATTCTCAATAACACAACCTTTCTTATTGATTGGTTTGATTTGCCTAGGCTATGGATTGGGAAGTTTTGGTTTCCATTCTTTCTCTCGTCCAAAAATCATAGAACTAATAGAACTTGAGCGAACATGATAGAAAGATCACCAAACAACACAAACACAAGCATACGAATCATGCGATTCCTAATGTTTCTCAAATTCTCAATAACAAAACCTTTCTTATTGATTGGTTTGATTTGCCTAGGCTATGGTTTGGGAAGTGTTGGTTTCCATTATTTTTCTCGTCCAAAAATCGTTGAACTAATTGAACTTCATAGAAAGATCACCAAACAAAACAAACAAAAGCATGCGAATCATGCGATTCCTAATGTTTCTCAAATTCTCAATAACACAACCTTTCTTATTGATTGGTTTGATTTGCCTAGGCTATAGTTTGGGAAGTGTTGGTTTCCATTTTTTCTCTCGTCCAAAAATCTTTGAACTAATAGATCTTGGTAGAAAGATCACCAAACAACACAAACACATACATACGAATCATGCGATTCCTAATGTTTCTCAAATTCTCAATAACACAACCTTTCTTATTGATTGGTTTGATTTGCCTAGGCTACCGTTTCGGAAGTGTTGGTTTCCATTCTTTCTCTCGTCCAAAAATCTTTCAACTAATAGAACTTGATAGAAAGATCATCAAACAACACAAACACAAGCATACGAATCATGTGATTCCTAATGTTTTTCAAATTCTCAATAATACAACCTTTCTTATTGATTGGTTTGATTTGCCTAGGCTATGGTTTGGGAAGTGTTGGTTTCCATTCTTTCTCTCGTCAATAAATCTTTGAACTCACTAAACAACACAAACACAAGCATACGAATCATTCGATTCCTAATGTTTCTCAAATTCTCAATAACACAACCTTTCTTATTGATTGGTTTGATTTGCCTAGGCTATGGATTGGGAAGTTTTGGTTTCCATTCTTTCTCTCGTCCAAAAATCTTAGAACTAATAGAACTTGATAGAAAGATCACCAAACAACACAAACACAAGCATACGAATCATGTGATTCCTAAAGTTTCTCAAATTCTGAATAACACAACCTTTCTTATTGATTGGTTTGATTGGCCTAGGCTATGGTTTGGGAAGTGTTGGTTTCCATTATTTTTCTCGTCCAAACATCTTTGAACTAATAGAACTTGATAGAATGATCACCAAACAACACAAACACAAGCATACGAATCATGTGATTCCTAATGTTTTTCAAATTCTCAATAACACAACCTTTCTTATTGATTGGTTTGATTTGCCTAGGCTATGGATTGGGAAGTTTTGGTTTCCATTCTTTCTCTCGTCCAAAAATCATAGAACTAATAGAACTTGAGCGAACTTGATAGAAAGATCACCAAACAACACAAACACAAGCATACGAATCATGCGATTCCTAATGTTTCTCAAATTCTCAATAACAAAACCTTTCTTATTGATTGGTTTGATTTGCCTAGGCTATGGTTTGGGAAGTGTTGGTTTCCATTATTTTTCTCGTCCAAAAATCGTTGAACTAATTGAACTTCATAGAAAGATCACCAAACAAAACAAACAAAAGCATGCGAATCATGCGATTCCTAATGTTTCTCAAATTCTCAATAACACAACCTTTCTTATTGATTGGTTTGATTTGCCTAGGCTATAGTTTGGGAAGTGTTGGTTTCCATTTTTTCTCTCGTCCAAAAATCTTTGAACTAATAGATCTTGGTAGAAAGATCACCAAACAACACAAACACATACATACGAATCATGCGATTCCTAATGTTTCTCAAATTCTCAATAACACAACCTTTCTTATTGATTGGTTTGATTTGCCTAGGCTACCGTTTCGGAAGTGTTGGTTTCCATTCTTTCTCTCGTCCAAAAATCTTTCAACTAATAGAACTTGATAGAAAGATCATCAAACAACACAAACACAAGCATACGAATCATGTGATTCCTAATGTTTTTCAAATTCTCAATAATACAACCTTTCTTATTGATTGGTTTGATTTGCCTAGGCTATGGTTTGGGAAGTGTTGGTTTCCATTCTTTCTCTCGTCAATAAATCTTTGAACTCCCTAAACAACACAAACACAAGCATACGAATCATTCGATTCCTAATGTTTCTCAAATTCTCAATAACACAACCTTTCTTATTGATTGGTTTGATTTGCCTAGGCTATGGATTGGGAAGTTTTGGTTTCCATTCTTTCTCTCGTCCAAAAATCTTAGAACTAATAGAACTTGATAGAAAGATCACCAAACAACACAAACACAAGCATACGAATCATGCGATTCCTAATGTTTCTCAAATTCTCAATAACAAAACCTTTCTTATTGATTGGTTTGATTTGCCTAGGCTATGGTTTGGGAAGTGTTGGTTTCCATTATTTTTCTCGTGCAAAAATCGTTGAACTAATTGAACTTCATAGAAAGATCACCAAACAAAACAAACAAAAGCATGCGAATCATGCGATTCCTAATGTTTCTCAAATTCTCAATAACACAACCTTTCTTATTGATTAGTTTGATTTGCCTAGGCTATGGTTTGGGAAGTGTTGGTTTCCATTCTTTCTCTTGTCCAAAAATCTTTGAACTCACTAAACAACACAAACACAAGCATACGAATCATTCGATTCCTAATGTTTCTCAAATTCTCAATAACACAACCTTTCTTATTGATTAGTTTGATTTACCTAGGCTATGGTTTGGGAAGTGTTGGTTTCCATTCTTTCTCTCGTCCAAAAATCTTTGAACTAGTAGAACTTGATGGAAAGATCACCAAACAAGACAAACACAAGCATACGAATCATGCGATTCCTAAAGTTTCTCATATTCTGAATAACACAACCTTTCTTATTGATTGGTTTGATTTGCCTAGGCTATGGTTTGGGAAGTGTTGGTTTCAATTATTTTTCTCGTCCAAACATCTTTGAACTAATAGAACTTGATAGAAAGATCACAAAACAACACAAACACAAGCATACGAATCATGTGATTTTAATGTTTGTCAAATTCTCAATAACACAACCTTTCTTATTAATTGGTTTGATTTGCCTAGGCTATGGTTTGGGAAGTGTTGGTTTCTATTATTTCTCTCGTCCAAAAATCTTTGAACTAATAGAACTTCATAGAAAGATCACCAAACAACACAAACACAAGCATACAAATCATGTGATTCCTAATGTTTTTAAAATTCTCAATAATACAACCTTTCTTATTGATTGGTTTGATTTGCCTAGGCTATGGATTGGGAAGTTTTGGTTTCCATTTTTTCTCTCGTCCAAAAATCTTTGAACTAATAGAACTTGATAGAAAGATCACCAAACAACACAAACACAAGAATACGAATCATGTGATTCCTAATTTTTTCAAATTCTCAATAACACAACCATTCTTATTGATTGGTTTGATTTGCCTAGGCTATGGTTTGGGAAGTCTTGGTTTCCATTTTTTTCCTCATCCAAACATCTTTGAACTATTAGAACTTGATAGAAAGATCACCAAACAACACAAACACAAGTATAGGAATTATGCGATTCCTAATGTTTCCCAAATTCTCAATAACAGAACCTTTCTTATTGATTTGTTTTGTTTGCCAAGGCTAAGTGTTGGTTTCCAGTCTTTCTCTCATCCAAAAATCTTTGAACGAAGCGAACTTGATAGAAAGATCACCAAACAACACAAAAACAAGCATACGAATCATGCGATTCCTAATGTTTCTCAAATTCTCAATAACACAACCTTTCTTATTGATTGGTTTGATTTGCCTAGGCTATGGTTTGGGAAGTGTTGGTTTCCATTCTTTCTCTCATCCAAAAATCGTTGAACTAATAGAACTTCATAGAAAGATCACCAAACAACACAAACAAAAGCATGTAAATCATGCGATTCCTAATGTTTCTCAAATTCTCAATAACAAAACCTTTCTTATTGATTGGTTTGATTTGCCTAGGCTATGGTTTGGGTAGTGTTGGTTTCCATTATTTTTCTCGTCCAAAAATCGTTGAACTAATTGAACTTTATAGAAAGATCACCAAACAACACAAACAAAAGCATGTGAATCATGCGATTCCTAATGTTTTTCAAATTCTCAATAACACAACCTTTCTTATTGATAAGTTTGATTTGCCTAGACTATGGTTTGGGAAGTGTTGGTTTCCATTCTTTCTCTTGTCCAAAAATCTTTGAACTAATAGAACTTGGTAGAAAGATCACCAAACAACACAAACACAAGCATACGAATCATGTGATTCCTAATGTTTTTCAAATTCTCTATAACACAACCTTTATTATTGATTGGTTTGATTTGCCTAGGCTATGGTTTGGGAAGTGTTGGTTTCCATTCTTTCTCTCGTCCAAAAATCTTTGAACTAATAGAAATTGATAGAAACATCAGCAAACAACACAAACACTAGCATACGAATCATGCGATTCCTAATGTTTCTCAATTTCTTTCTTATTGATTGACTTGATTTACCTAGGCTATGGTTTCGGAAGTGTTGGTTTCTATTCTTCCTCTCGTCCAAAAATCTTTGAACTCACCAAACAACACAAACACAAGCATACGAATCATGCGATTCCTAATGTTTCTCAAATTCTCAATAACACAACCTTTCTTATTGATTGGTTTGATTTGCCTAGGCTATGGTTTGGGAAGTGTTGGTTTCCATTCTTTCTCTCATCCAAAAATCGTTGAACTAATAGAACTTCATAGAAAGATCACCAAACAACACAAACAAAAGCATGTAAATCATGCGATTCCTAATGTTTCTCAAATTCTCAATAACAAAACCTTTCTTATTGATTGGTTTGATTTGCCTAGGCTATGGTTTGGGTAGTGTTGGTTTCCATTATTTTTCTCGTCCAAAAATCGTTGAACTAATTGAACTTTATAGAAAGATCACCAAACAACACAAACAAAAGCATGTGAATCATGCGATTCCTAATGTTTTTCAAATTCTCAATAACACAACCTTTCTTATTGATAAGTTTGATTTGCCTAGACTATGGTTTGGGAAGTGTTGGTTTCCATTCTTTCTCTTGTCCAAAAATCTTTGAACTAATAGAACTTGGTAGAAAGATCACCAAACAACACAAACACAAGCATACGAATCATGTGATTCCTAATGTTTTTCAAATTCTCTATAACACAACCTTTCTTATTGATTGGTTTGATTTGCCTAGGCTATGGTTTGGGAAGTTTTGGTTTCCATTCTTTCTCTCGTCCAAAAATCTTTGAACTAATAGAACTTGATGGAAAGATCAGCAAACAACACAAACACTAGCATACGAAGCATGCGATTCCTAATGTTTCTCAATTTCTTTCTTATTGATTGACTTGATTTACCTAGGCTATGGTTTGGGAAGTGTTGGTTTCCATTCTTTCTCTCGTCCAAAAATCTTTGAACTCACCAAACAACACAAACACAAGCATACGAATCATGCGATTCTTAATGTTTCTCAAATTCTTAATAACACAACCTTTCTTATTGATTAGTTTTATTTGCCAAGGCTATGGTTTGGGAAGTGTTGGTTTCCATTCTTTCTCTCGTCCAAAAATCTTTGAACTAGTAGAACTTGATAGAAAGATCACCAAACAACACAAACACAAGCATACGAATCATGCGATTCCTAAAGTTTCTCAAATTCTCAATAACACAACCTTTCTTATTGATTGGTTTGATTTGCCTAGACTATGGTTTGGGAAGTGTTGGTTTCATTATTTTTCTCGACCAAACATCTTTGAACTAATAGAACTTGATAGAAAGATCACCAAACAACACAAACACAAACATACAAATCATGTGATTCCTAATGTTTTTCAAATTCTCAATAACACAACCTTTCTTATTGATTGGTTTGATTTGCCTAGGCTATGGTTTGGGAAGTGTTGGTTTCCATTTTCTCTCTCGTCCAAAAATCTTTGAACTAATAGATCTTGATAGAAACATCACCCAACAACACAAACACAAGCATACGAATCATGCGATTCCTAATGTTTCTCAAATTCTCAATAACACAACCTTTCTTATTGATTGGTTTGATTTGCCTAGGCTACCGTTTCGGAAGTGTTGGTTTCCATTCTTTCTCTCGTCCAAAAATCTTTGAACTAATAGAACTTGATAGAAAGATCACCAAACAACACAAACACAAGCATACGAATCATGTGATTCCTAATGTTTCTCAAATTCTGAATAACACAACCTTTCTTATTGATTGGTTTGATTTGCCGAGGCTACCGTTTGGGAAGTGTTGGTTTCCATTCTTTCTCTCGTCCAAAAATCTTTGAACTAATAGAACTTGATAGAAAGATCACCAAACAACACAAACACAAGCATACGAATCATGTGATTCCTAATGTTTTTCAAATTCTCAATAACACAACCTTTCTTATTGATTGGTTTGATTTGCCTAGGCTATGGTTTGGGAAGTTTTGGTTTCCATTCTTTCTCTCGTCCAAAAATCTTTGAACTAATAGAACTTGATAGAAAGATCACCAAACAACACAAACACAAGCATACGAATCATGCGATTCCTAATGTTTCTCAAATTCTCAATAACACAACCATTCTTACTGATTGGTTTGATTTGCCTAGGCTACGGTTTGGGAAGTGTTGGTTTCCATTATTTTTCTCATCCAAACATCTTTGAACTATTAGAACTTGATAGAAAGATCACTAAACAACACAAACACAAGTGTACGTATTATGCGATTCCTAATGTTTCCCAAATTCTCAATAACACAACCTTTCTTATTGATTTGTTTGATTTACCTAGGCTATGGTTTGGGAAGTGTTGTTTGCCATTATTTTTCTCATACAAAAAACTTTGAACTATTAGAATTTGATAGAAAGATCACCAAACAACACAAACACAAGTATACGAATTATGCGATTCCTAATGTTTCCCAAATTCTCAATTACACAAACTTTCTTATTGATTTGTTTTGTTTGCCTAGGCTATGGTTTGGGAAGTGTTGGTTTCCATTCTTTCTCTCATCCAAAAATCTTTGAACTAAGCGAACTTGATAGAAAGATCACCAAACAACACAAACACAAGCATACGAATCATGCGATTCCTAATGTTTCTCAAATTCTCAATAACACAACCTTTCTTATTGGCTGGTTTGATTTGCCTAGGCTATGGTTTGGGAAGTGTTAGTTTCCATTCTTTCTCTCATCCAAAAATCTTTGAACTAAGCTAACTTGATAGAAAGATCACCAAACAACACAAACACAAGCATACGAATCATGCGATTCCTAATGTTTCTCAAATTCTCAATAACACAACCATTCTTATTGATTGGTTTGATTTGCCTAGGCTACGGTTTGGGAAGTGTTGGTTTCCATTATTTTTCTCATCCAAACATCTTTGAACTATTAGAACTTGATAGAAAGATCACTAAACAACACAAACACAAGTGTACGTATTATGCGATTCCTAATGTTTCCCAAATTCTCAATAACACAACCTTTCTTATTGATTTGTTTGATTTACCTAGGCTATGGTTTGGGAAGTGTTGTTTGCCATTATTTTTCTCATCCAAACAACTTTGAACTATTAGAACTTGATAGAAAGATCACCAAACAACACAAACACAAGTATACGAATTATGCGATTCCTAATGTTTCCCAAATTCTCAATAACACAACCTTTCTTATTGATTTGTTTTGTTTGCCTAGGCTATGGTTTGGGAAGTGTTGGTTTCCATTCTTTCTCTCATCAAAAAATCTTTGAACTAAGCGAACTTGATAGAAAGATCACCAAACAACACAAACACAAGCATACGAATCATGCGATTCCTAATGTTTCTCAAATTCTCAATAACACAACCTTTCTTATTGACTGGTTTGATTTGCCTAGGCTATGGTTTGGGAAGTGTTGGTTTCCATTATTTTTCTCGTCCAAAAATCGTTGAACTAATAGAACTTCATAGAAAGATCACCAAACAACACAAACAAGAGCATGCGAATCATGTGATTTCTAATGTTTCTCAAATTCTCAATAACACAGCCTTTCTTATTGCTTAGTTTGATTTTCCTAGGCTATGGTTTGGGAAGTGTTGGTTTCCATTCTTTCTCTCATCCAAAAATCTTTGAACTAATAGAACTTGATTGAAAGATCACCAAACAACACAAACACAAGCATACGAATCATGTGATTCCTAATGTTTTTCAAATTCTCAATAACACAACCTTTCTTAATGATTGCTTTGATTTGCCTAGGCTATGGTTTGGGAAGTGTTGGTTTCCATTCTTTCTCTCGTCCAAAAACCTTTGAACTAATAGAACTTGATAGAAAGATCACTAAACAACACAAACACAAGTATACGTATTATGCGATTCCTAATGTTTCCCAAATTCTCAATACCACAACCTTTCTTATTGCATTGTTTGATTTACCTAGGCTATGGTTTGGGAAGTGTTGTTTGCCATTATTTTTCTCATCCAAAACACTTTGAACTATTAGAACTTGATAGAAAGATCACCAAACAACACAAACACAAGTATACGAATTATGCGATTCCTAATGTTTCCCAAATTCTCAATAACACAACCTTTCTTATTGATTTGTTTTGTTTGCCTAGGCTATGGTTTGGGAAGTGTTGGTTTCCATTTTTTCTCTCATCCAAAAATCTTTGAACTAAGCGAACTTGATAGAAAGATCACCAAACAACACAAACACAAGCATACGAATCATGCGATTCCTAATGTTTCTCAAATTCTCAATAACACAACCTTTCTTATTGACTGGTTTGATTTGCCTAGGCTATGGTTTGGGAAGTGTTGGTTTCCATTATTTTTCTCGTCCAAAAATCGTTGAACTAATAGAACTTCATAGAAAGATCACCAAACAACACAAACACAAGCATACGAATCATGTGATTCCTAATGTTTCTCAAATTCTGAATAACACAACCTTTCTTATTGATTGGTTTGATTTGCCGAGGCTACCGTTTGGGAAGTGTTGGTTTCCATTCTTTCTCTCGTCCAAAAATCTTTGAACTAATAGAACTTGATAGAAAGATCACCAAACAACACAAACACAAGCATACGAATCATGTGATTCCTAATGTTTTTCAAATTCTCAATAACACAACCTTTCTTATTGATTGGTTTGATTTGCCTAGGCTATGGTTTGGGAAGTGTTGGTTTCCATTCTTTCTCTCGTCCAAAAATCTTTGAACTAATAGAACTTGATAGAAAGATCACCAAACAACACAAACACAAGCATACGAATCATGCGATTCCTAATGTTTCTCAATTTCTTTCTTATTGATTGACTTGATTTACCTATGCTATGGTTTCGGAAGTGTTGGTTTCTATTCTTCCTCTCGTCCAAAAATCTTTGAACTCACCAAACAACAGAAACACAAGCATACGAATCATGCGATTCCTAATGTTTCTCAAATTCTCAATAACACAACCTTTCTTATTGATTGGTTTGATTTGCCTAGGCTATGGTTTGGGAAGTGTTGGTTTCCATTATTTTTCTCGTCCAAACATCTTTGAACTAATAGAACTTGATAGAAAGATCACTAAACAACACAAACACAAGTATACGAATCATGTGATTCCTAATGTTTCCCAAATTCTCAATAACACAACCTTTCTTATTGATTGGTTTGATTTGCCTAGGCTATGGTTAGGGAAGTGTTGGTTTCCATTATTTTTCTCATCCAAACATCTTTGAACTATTAGAACTTGATAGAAAGATCACCAAACAACACAAACACAAGCATACGAATCATGCGATTCCTAATGTTTCTCAAATTCTCAATAACACAACCATCCTTATTGATTGGTTTGATTTGCCTAGGCTACGGTTTGGGAAGTGTTGGTTTCCATTATTTTTCTCATCCAAACATCTTTGAACTATTAGAACTTGATAGAAAGATCACTAAACAACACAAACACAAGTATACGTATTATGCGATTCCTAATGTTTCCCAAATTCTCAATAACACAACCTTTCTTATTGATTTGTTTTGTTTGCCTAGGCTATGGTTTGGGAAGTGTTGGTTTCCATTCTTTCTCTCATCGGAAAATCTTTGAACTAAGCGAACTTGATAGAAAGATCACCAAACAACACAAACACAAGCATACGAATCATGCGATTCCTAATGTTTCTCAAATTCTCAATAACACAACCTTTCTTATTGACTGGTTTGATTTTCCTAGGCTATGGTTTGGGAAGTGTTGGTTTCCATTATTTTTCTCGTCCAAAAATCGTTGAACTAATAGAACTTCATAGAAAGATCACCAAACAACACAAACAAAAGCATGCGAATCATGTGATTCCTAATGTTTCTCAAATTCTCAATAACACAACCTTTCTTATTGCTTAGTTTGATTTGCCTAGGCTATGGTTTGGGAAGTGTTGGTTTCCATTCTTTCTCTCGTCCAAAAATCTTTGAACTAATAGAAATTGATAGAAAGATCAGCAAACAACATAAACACTAGCATACGAATCATGCGATTCCTAATGTTTCTCAATTTCTTTCTTATTGATTGACTTGATTTACCTAGGCTATGGTTTCGGAAGTGTTGGTTTCTATTCTTCCTCTCGTCCAAAAATCTTTGAACTCACCAAACAACACAAACACAAGCATACGAATCATGCGATTCCTAATGTTTCTCAAATTCTCAATAACACAACCTTTCTTATTGATTGGTTTGATTTGCCTAGGCTATGGTTTGGGAAGTGTTGGTTTCCATTATTTTTCTCGTCCAAACATCTTTGAACTAATAGAACTTGATTGAATGATCACCAAACAACACAAACACAAGCATACGAATCATGTGATTCCTAATGTTTTTCAAATTCTAAATAACACAACCTTTCTTATTGATTGGTTTGATTTGCCTAGGCTATGGTTTGGGAAGTGTTGGTTTCCATTATTTTTCTCATCCAAACATCTTTGAACTATTGGAACTTGATAGAAAGATCACCAAACAACACAAACACAAGCATACGAATCATGCGATTCCTAATGTTTCTCAAATTGTCAATAACACAACCTTTCTTATTGATTGGTTTGATTTGCCTAGGCTATGGTTTGGGAAGTGTTGGTTTCCATTATTTTTCTCATCCAAACATCTTTGAACTATTAGAACTTGATAGAAAGATCACCAAACAAAACAAACACAAGCATACGAATCATGCGATTCCTAATGTTTCTCAAATTCTCAATAACACAACCTTTTTTATTGATTGGTTTGATTTGCCTAGGCTACCGTTTGGGAAGTGTTGGTTTCCATTCTTTCTCTCGTCCAAAAATCTTTGAACTAATAGAACTTGATAGAAAGATCACCAAACAACACAAACACAAGCATACGAATCATGTGATTCCTAATGTTTTTCAAATCCTCATTAACACAACCATTCTTATTGATTTGTTTGATTTGCCTAGGTTATGGTTTGGGAAGTTTTGGTTTCCATTCTTTCTCACGTCCCAAAATCTTTGAACTAATAGAACTTGATAGAAAGATCACCAAACAACACAAACACAAGCATACGAATCATGCGATTCCTAATGTTTCCCAAATTCTCAATAACACAACCTTTCTTATTGATTTGTTTGATTTACCTAGGCTATGGTTTGGGAAGTGTTGTTTGCCATTATTTTTCTCATCCAAACAACTTTGAACTATTAGAACTTGATAGAAAGATCACCAAACAACACAAACACAAGTATACGAATTATGCGATTCCTAATGTTTCCCAAATTCTCAATAACACAACCTTTCTTATTGATTTGTTTTGTTTGCCTAGGCTATGGTTTGGGAAGTGTTGGTTTCCATTCTTTCTCTCATCAAAAAATCTTTGAACTAAGCGAACTTGATAGAAAGATCACCAAACAACACAAACACAAGCATACGAATCATGCGATTCCTAATGTTTCTCAAATTCTCAATAACACAACCTTTCTTATTGACTGGTTTGATTTGCCTAGGCTATGGTTTGGGAAGTGTTGGTTTCCATTATTTTTCTCGTCCAAAAATCGTTGAACTAATAGAACTTCATAGAAAGATCACCAAACAACACAAACAAGAGCATGCGAATCATGTGATTTCTAATGTTTCTCAAATTCTCAATAACACAGCCTTTCTTATTGCTTAGTTTGATTTTCCTAGGCTATGGTTTGGGAAGTGTTGGTTTCCATTCTTTCTCTCATCCAAAAATCTTTGAACTAATAGAACTTGATTGAAAGATCACCAAACAACACAAACACAAGCATACGAATCATGTGATTCCTAATGTTTTTCAAATTCTCAATAACACAACCTTTCTTAATGATTGCTTTGATTTGCCTAGGCTATGGTTTGGGAAGTGTTGGTTTCCATTCTTTCTCTCGTCCAAAAACCTTTGAACTAATAGAACTTGATAGAAAGATCACTAAACAACACAAACACAAGTATACGTATTATGCGATTCCTAATGTTTCCCAAATTCTCAATACCACAACCTTTCTTATTGCATTGTTTGATTTACCTAGGCTATGGTTTGGGAAGTGTTGTTTGCCATTATTTTTCTCATCCAAAACACTTTGAACTATTAGAACTTGATAGAAAGATCACCAAACAACACAAACACAAGTATACGAATTATGCGATTCCTAATGTTTCCCAAATTCTCAATAACACAACCTTTCTTATTGATTTGTTTTGTTTGCCTAGGCTATGGTTTGGGAAGTGTTGGTTTCCATTTTTTCTCTCATCCAAAAATCTTTGAACTAAGCGAACTTGATAGAAAGATCACCAAACAACACAAACACAAGCATACGAATCATGCGATTCCTAATGTTTCTCAAATTCTCAATAACACAACCTTTCTTATTGACTGGTTTGATTTGCCTAGGCTATGGTTTGGGAAGTGTTGGTTTCCATTATTTTTCTCGTCCAAAAATCGTTGAACTAATAGAACTTCATAGAAAGATCACCAAACAACACAAACACAAGCATACGAATCATGTGATTCCTAATGTTTCTCAAATTCTGAATAACACAACCTTTCTTATTGATTGGTTTGATTTGCCGAGGCTACCGTTTGGGAAGTGTTGGTTTCCATTCTTTCTCTCGTCCAAAAATCTTTGAACTAATAGAACTTGATAGAAAGATCACCAAACAACACAAACACAAGCATACGAATCATGTGATTCCTAATGTTTTTCAAATTCTCAATAACACAACCTTTCTTATTGATTGGTTTGATTTGCCTAGGCTATGGTTTGGGAAGTGTTGGTTTCCATTCTTTCTCTCGTCCAAAAATCTTTGAACTAATAGAACTTGATAGAAAGATCACCAAACAACACAAACACAAGCATACGAATCATGCGATTCCTAATGTTTCTCAATTTCTTTCTTATTGATTGACTTGATTTACCTATGCTATGGTTTCGGAAGTGTTGGTTTCTATTCTTCCTCTCGTCCAAAAATCTTTGAACTCACCAAACAACAGAAACACAAGCATACGAATCATGCGATTCCTAATGTTTCTCAAATTCTCAATAACACAACCTTTCTTATTGATTGGTTTGATTTGCCTAGGCTATGGTTTGGGAAGTGTTGGTTTCCATTATTTTTCTCGTCCAAACATCTTTGAACTAATAGAACTTGATAGAAAGATCACTAAACAACACAAACACAAGTATACGAATCATGTGATTCCTAATGTTTCCCAAATTCTCAATAACACAACCTTTCTTATTGATTGGTTTGATTTGCCTAGGCTATGGTTAGGGAAGTGTTGGTTTCCATTATTTTTCTCATCCAAACATCTTTGAACTATTAGAACTTGATAGAAAGATCACCAAACAACACAAACACAAGCATACGAATCATGCGATTCCTAATGTTTCTCAAATTCTCAATAACACAACCATCCTTATTGATTGGTTTGATTTGCCTAGGCTACGGTTTGGGAAGTGTTGGTTTCCATTATTTTTCTCATCCAAACATCTTTGAACTATTAGAACTTGATAGAAAGATCACTAAACAACACAAACACAAGTATACGTATTATGCGATTCCTAATGTTTCCCAAATTCTCAATAACACAACCTTTCTTATTGATTTGTTTTGTTTGCCTAGGCTATGGTTTGGGAAGTGTTGGTTTCCATTCTTTCTCTCATCGGAAAATCTTTGAACTAAGCGAACTTGATAGAAAGATCACCAAACAACACAAACACAAGCATACGAATCATGCGATTCCTAATGTTTCTCAAATTCTCAATAACACAACCTTTCTTATTGACTGGTTTGATTTTCCTAGGCTATGGTTTGGGAAGTGTTGGTTTCCATTATTTTTCTCGTCCAAAAATCGTTGAACTAATAGAACTTCATAGAAAGATCACCAAACAACACAAACAAAAGCATGCGAATCATGTGATTCCTAATGTTTCTCAAATTCTCAATAACACAACCTTTCTTATTGCTTAGTTTGATTTGCCTAGGCTATGGTTTGGGAAGTGTTGGTTTCCATTCTTTCTCTCGTCCAAAAATCTTTGAACTAATAGAAATTGATAGAAAGATCAGCAAACAACATAAACACTAGCATACGAATCATGCGATTCCTAATGTTTCTCAATTTCTTTCTTATTGATTGACTTGATTTACCTAGGCTATGGTTTCGGAAGTGTTGGTTTCTATTCTTCCTCTCGTCCAAAAATCTTTGAACTCACCAAACAACACAAACACAAGCATACGAATCATGCGATTCCTAATGTTTCTCAAATTCTCAATAACACAACCTTTCTTATTGATTGGTTTGATTTGCCTAGGCTATGGTTTGGGAAGTGTTGGTTTCCATTATTTTTCTCGTCCAAACATCTTTGAACTAATAGAACTTGATTGAATGATCACCAAACAACACAAACACAAGCATACGAATCATGTGATTCCTAATGTTTTTCAAATTCTAAATAACACAACCTTTCTTATTGATTGGTTTGATTTGCCTAGGCTATGGTTTGGGAAGTGTTGGTTTCCATTATTTTTCTCATCCAAACATCTTTGAACTATTGGAACTTGATAGAAAGATCACCAAACAACACAAACACAAGCATACGAATCATGCGATTCCTAATGTTTCTCAAATTGTCAATAACACAACCTTTCTTATTGATTGGTTTGATTTGCCTAGGCTATGGTTTGGGAAGTGTTGGTTTCCATTATTTTTCTCATCCAAACATCTTTGAACTATTAGAACTTGATAGAAAGATCACCAAACAAAACAAACACAAGCATACGAATCATGCGATTCCTAATGTTTCTCAAATTCTCAATAACACAACCTTTTTTATTGATTGGTTTGATTTGCCTAGGCTACCGTTTGGGAAGTGTTGGTTTCCATTCTTTCTCTCGTCCAAAAATCTTTGAACTAATAGAACTTGATAGAAAGATCACCAAACAACACAAACACAAGCATACGAATCATGTGATTCCTAATGTTTTTCAAATCCTCATTAACACAACCATTCTTATTGATTTGTTTGATTTGCCTAGGCTATGGTTTGGGAAGTGTTGGTTTCCATTCTTTCTCTCATCCAAAAATCTTTGAACTAAGCGAACTTGATAGAAAGATCACCAAACAACACAAACACAAGCATACAAATCATGCGATTTCTAATGTTTCTCAAATTCTCAATAACACAACCTTTCTTATTGATTGGTTTGATTTGCCTAGGCTACCGTTTCGGAAGTGTTGGTTTCCATTCTTTCTCTCGTCCAAAACTCTTTGAACTAATAGAACTTGATAGAAAGATAACCAAACAACACAAACACAAGCATACGAATCATGTGATTCCTAATGTTTCTCAAATTCTGAATAACACAACCTTTCTTATTGATTGGTTTGATTTGCCTAGGCTACCGTTTGGGAAGTGTTGGTTTCAATTCTTTCTCTCGTCCAAAAATCTTTAAACTAATATAACTTGATAGAAAGATCACCAAACAACACAAACACAAGCATACGAATCATGCGATTCCTAATGTTTCTCAAATTCTCAATAACACAACCTTTCTTATTGATTGGTTTGATTTGCCTAGGCTATGGTTTGGGAAGTTTTGGTTTCCATTCTTTCTCTCGTCCTAAAATCTTTCAACTAATAGAACTTGATAGAAAGATCACCAAACAACACAAACACAAGCATACGAATCATGCGATTCCTAATGTTTTTCAAATTCTCAATAACACAACCTTTCTTAATGATTGCTTTGATTTGCCTAGGCTATGGTTTGGGAAGTGTTGGTTTCCATTCTTTCTCTCATCCAAAAATCTTTGAACTAATAGAAATTGATAGAAAGATCAGCAAACAACATAAACACTAGCATACGAATCATGCGATTCCTAATGTTTCTCAATTTCTTTCTTATTGATTGACTTGATTTACCTAGGCTATGGTTTCGGAAGTGTTGGTTTCTATTCTTCCTCTCGTCCAAAAATCTTTGAACTCACCAAACAACACAAACACAAGCATACGAATCATGCGATTCCTAATGTTTCTCAAATTCTCAATAACACAACCTTTCTTATTGATTGGTTTGATTTGCCTAGGCTATGGTTTGGGAAGTGTTGGTTTCCATTATTTTTCTCGTCCAAACATCTTTGAACTAATAGAACTTGATTGAATGATCACCAAACAACACAAACACAAGCATACGAATCATGTGATTCCTAATGTTTTTCAAATTCTAAATAACACAACCTTTCTTATTGATTGGTTTGATTTGCCTAGGCTATGGTTTGGGAAGTGTTGGTTTCCATTATTTTTCTCATCCAAACATCTTTGAACTATTGGAACTTGATAGAAAGATCACCAAACAACACAAACACAAGCATACGAATCATGCGATTCCTAATGTTTCTCAAATTGTCAATAACACAACCTTTCTTATTGATTGGTTTGATTTGCCTAGGCTATGGTTTGGGAAGTGTTGGTTTCCATTATTTTTCTCATCCAAACATCTTTGAACTATTAGAACTTGATAGAAAGATCACCAAACAAAACAAACACAAGCATACGAATCATGCGATTCCTAATGTTTCTCAAATTCTCAATAACACAACCTTTTTTATTGATTGGTTTGATTTGCCTAGGCTACCGTTTGGGAAGTGTTGGTTTCCATTCTTTCTCTCGTCCAAAAATCTTTGAACTAATAGAACTTGATAGAAAGATCACCAAACAACACAAACACAAGCATACGAATCATGTGATTCCTAATGTTTTTCAAATCCTCATTAACACAACCATTCTTATTGATTTGTTTGATTTGCCTAGGCTATGGTTTGGGAAGTGTTGGTTTCCATTCTTTCTCTCATCCAAAAATCTTTGAACTAAGCGAACTTGATAGAAAGATCACCAAACAACACAAACACAAGCATACAAATCATGCGATTTCTAATGTTTCTCAAATTCTCAATAACACAACCTTTCTTATTGATTGGTTTGATTTGCCTAGGCTACCGTTTCGGAAGTGTTGGTTTCCATTCTTTCTCTCGTCCAAAACTCTTTGAACTAATAGAACTTGATAGAAAGATAACCAAACAACACAAACACAAGCATACGAATCATGTGATTCCTAATGTTTCTCAAATTCTGAATAACACAACCTTTCTTATTGATTGGTTTGATTTGCCTAGGCTACCGTTTGGGAAGTGTTGGTTTCAATTCTTTCTCTCGTCCAAAAATCTTTAAACTAATATAACTTGATAGAAAGATCACCAAACAACACAAACACAAGCATACGAATCATGCGATTCCTAATGTTTCTCAAATTCTCAATAACACAACCTTTCTTATTGATTGGTTTGATTTGCCTAGGCTATGGTTTGGGAAGTTTTGGTTTCCATTCTTTCTCTCGTCCTAAAATCTTTCAACTAATAGAACTTGATAGAAAGATCACCAAACAACACAAACACAAGCATACGAATCATGCGATTCCTAATGTTTCTCAAATTCTCAATAACACAACCATTCTTATTGATTGTTTTGATTTGCCTAGGCTACGGTTTGGGAAGTGTTGGTTTCCATTATTTTTCTCATCCAAACATCTTTGAACTATTAGAACTTGATAGAAAGATCACTAAACAACACAAACACAAGTATACGTATTATGTGATTCCTAATGTTTCCCAAATTCTCAATAACACAACCTTTCTTATTGATTTGTTTCATTTACCTAGGCTATGGTTAGGGAAGTATTGGTTGCCATTATTTTTCTCATCTAAACAACTTTGAACTATTAGAACTTGATAGAAAGATCACCAAACAACACAAACACAAGTATACGAATTATGCGATTCCTAATGTTTCCCAAATTCTCAATAACACAACCTTTCTTATTGATTTGTTTTGTTTGCCTAGGCTATGGTTTGGGAAGTGTTGGTTTCCATTCTTTCTCTCATCCAAAAATCTTTGAACTAAGCGAACTTGATAGAAAGATCACCAAACAACACAAACACAAGCATACGAATCATGCGATTCCTAATGTTTCTCAAATTCTCAATAACACAACCTTTCTTATTGACTGGTTTGATTTGCCTAGGCTATGGTTTGGGAAGTGTTGGTTTCCATTATTTCTCTCGTCCAAAAATCGTTGAACTAATAGAACTTCATAGAAAGATCACAAAACAACACAAACAAAAGCATGCGAATCATGTGATTCCTAATGTTTCTCAAATTCTCAATAACACAACCTTTCTTATTGCTTAGTTTGATTTGCCTAGGCTATGGTTTGGGAAGTGTTGGTTTCCATTCTTTCTCTCATCCAAAAATCTTTGAACTAATAGAACTTGATTGAAAGATCACCAAACAACACAAACACAAGCATACGAATCATGTGATTCCTAATGTTTTTCAAATTCTCAATAACACAACCTTTCTTAATGATTGCTTTGATTTGCCTAGGCTATGGTTTGGGAAGTGTTGGTTTCCATTCTTTCTCTCATCCAAAAATCTTTGAACTAATAGAACTTGATAGAAAGATCAGCAAACAACACAAACACTAGCATACGAATCAAGCGATTCCTAATGTTTCTCAATTTCTTTCTTATTGATTGACTTGATTTACCTAGGCTATGGTTTCGGAAGTGTTGGTTTCTATTCTTCCTCTCGTCCAAAAATCTTTGAACTCACCAAACAACACAAACACAAGCATACGAATCATGCGATTCCTAATGTTTCTCAAATTGTCAATAACACAACCTTTCTTATTGATTGGTTTGATTTGCCTAGGCTATGGTTTGGGAAGTGTTGGTTTCCATTATTTTTCTCATCCAAACATCTTTGAACTATTAGAACTTGATAGAAAGATCACCAAACAAAACAAACACAAGTATACGAATTATGCGAATTCCTAATATTTCCCAAATTCTCAATAACACAACCTTTCTTATTGATTTGTTTTGTTTGCCTAAGCTATGGTTTGGGAAGTGTTGGTTTCCATTCTTTCTCTCATCCAAAAATCTTTGAACTAAGCGAACTTGATAGAAAGATCATCAAATAACACAAACACAAGCATACGAATCATGTGATTCCTAATGTTTTTCAAATTCTCATTAACACAACCTTTCTTATTGATATGTTTGATTTGCCTAGGCTATGGTTTGGGAAGTGTTGGTTTCCATTTTTTCTCTCGTCCAAAAATCTTGGAACTAATAGCACTTGATAGAAAGATCACCAAACAACACAAACACAAGCATACGAATCATGCGATTCCTAATGTCTCTCAAATTCTCAATAACACAACCTTTCTTATTGATTGGTTTAATTTACCTAGGCTACCATTTCGGAAGTGTTGGTTTCCATTCTTTCTCTCGTCCAAAAATCTTTGAACTAATAGAACTTCATAGAAAGATCACCAAACAACACAAACACAAGCATACGAATCATGTGATTCCTAATGTTTTTCAAATTCTCAATAACACAACCTTTATTATTGATTGGTTTGATTTGCCTAGGCTATGGTTTGGGAAGTGTTGGTTTCCATTCTTTCTCTCGTCCAAAAATCTTTGAACTAATAGAACTTGATAGAAAGATCAACAAACAACACAAACACTAGCATACGAATCATGCGATTCCTAATGTCTCTCAAATTCTCAATAACACAACCTTTCTTATTGATTGGTTTAATTTACCTAGGCTACCATTTCGGAAGTGTTGGTTTCCATTCTTTCTCTCGTCCAAAAATCTTTGAACTAATAGAACTTCATAGAAAGATCACCAAACAACACAAACACAAGCATACGAATCATGTGATTCCTAATGTTTTTCAAATTCTCAATAACACAACCTTTATTATTGATTGGTTTGATTTGCCTAGGCTATGGTTTGGGAAGTGTTGGTTTCCATTCTTTCTCTCGTCCAAAAATCTTTGAACTAATAGAACTTGATAGAAAGATCAACAAACAACACAAACACTAGCATACGAATCATGCGATTCCTAATGTTTCTCAATTTCTTTCTTATTGATTGACTTGATTTGCCTAGGCTATGGTTTCGGAAGTGTTGGTTTCCATTCTTTCTCTCGTCCAAAAATCTTTGAACTCACCAAACAACACAAACACAAGCATACGAATCATGCGATTCCTAATGTTTCTCAAATTCTCAATAACACAACCTTTCTTATTGATTGGTTTGATTTGCCTAGGATATGGTTTGGGAAGTGTTGGTTTCCATTATTTTTCTCGTCCAAACATCTTTGAACTAATAGAACTTGATAGAAGGATCACCAAACAACACAAACACAAGCATACGAATCATGCGATTCCTAATGTTTCTCAAATTGTCAAGAACACAACCTTTCTTATTAATTGGTTTGATTTGCCTAGGCTATGGGTTGGGAAGTGTTGGTTTCCATTATTTTTCTCATCCAAACATCTTTGAACTATTAGAACTTGATAGAAAGACCACCAAACAACACAAACACAAGTATACGAATTACGCGATTCCTAATATTTCCCAAATTCTCAATAGCACAACCTTTCTTATTCATTTGTTTTGTTTGCCTAGGCTATGGTTTGGGAAGTGTTGGTTTCCATTCTTTCTCTCATCCAAAAATCTTTGAACTAAGCGAACTTGATAGAAAGATCACCAAATAACACACACACAAGCATACGAATCATGTGATTCCTAATGTTTTTAAAATTCTCAATAACACAACCTTTTTCTTGATTGGTTTGATTTGCCTAGGCTATGGTTTGGGAAGTGTTGGTTTCCATTTTTTCTCTCGTCCAAAAATCTTTGAACTAATAGAACTTGATAGAAAGATCACCAAACAACACAAACACAAGCATACGAATCATGCGATTCTTAATGTTTCTCAGATTCTCAATAACACAACCATTCTTATTGATTGGTTTGATTTGCCTAGGCTATAGTTTGGGAAGTGTTGGTTTCCATTATTTTTCTCGTCCAAACATCTTTGAACTATTAGAACTTGATAGAAAGATCACTAAACAACACAAACACAAGTATACGAATTATGCGATTCCTAATGTTTCCCAAATTCTCAATAATACAACCTTTCATATTGATTTGTTTGATTTGATTAGGCTATGGTTTGGGAAGTGTTGGTTTCCATTCTTTCTCTCATCAGAAAATCTTTGAACTAAGCGAACTTGATAGAAAGATCACCAAACAACACAAACACAAGCATACGAATCATGCGATTCCTAATGTTTCTCAAATTCTCAATAATACAACCTTTCTTATTGATTGGTTTGATTTGCCTATGCTATAGTTTGGGAAGTGTTGGTTTCCATTATTTTTCTCGTCCAAACATCTTTGAACTAATAGAACTTGATAGAAAGATCACTAAACAACACAAGCACAAGCATACGAATCATGTGATTCCTAATGTTTTCCAAATTCTCAATAACACAACCTTTCTTATTGATTGGTTTGATTTGCCTAGGCTATTGTTTGGGAAGTGTTGGTTTCCATTATTTTTCTCGTCCAAACATCTTTGAACTAATAGAACTTGATAGAAAGATCACCAAACAACACAAACACAAGCATACGAATCATGTGATTCCTAATGTTTCTCAAATTCTCAATAACACAACCTTTCTTATTGATTGGTTTGATTTGCCTAGGCTATGGTTTGGGAAGTGTTGGTTTCCATTTTTTCTCTCGTCTAAAAATCTTTGAACTAATAGAACTTGATAGAAAGATCACGAAACAACACAAACACAAGCATACGAATCATGCGATTTCTAATGTTTCTCAAATTCTCAATAACACAACCTTTCTTATTGATTGGTTTGATTTGCCTATGCTACCGTTTGGGAAGTGTTAGTTTCCATTCTTTCTCTCGTCCAAAAATCTTTGAACTAATAGAACTTGATAGAAAGATCACCAAACAACACAAACACAAGCATAGGAATCATGTGATTCCTAATGTTTTTCAAATTCTCAATAACACAACCTTTCTTATTGATTGGTTTGATTTGCCTAGGCTATGGTTTGGGAAGTTTTGGTTTCCATTCTTTCTCTCGTCCAAAAATCTTTGAACTAATAGAACTTGATAGAAAGATCACCAAACAACACAAACACAATCATACGAATCATGTGATTCCAAATGTTTCTCAAATTCTCAATAACACAACCTTTCTTATTGATTGGTTTGATTTTCCTAGGCTACCGTTTAGGAAGTGTTGGTTTCCATTCTTTCTCTCGTCCAAAAATCTTTGTACTAAGCGAACTTGATAGAAAGATCACCAAACAACACAAACACAAGCATACGAATCATGCGATTCCTAATGTTTCTCAAATTCTCAATAACACAGCCTTTCTTATTGATTGGTTTGAGTTGCCTAGGCTATGGTTTGGGAAGTGTTTATTTCCATTATTTTTCTCGTCCAAACATCTTTGAACTAATAGAACTTGATAGAAAAATCACCAAACAACACAAACACAAGCATACGAATCATGTGATTCCTAATTTTTTCAAATACTCAATAACACAACCTTTCTTATAGATTGGTTTGATTTGCCTAGGCTATGGTTTGGGAAGTGTTGGTTTCCATTATTTTTCTCGTCCAAACATCTTTGAACTAATAGAACTTGATAGAAAGATCACCAAACAACACAAACACAAGCATACGAATCATGTGATTTCTAATGTTTCTCAAATTCTCAATAACACAACCTTTCTTATTGATTGGTTTGATTTTCCTAGGCTACCGTTTAGGAAGTGTTGGTTTCCATTCTTTCTCTCGTCCAAAAATCTTTGTACTAAGCGAACTTGATAGAAAGATCACCAAACAACACAAACACAAGCATACGAATCATGTGATTCCTAATGTTTTTCAAATTCTCAATAACACAACCTTTCATATTGATTGGTTTGATTTGCCTAGGCTATGGTTTGGGAAGTTTTGGTTTCCATTCTTTCTCTCGTCCAAAAATCTTTGAACTAATAGAACTTGATAGAAAGATCACCAAACAACACAAACACAAGCATACGAATCATGCGATTCCAAATGTTTCTCAAATTCTCAATAACACGACAATTCTTATTGATTGGTTTGATTTGCCTAGGGTATGGTTTGGGAAGTGTTGGTTTCCCTTATTTTTCTCATCCAAACATCTTTGAACTATTAGAACTTGATAGAAAGATCACCAAACAACACAAACACAAGCATACATTCATGGGATTCCTAATGTTTTTCAAATTCTCAATAACACAACCTTTCTTATTGATTGGTTTGATTTGCCTAGGCTATGGTTTGGGAAGTGTTGGTTTCCATTTTCTCTCTCGTCCAAAAATCTTTGAAATAATAGATCTTGATAGAAAGATCACCAAACAACACAAACACAAGCATACGAATCAAGTGATTCCTAATGTTTTTCAAATTCTCAATAACACAACCTTTCTTATTGATTGGTTTGATTTGCCTAGGCTATGGTTTGGGAAGTTTTGGTTTCCATTCTTTCTCTCGTCCAAAAATCTTTGAACTAATAGAACTTGATAGAAAGATCACCAAACAACACAAACACAAGCATACGAATCATGCGATTCCAAATGTTTCTCAAATTCTCCATAACACGACAATTCTTATTGATTGGTTTGATTTGCCTAGGGTATGGTTTGGGAAGTGTTGGTTTCCCTTATTTTTCTCATCCAAACATCTTTGAACTATTAGAACTTGATAGAAAGATCACCAAACAACACAAACACAAGCATACGAATCATGGGATTCCTAATGTTTTTCAAATTCTCAATAACACAACCTTTTTTATTGATTGGTTTGATTTGCCTAGGCTATGGTTTGGGAAGTGTTGGTTTCCATTATTTTTCTCGTCCAAACATATTTGAACTAATAGCACTTGATAGAAAGATCACCAAACAACACAAACACAAGCATACGAATCATGTGATTCCTAATGTTTCTCAAATTCTCAATAACACAGCCTTTCTTATTGATTGGTTTGAGTTGCCTAGGCTATGGTTTGGGAAGTGTTGGTTTCCATTATTTTTCTCATCCAAAAATCTTTGAACTAAGCGAACTTGATAGAAAGATCACCAAACAACACAAACACAAGCATACGAATCATGGGATTCCTAATGTTTTTCAAATTCTCAATAACACAACCTTTCTTATTGATTGGTTTGATTTGCTTAGGCTATGGTTTGGGAAGTGTTGGTTTCCATTATTTTTCTCGTCCAAACATATTTGAACTAATAGAACTTGATAGAAAGATCACCAAACAACACAAACACAAGCATACGAATCATGTGATTCCTAATGTTTCTCAAATTCTCAATAACACAACCTTTCTTATTGATTGGTTTGATTTGCCTAGGCTACCATTTGGGAAGTGTTGGTTTCCATTCTTTCTCTCATCCAAAAATCTTTGAACTAAGCGAACTTGATAGAAAGATCACCAAACAACACAAACACAAGCATACGAATCATGTGATTCCTAATGTTTTTCAAAGTCTAAATAACACAACCTTTCGTATTGATTGGTTTGATTTGCCTAGGCCATGGTTTGGGAAGAGTTGGTTTCCATTATTTTTCTCGTCCAAACATCGCTGAACTAATAGAACTTGATAGAAAGATCACCAAACAACACAAACACAAGCATACGAATCATGTAATTCCTAATGTTTCTCAAATTCTCAATAACACAACCTTTCTTATTGATTGGTTTGATTTGCCTAGGCTACCGTTTGGGAAGTGTTGGTTTCCATTCTTTCTCTCGTCCAAAAATCTTTGAACTAATAGAACTTGATAGAAAGATCACCAAACAAATCAAACACAAGCATACGAATCATGTGATTCCTAATGTTTCTCAAATTCTCAATAACACAACCTTTCTTATTGATTGGTTTGATTTGCCTAGGCTATAGTTTGCGAAGTGTTGGTTTCCATTATCTTTCTCGTCCAAACATCTCTGAACTAATAGAACTTGATAGAAAGATCACCAAACAACACAAACACAAGCATACGAATCATGTGATTCCTAATGTTTTTCAAATTCTCAATAACACAACCATTCGTATTGATTGGTTTGATTTGCCTAGCCTATGATTTGGGAAGAGTTGGTTTCCATTATTTTTCTCGTCCAAACATCGCTGAACTAATAGAACTTGATAGAAAGATCACCAAACAACACAAACACAAGCATACGAATCATGTGATTCCTAATGTTTTTCAAATTCTCAATAACACAACCTTTCTTATTGATTGGTTTCATTTGCCTAGGCTATGGTTTGGGAAGTATTTATTTCCATTTTTTTTCTCGTTCAAACATCTTTGAACTAATAGAACTTGATAGAAAGATCACCAAACAACACAAACACAAGCATACGAATCATGCGATTCCTAATGTTTCTCAAATTCTCAATAACACAGCCTTTCTTATTGATTGGTTTGAGTTGCCTAGGCTATGGTTTGGGAAGTATTTATTTCCATTTTTTTTCTCGTCCAAACATCTTTTGAACTAATAGAACTTGATAGAAAGATCACCAAACAACACAAACACAAGCATACGAATCATGCGATTCCTAATGTTTCTCAAAATCTCAATAACACAACCATTCTTATTGATTGGTTTGATTTGCCTAGGCTACGGTTTAGGAAGTGTTGGTTTCCATTATTTTTCTCATCCAAACATCTTTGAACTATTAGAACTTGATAGAAATATCACTAAACAACACAAACACAAGTATACGAATTATACGATTCCTAATGTTTCCTAAATTCTCAATAACACAACCTTTCTTATTGATTTGTTTGATTTGCCTAGGCTATGGTTTGGGAAGTTATGGTTTCCATTCTTTCTCTCATCCAAAAATCTTTGAACTAAGCGAACTTGATAGAAAGATTACCAAAAAACACAAACACAAGCATACGAATCATGCGATTCCTAATGTTTCTCAAATTCTCAATAACACAGCCTTTCTTATTGATTGGTTTGAGTAACCTAGGCTATGGTTTGGGAAGTGTTTATTTCCATTATTTTTCTCGTCCAAACATCTTTGAACTAATAGAACTTGATAGAAAGATCACCAAACAACACAAACACAAGCATACGAATCATGTGATTCCTAATTTTTTCAAATTCTCAATAACACAACCTTTCTTATAGATTGGTTTGATTTGCCTAGGCTATGGTTTGGGAAGTGTTGGTTTCCATTATTTTTCTCGTCCAAACATCTTTGAACTAATAGAACTTGATAGAAAGATCACCAAACAACACAAACACAAGCATACGAATCATGTGATTTCTAATGTTTCTCAAATTCTCAATAACAAAACTTTTCTTCTTGATTGGTTTGATTTGCCTAGGCTACCGTTTGGGAAGTGTTGGTTTCCATTATTTTTCTCGTCCAAAAATCTTTGTACTAAGCGAACTTGATAGAAATATCACTAAACAACACAAACACAAGCATACGAATCATGTGATTCCTAATGTTTTTCAAATTCTCAATAACACAACCTTTCTTATAGATTGGTTTGATTTGCCTAGGCTATGGTTTGGGAAGTTTTGGTTTCCATTCTTTCTCTCGTCCAAAAATCTTTGAACTAATAGAACTTGATAGAAAGATCCCTAAACAACACAACCACAAGCATACGAATCATGCGATTCCTAATGTTTCTCAAATTCTCAATAACACAGCCTTTCTTATTGATTGGTTTGAGTTGCCTAGGCTATGGTTTGGGAAGTATTTATTTCCATTTTTTTTCTCGTCCAAACATCTTTTGAACTAATAGAACTTGATAGAAAGATCACCAAACAACACAAACTCAAGCATACGAATCATGCGATTCCTAATGTTTCTCAAAATCTCAATAACACAACCATTCTTATTGATTGGTTTGATTTGCCTAGGCTACGGTTTAGGAAGTGTTGGTTTCCATTATTTTTCTCATCCAAACATCTTTGAACTATTAGAACTTGATAGAAATATCACTAAACAACACAAACACAAGTATACGAATTATACGATTCCTAATGTTTCCTAAATTCTCAATAACACAACCTTTCTTATTGATTTGTTTGATTTGCCTAGGCTATGGTTTGGGAAGTTATGGTTTCCATTCTTTCTCTCATCCAAAAATCTTTGAACTAAGCGAACTTGATAGAAAGATTACCAAACAACACAAACACAAGCATACGAATCATGCGATTCCTAATGTTTCTCAAATTCTCAATAACACAGCCTTTCTTATTGATTGGTTTGAGTTGCCTAGGCTATGGTTTGGGAAGTGTTGGTTTCCATTATTTTTCTCGTCCAAACATCTTTGAACTAATAGAACTTGATAGAAAGATCACCAAACAACACAAACACAAGCATACGAATCATGTGATTCCTAATTTTTTCAAATTCTCAATAACACAACCTTTCTTATAGATTGGTTTGATTTGCCTAGGCTATGGTTTGGGAAGTGTTGGTTTCCATTATTTTTCTCGTCCAAACATCTTTGAACTAATAGAACTTGATAGAAAGATCACCAAACAACACAAACACAAGCATACGAATCATGTGATTTCTAATGTTTCTCAAATTCTCAATAACACAACCTTTCTTGTTGATTGGTTTGATTTGCCTAGGCTACCGTTTGGGAAGTGTTGGTTTCCATTATTTTTCTCGTCCAAAAATCTTTGTACTAAGCGAACTTGATAGAAATATCACTAAACAACACAAACACAAGCATACGAATCATGTGATTCCTAATGTTTCCCAAATTCTCAATAACACAACCTTTCTTATTGATTTGTTTGATTTGCCTAGGCTATGGTTTGGGAAGTTTTGGTTTCCATTCTTTCTCTCGTCCAAAAATCTTTGAACTTATAGAACTTGATAGAAAGATCACCAAACAACACAAACACAAGCATACGAATCATGCGATTCCAAATGTTTCTCAAATTCTAAATAACACGACAATTCTTATTGATTGGTTTGATTTGCCTAGGCTATGGTTTGGGAAGAGTTGGTTTGCCTTATTTTTCTCGTCCAAACATCTTTGATCTATTAGAACTTGATAGAAAGATTACCAAACAACACAAACACAAGCATACGAATCATGCGATTCCTAATGTTTCTCAAATTCTCAATAACACAGCCTTTCTTATTGATTGGTTTGAGTTGCCTAGGCTATGGTTTGGGAAGTGTTTATTTCCATTATTTTTCTCGTCCAAACATCTTTGAACTAATAGAACTTGATAAAAAGATCACCAAACAACACAAACACAAGCATACGAATCATGTGATTCCTAATTTTTTCAAATTCTCAATAACACAACCTTTCTTATAGATTGGTTTGATTTGCCTAGGCTATGGTTTGGGAAGTGTTGGTTTCCATTATTTTTCTCGTCCAAACATATTTGAACTAATAGAACTTGATAGAAAGATCACCAAACAACACAAACACAAGCATACGAATCATGTGATTTCTAATGTTTCTCAAATTCTCAATAACACAACCTTTCTTATTGATTGGTTTGATTTGCCTAGGCTATGGTTTGGGAAGTGTTGGTTTCCATTATTTTTCTCGTCCAAACATATTTGAACTAATAGAACTTGATAGAAAGATCACCAAACAACACAAACACAAGCATATGAATCATGTGATTCCTAATGTTTCTCAAATTCTCAATAACACAACCTTTCTTATTGATTGGTTTGATTTGCCTAGGCTACCGTTTGGGAAGTGTTGGTTTCCATTATTTTTCTCATCCAAACATCTTTGAACTATTAGAACTTGATAGAAATATCACTAAACAACACAAACACAAGTATACGAATTATACGATTCCTAATGTTTCCTAAATTCTCAATAACACAACCTTTCTTATTGATTTGTTTGATTTGCCTAGGCTATGGTTTGGGAAGTTATGGTTTCCATTCTTTCTCTCATCCAAAAATCTTTGAACTAAGCGAACTTGATAGAAAGATTACCAAACAACACAAACACAAGCATACGAATCATGCGATTCCTAATGTTTCTCAAATTCTCAATAACACAGCCTTTCTTATTGATTGGTTTGAGTAACCTAGGCTAAGGTTTGGGAAGTGTTTATTTCCATTATTTTTCTCGTCCAAACATCTTTGAACTAATAGAACTTGATAGAAAGATCACCAAACAACACAAACACAAGCATACGAATCATGTGATTCCTAATGTTTCTCAAATTCTGAATAACACAACCTTTCTTATTGATTGGTTTGATTTGCCTAGGCTATGGTTTGGGAAGTTTTGGTTTCCATTCTTTCTCTCGTCCAAAAATCTTTGAACTAATAGAACTTGATAGAAAGATCCCTAAACAACACAACCACAAGCATACGAATCATGCGATTCCTAATGTTTCTCAAATTCTCAATAACACAGCCTTTCTTATTGATTGGTTTGAGTTGCCTAGGCTATGGTTTGGGAAGTATTTATTTCCATTTCTTTTCTTGTCCAAACATCTTTTGAACTAATAGAACTTGATAGAAAGATCACCAAACAACACAAACTCAAGCATACGAATCATGCGATTCCTAATGTTTCTCAAAATCTCAATAACACAACCATTCTTATTGATTGGTTTGATTTGCCTAGGCTACGGTTTAGGAAGTGTTGGTTTCCATTATTTTTCTCATCCAAACATCTTTGAACTATTAGAACTTGATAGAAATATCACTAAACAACACAAACACAAGTATACGAATTATACGATTCCTAATGTTTCCTAAATTCTCAATAACACAACCTTTCTTATTGATTTGTTTGATTTGCCTAGGCTATGGTTTGGGAAGTTATGGTTTCCATTCTTTCTCTCATCCAAAAATCTTTGAACTAAGCGAACTTGATAGAAAGATTACCAAACAACACAAACACAAGCATACGAATCATGCGATTCCTAATGTTTCTCAAATTCTCAATAACACAGCCTTTCTTATTGATTGGTTTGAGTTGCCTAGGCTATGGTTTGGGAAGTGTTTATTTCCATTATTTTTCTCGTCCAAACATCTTTGAACTAATAGAACTTGATAGAAAGATCACCAAACAACACAAACACAAGCATACGAATCATGTGATTCCTAATTTTTTCAAATTCTCAATAACACAACTTTTCTTATAGATTGGTTTGATTTGCCTAGGCTATGGTTTGGGAAGTGTTGGTTTCCATTATTTTTCTCGTCCAAACATCTTTGAACTAATAGAACTTGATAGAAAGATCACCAAACAACACAAACACAAGCATACGAATCATGTGATTCCTAATTTTTTCAAATTCTCAATAACACAACCTTTCTTATAGATTGGTTTGATTTGCCTAGGCTATGGTTTGGGAAGTGTTGGTTTCCATTATTTTTCTCGTCCAAACATATTTGAACTAATAGAACTTGATAGAAAGATCACCAAACAACACAAACACAAGCATACGAATCATGTGATTTCTAATGTTTCTCAAATTCTCAATAACACAACCTTTCTTATTGATTGGTTTGATTTGCCTAGGCTATGGTTTGGGAAGTGTTGGTTTCCATTATTTTTCTCGTGCAAAAATCGTTGAACTAATTGAACTTGATAGAAAGATCACCAAACAACACAAACACAAGCATACGAATCATGTGATTCCTAATTTTTTCAAATTCTCAATAACACAACCTTTCTTATAGATTGGTTTGATTTGCCTAGGCTATGGTTTGGGAAGTGTTGGTTTCCATTATTTTTCTCGTCCAAACATATTTGAACTAATAGAACTTGATAGAAAGATCACCAAACAACACAAACACAAGCATACGAATCATGTGATTTCTAATGTTTCTCAAATTCTCAATAACAAAACCTTTCTTATTGATTGGTTTGATTTGCCTAGGCTATGGTTTGGGAAGTGTTGGTTTCCATTATTTTTCTCGTGCAAAAATCGTTGAACTAATTGAACTTCATAGAAAGATCACCAAACAAAACAAACAAAAGCATGCGAATCATGCGATTCCTAATGTTTCTCAAATTCTCAATAACACAACCTTTCTTATTGATTAGTTTGATTTGCCTAGGCTATGGTTTGGGAAGTGTTGGTTTCCATTCTTTCTCTTGTCCAAAAATCTTTGAACTCACTAAACAACACAAACACAAGCATACGAATCATTCGATTCCTAATGTTTCTCAAATTCTCAATAACACAACCTTTCTTATTGATTGGTTTGATTTGCCTAGGCTATGGTTTGGGAAGTGTTGGTTTCCATTATTTTTCTCATCCAAACATCTTTGAACTATTAGAACTTGATAGAAATATCACTAAACAACACAAACATAAGTATACGAATTATGCGATTCCTAATGTTTCCCAAATTCTCAATAACACAACCTTTTTTATTGATTTGTTTGATTTGCCTAGGCTATGGTTTGGGAAGTGTTTGTTTACATTCTTTCTCTCATCCAAAAATCTTTGAACTAATAGAACTTGATAGAAAGATCACCAAACAAATCAAACACAAGCATACGAATCATGTGATTCCTAATGTTTCTCAAATTCTCAATAACACAACCTTTCTTATTGATTGGTTTGATTTGCCTAGGCTATGGTTTTGGAAGAGTTGGTTTCCATTATTTTTCTCGTCCAAACATCGCTGAACTAATAGAACTTGATAGAAAGATCACCAAACAACACAAACACAAGCATACGAATCATGTGATTTCTAATGTTTCTCAAATTCTCAATAACAAAACCTTTCTTATTGATTGGTTTGATTTGCCTAGGCCATGGTTTGGGAAGAGTTGGTTTCCATTATTTTTCTCATCCAAAGATCTTTGAACTATTAGAACTTGATAGAAATATCACTAAACAACACAAACACAAGTATACGAATTATGCGATTCCTAATGTTTCCCAAATTCTCAATAACACAACCTTTCTTATTGATTTGTTTGATTTGCCTAGGCTATGGTTTGGGAAGTGTTTGTTTACATTCTTTCTCTCATCCAAAAATCTTTGAACTAAGCGAACTTGATAGAAAGATTACGAAACAACACAAACACAAGCATACGAATCATGCGATTCCTAATGTTTCTCAAATTCTCAATAACACAGCCTTTCTTATTGATTGGTTTGATTTGCCTAGGCTATGGTTTCGGAAGTGTTTATTTCCATTATTTTTCTCGTCCAAACATCTTTGAACTAATAGAACTTGATAGAATCACCAAACAACACAAACACAAGCATACGAATCATGTGATTCCTAATTTTTTCAAATTCTCAATAACACAACCTTTCTTATAGATTGGTTTGATTTGCCTAGGCTATGGTTTGGGAAGTGTTGGTTTCCATTATTTTTCTCGTCCAAACATCTTTGAACTAATAGAACTTGATAGAAAGATCACCAAACAACACAAACACAAGCATACGAATCATGTGATTTCTAATGTTTCTCAAATTCTCAATAACAAAACCTTTCTTATTGATTGGTTTGATTTGCCTAGGCTACCGTTTGGGAAGTGTTGGTTTCCATTATTTTTCTCGTCCAAAAATCTTTGTACTAAGCGAACTTGATAGAAATATCACTAAACAACACAAACACAAGCATACGAATCATGTGATTCCTAATGTTTTTCAAATTCTCAATAACACAACCTTTCTTATTGATTGGTTTGATTTGCCTAGGCTATGGTTTGGGAAGTTTTGGTTTCCATTCTTTCTCTCGTCCAAAAATCTTTGAACTTATAGAACTTGATAGAAAGATCACCAAACAACACAAACACAAGCATACGAATCATGCGATTCCAAATGTTTCTCAAATTCTCAATAACACGACAATTCTTATTGATTGGTTTGATTTGCCTAGGGTATGGTTTGGGAAGTGTTGGTTTGCCTTATTTTTCTCGTCCAAACATCTTTGAACTATTAGAACTTGATAGAAAGATTACCAAACAACACAAACACAAGCATACGAATCATGCGATTCCTAATGTTTCTCAAATTCTCAATAACACAGCCTTTCTTATTGATTGGTTTTAGTTGCCTAGGCTATGGTTTGGGAAGTGTTTATTTCCATTATTTTTCTCGTCCAAACATCTTTGAACTAATAGAACTTGATAGAAAGATCACCAAACAACACAAACACAAGCATACGAATCATGTGATTCCTAATTTTTTCAAATTCTCAATAACACAACCTTTCTTATAGATTGGTTTTATTTGCCTAGGCTATGGTTTGGGAAGTGTTGGTTTCCATTATTTTTCTCGTCCAAACATCTTTGAACTAATAGAACTTGATAGAAAGATCACCAAACAACACAAACACAAGCATACGAATCATGTGATTTCTAATGTTTCTCAAATTCTCAATAACACAACCTTTCTTATTGATTGGTTTGATTTGCCTAGGCTATGGTTTGGGAAGTGTTGGTTTCCATTATTTTTCTCGTCCAAACATATTTGAACTAATAGAACTTGATAGAAAGATCACCAAACAACACAAACACAAGCATACGAATCATGTGATTCCTAATGTTTCTCAAATTCTCAATAACACAACCTTTCTTATTGATTGGTTTGATTTGCCTAGGCTACCGTTTGGGAAGTGTTGGTTTCCATTCTTTCTCTCGTCTAAAAATCTTTGAACTAATAGAACTTGATAGAAAGATCACCAAACAACACAAACACAAGCATACGAATCATGTGTTTCCTAATTTTTTCAAATTCTCAATAACACAACCTTTCTTATTGATTGGTTTGATTTGCCTAGGCTATGGTTTGGGAAGTATTTATTTCCATTTTTTTTCTCGTCCAAACATCTTTGAACTAATAGAACTTGATAGAAAGATTACCAAACAACACAAACACAAGCATACGAAACATGCGATTCCTAATGTTTCTCAAATTCTCAATAACGCAGCCTTTCTTATTGATTGGTTTGAGTTGCCTAGGCTATGGTTTGGGAAGTATTTATTTCCATTTTTTTTCTCGTCCAAACATCTTTGAACTAATAGAATTTGATAGAAAGATCACCAAACAACACAAACACAAGCATACGAATCATGTGATTCCTAATGTTTTTCAAATTCTCAATAACACAACCTTTCTTATTGATTGGTTTGATTTGCCTAGGCTATGGTTTGGGAAGTTTTGGTTTCCATTCTTTCTCTCGTCCAAAAATCTTTGAACTAATAGAACTTGATAGAAAGATCACCAAACAACACAAACACAAGCATACGAATCATGCGATTCCAAATGTTTCTCAAATTCTCAATAACACGACAATTCTTATTGATTGGTTTGATTTGCCTAGGGTATGGTTTGGGAAGTGTTGGTTTCCCTTATTTTTCTCATCCAAACATCTTTGAACTATTAGAACTTGATAGAAAGATCACCAAACAACACAAACACAAGCATACGAATCATGGGATTCCTAATGTTTTTCAAATTCTCAATAACACAACCTTTCTTATTGATTGGTTTGATTTGCCTAGGCTATGGTTTGGGAAATGTTGGTTTCCATTATTTTTCTCGTCCAAACATATTTGAACTAATAGAACTTGATAGAAAGATCACCAAACAACACAAACACAAGCATACGAATCATGTGATTCCTAATGTTTCTCAAATTCTCAATAACACAGCCTTTCTTATTGATTGGTTTGAGTTGCCTAGGCTATGGTTTGGGAAGTGTTGGTTTCCATTATTTTTCTCGTCCAAAAATCTTTGAACTAAGCGAACTTGATAGAAAGATCACCAAACAACACAAACACAAGCATACGAATCATGGGATTCCTAATGTTTTTCAAATTCTCAATAACACAACCTTTCTTATTGATTGGTTTGATTTGCTTAGGATATGGTTTGGGAAGTGTTGGTTTCCATTATTTTTCTCGTCCAAACATATTTGAACTAATAGAACTTGATAGAAAGATCACCAAACAACACAAACACAAGCATACGAATCATGTGATTCCTAATGTTTCTCAAATTCTCAATAACACAACCTTTCTTATTGATTGGTTTGATTTGCCTAGGCTACCATTTGGAAAGTGTTGGTTTCCATTCTTTCTCTCATCCAAAAATCTTTGAACTAAGCGAACTTGATAGAAAGATCACCAAACAACACAAACACAAGCATACGAATCATGTGATTCCTAATGTTTCTCAAATTCTCAATAACACAACCTTTCTTATTGATTGGTTTGATTTGCCAAGGCTATAGTTTGGGAAGTGGTTGTTTCCATTATTTTTCTCGTCCAAACATCTTTGAACTAATAGAACTTGATAGAAAGATCACCAAACAACACAAACACAAGCATACGAATCATGTGATTCCTAATGTTTTTCAAAGTCTAAATAACACAACCTTTCATATTGATTGGTTTGATTTGCCTAGGCCATGGTTTGGGAAGAGTTGGTTTCCAATATTTTTCTCGTCCAAACATCGCTGAACTAATAGAACTTGATAGAAAGATCACCAAACAACACAAACACAAGCATACGAATCATGTAATTCCTAATGTTTCTCAAATTCTCAATAACACAACCTTTCTTATTGATTGGTTTGATTTGCCTAGGCTACCGTTTGGGAAGTGTTGGTTTCCATTCTTTCTCTCGTCCAAAAATCTTTGAACTAATAGAAATTGATAGAAAGATCACCAAACAAATCAAACACAAGCATACGAATCATGTGATTCCTAATGTTTCTCAAATTCTCAATAACACAACCTTTCTTATTGATTGGTTTGATTTGCCTAGGCTATAGTTTGGGAAGAGTTGGTTTCCATTATTTTTCTCGTCCAAACATCGCTGAACTAATAGAACTTGATAGAAAGATCACCAAACAACACAAACACAAGCATACGAATCATGTGATTCCTAATGTTTTTCAAATTCTCAATAACACAACCTTTCTTATTGATTGGTTTCATTTGCCTAGACTATGGTTTGGGAAGTATTTATTTCCATTTTTTTCTCGTCCAAACATCTTTGAACTAATAGAACTTGATAGAAAGATCACCAAACAACACAAACACAAGCATACGAATTATACGATTCCTAATGTTTCCTAAATTCTCAATAACAAAACCTTTCTTATTCATTTGTTTGATTTGCCTAGGCTATGGTTTGGGAAGTTATGGTTTCCATTCTTTCTCTCATCCAAAAATCTTTGAACTAAGCGAACTTGATAGAAAGATTACCAAACAACACAAACACAAGCATACGAATCATGCGATTCCTAATGTTTCTCAAATTCTCAATAACACAGCCTTTCTTATTGATTGGTTTGAGTTGCCTAGGCTATGGTTTGGGAAGTGTTTATTTCCATTATTTTTCTCGTCCAAACATCTTTGAACTAATAGAACTTGATAGAAAGATCACCAAACAACACAAACACAAGCATACGAATCATGTGATTCCTAATTTTTTCAAATTCTCAATAACACAACCTTTCTTATAGATTGGTTTGATTTGCCTAGGCTATGGTTTGGGAAGTGTTGGTTTCCATTATTTTTCTCGTCCAAACATCTTTGAACTAATAGAACTTGATAGAAAGATTACCAAACAACACAAACACAAGCATACGAATCATGTGATTTCTAATGTTTCTCAAATTCTCAATAACAAAACCTTTCTTATTGATTGGTTTGATTTGCCTAGGCTACCGTTTGGGAAGTGTTGGTTTCCATTCTTTCTCTCGTCCAAAAATCTTTGTACTAAGCGAACTTGATAGAAAGATCACCAAACAACACAAACACAAGCATACGAATCATGTGATTCCTAATGTTTTTCAAATTCTCAATAACACAACCTTTCTTATTGATTGGTTTGATTTGCCTAGGCTATGGTTTGGGAAGTTTTGGTTTCCATTCTTTCTCTCGTCCAAAAATCTTTGAACTAATAGAACTTGATAGAAAGATCACCAAACAACACAAACACAAGCATACGAATCATGCGATTCCAAATGTTTTTCAAATTCTCAATAACACGACAATTCTTATTGATTGGTTTGATTTGCCTAGGGTATGGTTTGGGAAGTGTTGGTTTGCCTTATTTTTCTCATCCAAACATCTTTGAACTATTAGAACTTGATAGAAAGATCACTAAAAAACACAAACACAAGTCTACGAATTATGCGATTCCTAATGTTTCCCAAATTCTCAATAACACAACCTTTCTTATTGATTTGTTTGATTTGCCTAGGCTATGGTTTGGGAAATGTTGGTTTCCATTCTTTCTCTCATCCAAAAATCTTTGAACTAAGCGAACTTGATAGAAAGATCACCAAACAACACAAACACAAGCATACGAATCATGCGATTCCTAATGTTTCTCAAATTCTCAATAACACAACCTTTCTTATTGATTGGTTTGAGTTGCCTAGGCTATGGTTTGGGAAGTGTTGGTTTCCATTATTTTTCTCGTCCAAACATCTTTGAACTAATAGAACTTGATAGAAAGATCACCAAACAACACAAACACAAACATACGAATCATGGGATTCCTAATGTTTTTCAAATTCTCAATAACACAACCTTTCTTATTGATTGGTTTGATTTGCCTAGGCTATGGTTTGGGAAGTGTTGGTTTCCATTATTTTTCTCGTCCAAACATATTTGAACTAATAGAACTTGATAGAAAGATCACCAAACAACACAAACACAAGCATACGAATCATGTGATTCCTAATGTTTCTCAAATTCTCAATAACACAACCTTTCTTATTGATTGGTTTGATTTGCCTAGGCTACCGTTTGGGAAGTGTTGGTTTCCATTCTTTCTCTCGTCCAAAAATCTTTGAACTAATAGAACTTGATAGAAAGATCACCAAACAACACAAACACAAGCATACGAATCATGTGATTCCTAATGTTTTTTAAATTCTCAATAACACAACCTTTCTTATTGATTGGTTTGATTTGCCTAGGCTATGGTTTGGGAAGTATTTATTTCCATTTTTTTTCTCGTCCAAACATCTTTGAACTAATAGAACTTGATAGAAAGATCACCAAACAACACAAACACAAGCATACGAAACATGCGATTCCTAATGTTTCTCAAATTCTCAATAACGCAACCATTCTTATTGATTGGTTTGATTTGCTTAGGCTACGGTTTAGGAAGTGTTGGTTTCCATTATTTTTCTCATCCAAACATCTTTGAACTATTAGAACTTGATAGAAATATCACTAAACAACACAAACACAAGTATACGAATTATACGATTCCTAATGTTTCCTAAATTCTCAATAACACCACCTTTCTTATTGATTTGTTTGATTTGCCTAGGCTATGGTTTGGAAAGTGTTGGTTTCCATTCTTTCTCTCATCCAAAAATCTTTGAACTAAGCGATTTTGATAGAAAGATTACCAAACAACACAAACACAAGCATACGAATCATGCGATTCCTAATGTTTCTCAAATTCTCAATAACACAGCCTTTCTTATTGATTGGTTTGAGTTGCCTAGGCTATGGTTTGGGAAGTGTTTATTTCCATTATTTATCTCGTCCAAACATCTTTAAACTAATAGAACTTGATAAAAAGATCACCAAACAACACAAACACAAGCATACGAATCATGTTATTCCTAATTTTTTCAAATTCTCAATAACACAACCTTTCTTATAGATTGGTTTGATTTGCCTAGGCTATGGTTTGGGAAGTGTTGGTTTCCATTATTTTTCTCGTCCAAACATCTTTGAACTAATAGAACTTGATAGAAAGATCACCAAACAATACAAACACAAGCATACGAATCATGTGATTTCTAATGTTTCTCAAATTCTCAATAACACAACCTTTCTTATTGATTGGTTTGATTTGCCTAGGCTACCGTTTGGGAAGTGTTGGTTTTCATTCTTTCTCTCGTCCAAAAATCTTTGTACTAAGCGAACTTGATAGAAAGGTCACCAAACAACACAAACACAAGCATACGAATCATGTGATTCCTAATGTTTTTCAAATTCTCAATAACACAACCTTTCTTATTGATTGGTTTGATTTGCCTAGGCTATGGTTTGGGAAGTGTTGGTTTCCATTATTTTTCTCGTCCAAACATATTTGAACTAATAGAACTTGATAGAAAGATCACCAAACAACACAAACACAAGCATACGAATCATGTGATTCCAAATGTTTCTCAAATTCACAATAACACAACCTTTCTTATTGATTGGTTTGATTTGCCTAGGCTACCGTTTGGGAAGTGTTGGTTTCCATTCTTTCTCTCGTCTAAAAATCTTTGAACTAATAGAACTTGATAGAAAGATCACCAAACAACACAAACACAAGCATACGAATCATGTGATTCCTAATGTTTTTCAAATTCTCAATAACACAACCTTTCTTATTGATTGGTTTGATTTGCCTAGGCTATGGTTTGGGAAGTGTTGGTTTCCATTATTTTTCTCGTCCAAACATCTTTGAACTAATAGAACTTGATAGAAAGATCACCAAATAACACAAACACAAGCATACGAATCATATAATTCCTAATGTTTCTCAAATTCTCAATAACACAACCTTTCCTATTGATTGGTTTGATTTGACTAGGCTACCGTTTGGGAAGTGTTGGTTTCCATTCTTTCTCTCGTCTAAAAATCTTTGAACTAATAGAACTTCATAGAAAGATCACCAAACAACACAAACACAAGCGTACGAATCATAAGATTCCTAATGTTTTTCAAATTCTCAATAACACAACCTTTCTTATTGATTGGTTTGATTTGCCTAGGCTATGGTTTGGGAAGTTTTGGTTTCCATTATTTCTCTCGTCCAAAAATATTTGAACTAATAGAACTTGATAGAAAGATCACCAAACAACACAAACACAAGCATACGAATCATGTAATTCCTAATGTTTCTCAAATTCTCAATAACACAACCTTTCTTATTGATTGGTTTGATTTGCCTAGGCTACCGTTTGGGAAGTGTTGGTTTCAATTATTTTTCTCGTCCAAACATCTTTGAACTAATAGAACTTGATAGAAAGATCACCAAACAACACAAACACAAGCATACAAATCATGTGATTCCTAATGTTTTTCAAATTCTCAATAACACAACCTTTCTTATTGATTGGTTTGATTTGCCTAGGCTACCGTTTGGGAAGTGTTGGTTTCCATTCTTTCTCTCGTCCAAAAATCTTTGAACTAATAGAACTTGATAGAAAGGTCACCAAACAACACAAACACAAGCATACGAATCATGTGATTCCTAATGTTTCTCAAATTCTCAATAACACAACCTTTCTTATTGATTGGTTTGATTTGCCTAGGCTATGGTTTGGGAAGTCTTGGTTTCCATTTTTTTCCTCATCCAAACATCTTTGAACTATTAGAACTTGATAGAAAGATCACCAAACAACACAAACACAAGTATAGGAATTATGCGATTCCTAATGTTTCCCAAATTCTCAATAACAGAACCTTTCTTATTGATTTGTTTTGTTTGCCTAGGCTAAGTGTTGGTTTCCAGTCTTTCTCTCATCCAAAAATCTTTGAACGAAGCGAACTTGATAGAATGATCACCAAACAACACAAAAACAAGCATACGAATCATGCGATTCCTAATGTTTCTCAAATTCTCAATAACACAACCTTTCTTATTGATTGGTTTGATTTGCCTAGGCTATGGTTTGGGAAGTGTTGGTTTCCATTCTTTCTCTCATCCAAAAATCGTTGAACAAATAGAACTTCATAGAAAGATCACCAAACAACACAAACAAAAGCATGTGAATCATGCGATTCCTAATGTTTCTCAAATTCTCAATAACAAAACCTTTCTTATTGATTGGTTTGATTTGCCTAGGCTATGGTTTGGGTAGTGTTGGTTTCCATTATTTTTCTCGTCCAAAAATCGTTGAACTAATTGAACTTTATAGAAAGATCACCAAACAACACAAACAAAAGCATGTGAATCATGCGATTCCTAATGTTTCTCAAATTCTCAATAACACAACCTTTCTTATTGATAAGTTTGATTTGCCTAGACTATGGTTTGGGAAGTGTTGGTTTCCATTCTTTCTCTTGTCCAAAAATCTTTGAACTAATAGAACTTGGTAGAAAGATCACCAAACAACACAAACACAAGCATACGAATCATGTGATTCCTAATGTTTTTCAAATTCTCTATAACACAACCTTTCTTATTGATTGGTTTGATTTGCCTAGGCTATGGTTTGGGAAGTTTTGGTTTCCATTCTTTCTCTCGTCCAAAAATCTTTGAACTAATAGAACTTGATAGAAAGATCAGCAAACAACACAAACACTAGCATACGAAGCATGCGATTCCTAATGTTTCTCAATTTCTTTCTTATTGATTGACTTGATTTACCTAGGCTATGGTTTGGGAAGTGTTGGTTTCCATTCTTTCTCTCGTCCAAAAATCTTTGAACTCACCAAACAACACAAACACAAGCATACGAATCATGCGATTCTTAATGTTTCTCAAATTCTTAATAACACAACCTTTCTTATTGATTAGTTTTATTTGCCAAGGCTATGGTTTGGGAAGTGTTGGTTTCCATTCTTTCTCTCGTCCAAAAATCTTTGAACTAGTAGAACTTGATAGAAAGATCACCAAACAACACAAACACAAGCATACGAATCATGCGATTCCTAAAGTTTCTCAAATTCTCAATAACACAACCTTTCTTATTGATTGGTTTGATTTGCCTAGACTATGGTTTGGGAAGTGTTGGTTTCATTATTTTTCTCGTCCAAACATCTTTGAACTAATAGAACTTGATAGAAAGATCACCGAACAACACAAACACAAACATACAAATCATGTGATTCCTAATGTTTTTCAAATTCTCAATAACACAACCTTTCTTATTGATTGGTTTGATTTGCCTAGGCTATGGTTTGGGAAGTGTTGGTTTCCATTTTCTCTCTCGTCCAAAAATCTTTGAACTAATAGATCTTGATAGAAAGATCACCCAACAACACAAACACAAGCATACGAATCATGTGATTCCTAATGTTTTTCAAATTCTCAATAACACAACCTTTCTTATTGATTAGTTTGATTTGCCTAGGCTATGGTTTGGGAAGTTTTGGTTTCCATTCTTTCTCTCGTCCAAAAATCTTTGAACTAATAGAACTTGATAGAAAGATCACCCAACAACACAAACACAAGCATACGAATCATGCGATTCCTAATGTTTTTCAAATTCTCAATAACACAACCTTTCTTATTGATTGGTTTGATTTGCCTAGGCTACCGTTTCGGAAGTGTTGGTTTCCATTCTTTCTCTCGTCCAAAAATCTTTCAACTAATAGAACTTGATAGAAAGATCATCAAACAACACAAACACAAGCATACGAATCATGTGATTCCTAATGTTTTTCAAATTCTTAATAACACAACCTTTCTTATTGATTAGTTTTATTTGCCAAGGCTATGGTTTGGGAAGTGTTGGTTTCCATTCTTTCTCTCGACCAAAAATCTTTGAACTAATAGAACTTGATAGAAAGATCACCAAACAACATGCGATTCCTAATGTTTCTCAAATTCTCAATAACACAACCTTTCTTATTGATTGGTTTGATTTGCCTAGGCTACCGTTTCGGAAGTGTTGGTTTCCATTCTTTCTCTCGTCCAAAAATCTTTGAACTAATAGAACTTGATAGAAAGATCACCAAACAACACAAACACAAGCATACGAATCATGTGATTCCTAATGTTTCTCAAATTCTGAATAACACAACCTTTCTTATTGATTGGTTTGATTTGCCTAGGCTACCGTTTCGGAAGTGTTGGTTTCCATTCTTTCTCTTGTCCAAAAATCTTTGAACTAATAAAACTTGATAGAAAGATCACCAAACAACACAAACACAAGCATACGAATCATGTGATTCCTAATGTTTTTCAAATTCTCAATAACACAACTTTTCTTATTGATTGGTTTGATTTGCCTAGGCTATGGTTTGGGAAGTTTTGGTTTCCATTCTTTCTCTCGTCCAAAAATCTTTGAACTAATAGAACTTGATAGAAAGATCACCAAACAACACAAACACAAGCATACGAATCATGCGATTTCTAATGTTTCTCAAATTCTCAATAACACAACCATTCTTACTGATTGGTTTGATTTGCCTAGGCTACGGTTTGGGAAGTGTTGGTTTCCATTATTTTTCTCATCCAAACATCTTTGAACTATTAGAACTTGATAGAAAGATCACTAAACAACACAAACACAAGTGTACGTATTATGCGATTCCTAATGTTTCCCAAATTCTCAATAACACAACCTTTCTTATAGATTTGTTTGATTTACCTAGGCTATGGTTTGGGAAGTGTTGGTTTCCATTCTTTCTCTCGTCCAAAAATCTTTGAACTAGTAGAACTTGATAGAAAGATCACCAAACAACACAAACACAAGCATACGAATCATGCGATTCCTAAAGTTTCTCAAATTCTCAATAACACAACCTTTCTTATTGATTGGTTTGATTTGCCTAGACTATGGTTTGGGAAGTGTTGGTTTCATTATTTTTCTCGTCCAAACATCTTTGAACTAATAGAACTTGATAGAAAGATCACCGAACAACACAAACACAAACATACAAATCATGTGATTCCTAATGTTTTTCAAATTCTCAATAACACAACCTTTCTTATTGATTGCTTTGATTTGCCTAGGCTATGGTTTGGGAAGTGTTGGTTTCCATTTTCTCTCTCGTCCAAAAATCTTTGAACTAATAGATCTTGATAGAAAGATCACCCAACAACACAAACACAAGCATACGAATCATGTGATTCCTAATGTTTTTCAAATTCTCAATAACACAACCTTTCTTATTGATTAGTTTGATTTGCCTAGGCTATGGTTTGGGAAGTTTTGGTTTCCATTCTTTCTCTCGTCCAAAAATCTTTGAACTAATAGAACTTGATAGAAAGATCACCCAACAACACAAACACAAGCATACGAATCATGCGATTCCTAATGTTTTTCAAATTCTCAATAACACAACCTTTCTTATTGATTGGTTTGATTTGCCTAGGCTACCGTTTCGGAAGTGTTGGTTTCCATTCTTTCTCTCGTCCAAAAATCTTTCAACTAATAGAACTTGATAGAAAGATCATCAAACAACACAAACACAAGCATACGAATCATGTGATTCCTAATGTTTTTCAAATTCTTAATAACACAACCTTTCTTATTGATTAGTTTTATTTGCCAAGGCTATGGTTTGGGAAGTGTTGGTTTCCATTCTTTCTCTCGACCAAAAATCTTTGAACTAATAGAACTTGATAGAAAGATCACCAAACAACATGCGATTCCTAATGTTTCTCAAATTCTCAATAACACAACCTTTCTTATTGATTGGTTTGATTTGCCTAGGCTACCGTTTCGGAAGTGTTGGTTTCCATTCTTTCTCTCGTCCAAAAATCTTTGAACTAATAGAACTTGATAGAAAGATCACCAAACAACACAAACACAAGCATACGAATCATGTGATTCCTAATGTTTCTCAAATTCTGAATAACACAACCTTTCTTATTGATTGGTTTGATTTGCCTAGGCTACCGTTTCGGAAGTGTTGGTTTCCATTCTTTCTCTTGTCCAAAAATCTTTGAACTAATAAAACTTGATAGAAAGATCACCAAACAACACAAACACAAGCATACGAATCATGTGATTCCTAATGTTTTTCAAATTCTCAATAACACAACTTTTCTTATTGATTGGTTTGATTTGCCTAGGCTATGGTTTGGGAAGTTTTGGTTTCCATTCTTTCTCTCGTCCAAAAATCTTTGAACTAATAGAACTTGATAGAAAGATCACCAAACAACACAAACACAAGCATACGAATCATGCGATTTCTAATGTTTCTCAAATTCTCAATAACACAACCATTCTTACTGATTGGTTTGATTTGCCTAGGCTACGGTTTGGGAAGTGTTGGTTTCCATTATTTTTCTCATCCAAACATCTTTGAACTATTAGAACTTGATAGAAAGATCACTAAACAACACAAACACAAGTGTACGTATTATGCGATTCCTAATGTTTCCCAAATTCTCAATAACACAACCTTTCTTATAGATTTGTTTGATTTACCTAGGCTATGGTTTGGGAAGTGTTGGTTTCCATTCTTTCTCTCGTCCAAAAATCTTTGAACTAGTAGAACTTGATAGAAAGATCACCAAACAACACAAACACAAGCATACGAATCATGCGATTCCTAAAGTTTCTCAAATTCTCAATAACACAACCTTTCTTATTGATTGGTTTGATTTGCCTAGACTATGGTTTGGGAAGTGTTGGTTTCATTATTTTTCTCGTCCAAACATCTTTGAACTAATAGAACTTGATAGAAAGATCACCGAACAACACAAACACAAACATACAAATCATGTGATTCCTAATGTTTTTCAAATTCTCAATAACACAACCTTTCTTATTGATTGGTTTGATTTGCCTAGGCTATGGTTTGGGAAGTGTTGGTTTCCATTTTCTCTCTCGTCCAAAAATCTTTGAACTAATAGATCTTGATAGAAAGATCACCCAACAACACAAACACAAGCATACGAATCATGTGATTCCTAATGTTTTTCAAATTCTCAATAACACAACCTTTCTTATTGATTAGTTTGATTTGCCTAGGCTATGGTTTGGGAAGTTTTGGTTTCCATTCTTTCTCTCGTCCAAAAATCTTTGAACTAATAGAACTTGATAGAAAGATCACCCAACAACACAAACACAAGCATACGAATCATGCGATTCCTAATGTTTTTCAAATTCTCAATAACACAACCTTTCTTATTGATTGGTTTGATTTGCCTAGGCTACCGTTTCGGAAGTGTTGGTTTCCATTCTTTCTCTCGTCCAAAAATCTTTCAACTAATAGAACTTGATAGAAAGATCATCAAACAACACAAACACAAGCATACGAATCATGTGATTCCTAATGTTTTTCAAATTCTTAATAACACAACCTTTCTTATTGATTAGTTTTATTTGCCAAGGCTATGGTTTGGGAAGTGTTGGTTTCCATTCTTTCTCTCGACCAAAAATCTTTGAACTAATAGAACTTGATAGAAAGATCACCAAACAACATGCGATTCCTAATGTTTCTCAAATTCTCAATAACACAACCTTTCTTATTGATTGGTTTGATTTGCCTAGGCTACCGTTTCGGAAGTGTTGGTTTCCATTCTTTCTCTCGTCCAAAAATCTTTGAACTAATAGAACTTGATAGAAAGATCACCAAACAACACAAACACAAGCATACGAATCATGTGATTCCTAATGTTTCTCAAATTCTGAATAACACAACCTTTCTTATTGATTGGTTTGATTTGCCTAGGCTACCGTTTCGGAAGTGTTGGTTTCCATTCTTTCTCTTGTCCAAAAATCTTTGAACTAATAAAACTTGATAGAAAGATCACCAAACAACACAAACACAAGCATACGAATCATGTGATTCCTAATGTTTTTCAAATTCTCAATAACACAACCTTTCTTATTGATTGGTTTGATTTGCCTAGGCTATGGTTTGGGAAGTTTTGGTTTCCATTCTTTCTCTCGTCCAAAAATCTTTGAACTAATAGAACTTGATAGAAAGATCACCAAACAACACAAACACAAGCATACGAATCATGCGATTTCTAATGTTTCTCAAATTCTCAATAACACAACCATTCTTACTGATTGGTTTGATTTGCCTAGGCTACGGTTTGGGAAGTGTTGGTTTCCATTATTTTTCTCATCCAAACATCTTTGAACTATTAGAACTTGATAGAAAGATCACTAAACAACACAAACACAAGTGTACGTATTATGCGATTCCTAATGTTTCCCAAATTCTCAATAACACAACCTTTCTTATAGATTTGTTTGATTTACCTAGGCTATGGTTTGGGAAGTGTTGTTTGCCATTATTTTTCTCATACAAAAAACTTTGAACTATTAGAACATGATAGAAAGATCACCAAACAACACAAACACAAGTATACGAATTATGCGATTCCTAATGTTTCCCAAATTCTCAATTACACAACCTTTCTTATTGATTTGTTTTGTTTGCCTAGGCTATGGTTTGGGAAGTGTTGGTTACCATTCTTTCTCTCATCCAAAAATCTTTGAACTAAGCGAACCTGATAGAAAGATCACCAAACAACACAAACACAAGCATACGAATCATGCGATTCCTAATGTTTATCAAATTCTCAATAACACAACCTTTCTTATTGACTGGTTTGATTTGCCTGGGCTATGGTTTGGGAAGTGTTGGTTTCCATTCTTTCTCTCATCCAAAAATCTTTGAACTAAGCGAACTTGATAGAAAGATCACCAAACAACACAAACACAAGCATACGAATCATGCGATTCCTAATGTTTCTCAAATTCTCAATAACACAACCATTCTTATTGATTGGTTTGATTTGCCTAGGCTACGGTTTGGGAAGTGTTGGTTTCCATTATTTTTCTCATCCAAACATCTTTGAAATATTAGGACTTGATAGAAAGATCACTAAACAACACAAACACAAGTGTACGTATTATGCGATTCCTAATGTTTCCAAAATTCTCAATAACACAACCTTTCTTATTTATTTGTTTGATTTACCTAGGCTATGGTTTGGGAAGTGTTGTTTGCCATTATTTTTCTCATCCAAACAACTTTGAACTATTAGAACTTGATAGAAAGATCACTAAACAACACAAACACAAGCATACGAATCATGCGATTCCTAATGTTTCTCAAATTCTCAATAACACAACCTTTCTTATTGACTGGTTTGATTTGCCTAGGCTATGGTTTGGGAAGTGTTGGTTACCATTCTTTCTCTCATCCAAAAATCTTTGAACTAAGCGAACCTGATAGAAAGATCACCAAACAACACAAACACAAGCATACGAATCATGCGATTCCTAATGTTTCTCAAATTCTCAATAACACAACCTTTCTTATTGACTGGTTTGATTTGCCTGGGCTATGGTTTGGGAAGTGTTGGTTTCCATTCTTTCTCTCATCCAAAAATCTTTGAACTAAGCGAACTTGATAGAAAGATCACCAAACAACACAAACACAAGCATACGAATCATGCGATTCCTAATGTTTCTCAAATTCTCAATAACACAACCATTCTTATTGATTGGTTTGATTTGCCTAGGCTACGGTTTGGGAAGTGTTGGTTTCCATTATTTTTCTCATCCAAACATCTTTGAAATATTAGGACTTGATAGAAAGATCACTAAACAACACAAACACAAGTGTACGTATTATGCGATTCCTAATGTTTCCAAAATTCTCAATAACACAACCTTTCTTATTGCATTGTTTGATTTACCTAGGCTATGGTTTGGGAAGTGTTGTTTGCCATTATTTTTCTCATCCAAAGAACTTTGAACTATTAGAACTTGATAGAAAGATCACCAAACAACACAAACACAAGTATACGAATTATGCGATTCCTAATGTTTCCCAAATTCTCAATAACACAACCTTTCTTATTGATTTGTTTTGTTTGCCTAGGCTATGGTTTGGGAAGTGTTGGTTTCCATTTTTTCTCTCATCCAAAAATCTTTGAACTAAGCGAACTTGATAGAAAGATCACCAAACAACACAAACACAAGCATACGAATCATGCGATTCCTAATGTTTCTCAAATTCTCAATAACACAACCTTTCTTATTGACTGGTTTGATTTGCCTAGGCTATGGTTTGGGAAGTGTTGGTTTCCATTATTTTTCTCGTCCAAAAATCGTTGAACTAATAGAACTTCATAGAAAGATCACCAAACAACACAAACAAAAGCATGCGAATCATGTGATTCCTAATGTTTCTCAAATTCTCAATAACACAACCTTTCTTATTGCTTAGTTTGATTTGCCTAGGCTATGGTTTGGGAAGTGTTGGTTTCCATTCTTTCTCTCATCCAAAAATCTTTGAACTAATAGAACTTGATTGAAAGATCACCAAACAACACAAACACAAGCATACGAATCATGTGATTCCTAATGTTTTTCAAATTCTCAATAACACAACCTTTCTTAATGATTGCTTTGATTTGCCTAGGCTATGGTTTGGGAAGTGTTGGTTTCCATTCTTTCTCTCGTCCAAACATCTTTGAACTAATAGAACTTGATAGAAAGATCAGCAAACAACACAAACACTAGCATACGAATCATGCGATTCCTAATGTTTCTCAATTTCTTTCTTATTGATTGACTTGATTTACCTAGGCTATGGTTTCGGAAGTGTTGGTTTCTATTCTTCCTCTCGTCCAAAAATCTTTGAACTCACCAAACAACACAAACACAAGCATACGAATCATGCGATTCCTAATGTTTCTCAAATTCTCAATAACACAACCTTTCTTATTGATTGGTTTGATTTGCCTAGGCTATGGTTTGAGAAGTGTTGGTTTCCATTATTTTTCTCGTCCAAACATCTTTGAACTAATAGAACTTGATAGAAGGATCACTAAACAACACAAACACAAGCATACGTATCATTTGATTCCTAATGTTTTTCAAATTCTAAATAACACAACCTTTCTTATTGATTGGTTTGATTTGCCTAGGCTATGGTTAGGGAAGTGTTGGTTTCCATTATTTTTCTCATCCAAACATCTTTGAACTATTAGAACTTGATAGAAAGATCACCAAACAACACAAACACAAGCATACGAATCATGCGATTCCTAATGTTTCTCAAATTCTCAATAACACAACCATTCTTATTGATTGGTTTGATTTGCCTAGGCTACGGTTTGGGAAGTGTTGGTTTCCATTATTTTTCTCATCCAAACATCTTTGAACTATTAGAACTTGATAGAAAGATCACTAAACAACACAAACACAAGTATACGTATTATGCGATTCCTAATGTTTCCCAAATTCTCAATAACACAACCTTTCTTATTGATTTGTTTTGTTTGCCTAGGCTATGGTTTGGGAAGTGTTGGTTTCCATTCTTTCTCTCATCGGAAAATCTTTGAACTAAGCGAACTTGATAGAAAGATCACCAAACAACACAAACACAAGCATACGAATCATGCGATTCCTAATGTTTCTCAAATTCTCAATAACACAACCTTTCTTATTGACTGGTTTGATTTGCCTAGGCTATGGTTTGGGAAGTGTTGGTTTCCATTATTTTTCTCGTCCAAAAATCGTTGAACTAATAGAACTTCATAGAAAGATCACCAAACAACACAAACAAAAGCATGCGAATCATGTGATTCCTAATGTTTCTCAAATTCTCAATAACACAACCTTTCTTATTGCTTAGTTTGATTTGCCTAGGCTATGGTTTGGGAAGTGTTGGTTTCCATTCTTTCTCTCGTCCAAAAATCTTTGAACTAATAGAAATTGATAGAAACATCAGCAAACAACACAAACACTAGCATACGAATCATGCGATTCCTAATGTTTCTCAATTTCTTTCTTATTGATTGACTTGATTTACCTAGGCTATGGTTTCGGAAGTGTTGGTTTCTATTCTTCCTCTCGTCCAAAAATCTTTGAACTCACCAAACAACACAAACACAAGCATACGAATCATGCGATTCCTAATGTTTCTCAAATTCTCAATAACACAACCTTTCTTATTGATTGGTTTGATTTGCCTAGGCTATGGTTTGGGAAGTGTTGGTTTCCATTATTTTTCTCGTCCAAACATCTTTGAACTAATAGAACTTGATAGAATGATCACCAAACAACACAAACACAAGCATACGAATCATGCGATTCCTAATGTTTCTCAAATTCTCAATAACACAACCTTTCTTATTGATTGGTTTGATTTGCCTAGGCTATGGTTTGGGAAGTGTTGGTTTCCATTATTTTTCTCGTCCAAACATCTTTGAACTAATAGAACTTGATAGAAGGATCACTAAACAACACAAACACAAGCATACGTATCATGTGATTCCTAATGTTTTTCAAATTCTAAATAACACAACCTTTCTTATTGATTGGTTTGATTTGCCTAGGCTATGGTTTGGGAAGTGTTGGTTTCCATTATTTTTCTCATCCAAACATCTTTGAACTATTGGAACTTGATAGAAAGATCACCAAACAACACAAACACAAGCATACGAATCATGCGATTCCTAATGTTTCTCAAATTGTCAATAACACAACCTTTCTTATTGATTGGTTTGATTTGCCTAGGCTATGGTTTGGGAAGTGTTGGTTTCCATTATTTTTCTCATCCAAACATCTTTGAACTATTAGAACTTGATAGAAAGATCACCAAACAAAACAAACACAAGCATACGAATCATGCGATTCCTAATGTTTCTCCAATTCTCAATAACACAACCTTTTTTATTGATTGGTTTGATTTGCCTAGGCTACCGTTTGGGAAGTGTTGGTTTCCATTCTTTCTCTCGTCCAAAAATCTTTGAACTAATAGAACTTGATAGAAACATCACCAAACAACACAAACACAAGCATACGAATCATGTGATTCCTAATGTTTTTCAAATCCTCAATAACACAACCTTTCTTATTGATTGGTTTGATTTGCCTAGGCTATGGTTTGGGAAGTTTTGGTTTCCATTCTTTCTCTCGTCCAAAAATCTTTGAACTAGTAGAACTTGATAGAAAGATCACCAAACAACACAAACACAAGCATACGAATCCTGCGATTCCTAATGTTTCCCAAATTCTCAATAACACAACCATTCTTATTGATTTGTTTGATTTGCCTAGGCTATGGTTTGGGAAGTGTTGGTTTCCATTCTTTCTCTCATCCAAAAATCTTTGAACTAAGTGAACTTGATAGAAAGATCACCAAACAACACAAACACAAGCATACAAATCATGCGATTTCTAATGTTTCTCAAATTCTCAATAACACAACCTTTCTTATTGATTGGTTTGATTTGCCTAGGCTACCATTTCGGAAGTGTTGGTTTCCATTCTTTCTCTCGTCCAAAACTCTTTGAACTAATAGAACTTGATAGAAAGATAACCAAACAACACAAACACAAGCATACGAATCATGTGATTCCTAATGTTTCTCAAATTCTGAATAACACAACCTTTCTTATTGATTGGTTTGATTTGCCTAGGCTACCGTTTGGGAAGTGTTGGTTTCCATTCTTTCTCTCGTCCAAAAATCTTTGAACTAATATAACTTGATAGAAAGATCACCAAATTACACAAACACAAGCATACGAATCATGCGATTCCTAATGTTTCTCAAATTCTCAATAACACAACCTTTCTTATTGATTGGTTTGATTTGCCTAGGCTATGGTTTGGGAAGTGTTGGTTTCCATTATTTTTCTCATCCAAACATCTTTGAACTATTAGAACTTGATAGAAAGATCACCAAACAAAACAAACACAAGCATACGAATCATGCGATTCCTAATGTTTCTCAAATTCTCAATAACACAACCTTTTTTATTGATTGGTTTGATTTGCCTAGGCTACCGTTTGGGAAGTGTTGGTTTCCATTCTTTCTCTCGTCCAAAAATCTTTGAACTAATAGAACTTGATAGAAACATCACCAAACAACACAAACACAAGCATACGAATCATGTGATTCCTAATGTTTTTCAAATCCTCAATAACACAACCTTTCTTATTGATTGGTTTGATTTGCCTAGGCTATGGTTTGGGAAGTTTTGGTTTCCATTCTTTCTCTCGTCCAAAAATCTTTGAACTAGTAGAACTTGATAGAAAGATCACCAAACAACACAAACACAAGCATACGAATCCTGCGATTCCTAATGTTTCCCAAATTCTCAATAACACAACCATTCTTATTGATTTGTTTGATTTGCCTAGGCTATGGTTTGGGAAGTGTTGGTTTCCATTCTTTCTCTCATCCAAAAATCTTTGAACTAAGTGAACTTGATAGAAAGATCACCAAACAACACAAACACAAGCATACAAATCATGCGATTTCTAATGTTTCTCAAATTCTCAATAACACAACCTTTCTTATTGATTGGTTTGATTTGCCTAGGCTACCATTTCGGAAGTGTTGGTTTCCATTCTTTCTCTCGTCCAAAACTCTTTGAACTAATAGAACTTGATAGAAAGATAACCAAACAACACAAACACAAGCATACGAATCATGTGATTCCTAATGTTTCTCAAATTCTAAATAACACAACCTTTCTTATTGATTGGTTTGATTTGCCTAGGCTACCGTTTGGGAAGTGTTGGTTTCCATTCTTTCTCTCGTCCAAAAATCTTTGAACTAATATAACTTGATAGAAAGATCACCAAATTACACAAACACAAGCATACGAATCATGCGATTCCTAATGTTTCTCAAATTCTCAATAACACAACCTTTCTTATTGATTGGTTTGATTTTCCTAGGCTATGGTTTGGGAAGTTTTGGTTTCCATTCTTTCTCTCGTCCTAAAATCTTTCAACTAATAGAAATTGATAGAAAGATCACCAAACAACACAAACACAAGCATACGAATCATGCGATTCCTAATGTTTCTCAAATTCTCAATAACACAACCATTCTTATTGATTGTTTTGATTTGCCTAGGCTACGGTTTTGGAAGTATTGGTTGCCATTATTTTTCTCATCCAAACATCTTTGAACTATTAGAACTTGATAGAAAGATCACTAAACAACACAAACACAAGTATACGTATTATGTGATTCCTAATGTTTCCCAAATTCTCAATAACACAACCTTTCTTATTGATTTGTTTCATTTACCTAGGCTATGGTTTTGGAAGTATTGGTTGCCATTATTTTTCTCATCTAAACAACTTTGAACTATTAGAACTTGATAGAAAGATCACCAAACAACACAAACACAAGTATACGAATTATGCGATTCCTAATGTTTCCCAAATTCTCAATAACACAACCATTCTTTATGATTTGTTTGATTTGCCTAGGCTATGGTTTGGGAAGTGTTGGTTTCCATTCTTTCTCTCATCCAAAAATCTTTGAACTAAGCGAACTTGATAGAAAGATCACCAAACAACACAAACACAAGCATACGAATCATGCGATTCCTAATGTTTCTCAAATTCTCAATAACACAACCTTTCTTATTGACTGGTTTGATTTGCCTAGGCTATAGTTTGGGAAGTGTTGGTTTCCATTATTTCTCTCGTCCAAAAATCGTTGAACTAATAGAACTTCATAGAAAGATCACAAAACAACACAAACAAAAGCATGCGAATCATGTGATTCCTAATGTTTCTCAAATTCTCAATAACACAACCTTTCTTATTGCTTAGTTTGATTTGCCTAGGCTATGGTTTGGGAAGTTTTCGTTTCCATTCTTTCTCTCATCCAAAAATCTTTGAACTAATAGAACTTGATTGAAAGATCACCAAACAACACAAACACAAGCATACGAATCATGTGATTCCTAATGTTTTTCAAATTCTCAATAACACAACCTTTCTTAATGATTGCTTTCATTTGCCTAGGCTATGGTTTGGGAAGTGTTGGTTTCCATTCTTTCTCTCATCCAAAAATCTTTGAACTAATAGAACTTGATAGAAAGATCAGCAAACAACACAAACACTAGCATACGAATCAAGCGATTCCTAATGTTTCTCAATTTCTTTCTTATTGATTGACTTGATTTACCTAGGCTATGGTTTCGGAAGTGTTGGTTTCTATTCTTCCTCTCGTCCAAAAATCTTTGAACTCACCAAACAACACAAACACAAGCATACGAATCATGCGATTCCTAATGTTTCTCAAATTGTCAATAACACAACCTTTCTTATTGATTGGTTTCATTTGCCTAGGCTATGGTTTGGGAAGTGTTGGTTTCCATTATTTTTCTCATCCAAACATCTTTGAACTATTAGAACTTGATAGAAAGATCACCAAACAAAACAAACACAAGTATACGAATTATGCGAATTCCTAATATTTCCCAAATTCTCAATAACACAACCTTTCTTATTGATTTGTTTTGTTTGCCTAAGCTATGGTTTGGGAAGTGTTGGTTTCCATTCTTTCTCTCATCCAAAAATCTTTGAACTAAGCGAACTTGATAGAAAGATCATCAAATAACACAAACACAAGCATACGAATCATGTGATTCCTAATGTTTTTCAAATTCTCATTAACACAACCTTTCTTATTGATATGTTTGATTTGCCTAGGCTATGGTTTGGGAAGTGTTGGTTTCCATTTTTTCTCTCGTCCAAAAATCTTGGAACTAATAGAACTTGATAGAAAGATCACCAAACAACACAAACAAAAGCATACGAATCATGCGATTCCTAATGTCTCTCAAATTCTCAATAACACAACCTTTCTTATTGATTGGTTTAATTTGCCTAGGCTACCATTTCGGAAGTGTTGGTTTCTATTCTTTCTCTCGTCCAAAAATCTTTGAACTAATAGAACTTGATAGAAAGATCACCAAACAACACAAACACAAGCATACGAATCATGTGATTCCTAATGTTTTTCAAATTCTCAATAACACAACCTTTCTTATTGATTGGTTTGATTTTCCTAGGCTATGGTTTGGGAAGTTTTGGTTTCCATTCTTTCTCTCGTCCAAAAATCTTTGAACTAATAGAACTTGATAGAAAGATCACCAAACAACACAAACACTAGCATACGAATCAAGCGATTCCTAATGTTTCTCAATTTCTTTCTTATTGATTGACTTGATTTACCTAGGCTATGGTTTCGGAAGTGTTGGTTTCTATTCTTCCTCTCGTCCAAAAATCTTTGAACTCACCAAACAACACAAACACAAGCATACGAATCATGCGATTCCTAATGTTTCTCAAATTGTCAATAACACAACCTTTCTTATTGATTGGTTTGATTTGCCTAGGCTATGGTTTGGGAAGTGTTGGTTTCCATTATTTTTCTCATCCAAACATCTTTGAACTATTAGAACTTGATAGAAAGTTCACCAAACAAAACAAACACAAGTATACGAATTATGCGAATTCCTAATATTTCCCAAATTCTCAATAACACAACCTTTCTTATTGATTTGTTTTGTTTGCCTAAGCTATGGTTTGGGAAGTGTTGGTTTCCATTCTTTCTCTCATCCAAAAATCTTTGAACTAAGCGAACTTGATAGAAAGATCATCAAATAACACAAACACAAGCATACGAATCATGTGATTCCTAATGTTTTTCAAATTCTCATTAACACAACCTTTCTTATTGATATGTTTGATTTGCCTAGGCTATGGTTTGGGAAGTGTTGGTTTCCATTTTTTCTCTCGTCCAAAAATCTTTGAACTAATAGAACTTGATAGAAAGATCACCAAACAACACAAACACAAGCATACGAATCATGCGATTCCTAATGTCTCTCAAATTCTCAATAACACAACCTTTCTTATTGATTGGTTTAATTTGCCTAGGCTACCATTTCGGAAGTGTTGGTTTCCATTCTTTCTCTCGTCCAAAAATCTTTGAACTAATAGAACTTGATAGAAAGATCACCAAACAACACAAACACAAGCATACGAATCATGTGATTCCTAATGTTTTTCAAATTCTCAATAACACAACCTTTCTTATTGATTGGTTTGATTTGCCTAGGCTATGGTTTGGGAAGTTTTGGTTTCCATTCTTTCTCTCATCCAAAAATCTTTGAACTAATAGAACTTGATAGAAAGATCAGCAAACAACACAAACACTAGCATACGAATCAAGCGATTCCTAATGTTTCTCAATTTCTTTCTTATTGATTGACTTGATTTACCTAGGCTATGGTTTCGGAAGTGTTGGTTTCTATTCTTCCTCTCGTCCAAAAATCTTTGAACTCACCAAACAACACAAACACAAGCATACGAATCATGCGATTCCTAATGTTTCTCAAATTGTCAATAACACAACCTTTCTTATTGATTGGTTTGATTTGCCTAGGCTATGGTTTGGGAAGTGTTGGTTTCCATTATTTTTCTCATCCAAACATCTTTGAACTATTAGAACTTGATAGAAAGTTCACCAAACAAAACAAACACAAGTATACGAATTATGCGAATTCCTAATATTTCCCAAATTCTCAATAACACAACCTTTCTTATTGATTTGTTTTGTTTGCCTAAGCTATGGTTTGGGAAGTGTTGGTTTCCATTCTTTCTCTCATCCAAAAATCTTTGAACTAAGCGAACTTGATAGAAAGATCATCAAATAACACAAACACAAGCATACGAATCATGTGATTCCTAATGTTTTTCAAATTCTCATTAACACAACCTTTCTTATTGATATGTTTGATTTGCCTAGGCTATGGTTTGGGAAGTGTTGGTTTCCATTTTTTCTCTCGTCCAAAAATCTTTGAACTAATAGAACTTGATAGAAAGATCACCAAACAACACAAACACAAGCATACGAATCATGCGATTCCTAATGTCTCTCAAATTCTCAATAACACAACCTTTCTTATTGATTGGTTTAATTTGCCTAGGCTACCATTTCGGAAGTGTTGGTTTCCATTCTTTCTCTCGTCCAAAAATCTTTGAACTAATAGAACTTGATAGAAAGATCACCAAACAACACAAACACAAGCATACGAATCATGTGATTCCTAATGTTTTTCAAATTCTCAATAACACAACCTTTCTTATTGATTGGTTTGATTTGCCTAGGCTATGGTTTGGGAAGTTTTGGTTTCCATTCTTTCTCTCGTCCAAAAATCTTTGAACTAATAGAACTTGAAAGAAAGATCACCAAACAACACAAACACTAGCATACGAATCAAGCGATTCCTAATGTTTCTCAATTTCTTTCTTATTGATTGACTTGATTTACCTAGGCTATGGTTTCGGAAGTGTTGGTTTCCATTCTTCCTCTCGTCCAAAAATCTTTGAACTCTCCAAACAACACAAACACAAGCATACGAATCATGCGATTCCTAATGTTTCTCAAATTGTCAATAACACAACCTTTCTTATTGATTGGTTTGATTTGCCTAGGCTATGGTTTGGGAAGTGTTGGTTTCCATTATTTTTCTCATCCAAACATCTTTGAACTATTAGAACTTGATAGAAAGATCACCAAACAAAACAAACACAAGTATACGAATTATGCGAATTCCTAATATTTCCCAAATTCTCAATAACACAACCTTTCTTATTGATTTGTTTTGTTTGCCTAAGCTATGGTTTGGGAAGTGTTGGTTTCCATTCTTTCTCTCATCCAAAAATCTTTGAACTAAGCGAACTTGATAGAAAGATCATCAAATAACACAAACACAAGCATACGAATCACGTGATTCCTAATGTTTTTCAAATTCTCATTAACACAACCTTTCTTATTGATATGTTTGATTTGCCTAGGCTATGGTTTGGGAAGTGTTGGTTTCCATTTTTTCTCTCGTCCAAAAATCTTTGAACTAATAGAACTTGAGAGAAAGATCACCAAACAACACAAACACAAGCATACGAATCATGCGATTCCTAATGTCTCTCAAATTCTCAATAACACAACATTTCTTATTGATTGGTTTAATTTGCCTAGGCTACCATTTCGGAAGTGTTGGTTTCCATTCTTTCTCTCGTCCAAAAATCTTTGAACTAATAGAACTTGATAGAAAGATCACCAAACAACACAAACATAAGCATACGAATCATGTGATTCCTAATGTTTTTCAAATTCTCAATAACACAACCTTTCTTATTGATTGGTTTGATTTGCCTAGGCTTTGGTTTGGGAAGTTTTGGTTTCCATTCTTTCTCTCGTCCAAAAATCTTTGAACTAATAGAACTTGATAGAAAGATCACCAAACAACACAAACACAAGCATACGAATCATGTGATTCCTAATGTTTTTCAAATTCTCAATAACACAACCTTTCTTATTGATTGGTTTGATTTGCCTAGGCTATGGTTTGGGAAGTTTTGGTTTCCATTCTTTCTCTCGTCCAAAAATCTTTGAACTAATAGAAGTTGATAGAAAGATCACCAAAGAACACAAACACAAGCATACGAATTATGCGATTCCTAATGTTTCTCAATTTCTTTCTTATTGATTGACTTGATTTACCTAGGCTATGGTTTCGGAAGTGTTGGTTTCCATTCTTTCTCTCGTCCAAAAATCTTTGAACTAATAGAACTTCATAGAAAGATCACCGAACAACACAAACAAAAGCATGCGAATCATGCGATTCCTCAAATTCTCAATAACACAACCTTTCTTATTGATTAGTTTGACTTGCCTAGGCTATGGTTTGGGAAGTGTTGGTTTCCATTCTTTCTCTCGTCCAAAAATCTTTGAACTAATAGAACTTGATTGAAAGATCACCAAACAACACAAACACAAGCATACGAATCATGTGATTCCTAATGTTTTTCAAATTCTCAAAAACACAACCTTTCTTATTGATTGGTTTGATTTGCCTAGGCTATGGTTTGGGAAGTGTTGGTTTCCATTCTTTCTCTCGTCCAAAAATCTTTGAACTAATAGAACTTGATAGAAAGATCAACAAACAACACAAACACTAGCATACGAATCATGCGATTCCTAATGTTTCTCAATTTCTTTCTTATTGATTGACTTGATTTGCCTAGGCTATGGTTTCGGAAGTGTTGGTTTCCATTCTTTCTCTCGTCCAAAAATCTTTGAACTCACGAAACAACACAAACACAAGCATACGAATCATGCGATTCCTAATGTTTCTCAAATTCTCAATAACACAACCTTTCTTTTTGATTGGTTTGATTTGCCTAGGCTATGGTTTGGGAAGTGTTGGTTTCCATTATTTTTCTCGTCCAAACATCTTTGAACTAATAGAACTTGATAGAAGGATCACCAAACAACACAAACACAAGCATACGAATCATGCGATTCCTAATGTTTCTCAAATTGTCAAGAACACAACCTTTCTTATTAATTGGTTTGATTTGCCTAGGCTATGGTTTGGGAAGTGTTGGTTTCCATTATTTTTCTCATCCAAACATATTTGAACTATTAGAACTTGATAGAAAGACCACCAAACAACACAAACACAAGTATACGAATTACGCGATTCCTAATATTTCCCAAATTCTCAATAGCACAACCTTTCTTATTCATTTGTTTTGTTTGCCTAGGCTATTGTTTGGGAAGTGTTGGTTTCCATTCTTTCTCTCATCCAAAAATCTTTGAACTAAGCGAACTTGATAGAAAGATCACCAAATAACACACACACAAGCATACGAATCATGTGATTCCTAATGTTTTTGAAATTCTCAATAACACAACCTTTTTCTTGATTGGTTTGATTTGCCTAGGCTATGGTTTGGGAAGTGTTGGTTTCCATTTTTTCTCTCGTCCAAAAATCTTTGAACTAATAGAACTTGATAGAAAGATCACCAAACAACACAAACACAAGCATACGAATCATGCGATTCCTAATGTCTCTCAAATTCTCAATAACACAACATTTCTTATTGATTGGTTTAATTTGCCTAGGCTACCATTTCGGAAGTGTTGGTTTCCATTCTTTCTCTCGTCCAAAAATCTTTGAACTAATAGAACTTGATAGAAAGATCACCAAACAACACAAACACAAGCATACGAATCATGTGATTCCTAATGTTTTTCAAATTCTCAATAACACAACCTTTCTTATTGATTGGTTTGATTTGCCTAGGCTTTGGTTTGGGAAGTTTTGGTTTCCATTCTTTCTCTCGTCCAAAAATCTTTGAACTAATAGAACTTGATAGAAAGATCACCAAACAACACAAACACAAGCATACGAATCATGTGATTCCTAATGTTTTTCAAATTCTCAATAACACAACCTTTCTTATTGATTGGTTTGATTTGCCTAGGCTATGGTTTGGGAAGTTTTGGTTTCCATTCTTTCTCTCGTCCAAAAATCTTTGAACTAATAGAACTTGATAGAAAGATCACCAAAGAACACAAACACAAGCATACGAATCATGCGATTCCTAATGTTTCTCAATTTCTTTCTTATTGATTGACTTGATTTACCTAGGCTATGGTTTCGGAAGTGTTGGTTTCCATTCTTTCTCTCGTCCAAAAATCTTTGAACTAATAGAACTTCATAGAAAGATCACCGAACAACACAAACAAAAGCATGCGAATCATGCGATTCCTCAAATTCTCATTAACACAACATTTCTTATTGATTAGTTTGACTTGCCTAGGCTATGGTTTGGGAAGTGTTGGTTTCCATTCTTTCTCTCGTCCAAAAATCTTTGAACTAATAGAACTTGATTGAAAGATCACCAAACAACACAAACACAAGCATACGAATCATGTGATTCCTAGTGTTTTTCAAATTCTCAAAAACACAACCTTTCTTATTGATTGGTTTGATTTGCCTAGGCTATGGTTTGGGAAGTGTTGGTTTCCATTCTTTCTCTCGTCCAAAAATCTTTGAACTAATAGAACTTGATAGAAAGATCAACAAACAACACAAACACTAGCATACGAATCATGCGATTCCTAATGTTTCTCAATTTCTTTCTTATTGATTGACTTGATTTGCCTAGGCTATGGTTTCGGAAGTGTTGGTTTCCATTCTTTCTCTCGTCCAAAAATCTTTGAACTCACGAAACAACACAAACACAAGCATACGAATCATGCGATTCCTAATGTTTCTCAAATTCTCAATAACACAACCTTTCTTATTGATTGGTTTGATTTGCCTAGGCTATGGTTTGGGAAGTGTTGGTTTCCATTATTTTTCTCGTCCAAACATCTTTGAACTAATAGAACTTGATAGAAGGATCACCAAACAACACAAACACAAGCATACGAATCATGCGATTCCTAATGTTTCTCAAATTGTCAAGAACACAACCTTTCTTATTAATTGGTTTGATTTGCCTAGGCTATGGTTTGGGAAGTGTTGGTTTCCATTATTTTTCTCATCCAAACATCTTTGAACTATTAGAACTTGATAGAAAGACCACCAAACAACACAAACACAAGTATACGAATTACGCGATTCCTAATATTTCCCAAATTCTCAATAGCACAACCTTTCTTATTCATTTGTTTTGTTTGCCTAGGCTATGGTTTGGGAAGTGTTGGTTTCCATTCTTTCTCTCATCCAAAAATCTTTGAACTAAGCGAACTTGATAGAAAGATCACCAAATAACACACACACAAGCATACGAATCATGTGATTGCTAATGTTTTTAAAATTCTCAATAACACAACCTTTTTCTTGATTGGTTTGATTTGCCTAGGCTATGGTTTGGGAAGTGTTGGTTTCCATTTTTTCTCTCGCCCAAAAATCTTTGAACTAATAGAACTTGATAGAAAGATCACCAAACAACACAAACACAAGCATACGAATCATGCGATTCTTAATGTTTCTCAGATTCTCAAGAACACAACCATTCTTACTGATTGGTTTGATTTGCCTAGGCTATAGTTTGGGAAGTGTTGGTTTCCATTATTTTTCTCATCCAAACATCTTTGAACTATTAGAACTTGATAGAAAGATCACTAAACAACACAAACACAAGTATACGAATTATGCGATTTCTAATGTTTCCCAAATTCTCAATAACACAACCTTTCATATTGATTTGTTTGATTTGATTAGGCTATGGTTTGGGAAGTGTTGGTTTCCATTCTTTCTCTCATCAGAAAATCTTTGAACTAAGCGAACTTGATAGAAAGATCACCAAACAACACAAACACAAGCATAAGAATCATGCGATTCCTAATGTTTCTCAAATTCTCAATAACACAACTTTTCTTATTGATTGGTTTAATTTGCCTAGGCTATGGTTTGGGAAGTGTTGGTTTCCATTATTTTTCTCGTCCAAACATCTTTGAACTAATAGAACTTGATAGAAAGATCACCAAACAACACAAACACAAGCATACGAATAATGTGATTCCTAATGTTTCTCAAATTCTCAATAACACAACCTTTCTTATTGATTGGTTTCATTTGCCTAGGATACCGTTTAGGAAGTGTTGGTTTCCATTCTTCCTCTCGTCCAAAAATCTTTGAACTCTCCAAACAACACAAACACAAGCATACGAATCATGCGATTCCTAATGTTTCTCAAATTGTCAATAACACAACCTTTCTTATTGATTGGTTTGATTTGCCTAGGCTATGGTTTGGGAAGTGTTGGTTTCCATTATTTTTCTCATCCAAACATCTTTGAACTATTAGAACTTGATAGAAAGATCACCAAACAAAACAAACACAAGTATACGAATTATGCGAATTCCTAATATTTCCCAAATTCTCAATAACACAACCTTTCTTATTGATTTGTTTTGTTTGCCTAAGCTATGGTTTGGGAAGTGTTGGTTTCCATTCTTTCTCTCATCCAAAAATCTTTGAACTAAGCGAACTTGATAGAAAGATCATCAAATAACACAAACACAAGCATACGAATCACGTGATTCCTAATGTTTTTCAAATTCTCATTAACACAACCTTTCTTATTGATATGTTTGATTTGCCTAGGCTATGGTTTGGGAAGTGTTGGTTTCCATTTTTTCTCTCGTCCAAAAATCTTTGAACTAATAGAACTTGAGAGAAAGATCACCAAACAACACAAACACAAGCATACGAATCATGCGATTCCTAATGTCTCTCAAATTCTCAATAACACAACATTTCTTATTGATTGGTTTAATTTGCCTAGGCTACCATTTCGGAAGTGTTGGTTTCCATTCTTTCTCTCGTCCAAAAATCTTTGAACTAATAGAACTTGATAGAAAGATCACCAAACAACACAAACACAAGCATACGAATCATGTGATTCCTAATGTTTTTCAAATTCTCAATAACACAACCTTTCTTATTGATTGGTTTGATTTGCCTAGGCTTTGGTTTGGGAAGTTTTGGTTTCCATTCTTTCTCTCGTCCAAAAATCTTTGAACTAATAGAACTTGATAGAAAGATCACCAAACAACACAAACACAAGCATACGAATCATGTGATTCCTAATGTTTTTCAAATTCTCAATAACACAACCTTTCTTATTGATTGGTTTGATTTGCCTAGGCTATGGTTTGGGAAGTTTTGGTTTCCATTCTTTCTCTCGTCCAAAAATCTTTGAACTAATAGAAGTTGATAGAAAGATCACCAAAGAACACAAACACAAGCATACGAATTATGCGATTCCTAATGTTTCTCAATTTCTTTCTTATTGATTGACTTGATTTACCTAGGCTATGGTTTCGGAAGTGTTGGTTTCCATTCTTTCTCTCGTCCAAAAATCTTTGAACTAATAGAACTTCATAGAAAGATCACCGAACAACACAAACAAAAGCATGCGAATCATGCGATTCCTCAAATTCTCAATAACACAACCTTTCTTATTGATTAGTTTGACTTGCCTAGGCTATGGTTTGGGAAGTGTTGGTTTCCATTCTTTCTCTCGTCCAAAAATCTTTGAACTAATAGAACTTGATTGAAAGATCACCAAACAACACAAACACAAGCATACGAATCATGTGATTCCTAATGTTTTTCAAATTCTCAAAAACACAACCTTTCTTATTGATTGGTTTGATTTGCCTAGGCTATGGTTTGGGAAGTGTTGGTTTCCATTCTTTCTCTCGTCCAAAAATCTTTGAACTAATAGAACTTGATAGAAAGATCAACAAACAACACAAACACTAGCATACGAATCATGCGATTCCTAATGTTTCTCAATTTCTTTCTTATTGATTGACTTGATTTGCCTAGGCTATGGTTTCGGAAGTGTTGGTTTCCATTCTTTCTCTCGTCCAAAAATCTTTGAACTCACGAAACAACACAAACACAAGCATACGAATCATGCGATTCCTAATGTTTCTCAAATTCTCAATAACACAACCTTTCTTTTTGATTGGTTTGATTTGCCTAGGCTATGGTTTGGGAAGTGTTGGTTTCCATTATTTTTCTCGTCCAAACATCTTTGAACTAATAGAACTTGATAGAAGGATCACCAAACAACACAAACACAAGCATACGAATCATGCGATTCCTAATGTTTCTCAAATTGTCAAGAACACAACCTTTCTTATTAATTGGTTTGATTTGCCTAGGCTATGGTTTGGGAAGTGTTGGTTTCCATTATTTTTCTCATCCAAACATATTTGAACTATTAGAACTTGATAGAAAGACCACCAAACAACACAAACACAAGTATACGAATTACGCGATTCCTAATATTTCCCAAATTCTCAATAGCACAACCTTTCTTATTCATTTGTTTTGTTTGCCTAGGCTATTGTTTGGGAAGTGTTGGTTTCCATTCTTTCTCTCATCCAAAAATCTTTGAACTAAGCGAACTTGATAGAAAGATCACCAAATAACACACACACAAGCATACGAATCATGTGATTCCTAATGTTTTTAAAATTCTCAATAACACAACCTTTTTCTTGATTGGTTTGATTTGCCTAGGCTATGGTTTGGGAAGTGTTGGTTTCCATTTTTTCTCTCGTCCAAAAATCTTTGAACTAATAGAACTTGATAGAAAGATCACCAAACAACACAAACACAAGCATACGAATCATGCGATTCCTAATGTCTCTCAAATTCTCAATAACACAACATTTCTTATTGATTGGTTTAATTTGCCTAGGCTACCATTTCGGAAGTGTTGGTTTCCATTCTTTCTCTCGTCCAAAAATCTTTGAACTAATAGAACTTGATAGAAAGATCACCAAACAACACAAACACAAGCATACGAATCATGTGATTCCTAATGTTTTTCAAATTCTCAATAACACAACCTTTCTTATTGATTGGTTTGATTTGCCTAGGCTTTGGTTTGGGAAGTTTTGGTTTCCATTCTTTCTCTCGTCCAAAAATCTTTGAACTAATAGAACTTGATAGAAAGATCACCAAACAACACAAACACAAGCATACGAATCATGTGATTCCTAATGTTTTTCAAATTCTCAATAACACAACCTTTCTTATTGATTGGTTTGATTTGCCTAGGCTATGGTTTGGGAAGTTTTGGTTTCCATTCTTTCTCTCGTCCAAAAATCTTTGAACTAATAGAACTTGATAGAAAGATCACCAAAGAACACAAACACAAGCATACGAATCATGCGATTCCTAATGTTTCTCAATTTCTTTCTTATTGATTGACTTGATTTACCTAGGCTATGGTTTCGGAAGTGTTGGTTTCCATTCTTTCTCTCGTCCAAAAATCTTTGAACTAATAGAACTTCATAGAAAGATCACCGAACAACACAAACAAAAGCATGCGAATCATGCGATTCCTCAAATTCTCATTAACACAACATTTCTTATTGATTAGTTTGACTTGCCTAGGCTATGGTTTGGGAAGTGTTGGTTTCCATTCTTTCTCTCGTCCAAAAATCTTTGAACTAATAGAACTTGATTGAAAGATCACCAAACAACACAAACACAAGCATACGAATCATGTGATTCCTAGTGTTTTTCAAATTCTCAAAAACACAACCTTTCTTATTGATTGGTTTGATTTGCCTAGGCTATGGTTTGGGAAGTGTTGGTTTCCATTCTTTCTCTCGTCCAAAAATCTTTGAACTAATAGAACTTGATAGAAAGATCAACAAACAACACAAACACTAGCATACGAATCATGCGATTCCTAATGTTTCTCAATTTCTTTCTTATTGATTGACTTGATTTGCCTAGGCTATGGTTTCGGAAGTGTTGGTTTCCATTCTTTCTCTCGTCCAAAAATCTTTGAACTCACGAAACAACACAAACACAAGCATACGAATCATGCGATTCCTAATGTTTCTCAAATTCTCAATAACACAACCTTTCTTATTGATTGGTTTGATTTGCCTAGGCTATGGTTTGGGAAGTGTTGGTTTCCATTATTTTTCTCGTCCAAACATCTTTGAACTAATAGAACTTGATAGAAGGATCACCAAACAACACAAACACAAGCATACGAATCATGCGATTCCTAATGTTTCTCAAATTGTCAAGAACACAACCTTTCTTATTAATTGGTTTGATTTGCCTAGGCTATGGTTTGGGAAGTGTTGGTTTCCATTATTTTTCTCATCCAAACATCTTTGAACTATTAGAACTTGATAGAAAGACCACCAAACAACACAAACACAAGTATACGAATTACGCGATTCCTAATATTTCCCAAATTCTCAATAGCACAACCTATCTTATTCATTTGTTTTGTTTGCCTAGGCTATGGTTTGGGAAGTGTTGGTTTCCATTCTTTCTCTCATCCAAAAATCTTTGAACTAAGCGAACTTGATAGAAAGATCACCAAATAACACACACACAAGCATACGAATCATGTGATTGCTAATGTTTTTAAAATTCTCAATAACACAACCTTTTTCTTGATTGGTTTGATTTGCCTAGGCTATGGTTTGGGAAGTGTTGGTTTCCATTTTTTCTCTCGCCCAAAAATCTTTGAACTAATAGAACTTGATAGAAAGATCACCAAACAACACAAACACAAGCATACGAATCATGCGATTCTTAATGTTTCTCAGATTCTCAAGAACACAACCATTCTTACTGATTGGTTTGATTTGCCTAGGCTATAGTTTGGGAAGTGTTGGTTTCCATTATTTTTCTCATCCAAACATCTTTGAACTATTAGAACTTGATAGAAAGATCACTAAACAACACAAACACAAGTATACGAATTATGCGATTTCTAATGTTTCCCAAATTCTCAATAACACAACCTTTCATATTGATTTGTTTGATTTGATTAGGCTATGGTTTGGGAAGTGTTGGTTTCCATTCTTTCTCTCATCAGAAAATCTTTGAACTAAGCGAACTTGATAGAAAGATCACCAAACAACACAAACACAAGCATAAGAATCATGCGATTCCTAATGTTTCTCAAATTCTCAATAACACAACCTTTCTTATTGATTGGTTTGATTTGCCTATGCTATAGTTTGGGAAGTGTTGGTTTCCATTATTTTTCTCGTCCAAACATCTTTGAACTAATAGAACTTGATAGAAAGATCACTAAACAACACAAGCACAAGCATACGAATCATGTGATTCCTAATGTTTTCCAAATTCTCAATAACACAACCTTTCTTATTGATTGGTTTGATTTGCCTAGGCTATTGTTTGGGAAGTGTTGGTTTCCATTATTTTTCTCGTCCAAACATCTTTGAACTAATAGAACTTGATAGAAAGATCACCAAACAACACAAACACAAGCATACGAATCATGTGATTCCTAATGTTTCTCAAATTCTCAATAACACAACCTTTCTTATTGATTGGTTTGATTTGCCTAGGCTATGGTTTGGGAAGTGTTGGTTTCCATTTTTTCTCTCGTCCAAAAATCTTTGAACTAATAGAACTTGATATAAAGATCACCAAACAACACAAACACAAGCATACGAATCATGCGATTTCTAATGTTTCTCAAATTCTCAATAACACAACCTTTCTTATTGATTGGTTTGATTTGCCTATGCTACCGTTTGGGAAGTGTTAGATTCCATTCTTTCTCTCGTCCAAAAATCTTTGAACTAATAGAACTTGATAGAAAGATCACCAAACAACACAAACACAAGCATAGGAATCATGTGATTCCTAATGTTTTTCAAATTCTCAATAACACAACCTTTCTTATTGATTGGTTTGATTTGCCTAGGCTATGGTTTGGGAAGTTTTGGTTTCCATTCTTTCTCTCGTCCAAAAATCTTTGAACTAATAGAACTTGATAGAAAGATCACCAAACAACACAAACACAAGCATACGAATCATGCGATTCCTAATGTTTCTCAAATTCTCAATAAGACAACCATCCTTATTGATTGGTTTAATTTGCCTACGCTACCATTTCGGAAGTGTTAGTTTCCATTCTTTCTCTCGTCCAAAAATCTTTGAACTAATAGAACCTGATAGAAAGATCACCAAACAACACAAACACAAGCATACGAATCATGTGATTCCTAATGTTTTTCAAATTCTCAATAACACAACCTTTCTTATTGATTGGTTTGATTTGCCTAGGCTATGGTTTGGGAAGTTTTGGTTTCCATTCTTTCTCTCGTCCAAAAATCTTTGAACTAATAGAACTTGAAAGAAAGATCACCAAACAACACAAACACTAGCATACGAATCAAGCGATTCCTAATGTTTCTCAATTTCTTTCTTATTGATTGACTTGATTTACCTAGGCTATGGTTTCGGAAGTGTTGGTTTCTATTCTTCCTCTCGTCCAAAAATCTTTGAACTCTCCAAACAACACAAACACAAGCATACGAATCATGCGATTCCTAATGTTTCTCAAATTGTCAATAACACAACCTTTCTTATTGATTGGTTTGATTTGCCTAGGCTATGGTTTGGGAAGTGTTGGTTTCCATTATTTTTCTCATCCAAACATCTTTGAACTATTAGAACTTGATAGAAAGTTCACCAAACAAAACAAACACAAGTATACGAATTATGCGAATTCCTAATATTTCCCAAATTCTCAATAACACAACCTTTCTTATTGATTTGTTTTGTTTGCCTAAGCTATGGTTTGGGAAGTGTTGGTTTCCATTCTTTCTCTCATCCAAAAATCTTTGAACTAAGCGAACTTGATAGAAAGATCATCAAATAACACAAACACAAGCATACGAATCACGTGATTCCTAATGTTTTTCAAATTCTCATTAACACAACCTTTCTTATTGATATGTTTGATTTGCCTAGGCTATGGTTTGGGAAGTGTTGGTTTCCATTTTTTCTCTCGTCCAAAAATCTTTGAACTAATAGAACTTGATAGAAAGATCACCAAACAACACAAACACAAGCATACGAATCATGCGATTCCTAATGTCTCTCAAATTCTCAATAACACAACATTTCTTATTGATTGGTTTAATTTGCCTAGGCTACCATTTCGGAAGTGTTGGTTTCCATTGTTTCTCTCGTCCAAAAATCTTTGAACTAATAGAACTTGATAGAAAGATCACCAAACAACACAAACACAAGCATACGAATCATGTGATTCCTAATGTTTTTCAAATTCTCAATAACACAACCTTTCTTATTGATTGGTTTGATTTGCCTAGGCTTTGGTTTGGGAAGTTTTGGTTTCCATTCTTTCTCTCGTCCAAAAATCTTTGAACTAATAGAACTTGATAGAAAGATCACCAAACAACACAAACACAAGCATACGAATCATGTGATTCCTAATGTTTTTCAAATTCTCAATAACACAACCTTTCTTATTGATTGGTTTGATTTGCCTAGGCTATGGTTTGGGAAGTTTTGGTTTCCATTCTTTCTCTCGTCCAAAAATCTTTGAACTAATAGAACTTGATAGAAAGATCACCAAAGAACACAAACACAAGCATACGAATCATGCGATTCCTAATGTTTCTCAATTTCTTTCTTATTGATTGACTTGATTTACCTAGGCTATGGTTTCGGAAGTGTTGGTTTCCATTCTTTCTCTCGTCCAAAAATCTTTGAACTAATAGAACTTCATAGAAAGATCACCGAACAACACAAACAAAAGCATGCGAATCATGCGATTCCTCAAATTCTCAATAACACAACCTTTCTTATTGATTAGTTTGACTTGCCTAGGCTATGGTTTGGGAAGTGTTGGTTTCCATTCTTTCTCTCGTCCAAAAATCTTTGAACTAATAGAACTTGATTGAAAGATCACCAAACAACACAAACACAAGCATACGAATCATGTGATTCCTAATGTTTTTCAAATTCTCAAAAACACAACCTTTCTTATTGATTGGTTTGATTTGCCTAGGCTATGGTTTGTGAAGTGTTGGTTTCCATTCTTTCTCTCGTCCAAAAATCTTTGAACTAATAGAACTTGATAGAAAGATCAACAAACAACACAAACACTAGCATACGAATCATGCGATTCCTACTGTTTCTCAATTTCTTTCTTATTGATTGACTTGATTTGCCTAGGCTATGGTTTCGGAAGTGTTGGTTTCCATTCTTTCTCTCGTCCAAAAATCTTTGAACTCACCAAACAACACAAACACAAGCATACGAATCATGCGATTCCTAATGTTTCTCAAATTCTCAATAACACAACCTTTCTTATTGATTGGTTTGATTTGCCTAGGCTATGGTTTGGGAAGTGTTGGTTTCCATTATTTTTCTCGTCCAAACATCTTTGAACTAAGCGAACTTGATAGAAAGATTACGAAACAACACAAACACAAGCATACGAATCATGCGATTCCTAATGTTTCTCAAATTGTCAAGAACACAACCTTTCTTATTAATTGGTTTGATTTGCCTAGGCTATGGTTTGGGAAGTGTTGGTTTCCATTATTTTTCTCATCCAAACATCTTTGAACTATTAGAACTTGATAGAAAGACCACCAAACAACACAAACACAAGTATACGAATTACGCGATTCCTAATATTTCCCAAATTCTCAATAGCACAACCTTTCTTATTCATTTGTTTTGTTTGCCTAGGCTATGGTTTGGGAAGTGTTGGTTTCCATTCTTTCTCTCATCCAAAAATCTTTGAACTAAGCGAACTTGATAGAAAGATCACCAAATAACACACACACAAGCATACGAATCATGTGATTCCTAATGTTTTTAAAATTCTCAATAACACAACCTTTTTCTTGATTGGTTTGATTTGCCTAGGCTATGGTTTGGGAAGTGTTGGTTTCCATTTTTTCTCTCGTCCAAAAATCTTTGAACTAATAGAACTTGATAGAAAGATCACCAAACAACACAAACACAAGCATACGAATCATGCGATTCTTAATGTTTCTCAGATTCTCAATAACACAACCATTCTTATTGATTGGTTTGATTTGCCTAGGCTATAGTTTGGGAAGTGTTGGTTTCCATTATGTTTCTCATCCAAACATCTTTGAACTATTAGAACTTGATAGAAAGATCACTAAACAACACAAACACAAGTATACGAATTATGCGATTCCTAATGTTTCCCAAATTCTCAATAACACAACCTTTCATATTGATTTGTTTGATTTGATTAGGCTATGGTTTGGGAAGTGTTGGTTTCCATTTTTTCTCTCGTCCAAAAATCTTTGAACTAATAGAACTTGATAGAAAGATCACCAAACAACACAAACACAAGCATACGAATCATGCGATTTCTAATGTTTCTCAAAATCTCAATAACACAACCTTTCTTATTGATTGGTTTGATTTGCCTATGCTACCGTTTGGGAAGTGTTAGTTTCCATTCTTTCTCTCGTCCAAAAATCTTTGAACTAATAGAACTTGATAGAAAGATCACCAAACAACACAAACACAAGCATAGGAATCATGTGATTCCTAATGTTTTTCAAATTCTCAATAACACAACCTTTCTTATTGATTGGTTTGATTTGCCTAGGCTATGGTTTGGGAAGTTTTGGTTTCCATTATTTCTCTCGTCCAAAAATCTTTGAACTAATAGAACTTGATAGAAAGATCACCAAACAACACAAACACAAGCATACGAATCATGCGATTCCTAATGTTTCTCAAATTCTCAATAACACAACCATTCTTATTGATTGGTTTGATTTGCCTAGGCTACGGTTTGGGAAGTGTTGGTTTCCATTATTTTTCTCATCCAAACATCTTTGAAATATTAGGACTTGATAGAAAGATCACTAAACAACACAAACACAAGTATACGAATTATGCGATTCCTAATGTTTCCCAAATTCTAAATAACACAACTTTTCTTATTGATTTGTTTCATTTGCCTAGGCTATGGTTTGGGAAGTGTTGGTTTTCATTATTTCTCTCATCCAAAAATCTTTGAACTAAGCGAACTTGATAGAAAGATTACGAAACAACACAAACACAAGCATACGAATCATGCGATTCCTAATTTTTCTCAAATTCTCAATAACACAACCTTTCTTATTGATTGGTTTGAGTTGCCTAGGCTATGGTTTGGGAAGTGTTTATTTCCATTATTTTTCTCGTCCAAACATCTTTGAACTAATAGAACTTGATAGAAATATCACCAAATAACACAAACACAAGCATACGAATCATGTGATTCCTAATGTTTTTCAAATTCTCAATAACACAACCTTTCTTATTGATTGGTTTGATTTGCCTAGACTACGGTTTGGGAAGTTTTGGTTTCCATTCTTTCTCTCGTCCAAAAATCTTTGAACTAATAGAACTTGATAGAAAGATCACCAAACAACACAAACACAAGCATACGAATCATGCGATTCCTAATGTTTCTCAAATTCTCAATAACACAACCATTCTTATTGATTGGTTTGATTTGCCTAGGCTACGGTTTGGGAAGTGTTTGTTTACATTCTTTCTCTCATCCAAAAATCTTTGAACTAAGCGAACTTGATAGAAAGATTACCAAACAACACAAACACAAGCATACGAATCATGCGATTCCTAATGTTTCTCAAATTCTCAATAACACAGCCTTTCTTATTGATTGGTTTGAGTTGCCTAGGCTATGGTTTGGGAAGTATTTATTTCCATTTTTTTTCTCGTCCAAACATCTTTGAACTAATAGAACTTGATAGAAAGATCACCAAACAACACAAACACAAGCATACGAATCATGTGATTCCTAATTTTTTCAAATACTCAATAACACAACCTTTCTTATAGATTGGTTTGATTTGCCTAGGCTATGGTTTGGGAAGTGTTGGTTTCCATTATTTTTCTCGTCCAAACATCTTTGAACTAATAGAACTTGATAGAAAGATCACCAAACAACACAAACACAAGCATACGAATCATGTGATTTCTAATGTTTCTCAAATTCTCAATAACACAACCTTTCTTATTGATTGGTTTGATTTGCCTAGGCTACCGTTTAGGAAGTGTTGGTTTCCATTCTTTCTCTCGTCCAAAAATCTTTGTACTAAGCGAACTTGATAGAAAGATCACCAAACAACACAAACACAAGCATACGAATCATGTGATTCCTAATGTTTTTCAAATTCTCAATAACACAACCTTCCTTATTGATTGGTTTGATTTGCCTAGGCTATAGTTTGGGAAGTTTTGGTTTCCATTCTTTCTCTCGTCCAAAAATCTTTGAACTAATAGAACTTGATAGAAAGATCACCAAACAACACAAACACAAGCATACATTCATGGGATTCCTAATGTTTTTCAAATTCTCAATAACACAACCTTTCTCATTGATTGGTTTGATTTGCCCAGGCTATGGTTTGGGAAGTGTTGGTTTCCATTTTCTCTCTCGTCCAAAAATCTTTGAACTAATAGATCTTGATAGAAAGATCACCAAACAACACAAACACAAGCATACGAATCATGTGATTCCTAATGTTTCTCAAATTCTCAATAACACAGCCTTTCTTATTGATTGGTTTGAGTTGCCTAGGCTATGGTTTGGGAAGTGTTGGTTTCAATTATTTTTCTCGTCCAAAAATCTTTGAACTAAGCGAACTTGATAGAAAGATCACCAAACAACACAAACACAAGCATACGAATCATGGGATTCCTAATGTTTTTCAAATTCTCAATAACACAACCTTTCTTATTGATTGGTTTGATTTGCTTAGGCTATGGTTTGGGAAGTGTTGGTTTCCATTATTTTTCTCGTCCAAACATATTTGAACTAATAGAACTTGATAGAAAGATCACCAAACAACACAAACACAAGCATACGAATCATGTGATTCCTATGTTTCTCAAATTCTCAATAATACAACCTTTCTTATTGATTGGTTTGATTTGCCTAGGCTACCATTTGGAAAGTGTTGGTTTCCATTCTTTCTCTCATCCAAAAATCTTTGAACTAAGCGAACTTGATAGAAAGATCACCAAACAACACAAACACAAGCATACAAATCATGTGATTCCTAATGTTTCTCAAATTCTCAATAACACAACCTTTCTTATTGATTGGTTTGATTTGCCAAGGCTATAGTTTGGGAAGTGGTTGTTTCCATTATTTTTCTCGTCCAAACATCTTTGAACTAATAGAACTTGATAGAAAGATCACCAAACAACACAAACACAAGCATACGAATCATGTGATTCCTAATGTTTTTCAAAGTCTAAATAACACAACCTTTCGTATTGATTGGTTTGATTTGCCTAGGCCATGTTTTGGGAAGAGTTGGTTTCCATTATTTTTCTCATCCAAACATCTTTGAACTATTAGAACTTGATAGAAATATCACTAAACAACACAAACACAAGTATACGAATTATGCGATTCCTAATGTTTCCCAAATTCTCAATAACACAACCTTTCTTATTGATTTGTTTGATTTGCCTAGGCTATGGTTTGGGAAGTGTTTGTTTACATTCTTTCTCTCATCCAAAAATCTTTGAACTAAGCGAACTTGATAGAAAGATTACCAAACAAAACAAACACAAGCATACGAATCATGCGATTCCTAATGTTTCTCAAATTCTCAATAACACAGCCTTTCTTATTGATTGGTTTGAGTTGCCTAGGCTATGGTTTGGGAAGTGTTTATTTCCATTATTTTTCTCGTCCAAACATCTTTGAACTAATAGAACTTGATAGAAAAATCACCAAACAACACAAACACAAGCATACGAATCATGTGATTCCTAATTTTTTCAAATACTCAATAACACAACCTTTCTTATAGATTGGTTTGATTTGCCTAGGCTATGGTTTGGGAAGTGTTGGTTTCCATTATTTTTCTCGTCCAAACATCTTTGAACTAATAGAACTTGATAGAAAGATCACCAAACAACACAAACACAAGCATACGAATCATGTGATTTCTAATGTTTTTCAAATTCTCAAAAACACAACCTTTCTTATTGATTGGTTTGATTTGCCTAGGCTATGGTTTGTGAAGTGTTGGTTTCCATTCTTTCTCTCGTCCAAAAATCTTTGAACTAATAGAACTTGATAGAAAGATCAACAAACAACACAAACACTAGCATACGAATCATGCGATTCCTAATGTTTCTCAATTTCTTTCTTATTGATTGACTTGATTTGCCTAGGCTATGGTTTCGGAAGTGTTGGTTTCCATTCTTTCTCTCGTCCAAAAATCTTTGAACTAATAGAACTTCATAGAAAGATCACCGAACAACACAAACAAAAGCATGCGAATCATGCGATTCCTCAAATTCTCAATAACACAACCTTTCTTATTGATTAGTTTGACTTGCCTAGGCTATGGTTTGGGAAGTGTTGGTTTCCATTCTTTCTCTCGTCCAAAAATCTTTGAACTAATAGAACTTGATTGAAAGATCACCAAACAACACAAACACAAGCATACGAATCATGTGATTCCTAATGTTTTTCAAATTCTCAAAAACACAACCTTTCTTATTGATTGGTTTGATTTGCCTAGGCTATGGTTTGTGAAGTGTTGGTTTCCATTCTTTCTCTCGTCCAAAAATCTTTGAACTAATAGAACTTGATAGAAAGATCAACAAACAACACAAACACTAGCATACGAATCATGCGATTCCTAATGTTTCTCAATTTCTTTCTTATTGATTGACTTGATTTGCCTAGGCTATGGTTTCGGAAGTGTTGGTTTCCATTCTTTCTCTCGTCCAAAAATCTTTGAACTCACCAAACAACACAAACACAAGCATACGAATCATGCGATTCCTAATGTTTCTCAAATTCTCAATAACACAACCTTTCTTATTGATTGGTTTGATTTGCCTAGGCTATGGTTTGGGAAGTGTTGGTTTCCATTATTTTTCTCGTCCAAACATCTTTGAACTAAGCGAACTTGATAGAAAGATTACGAAACAACACAAACACAAGCATACGAATCATGCGATTCCTAATGTTTCTCAAATTGTCAAGAACACAACCTTTCTTATTAATTGGTTTGATTTGCCTAGGCTATGGTTTGGGAAGTGTTGGTTTCCATTATTTTTCTCATCCAAACATCTTTGAACTATTAGAACTTGATAGAAAGACCACCAAACAACACAAACACAAGTATACGAATTACGCGATTCCTAATATTTCCCAAATTCTCAATAGCACAACCTTTCTTATTCATTTGTTTTGTTTGCCTAGGCTATGGTTTGGGAAGTGTTGGTTTCCATTCTTTCTCTCATCCAAAAATCTTTGAACTAAGCGAACTTGATAGAAAGATCACCAAATAACACACACACAAGCATACGAATCATGTGATTCCTAATGTTTTTAAAATTCTCAATAACACAACCTTTTTCTTGATTGGTTTGATTTGCCTAGGCTATGGTTTGGGAAGTGTTGGTTTCCATTTTTTCTCTCGTCCAAAAATCTTTGAACTAATAGAACTTGATAGAAAGATCACCAAACAACACAAACACAAGCATACGAATCATGCGATTCTTAATGTTTCTCAGATTCTCAATAACACAACCATTCTTATTGATTGGTTTGATTTGCCTAGGCTATAGTTTGGGAAGTGTTGGTTTCCATTATGTTTCTCATCCAAACATCTTTGAACTATTAGAACTTGATAGAAAGATCACTAAACAACACAAACACAAGTATACGAATTATGCGATTCCTAATGTTTCCCAAATTCTCAATAACACAACCTTTCATATTGATTTGTTTGATTTGATTAGGCTATGGTTTGGGAAGTGTTGGTTTCCATTTTTTCTCTCGTCCAAAAATCTTTGAACTAATAGAACTTGATAGAAAGATCACCAAACAACACAAACACAAGCATACGAATCATGCGATTTCTAATGTTTCTCAAAATCTCAATAACACAACCTTTCTTATTGATTGGTTTGATTTGCCTATGCTACCGTTTGGGAAGTGTTAGTTTCCATTCTTTCTCTCGTCCAAAAATCTTTGAACTAATAGAACTTGATAGAAAGATCACCAAACAACACAAACACAAGCATAGGAATCATGTGATTCCTAATGTTTTTCAAATTCTCAATAACACAACCTTTCTTATTGATTGGTTTGATTTGCCTAGGCTATGGTTTGGGAAGTTTTGGTTTCCATTCTTTCTCTCGTCCAAAAATCTTTGAACTAATAGAACTTGATAGAAAGATCACCAAACAACACAAACACAAGCATACGAATCATGCGATTCCTAATGTTTCTCAAATTCTCAATAACACAACCATTCTTATTGATTGGTTTGATTTGCCTAGGCTACGGTTTGGGAAGTGTTGGTTTCCATTATTTTTCTCATCCAAACATCTTTGAAATATTAGGACTTGATAGAAAGATCACTAAACAACACAAACACAAGTATACGAATTATGCGATTCCTAATGTTTCCCAAATTCTAAATAACACAACTTTTCTTATTGATTTGTTTCATTTGCCTAGGCTATGGTTTGGGAAGTGTTGGTTTTCATTATTTCTCTCATCCAAAAATCTTTGAACTAAGCGAACTTGATAGAAAGATTACGAAACAACACAAACACAAGCATACGAATCATGCGATTCCTAATTTTTCTCAAATTCTCAATAACACAACCTTTCTTATTGATTGGTTTGAGTTGCCTAGGCTATGGTTTGGGAAGTGTTTATTTCCATTATTTTTCTCGTCCAAACATCTTTGAACTAATAGAACTTGATAGAAATATCACCAAATAACACAAACACAAGCATACGAATCATGTGATTCCTAATGTTTTTCAAATTCTCAATAACACAACCTTTCTTATTGATTGGTTTGATTTGCCTAGACTACGGTTTGGGAAGTTTTGGTTTCCATTCTTTCTCTCGTCCAAAAATCTTTGAACTAATAGAACTTGATAGAAAGATCACCAAACAACACAAACACAAGCATACGAATCATGCGATTCCTAATGTTTCTCAAATTCTCAATAACACAACCATTCTTATTGATTGGTTTGATTTGCCTAGGCTACGGTTTGGGAAGTGTTTGTTTACATTCTTTCTCTCATCCAAAAATCTTTGAACTAAGCGAACTTGATAGAAAGATTACCAAACAACACAAACACAAGCATACGAATCATGCGATTCCTAATGTTTCTCAAATTCTCAATAACACAGCCTTTCTTATTGATTGGTTTGAGTTGCCTAGGCTATGGTTTGGGAAGTATTTATTTCCATTTTTTTTCTCGTCCAAACATCTTTGAACTAATAGAACTTGATAGAAAGATCACCAAACAACACAAACACAAGCATACGAATCATGTGATTCCTAATTTTTTCAAATACTCAATAACACAACCTTTCTTATAGATTGGTTTGATTTGCCTAGGCTATGGTTTGGGAAGTGTTGGTTTCCATTATTTTTCTCGTCCAAACATCTTTGAACTAATAGAACTTGATAGAAAGATCACCAAACAACACAAACACAAGCATACGAATCATGTGATTTCTAATGTTTCTCAAATTCTCAATAACACAACCTTTCTTATTGATTGGTTTGATTTGCCTAGGCTACCGTTTAGGAAGTGTTGGTTTCCATTCTTTCTCTCGTCCAAAAATCTTTGTACTAAGCGAACTTGATAGAAAGATCACCAAACAACACAAACACAAGCATACGAATCATGTGATTCCTAATGTTTTTCAAATTCTCAATAACACAACCTTCCTTATTGATTGGTTTGATTTGCCTAGGCTATAGTTTGGGAAGTTTTGGTTTCCATTCTTTCTCTCGTCCAAAAATCTTTGAACTAATAGAACTTGATAGAAAGATCACCAAACAACACAAACACAAGCATACATTCATGGGATTCCTAATGTTTTTCAAATTCTCAATAACACAACCTTTCTCATTGATTGGTTTGATTTGCCCAGGCTATGGTTTGGGAAGTGTTGGTTTCCATTTTCTCTCTCGTCCAAAAATCTTTGAACTAATAGATCTTGATAGAAAGATCACCAAACAACACAAACACAAGCATACGAATCATGTGATTCCTAATGTTTCTCAAATTCTCAATAACACAGCCTTTCTTATTGATTGGTTTGAGTTGCCTAGGCTATGGTTTGGGAAGTGTTGGTTTCAATTATTTTTCTCGTCCAAAAATCTTTGAACTAAGCGAACTTGATAGAAAGATCACCAAACAACACAAACACAAGCATACGAATCATGGGATTCCTAATGTTTTTCAAATTCTCAATAACACAACCTTTCTTATTGATTGGTTTGATTTGCTTAGGCTATGGTTTGGGAAGTGTTGGTTTCCATTATTTTTCTCGTCCAAACATATTTGAACTAATAGAACTTGATAGAAAGATCACCAAACAACACAAACACAAGCATACGAATCATGTGATTCCTATGTTTCTCAAATTCTCAATAATACAACCTTTCTTATTGATTGGTTTGATTTGCCTAGGCTACCATTTGGAAAGTGTTGGTTTCCATTCTTTCTCTCATCCAAAAATCTTTGAACTAAGCGAACTTGATAGAAAGATCACCAAACAACACAAACACAAGCATACAAATCATGTGATTCCTAATGTTTCTCAAATTCTCAATAACACAACCTTTCTTATTGATTGGTTTGATTTGCCAAGGCTATAGTTTGGGAAGTGGTTGTTTCCATTATTTTTCTCGTCCAAACATCTTTGAACTAATAGAACTTGATAGAAAGATCACCAAACAACACAAACACAAGCATACGAATCATGTGATTCCTAATGTTTTTCAAAGTCTAAATAACACAACCTTTCGTATTGATTGGTTTGATTTGCCTAGGCCATGTTTTGGGAAGAGTTGGTTTCCATTATTTTTCTCATCCAAACATCTTTGAACTATTAGAACTTGATAGAAATATCACTAAACAACACAAACACAAGTATACGAATTATGCGATTCCTAATGTTTCCCAAATTCTCAATAACACAACCTTTCTTATTGATTTGTTTGATTTGCCTAGGCTATGGTTTGGGAAGTGTTTGTTTACATTCTTTCTCTCATCCAAAAATCTTTGAACTAAGCGAACTTGATAGAAAGATTACCAAACAAAACAAACACAAGCATACGAATCATGCGATTCCTAATGTTTCTCAAATTCTCAATAACACAGCCTTTCTTATTGATTGGTTTGAGTTGCCTAGGCTATGGTTTGGGAAGTGTTTATTTCCATTATTTTTCTCGTCCAAACATCTTTGAACTAATAGAACTTGATAGAAAAATCACCAAACAACACAAACACAAGCATACGAATCATGTGATTCCTAATTTTTTCAAATACTCAATAACACAACCTTTCTAATAGATTTGTTTGATTTGCCTAGGCTATGGTTTGGGAAGTGTTGGTTTCCATTATTTTTCTCGTCCAAACATCTTTGAACTAATAGAACTTGATAGAAAGATCACCAAACAACACAAACACAAGCATACGAATCATGTGATTTCTAATGTTTCTCAAATTCTCAATAACACAACCTTTCTTATTGATTGGTTTGATTTGCCTAGGCTACCGTTTAGGAAGTGTTGGTTTCCATTCTTTCTCTCGTCCAAAAATCTTTGTACTAAGCGAACTTGATAGAAAGATCACCAAACAACACAAACACAAGCATACGAATCATGTGATTCCTAATGTTTTTCAAATTCTCAATAACACAACCTTCCTTATTGATTGGTTTGATTTGCCTAGGCTATAGTTTGGGAAGTTTTGGTTTCCATTCTTTCTCTCGTCCAAAAATCTTTGAACTAATAGAACTTGATAGAAAGATCACCAAACAACACAAACACAAGCATACATTCATGGGATTCCTAATGTTTTTCAAATTCTCAATAACACAACCTTTCTCATTGATTGGTTTGATTTGCCCAGGCTATGGTTTGGGAAGTGTTGGTTTCCATTTTCTCTCTCGTCCAAAAATCTTTGAACTAATAGATCTTGATAGAAAGATCACCAAACAACACAAACACAAGCATACGAATCATGTGATTCCTAATGTTTCTCAAATTCTCAATAACACAGCCTTTCTTATTGATTGGTTTGAGTTGCCTAGGCTATGGTTTGGGAAGTGTTGGTTTCAATTATTTTTCTCGTCCAAAAATCTTTGAACTAAGCGAACTTGATAGAAAGATCACCAAACAACACAAACACAAGCATACGAATCATGGGATTCCTAATGTTTTTCAAATTCTCAATAACACAACCTTTCTTATTGATTGGTTTGATTTGCTTAGGCTATGGTTTGGGAAGTGTTGGTTTCCATTATTTTTCTCGTCCAAACATATTTGAACTAATAGAACTTGATAGAAAGATCACCAAACAACACAAACACAAGCATACGAATCATGTGATTCCTATGTTTCTCAAATTCTCAATAATACAACCTTTCTTATTGATTGGTTTGATTTGCCTAGGCTACCATTTGGAAAGTGTTGGTTTCCATTCTTTCTCTCATCCAAAAATCTTTGAACTAAGCGAACTTGATAGAAAGATCACCAAACAACACAAACACAAGCATACAAATCATGTGATTCCTAATGTTTCTCAAATTCTCAATAACACAACCTTTCTTATTGATTGGTTTGATTTGCCAAGGCTATAGTTTGGGAAGTGGTTGTTTCCATTATTTTTCTCGTCCAAACATCTTTGAACTAATAGAACTTGATAGAAAGATCACCAAACAACACAAACACAAGCATACGAATCATGTGATTCCTAATGTTTTTCAAAGTCTAAATAACACAACCTTTCGTATTGATTGGTTTGATTTGCCTAGGCCATGTTTTGGGAAGAGTTGGTTTCCATTATTTTTCTCATCCAAACATCTTTGAACTATTAGAACTTGATAGAAATATCACTAAACAACACAAACACAAGTATACGAATTATGCGATTCCTAATGTTTCCCAAATTCTCAATAACACAACCTTTCTTATTGATTTGTTTGATTTGCCTAGGCTATGGTTTGGGAAGTGTTTGTTTACATTCTTTCTCTCATCCAAAAATCTTTGAACTAAGCGAACTTGATAGAAAGATTACCAAACAAAACAAACACAAGCATACGAATCATGCGATTCCTAATGTTTCTCAAATTCTCAATAACACAGCCTTTCTTATTGATTGGTTTGAGTTGCCTAGGCTATGGTTTGGGAAGTGTTTATTTCCATTATTTTTCTCGTCCAAACATCTTTGAACTAATAGAACTTGATAGAAAAATCACCAAACAACACAAACACAAGCATACGAATCATGTGATTCCTAATTTTTTCAAATACTCAATAACACAACCTTTCTAATAGATTTGTTTGATTTGCCTAGGCTATGGTTTGGGAAGTGTTGGTTTCCATTATTTTTCTCGTCCAAACATCTTTGAACTAATAGAACTTGATAGAAAGATCACCAAACAACACAAACACAAGCATACGAATCATGTGATTTCTAATGTTTCTCAAATTCTCAATAACACAACCTTTCTTATTGATTGGTTTGATTTGCCTAGGCTACCGTTTGGGAAGTGTTGGTTTCCATTCTTTCTCTCGTCCAAAAATCTTTGTACTAAGCGAACTTGATAGAAAGATCACCAAACAACACAAACACAAGCATAGGAATCATGTGATTCCTAATGTTTTTCAAATTCTCAATAACACAACCTTTCTTATTGATTGGTTTGATTTGCCTAGGCTACGGTTTGGGAAGTTTTGGTTTCCATTCTTTCTCTCGTCCAAAAATCTTTGAACTAATAGAACTTGATAGAAAGATCACCAAACAACACAAACACAAGCATACGAATCATGCGATTCCTAATGTTTCTCAAATTCTCAATAACACAACCATTCTTATTGATTGGTTTGATTTGCCTAGGCTACGGTTTGGGAAGTGTTTGTTTACATTCTTTCTCTCATCCAAAAATCTTTGAACTAAGCGAACTTGATAGAAATATTACCAAACAACACAAACACAAGCATACGAATCATGCGATTCCTAATGTTTCTCAAATTCTCAATAACACAGCCTTTCTTATTGATTGGTTTGAGTTGCCTAGGCTATGGTTTGGGAAGTGTTTATTTCCATTATTTTTCTCGTCCAAACATCTTTGAACTAATAGAACTTGATAGAAAAATCACCAAACAACACAAACACAAGCATACGAATCATGTGATTCCTAATTTTTTCAAATACTCAATAACACAACCTTTCTTATAGATTGGTTTGATTTGCCTAGGCTATGGTTTGGGAAGTGTTGGTTTCCATTATTTTTCTCGTCCAAACATCTTTGAACTAATAGAACTTGATAGAAAGATCACCAAACAACACAAACACAAGCATAGGAATCATGTGATTTCTAATGTTTCTCAAATTCTCAATAACACAACCTTTCTTATTGATTGGTTTGATTTGCCTAGGCTACCGTTTAGGAAGTGTTGGTTTCCATTCTTTCTCTCGTCCAAAAATCTTTGTACTAAGCGAACTTGATAGAAAGATCACCAAACAACACAAACACAAGCATACGAATCATGTGATTCCTAATGTTTTTCAAATTCTCAATAACACAACCTTTCTTATTGATTGGTTTGATTTGCCTAGGCTATGGTTTGGGAAGTTTTGGTTTCCATTCTTTCTCTCGTCCAAAAATCTTTGAACTAATAGAACTTGATAGAAAGATCACCAAACAACACAAACACAAGCATACGAATCATGCGATTCCAAATGTTTCTCAAATTCTCAATAACACGACAATTCTTATTGATTGGTTTGATTTGCCTAGGGTATGGTTTGGGAAGTGTTGGTTTCCCTTATTTTTCTCATCCAAACATCTTTGAACTATTAGAACTTCATAGAAAGATCACCAAACAACACAAACACAAGCATACATTCATGGGATTCCTAATGTTTTTCAAATTCTCAATAACACAACCTTTCTTATTGATTGGTTTGATTTGCCTAGGCTATGGTTTGGGAAGTGTTGGTTTCCATTATTTTTCTCGTCCAAACATATTTGAACTAATAGAACTTGATAGAAAGATCACCAAACAACACAAACACAAGCGTACGAATCATGTGATTCCTAATGTTTCTCAAATTCTCAATAACACAGCCTTTCTTATTGATTGGTTTGAGTTGCCTAGGCTATGGTTTGGGAAGTGTTGGTTTCCATTATTTTTCTCGTCCAAAAATCTTTGAACTAAGCGAACTTGATAGAAAGATCACCAAACAACACAAACACAAGCATACGAATCATGGGATTCCTAATGTTTTTCAAATTCTCAATAATACAACCTTTCTTATTGATTGGTTTGATTTGCTTAGGCTATGGTTTGGGAAGTGTTGGTTTCCATTATTTTTCTCGTCCAAACATATTTGAACTAATAGAACTTGATAGAAAGATCACCAAACAACACAAACACAAGCATACGAATCATGTGATTCCTAATGTTTCTCAAATTCTCAATAACACAACCTTTCTTATTGATTGGTTTGATTTGCCTAGGCTACCATTTGGGAAGTGTTGGTTTCCATTCTTTCTCTCATCCAAAAATCTTTGAACTAAGCGAACTTGATAGAAAGATCACCAAACAACACAAACACAAGCATACGAATCATGTGATTCCTAATGTTTCTCAAATTCTCAATAACACAACCTTTCTTATTGATTGGTTTGATTTGCCAAGGCTATAGTTTGGGAAGTGGTTGTTTCCATTATTTTTCTCGTCCAAACATCTTTGAACTAATAGAACTTGATAGAAAGATCACCAAACAACACAAACACAAGCATACGAATCATGTGATTCCTAATGTTTTTCAAAGTCTAAATAACACAACCTTTCGTATTGATTGGTTTGATTTGCCTAGGCCATGGTTTGGGAAGAGTTGGTTTCCATTATTTTTCTCATCCAAACATCTTTGAACTATTAGAACTTGATAGAAATATCACTAAACAACACAAACACAAGTATACGAATTATACGATTCCTAATGTTTCCCAAATTCTCAATAACACAACCTTTCTTATTGATTTGTTTCATTTGCCTAGGCTATGGTTTGGGAAGTGTTTGTTTACATTCTTTCTCTCATCCAAAAATCTTTGAACTAAGCGAACTTGATAGAAAGATTACCAAACAAAACAAACACAAGCGTACGAATCATGCGATTCCTAATGTTTCTCAAATTCTCAATAACACAGCCTTTCTTATTGATTGGTTTGAGTTGCCTAGGCTATGGTTTGGGAAGTGTTTATTTCCATTATTTTTCTCGTCCAAACATCTTTGAACTAATAGAACTTGATAGAAAAATCACCAAACAACACAAACACAAGCATACGAATCATGTGATTTCTAATGTTTCTCAAATTCTCAATAACACAACCTTTCTTATTGATTGGTTTGATTTGCCTAGGCTACCGTTTGGGAAGTGTTGGTTTCCATTCTTTCTCTCGTCCAAAAATCTTTGTACTAAGCGAACTTGATAGAAAGATCACCAAACAACACAAACACAAGCATAGGAATCATGTGATTCCTAATGTTTTTCAAATTCTCAATAACACAACCTTTCTTATTGATTGGTTTGATTTGCCTAGGCTACGGTTTGGGAAGTTTTGGTTTCCATTCTTTCTCTCGTCCAAAAATCTTTGAACTAATAGAACTTGATAGAAAGATCACCAAACAACACAAACACAAGCATACGAATCATGCGATTCCTAATGTTTCTCAAATTCTCAATAACACAACCATTCTTATTGATTGGTTTGATTTGCCTAGGCTACGGTTTGGGAAGTGTTTGTTTACATTCTTTCTCTCATCCAAAAATCTTTGAACTAAGCGAACTTGATAGAAATATTACCAAACAACACAAACACAAGCATACGAATCATGCGATTCCTAATGTTTCTCAAATTCTCAATAACACAGCCTTTCTTATTGATTGGTTTGAGTTGCCTAGGCTATGGTTTGGGAAGTGTTTATTTCCATTATTTTTCTCGTCCAAACATCTTTGAACTAATAGAACTTGATAGAAAAATCACCAAACAACACAAACACAAGCATACGAATCATGTGATTCCTAATTTTTTCAAATACTCAATAACACAACCTTTCTTATAGATTGGTTTGATTTGCCTAGGCTATGGTTTGGGAAGTGTTGGTTTCCATTATTTTTCTCGTCCAAACATCTTTGAACTAATAGAACTTGATAGAAAGATCACCAAACAACACAAACACAAGCATACGAATCATGTGATTTCTAATGTTTCTCAAATTCTCAATAACACAACCTTTCTTATTGATTGGTTTGATTTGCCTAGGCTACCGTTTAGGAAGTGTTGGTTTCCATTCTTTCTCTCGTCCAAAAATCTTTGTACTAAGCGAACTTGATAGAAAGATCACCAAACAACACAAACACAAGCATACGAATCATGTGATTCCTAATGTTTTTCAATTTCTCAATAACACAACCTTTCTTATTGATTGGTTTGATTTGCCTAGGCTATGGTTTGGGAAGTTTTGGTTTCCATTCTTTCTCTCGTCCAAAAATCTTTGAACTAATAGAACTTGATAGAAAGATCACCAAACAACACAAACACAAGCATACGAATCATGCGATTCCAAATGTTTCTCAAATTCTCAATAACACGACAATTCTTATTGATTGGTTTGATTTGCCTAGGGTATGGTTTGGGAAGTGTTGGTTTCCCTTATTTTTCTCATCCAAACATCTTTGAACTATTAGAACTTCATAGAAAGATCACCAAACAACACAAACACAAGCATACATTCATGGGATTCCTAATGTTTTTCAAATTGTCAATAACACAACCTTTCTTATTGATTGGTTTTATTTGCCTAGGCTATGGTTTGGGAAGTGTTGGTTTCCATTATTTTTCTCGTCCAAACATATTTGAACTAATAGAACTTGATAGAAAGATCACCAAACAACACAAACACAAGCGTACGAATCATGTGATTCCTAATGTTTCTCAAATTCTCAATAACACAGCCTTTCTTATTGATTGGTTTGAGTTGCCTAGGCTATGGTTTGGGAAGTGTTGGTTTCCATTATTTTTCTCGTCCAAAAATCTTTGAACTAAGCGAACTTGATAGAAAGATCACCAAACAACACAAACACAAGCATACGAATCATGGGATTCCTAATGTTTTTCAAATTCTCAATAATACAACCTTTCTTATTGATTGGTTTGAGTTGCCTAGGCTATGGTTTGGGAAGTGTTGGTTTCCATTATTTTTCTCGTCCAAACATATTTGAACTAATAGAACTTGATAGAAAGATCACCAAACAACACAAACACAAGCGTACGAATCATGTGATTCCTAATGTTTCTCAAATTCTCAATAACACAGCCTTTCTTATTGATTGGTTTGAGTTGCCTAGGCTATGGTTTGGGAAGTGTTGGTTTCCATTATTTTTCTCGTCCAAAAATCTTTGAACTAAGCGAACTTGATAGAAAGATCACCAAACAACACAAACACAAGCATACGAATCATGTGATTCCTAATGTTTCTCAAATTCTCAATAACACAACCTTTCTTATTGATTGGTTTGATTTGCCTAGGCTACCGTTTGGGAAGTGTTGGTTTCCATTCTTTCTCTCGTCCAAAAATCTTTGTACTAAGCGAACTTGATAGAAAGATCACCAAACAACACAAACACAAGCATACGAATCATGTGATTCCTAATGTTTTTCAAATTCTCAATAACACAACCTTTCTTATTGATTGGTTTGATGTTGGATCGTTAGTCAGAAATACAAGGGCGTCCTTAACAGAGTTAAGGTCGTCCTTCACCAGGATGTCCTTAATAAAGATCAAGGACTTCCTTGGTTCGCAGCGGAAATCAAAAGACTAAACAGGTTAAGACAATAAGTAGGGAACGCTTTTGATTTATAGAGGAACCACTCAAGTACCAACTAGTCCTTGAGTGTAAACCTCTACCTCCTTGGAGGATTTTGTAATAGCTTTTTCCTTTCTTATTAAGTTTCCTTACAATACACTGGCGAGCGGTTACACTTCTCTGGCACTTAGACTAGCGTCCCTAAGTCCACTAGTAACAACCCCTTTAAGCCTGTAGAGTAACCTAACTTAATTTCTCTAAAGGAAACTATCACCTCGTCCTTGCAGTTCGTCGTAAGGACTCTCTCACTCTTTTTGTTCTTTTCTATTACAAACAGTTTGTGATTTTGTTGAACGCTTCTCGCTCGATCTAACACCTAAGTCTCACTTGTTCTTGAGCTTGTTCTTGGTGTTCTTGGTGTTCTTGAGCGACTGACAAATTCTCTGAATATTCTCTGAAGCGTCACTTCATAATAAATACTCTGGGGAGTATTTATAGTGACATTGGGAAAGGGCAACTTTATCTCTGACAATCATGCCCTTGGGAACGTTGCAACAGTAATCGGCTTCCACGTGTTGCTCTGAAGATCAAAGAAGCTTACTGGCAATTCCGTTAGGCTTGGATGCTGGATCTTCTTCCACGTGGAGATCATGATCAAAGCTTGTCTGGTGATGTCACTTTGTCGGCCAGCTTTGAAGGAGTCCAGTGTAATGATCAAGGACGGTGTCCTTGTTTGTATTTTACCAAGCCGTTCACTGAAGGATGTAGCGTCCTTACTTCCTAAGGACGGCTACCTAATCCTCAACTTGTTGTCCTTTTCAACATGCGTTCCTGAAACACTTGGACAACTTTATTAGATCAAGGCGAGTTTGTCATATCAAAACTGAGGGACGCTAGGCACAATGTTAATTACTGAAGACGTCCTTAACATTGTCCCAACAGTTTCCCCCTTTTTGATGATGACAAACTCTGGGCAATAAACATTTTGCACTTAAGCTCTAGCATGCTTTGAAAGCTCAAAGAACGTCCTTTCAACATTTGGGAATAATCTATAGGCACAAGTATATAGGCACAAGTATGAAGGGACGGCTTTCTATTTCTTTCTTAATTAGCGTCCCTCTTAAACTTAGTTCCTTTCACTGAAATTCCTTCTTAACACTTGCTTATTCTAGATAACTATTAAAAGCGCATCTCTGCAAAACTACACTTCCCCCTTTTGGCATCATCGAAAAGGATAACAAGTTAGCTTAAGGACGATAGCACAAAATCACAATTAGAGGCAAGAGAACGCTTAAACACACATATGCACACAAACATAAGATTTGCCATTGAAAGGGAATGAAGTCATTACAGACAAGCAGACAAGTGTTTGAAAAACAAAAGAAGCACAGGCAAAAATAACGAGGGAATAAAGGGTTAGGTGGGAGGTGATCCAGCAGGACGGCTTTGATCATTGACATTGGCGTCCGTCGCAGCAGGTTCCTCTTCCTCTTGGGTGTCTCCCTCTGTACTATCCCTGTGAATTGACTGGACTAGCAGCTTAATCAAGTCATTCTGAGTCTTAACGGCCTGAAAATAGTGGTAGTTTTGTTGCATGGCAGCGTTGTTCTGTTGAATGATGGCGTTCCCTTGTTGCGCAAGAACATTTTGATTGTTAAGGATGAGGGCGTACAGCTGCTTCTCAGAGTATGCTTCTGTGTTGGACGGAGCAGGAGAGCACTGAAAGTAGGACGGCTGTTGAAGAGGAGGAAGATGAGAAGGCGAGAAGTTGAAGTCCATCTGATCGGCATTAAAGAAGGACGACAACTGATCAACTTCAGCATAGCGAGCAGCACGGTCTTCCTCAGTATCAACTATCAAGGGAGGCTCAGGAGCAACAGTCTTCCCTTTCTTTGCAGCTTCTTGTCGAGCACGCTCGTCCTCAGCAGCTTTCTTAGCAGCTTCCTGCCTTAGTCGTTTCTCTTCAGCTCTCTTGGCGGCCTCTTCTTCCTTCTTTTTCCTCTCAGCTTCTTTTCGTTCCTTCTCTAGTTGTTTTCTGATGGAAGGAAGTTCCTTGTCATGCTTGATTTCAACAATGCCGTACTTTTGATCCCATGGCAAGCCCAAAGAGATTTCCTCGCCAGGTGTGTAAGCATCATTTTCAATCAGCAGAGCTTTCACCAAACCTGGATAAGGAAGGGCATGGTTCTTCTTTGTACACTTGGCCATGTGCTCAATCATGATTCTGGCTAAGTTGATTTTGCGTCCTTGAAGGAAAGCGTCCAGCAACAAGCAGTCTATAGTCTGGACGATGGATTTCTTCTCTTGTCGAGGCACAACTGTCCCACAAATGATATAGTGAGCTTGAGCACCGGTACGAGAAAGGACGGAAGCCACTCTATCCTGGGAATCCGGAGTCTTCCCATTAAAAATTCTTTTGAACAGGGCTTCGAGGTCCTCTCCTTCGATGCCAAAGCCGCTTGCTGGAACTCTGTGCAAGGCCTCAGGTCCAGGACGCTGTTTATCAAGCCCCATCAGTTGACGGACTGTCTTTTCAGAAAAGGTAGCAGATTCGCCATTGGCCAAGAGCGTCCCTGTACCATTCTCTATGTTGACGTTGAGAGAATCGTAGAAGTCTTGCACCAGCTTAGGATCCACTGTCACATTCTCCTCTGATAACTTGAGCCATCCTTGAACCTTTAGGAGCTCAACGAGATCTTTGGCCTCAGAAAACTGGCTAAGGAATACTTCATTATAGACAAGAGGAGAAAGAATATGCTCAGACTTCTTGTTTTTCTTTTTGGGAGGACCAGAAGTGCCGTCCTCATTCTCTTCTTCCTCATCCTCATCGTCATCTTCATTATTATCTCCTTCCTGGAGATTTTCATCAGCCTGTCCCTCAGATGGACCAGCTGCGTCCTTGGACGCCTTTGTTTTCCGTGGACGCTTTCCACCTTTGCCTTTGGGAGCAGACTTGTCTCCCGCGTCCATTGGGACGGCTTCCCATGGGGGAGTCTCAAGAGCATCAGCAGAAAGTTGCTCATCGAGAGAGAGAGCGTCCTCTTGTACAACGTTGCCGCGTTGATTTGCAATTTGGCGACAAAGCTCTTCATCCTCAGCAATCTGCTGTCTTGTTAGTTCGTCAAGGACGATTGTTGTAGAGATCTCCTCAGAGTTAGCAGAGCCAAACTCCGCTTCTATGGAGTCGTCCCTCTCAGCTGAGTGGCCCCTTGATTTGGGAGTGGGAGGGGCGGAGGGGAAAGGGGAATTTTGAGGAGATGGGGATGGGGAGATGTCCACATCAGGGAAGGCCTGCTTTAATTGGAGAAGGGTAGGGTCAGGCATGGATGGGTCGATGATGTCGATTGGTGAAGGTGTGGTTGAAGGGGTGTCAAGGGGAATGGGATTGGGCTTGGCCTTGGCGAGCTTTCGCCTTTTGAGGGGTTTGGGGTGAGGACGGTCATGCTTGAATTTGGTTCGCTCCTCCACATTAGTTGGAAATCTGTCAAAGATTTTTGTGGGTTGGGAGGAGGAAGCCTTTTGTGGGAGAGAGGAGCGGATAAGACGAGATGGAGGGGGAGTAGGTTTGGTGGTAATAGCTCGGGGAGGGGATGAAGGAGAAAAGGGATTGGAGATTGGTTTCACTAACCTTTTCTTTGATGCTGTGGAGGGAAGATCCACAAATCGGGCATTGGAAAGGTCTGGGATGGATTCAATCAAGGGGATCCTCCAGTCTTGACCTTGGAACGCCTCTAAGAAAATGTTGGTGCCTCCACAGAAAGGAGCGTCCATTCCCCCTGTCTTCCTCAATACGGGCACCACAAATCGATCCAAGAACGTCCTCAGATTGCGAAGACGGACTTGATCCTTGCAGTCCTTCATGTAGTTCACCACAGCAACATAGAGAGTGCGTGGCTTTGTGTCGATGAAGTCCTTCAAGATCTCGTCAATCTGAATTTCTGGAGGACCTTCGACGTAAAAGTTCCTCTTAGCAAGACGCTTGCGCTTCCCACTCAAAGACGAACCAGAAGTGTTCATGACCCTTGACATTCTGAGCTGATCGGAGAGAGGTCGTCGGAGACTGATCGGAAAGCTAGAGAGATGTTGCCGGAAATCTAGAGAGAAGTCAGAGCAAAACGGAGCTTTGAGATTTTAGCGTGCGAAAGTTCTGACAGCCGTTTCAATCAATGTATATATAGGAGGTTGGTGAGGGGCACACTGGTAACTTCCTCATTTCAAAATTCAAACGGCAACTGTTCAACTTCCAAAAAGGGCGCGTTCCGAATGAACCTGTACTGTACTGGCGTCCTCAACTCAGATTATAGCTTTCGTTCACAGAATTTACACATCCTTCCTGGGATCACCTTAGGAACCAATTTGAAAACTATGCAAGTACGTCCCGTAAAAGAAAAGTGAAGATCATAGGACGCTTTTGCAAAGTTTTCGGCTAGGGAAAGCTTAGAGTTCCCATCATTTCGGCTTATAATGAGGGTTGGGTGATCAGGGAAACTCTTTTTCAAGACAAATAGAGAAATTCAAAGGCGTTCTCATGATATGCACACAGCAGTTTTAGACTAGCGTTCTTGCAAAAGTGAAATTAGTGCATAAAGTACTTAGCAATTATGTAATCAACTAAACATAGCCAAGCATTGAGGGAATAGCAGAACGGGACTTGCTACTTAAAGGTTATCATCCCTAAGAGCAGCCTGAGATGCTCAAAGGGACGTCTATCAAGTGCTTTGGTAAAAATATCAGCTATTTGGTCCTCAGTCCTTACATGTCCCATACTAATAATTCCTAGTTCCACATTATCACGCAAGAAATGATGTCTTATATGAATGTGCTTTGTGCGAGAATGAAAAACAGGATTCTTAGCAATTTCTATGGCACTGGTATTATCACACAAAATAGGAATAGTTTCAAGAGATATACCATAGTCCTCAAGTTGATATTTGATCCAGATAACTTGTGAACAGCACGAGGCAGCAGCAACGTACTCAGCTTCCGCAGTTGAAAGCGCCACAGAGTTCTGTTTCTTAGATCCCCATGAGACTAGGCATGAACCAAGAAACTGTGCCATTCCTGAAGTACTTTTTCTATCAATGACATGTCCAGCATAGTCAGCGTCAGAGTAGCCAACTAGTTTGAAGGACGTCTTCCTGGGATACCAAAGGCAAAGATCGTCCCGTCCTTTGAGGTAACGAAAGATCCTCTTGACTTCTTGCATGTGGGACTCCTTTGGATTTGCCTGGAAGCGTGCACACAAGCAGACTGCAAACATGATGTCTGGACGGCTTGCGGTCAGATAGAGCAAAGAGCCAATCATTCCTCTATATAGCTTTTGATCAACGTCCTTCCCTTGTTCATCTGCATAAAGACGTGAATTTGGGGAACAAGGTGTTGCCATTGGCTTGGACGTATTCATCCCAAATTTCTCCAGCATTTCACGGACATACTTTTGTTGATGAATGCGCGTCCCATCTTTGAGTTGGTTGATTTGAAGTCCCAGGAAGAAGGTGAGTTCTCCAATGAGAGACATTTCAAATTCACTACTCATTAAGGACTTGAACTCATCTACAAGTTTCATGTTAGTACTACCAAAGACTATATCATCAACATAGACTTGGGCAATTAAAATGTCCTTGTGAACTTTCTTAATGAACAAAGTTTTATCAATTGAACCTCTTGTGTAGCCATTAGACAGAAGAAAGGACGCAAACCTGTCGTACCATGCACGAGGAGCTTGCTTAAGTCCATAGAGAGCTTTGTCTAAGTAGTACACATTATCTGGATGAGAGGCGTCCTCGAAACCAGGCGGTTGAGCAACATACACCTCTTCCTTGAGTTTTCCATTTAGAAAGGCAGTCTTGACGTCCATCTGAAATAGCTTGAATCCTTTGTGTGCGGCAAAGGCAATGAGAAGACGAACGGCCTCAATTCTAGCAACGGGAGCAAAGGTTTCATCATAGTCAATGCCTTCCTCTTGCTTGAATCCTTGAGCCACCAGTCTTGCCTTGTTCCTTGACACACGACCACTTTCATCGAGCTTATTTCGGAACACCCAGCGCGTCCCTATGATATTTTTCCCTTTGGGACGAGGGACGAGAGTCCAAACTTTGTTCCTTTCAAACTGGTTAAGTTCTTCTTGCATTGCTTGGATCCAATCAGCGTCCTGAAGTGCTTCTTTGATATTCTTTGGTTCCACCATAGATACAAAGGCGTTGAACGCACAGAAGGCTAAATTTGCACTTTGGGACTTGCTTGCAGCTGATCTGGTTTGAACTCCTTGAGCTGGATCGGAGACAATCTGAGAAGTTGGATGATCTCTTGAGAAACGGGACTCTCTTTGAAATAGTTGAGCAAACCTAGGATCAATTTCATCATCTGAAGAGGCGTCCTCGGTGTGTTCCCCCTCAGAGAGAGCGTCCACACCTTGACCTTGCAGACTTGATTCAGCCACATCTTGTTGAACTGGAGATTCACTTCGAGAGGGAACTCCTTCAACAATACTAGGAACATCCACTGAGACTTCTTCAGGATTTGGAGTGGCGTCCTTAGGAACATAATATTTTCCAGAGGACCCAAAATCAGCTTCGTCTTCAGAATCGTCCTGCTGTTGTGAGGAAGAGCGTTCTTTCTTACTTGGTTTTTCTTTATGAGAAACGCTCTCCTTGAACACAACATGAATGCTCTCCTCAAGCTTTAGAGTCCTTTTGTTGAAAACTCTATATGCTTTGCTGGTTAGAGAGTATCCAAGAAATATAGCTTCATCACTCCTTGCATCAAACTTTCCAAGTCGTTCTTTGTCATTGTTGTGAACAAAGCACTTGCATCCGAACACTCTGAGATAATCAATGCGAGGCTTCCTTCCATTCAACAATTCATAGGACGTCTTTTTGAGCAGCGGACGGATCATGGCACGATTGATGATATAACAAGCTGTAGTAATAGCTTCCGCCCAGAAGTACATAGGAACGCTATTGGCTAAAAGCATAGTCCTTGCCATATCCTCCAGCGTCCTATTCTTTCTTTCCACAACACCATTTTGTTGAGGAGTCCTTGGAGCTGAAAAATTGTGCGAGACACCATGTTGATCACAGAAGACCAGGAACTCTGAATTCTGAAACTCCGTTCCATGGTCTGATCTTATGGCTTTAAGAGGCGTCTCCAGGGTAACTTCCACTTGTTTGATGAAGACTTTGAACGCATTAAAGCAATCTGTTTTGGAAGCCAAGAAAAGAACCCAAGTGAAACGAGAAAAATCATCTACAAGAACGTAAATGTACCTCTTTCCACCATGGCTCAACGTCTTCATTGGTCCACAAAGATCCATATGAAGGAGTTCCAAAGGCTTCTTTGTGCTGACTTCGTTCTTAGATTTGAAGGACGTTCTTGTTTGCTTCCCTTTAATACATGCTTCACATTGTTCAATCTTCTCAGGATCAATTTGAGGAAGTCCTTTCACAAGATTTCTTTGATGTAGTTTGAGGATTGTGCTTAGTCCAGCATGTCCAAGACGACGATGCCAGAGGTCAGCGTCCTCCTTTGAAACAGATAGGCACAACTCAGATTTTGGCTTGAACTCTTGATTGAAGATGTAGACATTATTCTGGCGAACTCCTTTGAGAACAACTTTGTTGGACTTCTTGTTGATCACGAGACACTCCTTTGAGTCAAATGTGACTAAATTTTCACCTTGGTCACACATTTGGGAAACACTCAGGAGATTGAAACCAAGTCCTTCAACAAGACTGACATTTGTTGCTTTGATGGACGGATTGAGAATAGCAGTTCCCGTCCCTTTGATCTTTCCCTTGCCCTTATTGCCAAACGAGACCGTTCCTCCCGTGGCACTACTCTGGATAGAAGTGAGATGGATCTGGCTTCCTGTCATATGATTTGAGGCGCCACTATCAATGATCCATGGGCGTCCCCTCACTTCCACCTACCAAAACAAAGTTAGTTTTTGGCGACCCAGGCAAGGTGTTCCTTACCTGGTTCGTTACAGAAATAGAACTCTGGTTCTGGCATGTAGTCATTAATGTTCACATCATTTGAAGTAGCATATCTGCGGAAAGAACTCCTAGAACGTCTAGAACGCCTAGACTTAGTCTTAGGGACGGACTCTTCATTTTCAATGTTAGTCCTAGCAGCTTTTCCCTTTTCAAAGTCTTCCTTTAGTTTCAAACACTCATACTTGTAGTGATCTCCTTGACCACAATACCAACACGTCCTGTAGTAAGTACCGAGGTAGTACTTCTTATTGGGACGTTGGATCCTGTTTTGTTTCATCTTTTGAGGGTTGCAAACTTTAGAACCTTCCCTTTTAGCAATTTTCTTGTAAATCCTATGACCAGTGGAGTTAGTATAGTAGTCCTCTTCACCTTTCTCTCCACTCTCTAGGACTCTAATTCTATCAAGAAGATTCCTGGTTTTCTCCCTCTCTTGTTCAAGTTCTGTGGATTTACTAGCCTCAAAGTCACTTGGGAGAGAGTTCTTAGAATCAGACTCATATCCTAGTCCCCTTTTGGCTGGGACAAACATCATAGGTCTAACTTCTTCAACTACAGGACTCTTTCCTAGCACTTTGACTTCATCCCTAAGGTTAGCGTTCTCTAGCTTGAGACACATTAATTCAGTTTTCAGGGATTTAACTTCTTCACATGAGGACTCTAGTTGAATAGACATAGTACTGCAATTTTCACATTCAACAACAATGTTTTCATTTTCAATTTCCAGTTCATCCATTCTCTTTTGCATAATCACACTTTCTTCCATGATTTTTCCAATGAGTTTTATGAGTTTAGTTTTAGAACAACTTTCTAAGGATTTCATCATAGACTCACGGGTTACCTCATTTTCAGATTTAGGAGCGTCCTCCTCATCAACTGTGGCGTCCTCCATAGCCATGAAAGCCACTTGATCATTATCGAAGGCGTCCTCAAGAGCAATGTAGGCCTCTTCTTCATCGGGTTCTTCATCATCAGAACTCATGTTATCCCATGCAGAAGCAAACGCTCCAATGAGAGCCTTTGTCTTCATATCCTTTGAAGACATTCCTGTTGTACACTTTTTAGCAAAATGTCCTTTCTTGTTACATTTAAAACAAGTAAGTTCCTTCATCTCTGCCTCTGTGTACTTAGGAACTTCCTTCTTGGGCATTTTGTGCTTGTTGAAATGTTTGCTTCTTTTTCCAAAAGAACGCAGAACTTTGTTAAAAAGAACAAGTCCTTCCTCTTCTTCAAGCTGTTCCTTAGACTTGCTTTCTCTTTCTTTCACAGCTTGAACTCGCATCTTTTCACGGTTCTCATTCTTATTGGCTTCCACCATCATAGCAAGTTCTTGTTGACGACGAAGATACTCAGCGTACTCTGGTGTTGAGGTCATCAATGCAATATCTGTTTGAGGATTTCTTGCCAATTCAGCCAAATCGGCTTCCCTTCTTGCTTCATAACCCCTAAGCTTCCCATAGATCTCTTCCATATCCAGGGTCTTGTTAGCGGTGTTTTCCTTGAACGTGGTTCTATCAAAGTTCCACTTTCCTGTGAGTCCATCAATGACTATTCCAACTCTGTTCCTCATTGAGACTTCAGCTTCTGGGATACCCAAGTTTCGCATTTTGGTCACAAGGGCTTCAAAGCGACTTGAGTAGTCCTTTACAGATTCATTAGGCAGCATTCTGAAGGCATAGAACTCCTTTTTAATTTCAAGCTTGACATCTTCCTTCATCTCAGCTGTTCCTATGTGGTACTTTTCGAGAGCTTCCCACTGTTCTTTTGCCGTAGTCAAGTTGCTGACTCTGATGGCGTCCCTCTCACAGAGAGATGCTTGAAGGAAGCATATAGCCTTAGCGTTCGTTTCCATAAGCTTGAATTCATCAGGACCCCATTCATCCTCTTTGTCTTTCTTGTCTTCAGGGACTTTGAGATCACCCTTCATGATTACCTTCCAGCATTGATAATTTGTGCTTCTGCAGAAATTCTCAAATCTAGTTTTCCAGCGGTTGAAGTTGCCGTCCGTCAGGCGCGGAGGCTTCACGAACGAGATTCCAATGGGTTCCATGTCCATCTTAACCTGCAACTCAGTAAGAATCTAGAGCGCCTGCTCTGATACCAATTGTTGGATCGTTAGTCAGAAATACAAGGGCGTCCTTAACAGAGTTAAGGTCGTCCTTCACCAGGATGTCCTTAATAAAGATCAAGGACTTCCTTGGTTCGCAGCGGAAATCAAAAGACTAAACAGGTTAAGACAATAAGTAAGGAACGCTTTTGATTTATAGAGGAACCACTCAAGTACCAACTAGTCCTTGAGTGTAAACCTCTACCTCCTTGGAGGATTTTGTAATAGCTTTTTCCTTTCTTATTAAGTTTCCTTACAATACACTAGCGAGCGGTTACACTTCTCTGGCACTTAGACTGGCGTCCCTAAGTCCACTAGTAACAACCCCTTTAAGCCTGTAGAGTAACCTAACTTAATTTCTCTAAAGGAAACTATCACCTCGTCCTTGCAGTTCGTCGTAAGGACTCTCTCACTCTTTTTGTTCTTTTCTATTACAAACAGTTTGTGATTTTGTTGAACGCTTCTCGCTCGATCTAACACCTAAGTCTCACTTGTTCTTGAGCTTGTTCTTGGTGTTCTTGGTGTTCTTGAGCGACTGACAAATTCTCTGAATATTCTCTGAAGCGTCACTTCACAATAAATACTCTGGGGAGTATTTATAGTGACATTGGGAAAGGGCAACTTTATCTCTGACAATCATGCCCTTGGGAACGTTGCAACAGTAATCGGCTTCCACGTGTTGCTCTGAAGATCAAAGAAGCTTACTGGCAATTCCGTTAGGCTTGGATGCTGGATCTTCTTCCACGTGGAGATCATGATCAAAGCTTGTCTGGTGATGTCACTTTGTCGGCCAGCTTTGAACGACTCCAGTGTAATGATCAAGGACGGTGTCCTTGTTTGTATTTTACCAAGCCGTTCACTGAAGGATGTAGCGTCCTTACTTCCTAAGGACGGCTACCTAATCCTCAACTTGTTGTCCTTTTCAACATGCGTTCTTGAAACACTTGGACAACTTTATTAGATCAAGGCGAGTTTGTCATATCAAAATTGAGGGACGCTAGGCACAATGTTAATTACTGAAGACGTCCTAAACATTGTCCCAACATTTGATTTGCCTAGGCTATGGTTTGGGAAGTTTTGGTTTCCATTCTTTCTCTCGTCCAAAAATCTTTGAACTAATAGAACTTGATAGAAAGATCACCAAACAACACAAACACAAGCATACGAATCATGCGATTCCAAATGTTTCTCAAATTCTCAATAACACGACAATTCTTATTGATTGGTTTGATTTGCCTAGGGTATGGTTTGGGAAGTGTTGGTTTCCCTTATTTTTCTCATCCAAACATCTTTGAACTATTAGAACTTGATAGAAAGATCACCAAACAACACAAACACAAGCATACGAATCATGGGATTCCTAATGTTTTTCAAATTCTCAATAACACAACCTTTCTTATTGATTGGTTTGATTTGCCTAGGCTATGGTTTGGGAAGTGTTAGTTTCCATTATTTTTCTCGTCCAAACATATTTGAACTAATAGAACTTGATAGAAAGATCACCAAACAACACAAACACAAGCATACGAATCGTGTGATTCCTAATGTTTCTCAAATTCTCAATAACACAGCCTTTCTTATTGATTGGTTTGAGTTGCCTAGGCTATGGTTTGGGAAGTGTTGGTTTCCATTATTTTTCTCGTCCAAAAATCTTTGAACTAAGCGAACTTGATAGAAAGATCACCAAACAACACAAACACAAGCATACGAATCATGGGATTCCTAATGTTTTTCAAATTCTCAATAACACAACCTTTCTTATTGATTGGTTTGATTTGCTTAGGCTATGGTTTGGGAAGTGTTGGTTTCCATTATTTTTCTCGTCCAAACATATTTGAACTAATAGAACTTGATAGAAAGATCACCAAACAACACAAACACAAGCATACGAATCATGTGATTCCTAATGTTTCTCAAATTCTCAATAACACAACCTTTCTTATTGATTGGTTTGATTTGCCTAGGCTACCATTTGGGAAGTGTTGGTTTCCATTCTTTCTCTCATCCAAAAATCTTTGAACTAAGCGAACTTGATAGAAAGATCACCAAACAACACAAACACAAGCATATGAATCATGTGATTCCTAATGTTTCTCAAATTCTCAATAACACAACCTTTCTTATTGATTGGTTTGATTTACCAAGGCTATAGTTTGGGAAGTGGTTGTTTCCATTATTTTTCTCGTCCAAACATCTTTGAACTAATAGAACTTGATAGAAAGATCACCAAACAACACAAACACAAGCATACGAATCATGTGATTCCTAATGTTTTTCAAAGTCTAAATAACACAACCTTTCGTATTGATTGGTTTGATTTGCCTAGGCCATGGTTTGGGAAGAGTTGGTTTCCATTATTTTTCTCGTCCAAACATCGCTGAACTAATAGAACTTGATAGAAAGATCACCAAACAACACAAACACAAGCATACGAATTATGTAATTCCTAATGTTTCTCAAATTCTCAATAACACAACCTTTCTTATTGATTGGTTTGATTTGCCTAGGCTACCGTTTGGGAAGTGTTTGTTTCCATTCTTTCTCTCGTCCAAACATCTTTGAACTAATAGAACTTGATAGAAAGATCACCAAACAAATCAAACAGAAGCATACGAATCATGTGATTCCTAATGTTTTTTCAAATTCTCAATAACACAACCTTTCTTATTGATTGGTTTGATTTGCCTAGGCTATGGTTTGGGAAGTGTTGGTTTCCATTCTTTCTCTCATCCAAAAATCTTTGAACTAATAGAACTTGATAGAAAGATCACCAAACAACACAAACACAAGCATACGAATCATGCGATTCCTAATGTTTCTCAAATTCTCAATAACACAACCATTCTTATTGATTAGTTTGATTTGCCTAGGCTGTGGTTTGGGAAGTGTTGGTTTCCATTATTTTTCTCATCCAAACATCTTTGAACTATTAGAACTTGATAGAAATATCACTAAACAACACAAAAACAAGTATACGAATTATACGATTCCTAAGATCACTAACCCGACGTAGCACCTATGTCGATCCAACATCTTTGAACTGTTGGATCGTTAGTACTGAGGGACTGCCTTTACTATAGTGAATGGCCTCCAAGATCACTAACCCGACGTAGCACCTATGTCGGTCCAACCCGAGAATCAAGCCTCCAAGATCATGTGTGAGACTCGTTTGCCATATCTCCTTTGCTCTTTTGTGACGGTTTCTTGTGAGTCATATGGTGGAGATGAACCATACTCGGTGGATTTGATTTCCGATTGTTCTTGGTCTAAGTATGGGGTCCCCCGCCATTATGACGAGGCCGAGGCGCATGTTTGGTTGAACTATAGTGAATGGCCTCAATTCTTTGCTAGTGATGAGATGGTCCTTGGGGAATTCATGGACCCCGAGCCTTATTTTCCACCCTAACGGAGATTAGGTGGCACGTCAAGCTAATTGTTGGATCGTTAGTACTGAGGGACTGCCTTTACTTTGGTAAAGGCGTCCTTAGGTTAGGCGTCCCTACGAGGAGTAGGGGCGTCCTTGAGTAATGCAGCGGAAATTAAGTACTAAACAGGTAAGTAATGAACGCAAATGAGTTATAGAGGAACCACTCAAGACCAAGTAGTCCTTGAGTGTAAACCTCTACCTCCTTGGAGGATTTTTGAATAGTTCTTCCTTTATATTGAACGTTCTTACAGATGTACTGGCGAGTCTTTACAGTTCTCTGACACTTAGCTTTTCCCTAAGTTCACTAGTAAAGGACTCCTCTAAGCCGACAACTTAAGCAAGTTCAATCTACTAAAGGACTCCTATCCCTGCGTTCTGCAGTACTTCGCAGAACTCTCTTTCTCTTTTGATTACAAACAGATTTGAGATTTGTTTACAAGTCTCACTCGATCTAACTCAGGTCTAAGCACTGTTCTTGAGTTCTTGAGTTAGTTCTTCGTGTTCTTGAGTGAGCCGCTTTCCTATGATTCTCTTTGAATATTCTTGAAAGCGTTGAAGTCACAATAAATGCCTTGGGGTATTTATAGGACTTGGGGAAGGGCGTCTTTCTCCTGGGACGATCATGCCCTTCGTGGACGTGGCTACAGGATCTTCCTCCACGTATGATGGCAGTGGTGAGGAAGCTTCCTGTATCCAGCTGTGTGTGATGGACTTCGCTACAGGATCGGTCTCCACGTGTCCTTGGATGATCAAATGTTGTCTGGTGATGTCATCCTGTCGGCTAGTGAGTAAGGACTCCTTTCTTGCGTTCCTACTTGCTTGGGACTACGTCCTTGCTCAAGTAGTCTCTGATCGGTCCTTACTTCCTGTTAGCTAGCGTCCCAAAGCCTATGGGACGCCTATACACACTTGTTGTCCTTTGTTAGATGGGCGTTCCTGAACACTTGGACAACTTTATTAGAATCATAGTGAGTTTGTCATATCAAAACTAAGGGACGGTTGTGGATACACTACCAAGGACGCAGGCGTTCTTGATAGCGTCCCAACAAACACAAACACAAGTATACGAATTATACGATTCCTAATGTTTCCTAAATTCTCAATAACACAACCTTTCTTATTGATTTGTTTGATTTGCCTAGGCTATGGTTTGGGAAGTGTTGGTTTCCATTCTTTCTCTCCTCCAAAAATCTTTGAACTAAGCGAACTTGATAGAAAGATTACCAAACAACACAAACACAAGCATACGAATCATGCGATTCCTAATGTTTCTCAAATTCTCAATAACACAGCCTTTCTTATTGATTGGTTTGAGTTGCCTAGGCTATGGTTTGGGAAGTGTTTATTTCCATTCTTTCTCTCGTCCAAAAATCTTTGTACTAAGCGAACTTGATAGAAAGATCACCAAACAACACAAACACAAGCATACGAATCATGTGATTCCTAATTTTTTCAAATTCTCAATAACACAACCTTTCTTATAGATTGGTTTGATTTGCCTAGGCTATGGTTTGGGAAGTGTTGGTTTCCATTATTTTTCTCGTCCAAACATCTTTGAACTAATAGAACTTGATAGAAAGATCACCAAACAATACAAACACAAGCATACGAATCATGTGATTTCTAATGTTTCTCAAATTCTCAATAACACAACCTTTCTTATTGATTGGTTTGATTTGCCTAGGCTACCGTTTGGGAAGTGTTGGTTTCCATTCTTTCTCTCGTCCAAAAATCTTTGAACTAAGCGAACTTGATAGAAAGATTACCAAACAACACAAACACAAGCATACGAATCATGTGATTCCTAATGTTTCTCAAATTCTCAATAACACAGCCTTTCTTATTGATTGGTTTGAGTTGCCTAGGCTATGGTTTGGGAAGTGTTTATTTCCATTATTTTTCACGTCCAAACATCTTTGAACTAATAGAACTTGATAAAAAGATCACCAAACAACACAAACACAAGCATACGAATCATGTTATTCCTAATTTTTTCAAATTCTCAATAACACAACCTTTCTTATAGATTGGTTTGATTTGCCTAGGCTATGGTTTGGGAAGTGTTGGTTTCCATTATTTTTCTCGTCCAAACATCTTTGAACTAATAGAACTTGATAGAAAGATGACCAAACAATACAAACACAAGCATACGAATCATGTGATTTCTAATGTTTCTCAAATTCTCAATAACACAACCTTTCTTATTGATTGGTTTGATTTGCCTAGGCTACCGTTTGGGAAGTGTTGGTTTCCATTCTTTCTCTCGTCCAAAAATCTTTGTACTAAGCGAACTTGATAGAAAGGTCACCAAACAACACAAACACAAGCATACGAATCATGTGATTCCTAATGTTTTTCAAATTCTCAATAACACGACCTTTCTTATTGATTGGTTTGATTTGCCTAGGCTATGGTTTGGGAAGTGTTGGTTTCCATTATTTTTCTCGTCCAAACATCTTTGAACTAATAGAACTTGATAGAAAGATCACCAAACAACACAAACACAAGCATACGAATCATGTGATTCCTAATGTTTCTCAAATTCACAATAACACAACCTTTCTTATTGATTGGTTTGATTTGCCTAGGCTACCGTTTGGGAAGTGTTGGTTTCCATTCTTTCTCTCGTCTAAAAATCTTTGAACTAATAGAACTTGATAGAAAGATCACCAAACAACACAAACACAAGCATACGAATCATGTGATTCCTAATGTTTTTCAAATTCTCAATAACACAACCTTTCTTATTGATTGGTTTGATTTGCCTAGGCTATGGTTTGGGAAGTGTTGGTTTCCATTATTTTTCTCGTCCAAACATCTTTGAACTAATAGAACTTGATAGAAAGATCACCAAACAACACAAACACAAGCATACGAATCATGCAATTCCTAATGTTTCTCAAATTCTCAATAACACAACCTTTCCTATTGATTGGTTTGATTTGACTAGGCTACCGTTTGGGAAGTGTTGGTTTCCATTCTTTCTCTCGTCTAAAAATCTTTGAACTAATAGAACTTCATAGAAAGATCACCAAAAAACACAAACACAAGCGTACGAATCATGGGATTCCTAATGTTTTTCAAATTCTCAATAACACAACCTTTCTTATTGATTGGTTTGATTTGCCTAGGCTATGGTTTGGGAAGTTTTGGTTTCCATTCTTTCTCTCGTCCAAAAATATTTGAACTAATAGAACTTGATAGAAAGATCACCAAACAACACAAACACAAGCATACGAATCATGGGATTCCTAATGTTTCTCAAATTCTCAATAACACAACCTTTCTTATTGATTGGTTTGATTTGCCTAGGCTACCGTTTGGGAAGTGTTGGTTTCCATTCTTTCTCTCGTCCAAAAATCTTTGAACTAATAGAACTTGATAGAAAGATCACCAAACAACACAAACACAATCATACGAATCATGTGATTCCTAATGTTTCTCAAATTCTCAATAACACAACCTTTCTTATTGATTGGTTTGATTTGCCTAGGCTATAGTTTGGGAAGTGTTGGTTTCCATTATTTTTCTCATCCAAACATCTTTGAACTATTAGAACTTGATAGAAATATCACTAAACAACACAAACACAAGTATACGAATTATACGATTCCTAATGTTTCCTAAATTCTCAATAACACAACCTTTCTTATTGATTTGTTTGATTTGCCTAGGCTATGGTTTGGGAAGTGTTGGTTTCCATTATTTTTCTCGTCCAAACATCTTTGAACTAATAGAACTTGATAGACAGATCACCAAACAATACAAACACAAGCATACGAATCATGTGATTTCTAATGATTCTCAAATTCTCAATAACACAACCTTTCTTATTGATTGGTTTGATTTGCCTAGGCTACCGTTTGGGAAGTGTTGGTTTCCATTCTTTCTCTCGTCCAAAAATCTTTGAACTAAGCGAACTTGATAGAAAGATTACCAAACAACACAAACACAAGCATACGAATCATGCGATTCCTAATGTTTCTCAAATTCTCAATAACACAGCCTTTCTTATTGATTGGTTTGAGTTGCCTAGGCTATGGTTTGGGAAGTGTTGGTTTCCATTATTTTTCTTGTCCAAACATCTTTGAACTAATAGAACTTGATAAAAAGATCACCAAACAACACAAACACAAGCATACGAATCATGTTATTCCTAATTTTTTCAAATTCTCAATAACACAACCTTTCTTATAGATTGGTTTGATTTGCCTAGGCTATGGTTTGGGAAGTGTTGGTTTCCATTATTTTTCTCGTCCAAACATCTTTGAACTAATAGAACTTGATAGAAAGATCACCAAACAACACAAACACAAGCATACGAATCATGTGATTCCTAATGTTTCTCAAATTCTCAATAACACAACCTTTCTTATTGATTGGTTTGATTTGCCTAGGCTATAGTTTGGGAAGTGTTGGTTTCCATTATTTTTCTCATCCAAACATCTTTGAACTATTAGAACTTGATAGAAATATCACTAAACAACACAAACACAAGTATACGAATTATACGATTCCTAATGTTTCCTAAATTCTCAATAACACAACCTTTCTTATTGATTTGTTTGATTTGCCTAGGCTATGGTATGGGAAGTGTTGGTTTCCATTATTTTTCTCGTCCAAACATCTTTGAACTAATAGAACTTGATAGAAAGATCACCAAACAATACAAACACAAGCATACGAATCATGTGATTTCTAATGTTTCTCAAATTCTCAATAACACAACCTTTCTTATTGATTGGTTTGATTTGCCTAGGCTACCGTTTGGGAAGTGTTGGTTTCCATTCTTTCTCTCGTCCAAAAATCTTTGAACTAAGCGAACTTGATAGAAAGATTACCAAACAACACAAACACAAGCATACGAATCATGCGATTCCTAATGTTTCTCAAATTCTCAATAACACAGCCTTTCTTATTGATTGGTTTGAGTTGCCTAGGCTATGGTTTGGGAAGTGTTGGTTTCCATTATTTTTCTTGTCCAAACATCTTTGAACTAATAGAACTTGATAAAAAGATCACCAAACAACACAAACACAAGCATACGAATCATGTTATTCCTAATTTTTTCAAATTCTCAATAACACAACCTTTCTTATAGATTGGTTTGATTTGCCTAGGCTATGGTTTGGGAAGTGTTGGTTTCCATTATTTTTCTCGTCCAAACATCTTTGAACTAATAGAACTTGATAGAAAGATCACCAAACAACACAAACACAAGCATACGAATCATGTGATTCCTAATGTTTCTCAAATTCTCAATAACACAACCTTTCTTATTGATTGGTTTGATTTGCCTAGGCTATAGTTTGGGAAGTGTTGGTTTCCATTATTTTTCTCATCCAAACATCTTTGAACTATTAGAACTTGATAGAAATATCACTAAACAACACAAACACAAGTATACGAATTATACGATTCCTAATGTTTCCTAAATTCTCAATAACACAACCTTTCTTATTGATTTGTTTGATTTGCCTAGGCTATGGTTTGGGAAGTGTTGGTTTCCATTATTTTTCTCGTCCAAACATCTTTGAACTAATAGAACTTGATAGAAAGATCACCAAACAATACAAACACAAGCATAGGAATCATGTGATTTCTAATGTTTCTCAAATTCTCAATAACACAACCTTTCTTATTGATTGGTTTGATTTGCCTAGGCTATAGTTTGGGAAGTGTTGGTTTCCATTATTTTTCTCATCCAAACATCTTTGAACTATTAGAACTTGATAGAAATATCACTAAACAACACAAACACAAGCATACGAATCATGCGATTCCTAATGTTTCTCAAATTCTCAATAACACAGCCTTTCTTATTGATTGGTTTGAGTTGCCTAGGCTATGGTTTGGGAAGTGTTGGTTTCCATTATTTTTCTCGTCCAAACATCTTTGAACTAATAGAACTTGATAAAAAGATCACCAAACAACACAAACACAAGCATACCAATCATGTTATTCCTAATTTTTTCAAATTCTCGATAACACAACCTTTCTTATAGATTGGTTTGATTTGCCTAGGCTATGGTTTGGGAAGTGTTGGTTTCCATTATTTTTCTCGTCCAAACATCTTTGATTTAATAGAACTTGATAGAAAGATCACCAAACAATACAAACACAAGCATACGAATCATGTGATTTCTAATGTTTCTCAAATTCTCAATAACACAACCTTTCTTATTCATTGGTTTGATTTGCCTAGGCTACCGTTTGGGAAGTGTTGGTTTCCATTCTTTCTCTCGTCCAAAAATCTTTGTACTAAGCGAACTTGATAGAAAGGTCACCAAACAACACAAACACAAGCATACGAATCATGTGATTCCTAATGTTTTTCAAATTCTCAATAACACAACCTTTCTTATTGATTGGTTTGATTTGCCTAGGCTATGGTTTGGGAAGTGTTGGTTTCCATTATTTTTCTCGTCCAAACATCTTTGAACTAATAGAACTTGATAGAAAGATCACCAAACAACACAAACACAAGCATACGAATCATGTGATTCCTAATGTTTCTCAAATTCACAATAACACAACCTTTCTTATTGATTGGTTTGATTTGCCTAGGCTACCGTTTGGGAAGTGTTGGTTTCCATTCTTTCTCTCGTCTAAAAATCTTTGAACTAATAGAACTTGATAGAAAGATCACCAAACAACACAAACACAAGCATACGAATCATGTGATTCCTAATGTTTTTCAAATTCTCAATAACACAACCTTTCTTATTGATTGGTTTGATTTGCCTAGGCTATGGTTTGGGAAGTGTTGGTTTCCATTATTTTTCTCGTCCAAACATCTTTGAACTAATAGAACTTGATAGAAAGATCACCAAACAACACAAACACAAGCATACGAATCATGCAATTCCTAATGTTTCTCAAATTCTCAATAACACAACCTTTCCTATTGATTGGTTTGATTTGACTAGGCTACCGTTTGGGAAGTGTTGGTTTCCATTCTTTCTCTCGTCTAAGAATCTTTGAACTAATAGAACTTCATAGAAAGATCACCAAACAACACAAACACAAGCGTACGAATCATGGGATTCCTAATGTTTTTCAAATTCTCAATAACACAACCTTTCTTATTGATTGGTTTGATTTGCCTAGGCTATGGTTTGGGAAGTTTTGGTTTCCATTCTTTCTCTCGTCCAAAAATATTTGAACTAATAGAACTTGATAGAAAGATCACCAAACAACACAAACACAAGCATACGAATCATGGGATTCCTAATGTTTCTCAAATTCTCAATAACACAACCTTTCTTATTGATTGGTTTGATTTGCCTAGGCTACCGTTTGGGAAGTGTTGGTTTCCATTCTTTCTCTCGTCCAAAAATCTTTGAACTAATACAACTTGATAGAAAGATCACCAAACAACACAAACACAAGCATACGAATCATGTGATTCCTAATGTTTCTCAAATTCTCAATAACACAACCTTTCTTATTGATTGGTTTGATTTGCCTAGGCTATAGTTTGGGAAGTGTTGGTTTCCATTATTTTTCTCATCCAAACATCTTTGAACTATTAGAACTTGATAGAAATATCACTAAACAACACAAACACAAGTATACGAATTATACGATTCCTAATGTTTCCTAAATTCTCAATAACACAACCTTTCTTATTGATTTGTTTGATTTGCCTAGGCTATGGTTTGGGAAGTGTTGGTTTCCATTATTTTTCTCGTCCAAACATCTTTGAACTAATAGAACTTGATAGACAGATCACCAAACAATACAAACACAAGCATACGAATCATGTGATTTCTAATGATTCTCAAATTCTCAATAACACAACCTTTCTTATTGATTGGTTTGATTTGCCTAGGCTACCGTTTGGGAAGTGTTGGTTTCCATTCTTTCTCTCGTCCAAAAATCTTTGAACTAAGCGAACTTGATAGAAAGATTACCAAACAACACAAACACAAGCATACGAATCATGCGATTCCTAATGTTTCTCAAATTCTCAATAACACAACCTTTCTTATTGATTGGTTTGATTTGCCTAGGCTACCGTTTGGGAAGTGTTGGTTTCCATTCTTTCTCTCGTCCAAAAATCTTTGAACTAAGCGAACTTGATAGAAAGATTACCAAACAACACAAACACAAGCATACGAATCATGCGATTCCTAATGTTTCTCAAATTCTCAATAACACAGCCTTTCTTATTGATTGGTTTGAGTTGCCTAGGCTATGGTTTGGGAAGTGTTGGTTTCCATTATTTTTCTTGTCCAAACATCTTTGAACTAATAGAACTTGATAAAAAGATCACCAAACAACACAAACACAAGCATACGAATCATGTTATTCCTAATTTTTTCAAATTCTCAATAACACAACCTTTCTTATAGATTGGTTTGATTTGCCTAGGCTATGGTTTGGGAAGTGTTGGTTTCCATTATTTTTCTCGTCCAAACATCTTTGAACTAATAGAACTTGATAGAAAGATCACCAAACAACACAAACACAAGCATACGAATCATGTGATTCCTAATGTTTCTCAAATTCTCAATAACACAACCTTTCTTATTGATTGGTTTGATTTGCCTAGGCTATAGTTTGGGAAGTGTTGGTTTCCATTATTTTTCTCATCCAAACATCTTTGAACTATTAGAACTTGATAGAAATATCACTAAACAACACAAACACAAGTATACGAATTATACGATTCCTAATGTTTCCTAAATTCTCAATAACACAACCTTTCTTATTGATTTGTTTGATTTGCCTAGGCTATGGTTTGGGAAGTGTTGGTTTCCATTATTTTTCTCGTCCAAACATCTTTGAACTAATAGAACTTGATAGAAAGATCACCAAACAATACAAACACAAGCATACGAATCATGTGATTTCTAATGTTTCTCAAATTCTCAATAACACAACCTTTCTTATTGATTGGTTTGATTTGCCTAGGCTACCGTTTGGGAAGTGTTGGTTTCCATTCTTTCTCTCGTCCAAAAATCTTTGAACTAAGCGAACTTGATAGAAAGATTACCTAACAACACAAACACAAGCATACGAATCATGCGATTCCTAATGTTTCTCAAATTCTCAATAACACAGCCTTTCTTATTGATTGGTTTGAGTTGCCTAGGCTATGGTTTGGGAAGTGTTGGTTTCCATTATTTTTCTCGTCCAAACATCTTTGAACTAATAGAACTTGATAAAAAGATCACCAAACAACACAAACACAAGCATACCAATCATGTTATTCCTAATTTTTTCAAATTCTCAATAACACAACCTTTCTTATAGATTGGTTTGATTTGCCTAGGCTATGGTTTGGGAAGTGTTGGTTTCCATTATTTTTCTCGTCCAAACATCTTTGATTTAATAGAACTTGATAGAAAGATCACCAAACAATACAAACACAAGCATACGAATCATGTGATTTCTAATGTTTCTCAAATTCTCAATAACACAACCTTTCTTATTCATTGGTTTGATTTGCCTAGGCTACCGTTTGGGAAGTGTTGGTTTCCATTCTTTCTCTCGTCCAAAAATCTTTGTACTAAGCGAACTTGATAGAAAGGTCACCAAACAACACAAACACAAGCATACGAATCATGTGATTCCTAATGTTTTTGAAATTCTCAATAACACAACCTTTCTTATTGATTGGTTTGATTTGCCTAGGCTATGGTTTGGGAAGTGTTGGTTTCCATTATTTTTCTCGTCCAAACATATTTGAACTAATAGAACTTGATAGAAAGATCACCAAACAACACAAACACAAGCATACGAATCATGTGATTCCTAATGTTTCTCAAATTCACAATAACACAACCTTTCTTATTGATTGGTTTGATTTGCCTAGGCTACCGTTTGGGAAGTGTTGGTTTCCATTCTTTCTCTCGTCTAAGAATCTTTGAACTAATAGAACTTGATAGAAAGATCACCAAACAACACAAACACAAGCATACGAATCATGCAATTCCTAATGTTTCTCAAATTCTCAATAACACAACCTTTCTTATTGATTGGTTTGATTTGCCTAGGCTATGGTTTGGGAAGTGTTGGTTTCCATTATTTTTCTCGTCCAAACATCTTTGAACTAATAGAACTTGATAGAAAGATCACCAAACAATACAAACACAAGCATACGAATCATGTGATTTCTAATGTTTCTCAAATTCTCAATAACACAACCTTTCTTATTGATTGGTTTGATTTGCCTAGGCTACCGTTTGGGAAGTGTTGGTTTCCATTCTTTCTCTCGTCCAAAAATCTTTGAACTAAGCGAACTTGATAGAAAGATTACCTAACAACACAAACACAAGCATACGAATCATGCGATTCCTAATGTTTCTCAAATTCTCAATAACACAGCCTTTCTTATTGATTGGTTTGAGTTGCCTAGGCTATGGTTTGGGAAGTGTTGGTTTCCATTATTTTTCTCGTCCAAACATCTTTGAACTAATAGAACTTGATAAAAAGATCACCAAACAACACAAACACAAGCATACCAATCATGTTATTCCTAATTTTTTCAAATTCTCAATAACACAACCTTTCTTATAGATTGGTTTGATTTGCCTAGGCTATGGTTTGGGAAGTGTTGGTTTCCATTATTTTTCTCGTCCAAACATCTTTGATTTAATAGAACTTGATAGAAAGATCACCAAACAATACAAACACAAGCATACGAATCATGTGATTCCTAATGTTTCTCAAATTCACAATAACACAACCTTTCTTATTGATTGGTTTGATTTGCCTAGGGTACCGTTTGGGAAGTGTTGGTTTCCATTCTTTCTCTCGTCTAAAAATCTTTGAACTAATAGAACTTGATAGAAAGATCACCAAACAACACAAACACAAGCATACGAATCATGTGATTCCTAATGTTTTTGAAATTCTCAATAACACAACCTTTCTTATTGATTGGTTTGATTTGCCTAGGCTATGGTTTGGGAAGTGTTGGTTTCCATTATTTTTCTCGTCCAAACATATTTGAACTAATAGAACTTGATAGAAAGATCACCAAACAACACAAACACAAGCATACGAATCATGTGATTCCTAATGTTTCTCAAATTCACAATAACACAACCTTTCTTATTGATTGGTTTGATTTGCCTAGGCTACCGTTTGGGAAGTGTTGGTTTCCATTCTTTCTCTCGTCTAAGAATCTTTGAACTAATAGAACTTGATAGAAAGATCACCAAACAACACAAACACAAGCATACGAATCATGCAATTCCTAATGTTTCTCAAATTCTCAATAACACAACCTTTCCTATTGATTGGTTTGATTTGCCTAGGCTATGGTTTGGGAAGTGTTGGTTTCCATTATTTTTCTCGTCCAAACATCTTTGAACTAATAGAACTTGATAGAAAGATCACCAAACAATACAAACACAAGCATACGAATCATGTGATTTCTAATGTTTCTCAAATTCTCAATAACACAACCTTTCTTATTGATTGGTTTGATTTGCCTAGGCTACCGTTTGGGAAGTGTTGGTTTCCATTCTTTCTCTCGTCCAAAAATCTTTGAACTAAGCGAACTTGATAGAAAGATTACCTAACAACACAAACACAAGCATACGAATCATGCGATTCCTAATGTTTCTCAAATTCTCAATAACACAGCCTTTCTTATTGATTGGTTTGAGTTGCCTAGGCTATGGTTTGGGAAGTGTTGGTTTCCATTATTTTTCTCGTCCAAACATCTTTGAACTAATAGAACTTGATAAAAAGATCACCAAACAACACAAACACAAGCATACCAATCATGTTATTCCTAATTTTTTCAAATTCTCAATAACACAACCTTTCTTATTGATTGGTTTGATTTGCCTAGGCTATGGTTTGGGAAGTGTTGGTTTCCATTATTTTTCTCGTCCAAACATCTTTGATTTAATAGAACTTGATAGAAAGATCACCAAACAATACAAACACAAGCATACGAATCATGTGATTTCTAATGTTTCTCAAATTCTCAATAACACAACCTTTCTTATTCATTGGTTTGATTTGCCTAGGCTACCGTTTGGGAAGTGTTGGTTTCCATTCTTTCTCTCGTCCAAAAATCTTTGTACTAAGCGAACTTGATAGAAAGGTCACCAAACAACACAAACACAAGCATATGAATCATGTGATTCCTAATGTTTTTGAAATTCTCAATAACACAACCTTTCTTATTGATTGGTTTGATTTGCCTAGGCTATGGTTTGGGAAGTGTTGGTTTCCATTATTTTTCTCGTCCAAACATATTTGAACTAATAGAACTTGATAGAAAGATCACCAAACAACACAAACACAAGCATACGAATCATGTGATTCCTAATGTTTCTCAAATTCACAATAACACAACCTTTCTTATTGATTGGTTTGATTTGCCTAGGGTACCGTTTGGGAAGTGTTGGTTTCCATTCTTTCTCTCGTCTAAAAATCTTTGAACTATTAGAACTTGATAGAAATATCACTAAACAACACAAACACAAGTATACGAATTATACGATTCCTAATGTTTCCTAAATTCTCAATAACACAACCTTTCTTATTGATTTGTTTGATTTGCCTAGGCTATGGTTTGGGAAGTGTTGGTTTCCATTATTTTTCTCGTCCAAACATCTTTGAACTAATAGAACTTGATAGAAAGATCACCAAACAATACAAACACAAGCATAGGAATCATGTGATTTCTAATGTTTCTCAAATTCTCAATAACACAACCTTTCTTATTGATTGGTTTGATTTGCCTAGGCTATAGTTTGGGAAGTGTTGGTTTCCATTATTTTTCTCATCCAAACATCTTTGAACTATTAGAACTTGATAGAAATATCACTAAACAACACAAACACAAGCATACGAATCATGCGATTCCTAATGTTTCTCAAATTCTCAATAACACAGCCTTTCTTATTGATTGGTTTGAGTTGCCTAGGCTATGGTTTGGGAAGTGTTGGTTTCCATTATTTTTCTCGTCCAAACATCTTTGAACTAATAGAACTTGATAAAAAGATCACCAAACAACACAAACACAAGCATACCAATCATGTTATTCCTAATTTTTTCAAATTCTCGATAACACAACCTTTCTTATAGATTGGTTTGATTTGCCTAGGCTTTGGTTTGGGAAGTGTTGGTTTCCATTATTTTTCTCGTCCAAACATCTTTGATTTAATAGAACTTGATAGAAAGATCACCAAACAATACAAACACAAGCATACGAATCATGTGATTTCTAATGTTTCTCAAATTCTCAATAACACAACCTTTCTTATTCATTGGTTTGATTTGCCTAGGCTACCGTTTGGGAAGTGTTGGTTTCCATTCTTTCTCTCGTCCAAAAATCTTTGTACTAAGCGAACTTGATAGAAAGGTCACCAAACAACACAAACACAAGCATACGAATCATGTGATTCCTAATGTTTTTCAAATTCTCAATAACACAACCTTTCTTATTGATTGGTTTGATTTGCCTAGGCTATGGTTTGGGAAGTGTTGGTTTCCATTATTTTTCTCGTCCAAACATCTTTGAACTAATAGAACTTGATAGAAAGATCACCAAACAACACAAACACAAGCATACGAATCATGTGATTCCTAATGTTTCTCAAATTCACAATAACACAACCTTTCTTATTGATTGGTTTGATTTGCCTAGGCTACCGTTTGGGAAGTGTTGGTTTCCATTCTTTCTCTCGTCTAAAAATCTTTGAACTAATAGAACTTGATAGAAAGATCACCAAACAACACAAACACAAGCATACGAATCATGTGATTCCTAATGTTTTTCAAATTCTCAATAACACAACCTTTCTTATTGATTGGTTTGATTTGCCTAGGCTATGGTTTGGGAAGTGTTGGTTTCCATTATTTTTCTCGTCCAAACATCTTTGAACTAATAGAACTTGATAGAAAGATCACCAAACAACACAAACACAAGCATACGAATCATGCAATTCCTAATGTTTCTCAAATTCTCAATAACACAACCTTTCCTATTGATTGGTTTGATTTGACTAGGCTACCGTTTGGGAAGTGTTGGTTTCCATTCTTTCTCTCGTCTAAGAATCTTTGAACTAATAGAACTTCATAGAAAGATCACCAAACAACACAAACACAAGCGTACGAATCATGGGATTCCTAATGTTTTTCAAATTCTCAATAACACAACCTTTCTTATTGATTGGTTTGATTTGCCTAGGCTATGGTTTGGGAAGTTTTGGTTTCCATTCTTTCTCTCGTCCAAAAATATTTGAACTAATAGAACTTGATAGAAAGATCACCAAACAACACAAACACAAGCATACGAATCATGGGATTCCTAATGTTTCTCAAATTCTCAATAACACAACCTTTCTTATTGATTGGTTTGATTTGCCTAGGCTACCGTTTGGGAAGTGTTGGTTTCCATTCTTTCTCTCGTCCAAAAATCTTTGAACTAATACAACTTGATAGAAAGATCACCAAACAACACAAACACAAGCATACGAATCATGTGATTCCTAATGTTTCTCAAATTCTCAATAACACAACCTTTCTTATTGATTGGTTTGATTTGCCTAGGCTATAGTTTGGGAAGTGTTGGTTTCCATTATTTTTCTCATCCAAACATCTTTGAACTATTAGAACTTGATAGAAATATCACTAAACAACACAAACACAAGTATACGAATTATACGATTCCTAATGTTTCCTAAATTCTCAATAACACAACCTTTCTTATTGATTTGTTTGATTTGCCTAGGCTATGGTTTGGGAAGTGTTGGTTTCCATTATTTTTCTCGTCCAAACATCTTTGAACTAATAGAACTTGATAGACAGATCACCAAACAATACAAACACAAGCATACGAATCATGTGATTTCTAATGATTCTCAAATTCTCAATAACACAACCTTTCTTATTGATTGGTTTGATTTGCCTAGGCTACCGTTTGGGAAGTGTTGGTTTCCATTCTTTCTCTCGTCCAAAAATCTTTGAACTAAGCGAACTTGATAGAAAGATTACCAAACAACACAAACACAAGCATACGAATCATGCGATTCCTAATGTTTCTCAAATTCTCAATAACACAGCCTTTCTTATTGATTGGTTTGAGTTGCCTAGGCTATGGTTTGGGAAGTGTTGGTTTCCATTATTTCTCTCGTCCAAAAATCTTTGAACTAAGCGAACTTGATAGAAAGATTACCAAACAACACAAACACAAGCATACGAATCATGCGATTCCTAATGTTTCTCAAATTCTCAATAACACAACCTTTCTTATTGATTGGTTTGATTTGCCTAGGCTACCGTTTGGGAAGTGTTGGTTTCCATTCTTTCTCTCGTCCAAAAATCTTTGAACTAAGCGAACTTGATAGAAAGATTACCAAACAACACAAACACAAGCATACGAATCATGCGATTCCTAATGTTTCTCAAATTCTCAATAACACAGCCTTTCTTATTGATTGGTTTGAGTTGCCTAGGCTATGGTTTGGGAAGTGTTGGTTTCCATTATTTTTCTTGTCCAAACATCTTTGAACTAATAGAACTTGATAAAAAGATCACCAAACAACACAAACACAAGCATACGAATCATGTTATTCCTAATTTTTTCAAATTCTCAATAACACAACCTTTCTTATAGATTGGTTTGATTTGCCTAGGCTATGGTTTGGGAAGTGTTGGTTTCCATTATTTTTCTCGTCCAAACATCTTTGAACTAATAGAACTTGATAGAAAGATCACCAAACAACACAAACACAAGCATACGAATCATGTGATTCCTAATGTTTCTCAAATTCTCAATAACACAACCTTTCTTATTGATTGGTTTGATTTGCCTAGGCTATAGTTTGGGAAGTGTTGGTTTCCATTATTTTTCTCATCCAAACATCTTTGAACTATTAGAACTTGATAGAAATATCACTAAACAACACAAACACAAGTATACGAATTATACGATTCCTAATGTTTCCTAAATTCTCAATAACACAACCTTTCTTATTGATTTGTTTGATTTGCCTAGGCTATGGTTTGGGAAGTGTTGGTTTCCATTATTTTTCTCGTCCAAACATCTTTGAACTAATAGAACTTGATAGAAAGATCACCAAACAATACAAACACAAGCATACGAATCATGTGATTTCTAATGTTTCTCAAATTCTCAATAACACAACCTTTCTTATTGATTGGTTTGATTTGCCTAGGCTACCGTTTGGGAAGTGTTGGTTTCCATTCTTTCTCTCGTCCAAAAATCTTTGAACTAAGCGAACTTGATAGAAAGATTACCTAACAACACAAACACAAGCATACGAATCATGCGATTCCTAATGTTTCTCAAATTCTCAATAACACAACCTTTCTTATTGATTGGTTTGAGTTGCCTAGGCTATGGTTTGGGAAGTGTTGGTTTCCATTATTTTTCTCGTCCAAACATCTTTGAACTAATAGAACTTGATAAAAAGATCACCAAACAACACAAACACAAGCATACCAATCATGTTATTCCTAATTTTTTCAAATTCTCAATAACACAACCTTTCTTATAGATTGGTTTGATTTGCCTAGGCTATGGTTTGGGAAGTGTTGGTTTCCATTATTTTTCTCGTCCAAACATCTTTGATTTAATAGAACTTGATAGAAAGATCACCAAACAATACAAACACAAGCATACGAATCATGTGATTTCTAATGTTTCTCAAATTCTCAATAACACAACCTTTCTTATTCATTGGTTTGATTTGCCTAGGCTACCGTTTGGGAAGTGTTGGTTTCCATTCTTTCTCTCGTCCAAAAATCTTTGTACTAAGCGAACTTGATAGAAAGGTCACCAAACAACACAAACACAAGCATACGAATCATGTGATTCCTAATGTTTTTGAAATTCTCAATAACACAACCTTTCTTATTGATTGGTTTGATTTGCCTAGGCTATGGTTTGGGAAGTGTTGGTTTCCATTATTTTTCTCGTCCAAACATATTTGAACTAATAGAACTTGATAGAAAGATCACCAAACAACACAAACACAAGCATACGAATCATGTGATTCCTAATGTTTCTCAAATTCACAATAACACAACCTTTCTTATTGATTGGTTTGATTTGCCTAGGCTACCGTTTGGGAAGTGTTGGTTTCCATTCTTTCTCTCGTCTAAAAATCTTTGAACTAATAGAACTTGATAGAAAGATCACCAAACAACACAAACACAAGCATACGAATCATGTGATTCCTAATGTTTTTCAAATTCTCAATAACACAACCTTTCTTATTGATTGGTTTGATTTGCCTAGGCTATGGTTTGGGAAGTGTTGGTTTCCATTATTTTTCTCGTCCAAACATCTTTGAACTAATAGAACTTGATAGAAAGATCACCAAACAATACAAACACAAGCATACGAATCATGTGATTTCTAATGTTTCTCAAATTCTCAATAACACAACCTTTCTTATTGATTGGTTTGATTTGCCTAGGCTACCGTTTGGGAAGTGTTGGTTTCCATTCTTTCTCTCGTCCAAAAATCTTTGAACTAAGCGAACTTGATAGAAAGATTACCTAACAACACAAACACAAGCATACGAATCATGCGATTCCTAATGTTTCTCAAATTCTCAATAACACAGCCTTTCTTATTGATTGGTTTGAGTTGCCTAGGCTATGGTTTGGGAAGTGTTGGTTTCCATTATTTTTCTCGTCCAAACATCTTTGAACTAATAGAACTTGATAAAAAGATCACCAAACAACACAAACACAAGCATACCAATCATGTTATTCCTAATTTTTTCAAATTCTCAATAACACAACCTTTCTTATAGATTGGTTTGATTTGCCTAGGCTATGGTTTGGGAAGTGTTGGTTTCCATTATTTTTCTCGTCCAAACATCTTTGATTTAATAGAACTTGATAGAAAGATCACCAAACAATACAAACACAAGCATACGAATCATGTGATTCCTAATGTTTCTCAAATTCACAATAACACAACCTTTCTTATTGATTGGTTTGATTTGCCTAGGGTACCGTTTGGGAAGTGTTGGTTTCCATTCTTTCTCTCGTCTAAAAATCTTTGAACTAATAGAACTTGATAGAAAGATCACCAAACAACACAAACACAAGCATACGAATCATGTGATTCCTAATGTTTTTGAAATTCTCAATAACACAACCTTTCTTATTGATTGGTTTGATTTGCCTAGGCTATGGTTTGGGAAGTGTTGGTTTCCATTATTTTTCTCGTCCAAACATATTTGAACTAATAGAACTTGATAGAAAGATCACCAAACAACACAAACACAAGCATACGAATCATGTGATTCCTAATGTTTCTCAAATTCACAATAACACAACCTTTCTTATTGATTGGTTTGATTTGCCTAGGCTACCGTTTGGGAAGTGTTGGTTTCCATTCTTTCTCTCGTCTAAAAATCTTTGAACTAATAGAACTTGATAGAAAGATCACCAAACAACACAAACACAAGCATACGAATCATGTGATTCCTAATGTTTCTCAAATTCTCAATAACACAACCTTTCTTATTGATTGGTTTGATTTGCCTAGGCTATGGTTTGGGAAGTGTTGGTTTCCATTATTTTTCTCGTCCAAACATCTTTGAACTAATAGAACTTGATAGAAAGATCACCAAACAATACAAACACAAGCATACGAATCATGTGATTTCTAATGTTTCTCAAATTCTCAATAACACAACCTTTCTTATTGATTGGTTTGATTTGCCTAGGCTACCGTTTGGGAAGTGTTGGTTTCCATTCTTTCTCTCGTCCAAAAATCTTTGAACTAAGCGAACTTGATAGAAAGATTACCTAACAACACAAACACAAGCATACGAATCATGCGATTCCTAATGTTTCTCAAATTCTCAATAACACAGCCTTTCTTATTGATTGGTTTGAGTTGCCTAGGCTATGGTTTGGGAAGTGTTGGTTTCCATTATTTTTCTCGTCCAAACATCTTTGAACTAATAGAACTTGATAAAAAGATCACCAAACAACACAAACACAAGCATACCAATCATGTTATTCCTAATTTTTTCAAATTCTCAATAACACAACCTTTCTTATAGATTGGTTTGATTTGCCTAGGCTATGGTTTGGGAAGTGTTGGTTTCCATTATTTTTCTCGTCCAAACATCTTTGATTTAATAGAACTTGATAGAAAGATCACCAAACAATACAAACACAAGCATACGAATCATGTGATTTCTAATGTTTCTCAAATTCTCAATAACACAACCTTTCTTATTCATTGGTTTGATTTGCCTAGGCTACCGTTTGGGAAGTGTTGGTTTCCATTCTTTCTCTCGTCCAAAAATCTTTGTACTAAGCGAACTTGATAGAAAGGTCACCAAACAACACAAACACAAGCATATGAATCATGTGATTCCTAATGTTTTTGAAATTCTCAATAACACAACCTTTCTTATTGATTGGTTTGATTTGCCTAGGCTATGGTTTGGGAAGTGTTGGTTTCCATTATTTTTCTCGTCCAAACATATTTGAACTAATAGAACTTGATAGAAAGATCACCAAACAACACAAACACAAGCATACGAATCATGTGATTCCTAATGTTTCTCAAATTCACAATAACACAACCTTTCTTATTGATTGGTTTGATTTGCCTAGGGTACCGTTTGGGAAGTGTTGGTTTCCATTCTTTCTCTCGTCTAAAAATCTTTGAACTAATAGAACTTGATAGAAAGATCACCAAACAACACAAACACAAGCATACGAATCATGTGATTCCTAATGTTTTTCAAATTCTCAATAACACAACCTTTCTTATTGATTGGTTTGATTTGCCTAGGCTATGGTTTGGGAAGTGTTGGTTTCCATTATTTTTCTCGTCCAAACATCTTTGAACTAATAGAACTTGATAGAAAGATCACCAAACAACACAAACACAAGCATACGAATCATGTAATTCCTAATGTTTCTCAAATTCTCAATAACACAACCTTTCCTATTGATTGGTTTGATTTGACTAGGCTACCGTTTGGGAAGTGTTGGTTTCCATTCTTTCTCTCGTCTAAAAATCTTTGAACTAATAGAACTTCATAGAAAGATCACCAAACAACACAAACACAAGCGTACGAATCATGTGATTCCTAATGTTTTTCAAATTCTCAATAACACAACCTTTCTTATTGATTGGTTTGATTTGCCTAGGCTATGGTTTGGGAAGTTTTGGTTTCCATTCTTTCTCTCGTCCAAAAATATTTGAACTAATAGAACTTGATAGAAAGATCACCAAACAACACAAACACAAGCATACGAATCATGTAATTCCTAATGTTTCTCAAATTCTCAATAACACAACCTTTCTTATTGATTGGTTTGATTTGCCTAGGCTACCGTTTGGGAAGTGTTGGTTTCCATTCTTTCTCTCGTCCAAAAATCTTTGAACTAATAGAACTTGATAGAAAGATCACCAAACAACACAAACACAAGCATACGAATCATGTGATTCCTAATGTTTCTCAAATTCTCAATAACACAACCTTTCGTATTGATTGGTTTGATTTGCCTAGGCTATAGTTTGGGAAGTGTTGGTTTCCATTATTTTTCTCATCCAAACATCTTTGAACTATTAGAACTTGATAGAAATATCACTAAACAACACAAACACAAGTATACGAATTATACGATTCCTAATGTTTCCTAAATTCTCAATAACACAACCTTTCTTATTGATTTGTTTGATTTGCCTAGGCTATGGTTTGGGAAGTGTTGGTTTCCATTCTTTCTCTCATCCAAAAATCTTTGAACTAAGCGAACTTGATAGAAAGATTACCAAACAACACAAACACAAGCATACGAATCATGCGATTCCTAATGTTTCTCAAATTCTCAATAACACAGCCTTTCTTATTGATTGGTTTGAGTTGCCTAGGCTATGGTTTGGAAGTGTTTATTTCCATTATTTTTCTCGTCCAATCATCTTTGAACTAATAGAACTTGATAGAAAGATCACCAAACAACACAAACACAAGCATACGAATTATGTGATTCCTAATTTTTTCAAATTCTCAATAACACAACCTTTCTTATTGATTGGTTTGATTTGCCTAGGCTATGGTTTGGGAAGTTTTGGTTTCCATTCTTTCTCTCGTCCAAAAATCTTTGAACTAATAGAACTTGATAGAAAGATCACCAACCAACACAAACACAAGCATACGAATCATGCGATTCCTAATGTTTCTCAAATTCTCAATAACACAACCATTCTTATTGATTGGTTTGATTTGCCTAGGCTACGGTTTGGGAAGTGTTGGTTTCCATTATTTTTCTCATCCAAACATCTTTGAACTATTAGAACTTGATAGAAATATCACTAAACAACACAAACACAAGTATACGAATTATGCGATTCCTAATGTTTCCCAAATTCTCAATAACACAACCTTTCTTTATGATTTGTTTGATTTGCCTAGGCTATGGTTTGGGAAGTGTTGGTTTCCATTCTTTCTCTCATCCAAAAATCTTTGAACTAAGCTAACTTGATAGAAAGATTACCAAACAACACAAACACAAGCATACGAATCATGCGATTCCTAATGTTTCTCAAATTCTCAATAACACAGCCTTTCTTATTGATTGGTTTGAGTTGCCTAGGCTATGGTTTGGGAAGTGTTGGTTTCCATTATTTTTCTCGTCCAAACATCTTTGAACTAATAGAACTTGATAGAAAGATCACCAAACAACACAAACACAAGCATACGAATCATGTGATTCCTAATGTTTTTCAAATTCTCAATAACACAACCTTTCTTATTGATTGGTTTGATTTGCCTAGGCTATGGTTTGGGAAGTGTTGGTTTCCATTCTTTCTCTCATCCAAAAATCTTTGAACTAATAGAACTTGATAGAAAGATCACCAAACAACACAAACACAAGCATACGAATCATGCGATTCCTAATGTTTCTCAAATTCTCAATAACACAACCATTCTTATTGATTAGTTTGATTTGCCTAGGCTACGGTTTGGGAAGTGTTGGTTTCCATTATTTTTCTCATCCAAACATCTTTGAACTATTAGAACTTGATAGAAATATCACTAAACAACACAAACACAAGTATACGAATTATACGATTCCTAATGTTTCCTAAATTCTCAATAACACAACCTTTCTTATTGATTTGTTTGATTTGCCTAGGCTATGGTTTGGGAAGTGTTGGTTTCCATTCTTTCTCTCATCCAAAAATCTTTGTACTAAGCGAATTTGATAGAAAGATCACCAAACAACACAAACACAAGCATACGAATCATGTGATTCCTAATTTTTTCAAATTCTCAATAACACAACCTTTCTTATAGATTGGTTTGATTTGCCTAGGCTATGGTTTGGGAAGTGTTGGTTTCCATTATTTTTCTCATCCAAACATCTTTGAACTAATAGAACTTGATAGAAAGATCACCAAACCATACAAACACAAGCATACGAATCATGTGATTTCTAATGTTTCTCAAATTCTCAATAACACAACCTTTCTTATTGATTGGTTTGATTTGCCTAGGCTACCGTTTGGGAAGTGTTGGTTTCCATTCTTTCTCTCGTCCAAAAATCTTTGTACTAAGCGAACTTGATAGAAAGATCACCAAACAACACAAACACAAGCATACGAATCATGTGATTCCTAATGTTACTCAAATTCTCAATAACACAACCTTTCTTATTGATTGGTTTGATTTGCCTAGGCTATGGTTTGGGAAGTTTTGGTTTCCATTCTTTCTCTCGTCCAAAAATATTTGAACTAATAGAACTTGATAGAAAGATCACCAAACAACACAAACACAAGCATACGAATCATGCGATTCCAAATGTTTCTCAAATTCTCAATAACACGACAATTCTTATTGATTGGTTTGATTTGCCTAGGGTATGGTTTGGGAAGTGTTGGTTTCCCTTATTTTTCTCATCCAAACATCTTTGAACTATTAGAACTTGATAGAAAGATCACTAAACAACACAAACACAAGTATACGAATTATGCGATTCCTAATGTTTCCCAAATTCTCAATAACACAACCTTTCTTATTGATTTGTTTGATTTGCCTAGGCTATGGTTTGGGAAGTGTTGGTTTCCATTCTTTCTCTCATCCAAAAATCTTTGAACTAAGCGAACTTGATAGAAAGATCACCAAACAACACAAACACAAGCATACGGATCTTGCGATTCCTAATGTTTCTAAAATTCTCAATAACACAGCCTTTCTTATTGATTGGTTTGAGTTGCCTAGGCTATGGTTTGGGAAGTGTTGGTTTCCATTATTTTTCTCGTCCAAACATCTTTGAACTAATAGAACTTGATAGAAAGATCACCAAACAACACAAACACAAGCATACGAATCATGTGATTCCTAATGTTTTTCAAATTCTCAATAACACAACCTTTCTTATTGATTGGTTTGATTTGCCTAGGCTATGGTTTGGGAAGTGTTGGTTTCCATTCTTTCTCTCATCCAAAAATCTTTGAACTAATAGAACTTGATAGAAAGATCACCAAACAACACAAACACAAGCATACGAATCATGCGATTCCTAATGTTTCTCAAATTCTCAATAACACAACCATTCTTATTGATTAGTTTGATTTGCCTAGGCTACGGTTTGGGAAGTGTTGGTTTCCATTATTTTTCTCATCCAAACATCTTTGAACTATTAGAACTTGATAGAAATATCACTAAACAACACAAACACAAGTATACGAATTATACGATTCCTAATGTTTCCTAAATTCTCAATAACACAACCTTTCTTATTGATTTGTTTGATTTGCCTAGGCTATGGTTTGGGAAGTGTTGGTTTCCATTCTTTCTCTCATCCAAAAATCTTTGTACTAAGCGAATTTGATAGAAAGATCACCAAACAACACAAACACAAGCATACGAATCATGTGATTCCTAATTTTTTCAAATTCTCAATAACACAACCTTTCTTATAGATTGGTTTGATTTGCCTAGGCTATGGTTTGGGAAGTGTTGGTTTCCATTATTTTTCTCATCCAAACATCTTTGAACTAATAGAACTTGATAGAAAGATCACCAAACCATACAAACACAAGCATACGAATCATGTGATTTCTAATGTTTCTCAAATTCTCAATAACACAACCTTTCTTATTGATTGGTTTGATTTGCCTAGGCTACCGTTTGGGAAGTGTTGGTTTCCATTCTTTCTCTCGTCCAAAAATCTTTGTACTAAGCGAACTTGATAGAAAGATCACCAAACAACACAAACACAAGCATACGAATCATGTGATTCCTAATGTTACTCAAATTCTCAATAACACAACCTTTCTTATTGATTGGTTTGATTTGCCTAGGCTATGGTTTGGGAAGTTTTGGTTTCCATTCTTTCTCTCGTCCAAAAATATTTGAACTAATAGAACTTGATAGAAAGATCACCAAACAACACAAACACAAGCATACGAATCATGCGATTCCAAATGTTTCTCAAATTCTCAATAACACGACAATTCTTATTGATTGGTTTGATTTGCCTAGGGTATGGTTTGGGAAGTGTTGGTTTCCCTTATTTTTCTCATCCAAACATCTTTGAACTATTAGAACTTGATAGAAAGATCACTAAACAACACAAACACAAGTATACGAATTATGCGATTCCTAATGTTTCCCAAATTCTCAATAACACAACCTTTCTTATTGATTTGTTTGATTTGCCTAGGCTATGGTTTGGGAAGTGTTGGTTTCCATTCTTTCTCTCATCCAAAAATCTTTGAACTAAGCGAACTTGATAGAAAGATCACCAAACAACACAAACACAAGCATACGGATCTTGCGATTCCTAATGTTTCTAAAATTCTCAATAACACAGCCTTTCTTATTGATTGGTTTGAGTTGCCTAGGCTATGGTTTGGGAAGTGTTGGTTTCCATTATTTTTCTCGTCCAAACATCTTTGAACTAATAGAACTTGATAGAAAGATCACCAAACAACACAAACACAAGCATACGAATCATGGGATTCCTAATGTTTTTCAAATTCTCAATAACACAACCTTTCTTATTGATTGGTTTGATTTGCCTAGGCTATGGTTTGGGAAGTGTTGGTTTCCATTATTTTTCTCGTCCAAACATATTTGAACTAATAGAACTTGATAGAAAGATCACCAAACAACACAAACACAAGCATACGAATCATGTGATTCCTAATGTTTCTCAAATTCTCAATAACACAACCTTTCTTATTGATTGGTTTGATTTGCCTAGGCTACCGTTTGGGAAGTGTTGGTTTCCATTCTTTCTCTCATCCAAAAATCTTTGAACTAAGCGAATTTGATAGAAAGATCACCAAACAACACAAACACAAGCATACGAATCATGTGATTCCTAATGTGTTGAAAGGACGTTCTTTGAGTTTTCAAAGCATGCTAGAGCTTAAGTTCAAAATGTTTATTGCCCAGAGTTTGTCATCATCAAAAAGGGGGAAACTGTTGGGACAATGTTAAGGACGCCTTCAGTAATTAACATTGTGCCTAGCGTCCCTTAGTTTTGATATGACAAACTCGCCCTGATCTAATAAAGTTGTCCAAGTGTTTCAGGAACGCATGTTGAAAAGGACAATAAGTTGAGGAATAGGTAGCCGTCCTTAGGAAGTAAGGACGCTACATCCTTCAGTGAACGGCTTGGTAAAATACAAACAAGGACACCGTCCTTAATCATTACACTGGAGTCCTTCAAAGCTGGCTGACAAAGTGACATCACCAGACAAGCTTTGATCATGATCTCCACGTGGAAGAAGATCCCGCATCCAAGCCTAACGGAATTGCCAGTAGGCTTCCTTGATCATCAGAGCAACACGTGGAAGCCGATTACTGTTGCAACGTCCCCAAGGGCATGATTGTCAGAGATAAAGTTTCCCTTTCCCAATGTCACTATAAATACTCCCCAGAGTATTTATTGTGATGTGACGCTTCAGAGAATATTCAGGGAATTTCGTCAGTCGCTCAAGAACACCAAGAACACCAAGAACAAGCTCAAGAACAAGTGAGACTTAGGTGTTAGATCGAGCGAGAAGCGTTCAACAAAAACACAAATTGTTTGTAATAGAAAAGAACAAAAAGAGTGAGAGAGTCCTTACGACGAACTGCAAGGACGAGGTGATAGTATCCTTTAGATAAATTAAGTTAGGTTACTCTACAGGCTTAAAGGGGTTCTTACTAGTGGACTTAGGGACGCCAGTCTAAGTGCCAGAGAAGTGTAACAGCTCGCCAGTGTATTGTAAGGAAACTTAATAAGAAAGGAAAAAGCTATTACAAAATCCTCCAAGGAGGTAGAGGTTTACACTCAAGGACTAGTTGGTACTTGAGTGGTTCCTCTATAAATCAAAAGCGTTCCTTACTTATTGTCTTAACCTGTTTAGTCTTTTGATTTCCGCTGCGAACCAAGGAAGTCCTCGATCCTTATTAAGGACATCCTGGTGAAGGACGACCTTAACTCTGTTAAGGATGCCCTTGTATTTCTGACTAACGATCCAAAGCAAGATCACAAAACAACACAAACACAAGCATACGAATCATGCGATTCCGAATGTTTCTCAAATTCTAAAGAACACAACCTTTCTTATTGATTGGTATGATTTGCGCAGGCTATAGTTTGGCAAGTGTTGGTTTCCATTCTTTTTCTAGTCCAAAAATCTTTGAACTAATAGAATTTGATAAAGATATCACCAAACAACACAAACACAAGCATATGAATCATGCGATTCCTAAGGTTTCTCAAATTCTCAATAACACAACCTTTATATTAATTGGTTTGATTTGCCTAGGCTATGGTTTGGGAGCCATTGGTACCCATTCTTTTTCTAATCCAAAAATCTTTGAACTAATAGAACTTGATAGAAAGATCACCAAACAACACAAACACAAGCATACGAATCATGCGATTTCGAATGTTTCTCAAATTCTCAATAACACAACCTTTCTTATTGATTAGTATGATTTGCGTAGGCTATGGTTTGAAAAGTGTTGGTTTCCATTCTTTTTCTAGTCCAAAAATCTTTGAACTAATAGAACTTGATAGAAAGATCACCAAACAACACAAACACAAGCATACGAATCATGCGATTCCTAAGGTTTCTCAAATTCTCAATAACACAACCTTTCTTATTGATTTGTTTGATTTGCCTAGGCTATGGTTTGGGAAGTGTTGGTTTCCATTCTTTCTCTCATCCAAAAATCTTTGAACTAAGCGAACTTGATAGAAAGATTACCAAACAACACAAACACAAGCATACGAATCATGCGATTCCTAATGTTTCTCAAATTCTCAATAACACAACCTTTCTTATTGATTGGTTTGAGTTGCCTAGGCTATGGTTTGGGAAGTGTTGGTTTCCATTATTTTTCTCGTCCAAACATCTTTGAACTAATAGAACTTGATAGAAAGATCACCAAACAACACAAACACAAGCATACGAATCATGTGATTCCTAATGTTTTTCAAATTCTCAATAACACAACCTTTCTTATTGATTGGTTTGATTTGCCTAGGCTATGGTTTGGGAAGTGTTGGTTTCCATTCTTTCTCTCATCCAAAAATCTTTGAACTAATAGAACTTGATAGAAAGATCACCAAACAACACAAACACAAGCATACGAATCATGCGATTCCTAATGTTTCTCAAATTCTCAATAACACAACCATTCTTATTGATTAGTTTGATTTGCCTAGGCTACGGTTTGGGAAGTGTTGGTTTCCATTATTTTTCTCATCCAAACATCTTTGAACTATTAGAACTTGATAGAAATATCACTAAACAACACAAACACAAGTATACGAATTATACGATTCCTAATGTTTCCTAAATTCTCAATAACACAACCTTTCTTATTGATTTGTTTGATTTGCCTAGGCTATGGTTTGGGAAGTGTTGGTTTCCTTTATTTCTATCATCCAAAAATCTTTGAACTAAGCGAACTTGATAGAAAGATTACCAAACAACACAAACACAAGCATACGAATCATGCGATTCCTAATGTTTCTCAAATTCTCAATAACACAGCCTTTCTTATTGATTGGTTTGAGTTGCCTAGGCTATGGTTTGGGAAGTGTTTATTTCCATTCTTTCTCTCGTCCAAAAATCTTTGTACTAAGCGAACTTGATAGAAAGATCACCAAACAACACAAACACAAGCATACGAATCATGTGATTCCTAATTTTTTCAAATTCTCAATAACACAACCTTTCTTATAGATTGGTTTGATTTGCCTAGGCTATGGTTTGGGAAGTGTTGGTTTCCATTATTTTTCTCGTCCAAACATCTTTGAACTAATAGAACTTGATAGAAAGATCACCAAACAATACAAACACAAGCATACGAATCATGTGATTTCTAATGTTTCTCAAATTCTCAATAACACAACCTTTCTTATTGATTGGTTTGATTTGCCTAGGCTACCGTTTGGGAAGTGTTGGTTTCCATTCTTTCTCTCGTCCAAAAATCTTTGTACTAAGCGAACTTGATAGAAAGATCACCAAACAACACAAACACAAGCATACGAATCATGTGATTCCTAATGTTTCTCAAATTCTCAATAACACAACCTTTCTTATTGATTGGTTTGATTTGCCTAGGCTATGGTTTGGGAAGTTTTGGTTTCCATTCTTTCTCTCGTCCAAAAATCTTTGAACTAATAGAACTTGATAGAAAGATCACCAAACAACACAAACACAAGCATACGAATCATGCGATTCCAAATGTTTCTCAAATTCTCAATAACACGACAATTCTTATTGATTGGTTTGATTTGCCTAGGGTATGGTTTGGGAAGTGTTGGTTTCCCTTATTTTTCTCATCCAAACATCTTTGAACTATTAGAACTTGATAGAAAGATCACTAAACAACACAAACACAAGTATACGAATTATGCGATTCCTAATGTTTCCCAAATTCTCAATAACACAACCTTTCTTATTGATTTGTTTGATTTGCCTAGGCTATGGTTTGGGAAGTGTTGGTTTCCATTATTTTTCTCGTCCAAACATATTTGAACTAATAGAACTTGATAGAAAGATCACCAAACAACACAAACACAAGCATACGAATCATGTGATTCCTAATGTTTCTCAAATTCTCAATAACACAACCTTTCTTATTGATTGGTTTGATTTGCCTAGGCTACCGTTTGGGAAGTGTTGGTTTCCATTCTTTCTCTCATCCAAAAATCTTTGAACTAAGCGAACTTGATAGAAAGATCACCAAACAACACAAACACAAGCATACGAATCATGTGATTCCTAATGTTTCTCAAATTCTCAATAACACAACCTTTCTTATTGATTGGTTTGATTTGCCAAGGCTATAGTTTGGGAAGTGTTGGTTTCCATTATTTTTCTCGTCCAAACATCTTTGAACTAATAGAACTTGATAGAAAGATCACCAAACAACACAAACACAAGCATACGAATCATGTGATTCCTAATGTTTCTCAAATTCTCAATAACACAACCTTTCTTATTGATTGGTTTGATTTGCCTAGGCTATAGTTTGGGAAGTGTTGGTTTCCATTATTTTTCTCATCCAAACATCTTTGAACTATTAGAACTTGATAGAAATATCACTAAACAACACAAACACAAGTATACGAATTATACGATTCCTAATGTTTCCTAAATTCTCAATAACACAACCTTTCTTATTGATTTGTTTGATTTGCCTAGGCTATGGTTTGGGAAGTGTTGGTTTCCATTCTTTTTCTCATCCAAAAATCTTTGAACTAAGCGAACTTGATAGAAAGATTACCAAACAACACAAACACAAGCATACGAATCATGCGATTCCTAATGTTACTCAAATTCTCAATAACACAGCCTTTCTTATTGATTGGTTTGAGTTGCCTAGGCTATGGTTTGGAAGTGTTTATTTCCATTATTTTTCTCGTCCAATCATCTTTGAACTAATAGAACTTGATAGAAAGATCACCAAACAACACAAACACAAGCATACGAATTATGTGATTCCTTATTTTTTCAAATTCTCAATAACACAACCTTTCTTATTGATTGGTTTGATTTGCCTAGGCTATGGTTTTGGAAGTTTTAGTTTCCATTCTTTCTCTCGTCCAAAAATCTTTGAACTAATAGAACTTGATAGAAAGATCACCAACCAACACAAACACAAGCATACGAATCATGCGATTCCTAATGTTTCTCAAATTCTCAATAACACAACCATTCTTATTGATTGGTTTGATTTGCCTAGGCTACGGTTTGGGAAGTGTTGGTTTCCATTATTTTTCTCATCCAAACATCTTTGAACTATTAGAACTTGATAGAAATATCACTAAACAACACAAACACAAGTATACGAATTATGCGATTCCTAATGTTTCCCAAATTCTCAATAACACAACCTTTCTTATTGATTTGTTTGATTTGCCTAGGCTATGGTTTGGGAAGTGTTGGTTTCCATTCTTTATCTCATCCAAAAATCTTTGAACTAAGCGAACTTGATAGAAAGATTACCAAACAACACAAACACAAGCATACGAATCATGCGATTCCTAATGTTTCTCAAATTCTCAATAACACAGCCTTTCTTATTGATTGGTTTGAGTTGCCTAGGCTATGGTTTTGGAAGTGCTGGTTTCCATTATTTTTCTCGTCCAAACATCTTTGAACTAATAGAACTTGATAGAAAGATCACCAAACAACACAAACACAAGCATACGAATCATGTGATTCCTAATGTTTTTCAAATTCTCAATAACACAACCTTTCTTATTGATTGGTTTGATTTGCCTAGGCTATGGTTTGGGAAGTGTTGGTTTCCATTCTTTCTCTCATCCAAAAATCTTTGAACTAATAGAACTTGATAGAAAGATCACCAAACAACACAAACACAAGCATACGAATCATGTGATTCCTAATGTTTTTCAAATTCTCAATAACACAACCTTTCTTATTGATTGGTTTGATTTGCCTAGGCTATGGTTTGGGAAGTGTTGGTTTCCATTATTTTTCTCGTCCAAACATCTTTGAACTAATAGAACTTGATAGAAAGATCACCAAACAATACAAACACAAGCATACGAATCATGTGATTTCTAATGTTTCTCAAATTCTCAATAACACAACCTTTCTTATTGATTGGTTTGATTTGCCTAGGCTACCATTTTGGAAGTGTTGGTTTCCATTCTTTCTCTCGTCCAAAAATCTTTGTACTATGCGAACTTGATAGAAAGATCACCAAACAACACAAACACAAGCATACGAATCATGTGATTCCTAATGTTTCTCAAATTCTCAATAACACAACCTTTCTTATTGATTGGTTTGATTTGCCTAGGCTATGGTTTGGGAAGTTTTGGTTTCCATTCTTTCTCTCGTCCAAAAATCTTTGAACTAATAGAACTTGATAGAAAGATCACCAAACAACACAAACACAAGCATACGAATCATGCGATTCCAAATGTTTCTCAAATTCTCAATAACACGACAATTCTTATTGATTGGTTTGATTTGCCTAGGGTATGGTTTGGGAAGTGTTGGTTTCCCTTATTTTTCTCATCCAAACATCTTTGAACTATTAGAACTTGATAGAAAGATCACCAAACAACACAAACACAAACATACGGATCTTGCGATTCCTAATGTTTCTCAAATTCTCAATAACACAGCCTTTCTTATTCATTGGTTTGAGTTGCCTAGGCTATGGTTTGGGAAGTGTTGGTTTCCATTATTTTTATCGTCCAAACTTCTTTGAACTAATAGAACTTGATAACAAGATCACCAAACAACACAAACACAAGCATACGAATCATGGGATTCCTAATGTTTTTCAAATTCTCAATAACACAACCTTTCTTATTGATTGGTTTGATTTGCCTAGGCTATGGTTTGGGAAGTGTTGGTTTCCATTATTTTTCTCGTCCAAACATATTTGAACTAATAGAACTTGATAGAAAGATCACCAAACAACACAAACACAAGCATACGAATCATGTGATTCCTAATGTTTCTCAAATTCTCAATAACACAACCTTTCTTATTGATTGGTTTGATTTGCCTAGGCTACCGTTTGGGAAGTGTTGGTTTCCATTCTTTCTCTCATCCAAAAATCATTGAACTAAGCGAACTTGATAGAAAGATCACCAAACAACACAAACACAAGCATACGAATCATGTGATTCCTAATGTTTCTCAAATTCTCAATAACACAACCTTTCTTATTGATTGGTTTGATTTGCCAAGGCTATAGTTTGGGAAGTGTTGGTTTCCATTATTTTTCTCGTCCAAACATCTTTGAACTAATAGAACTTGATAGAAAGATCACCAAACAACACAAACACAAGCATACGAATCATGTGATTCCTAATGTTTTTCAAAGCCTCAATAACACAACCTTTCGTATTGATTGGTTTGATTTGCCTAGGCTATGGTTTGGGAAGAGTTGGTTTCCATTATTTTTCTCGTCCAAACATCGCTGAACTAATAGAACTTGATAGAAAGATCACCAAACAACACAAACACAAGCATACGAATCATGTAATTCCTAATGTTTCTCAAATTCTCAATAACACAACCTTTCTTATTGATTGGTTTGATTTGCCTAGGCTACCGTTTGGGAAGTGTTGGTTTCCATTCTTTCTCTCATCCAAAAATCTTTGAACTAAGCGAACTTGATAGAAAGATCACCAAACAACACAAACACAAGCATACGAATCATGTGATTCCTAATGTTTCTCAAATTCTCAATAACACAACCGTTCTTATTGATTGGTTTGATTTGCCAAGGCTATAGTTTGGGAAGTGTTGGTTTCCATTCTTTCTCTCGTCAAAAAATCTTTGAACTAAGCGAACTTGATAGAAAGATTACCAAACAACACAAACACAAACATACGAATCATGCGATTCCTAATGTTTCTCAAATTCTCAATAACACAGCCTTTCTTATTGATTGGTTTGATTTGCCTAGGCTATGGTTTGGGAAGAGTTGGTTTCCATTATTTTTCTCGTCCAAACATCGCTGAACTAATAGAACTTGATAGAAAGATCACCAAACAACACAAACACAAGCATACGAATCATGTAATTCCTAATGTTTCTCAAATTCTCAATAACACAACCTTTCTTATTGATTGGTTTGATTTGCCTAGGCTACCGTTTGGGAAGTGTTGGTTTCCATTCTTTCTCTCGTCCAAAAATCTTTGAACTAATAGAACTTGATAGAAAGATCACCAAACAACACAAACACAAGCATACGAATCATGTGATTCCTAATGTTTCTCAAATTCTCAATAACACAACCTTTCTTATTGATTGGTTTGATTTGCCTAGGCTATAGTTTGGGAAGTGTTGGTTTCCATTATTTTTCTCATCCAAACATCTTTGAACTATTAGAACTTGATAGAAATATCACTAAACAACACAAACACAAGTATACAAATTATACGATTCCTAATGTTTCCTAAATTCTCAATAACACAACCTTTCTTATTGATTTGTTTCATTTGCCTAGGCTATGGTTTGGGAAGTGTTGGTTTCCATTCTTTCTCTCATCCAAAAATCTTTGAACTAAGCGAACTTGATAGAAAGATTACCAAACAACACAAACACAAGCATACGAATCATGCGATTCCTAATGTTTCTCAAATTCTCAATAACACAGCCTTTCTTATTGATTGGTTTGAGTTGCCTAGGCTATGGTTTGGAAGTGTTTATTTCCATTATTTTTCTCGTCCAATCATCTTTGAACTAATAGAACTTGATAGAAAGATCACCAAACAACACAAACACAAGCATACGAATTATGTGATTCCTAATTTTTTCAAATTTTGAATAACACAACCTTTCTTATTGATTGGTTTGATTTGCCTAGGCTATGGTTTGGGAAGTTTTGGTTTCCATTCTTTCTCTCGTCCAAAAATCTTTGAACTAATAGAACTTGATAGAAAGATCACCAACCAACACAAACACAAGCATACGAATCATGCGATTCCTAATGTTTCTCAAATTCTCAATAACACAACCATTCTTATTGATTGGTTTGATTTGCCTAGGCTACGGTTTGGGAAGTGTTGGTTTCCATTATTTTTCTCATCCAAACATCTTTGAACTATTAGAACTTGATAGAAATATCACTAAACAACACAAACACAAGTATACGAATTATGCGATTCCTAATGTTTCCCAAATTCTCAATAACACAACCTTTCTTATTGATTTGTTTGATTTGCCTAGGCTATGGTTTGGGAAGTGTTGGTTTCCATTCTTTCTCTCATCCAAAAATCTTTGATCTAAGCGAACTTGATAGAAAGATTACCAAACAACACAAACACAAACATACGAATCATGCGATTCCTAATGTTTCTCAAATTCTCAATAACACAGCCTTTCTTATTGATTGGTTTGAGTTGCCTAGGCTATGGTTTGGGAAGTGTTGGTTTCCATTATTTTTCTCGTCCAAACATCTTTGAACTAATAGAACTTGATAGAAAGATCACCAAACAACACAAACACAAGCATACGAATCATGTGATTCCTAATGTTTTTCAAATTCTCAATAACACAACCTTTCTTATTGATTGGTTTGATTTGCCTAGGCTATGGTTTGGGAAGTGTTGGTTTCCATTCTTTCTCTCATCCAAAAATCTTTGAACTAATAGAACTTGATAGAAAGATCACCAAACAACACAAACACAAGCATACGAATCATGCGATTCCTAATGTTTCTCAAATTCTCAATAACACAACCATTCTTATTGATTAGTTTGATTTGCCTAGGCTACGGTTTGGGAAGTGTTGGTTTCCATTATTTTTCACATCCAAACATCTTTGAACTATTAGAACTTGATAGAAATATCACTAAACAACACAAACACAAGTATACGAATTATGCGATTCCTAATGTTTCCCAAATTCTCAATAACACAACCTTTCTTATTGATTTATTTGATTTGCCTAGGCTATGGTTTGGGAAGTGTTGGTTTCCATTCTTTCTCTCATCCAAAAATCTTTGAACTAAGCGAACTTGATTGAAAGATTACCAAACAACACAAACACAAGCATACGAATCATGCGATTCCTAATGTTTCTCAAATTCTCAATAACACAACCTTTCTTATTGATTGGTTTGAGTTGCCTAGGCTATGGTTAAGGAAGTGTTGGTTTACATTATTTTTCTCGTCCAAACATCTTTGAACTAATAGAACTTGATAGAAAGATCACCAAACAACACAAACACAAGCATACGAATCATGCGATTCCTAATGTTTCTCAAATTCTCAATAACACAGCCTTTCTTATTGATTGGTTTGAGTTGCCTAGGCTATGGTTTGGGAAGTGTTTATTTCCATTATTATTCTCGTCCAATCATCTTTGAACTAATAGAACTTGATAGAAAGATCACCAAACAACACAAACACAAGCATACGAATCATGTGATTCCTAATTTTTTCAAATTCTCAATAACACAACCTTTCTTATTGATTGGTTTGATTTGCCTAGGTTATGGTTTGGGAAGTTTTGGTTTCCATTCTTTCTCTCGTCCAAAAATCTTTGAACTAATAGAACTTGATAGAAAGATCACCAACCAACACAAACACAAGCATACGAATCATGCGATTCCTAATGTTTCTCAAATTCTCAATAACACAACCATTCTTATTGATTGGTTTGATTTGCCTAGGCTACGGTTTGGGAAGTGTTGTTTTCCATTATTTTTCTCATCCAAACATCTTTGAACTATTAGAACTTGATAGAAAGATCCCTAAACAACACAAACACAAGTATACGAATTATGCGATTCCTAATGTTTCCCAAATTCTCAATAACACAACCTTTCTTATTGATTTGTTTGATTTGCCTAGGCTATGGTTTGGGAAGTGTTGGTTTCCATTCTTTCTCTCATCCAAAAATCTTTGAACTAAGCGAACTTGATAGAAAGATTACCAAACAACACAAACACAAGCATACGAATCATGTGATTCCTAATGTTTCTCAAATTCTCAATAACACAACCTTTCTTATTGATTGGTTTGAGTTGCCTAGGCTATGGTTTGGGAAGTGTTGGTTTCCATTATTTTTCTCGTCCAAACATCTTTGAACTAATAGAACTTGATAGAAAGATCACCAAACAACACAAACACAAGCATACGAATCATGCGATTCCTAATGTTTCTCAAATTCTCAATAACACAGCCTTTCTTATTGATTGGTTTGAGTTGCCTAGGCTATGGTTTGGGAAGTGTTTATTTCCATTATTTTTCTCGTCCAATCATCTTTGAACTAATAGAACTTGATAGAAAGATCACCAAACAACACAAACACAAGTATACGAATCATGTGATTCCTAATTTTTTCAAATTCCCAATAACACAACCTTTCTTATTGATTGGTTTGATTTGCCTAGGCTATGGTTTGGGAAGTTTTGGTTTCCATTCTTTCTCTCGTCCAAAAATCTTTGAACTAATAGAACTTGATAGAAAGATCACCAACCAACACAAACACAAGCATACGAATCATGCGATTCCTAATGTTTCTCAAATTCTCAATAACACAACCATTCTTATTGATTGGTTTGATTTGCCTAGGCTACGGTTTGGGAAGTGTTGGTTTCCATTATTTTTCTCATCCAAACATCTTTGAACTATTAGAACTTGATAGAAATATCACTAAACAACACAAACACAAGTATACGAATTATGCGATTCCTAATGTTTCCCAAATTCTCAATAACACAACCTTTCTTATTGATTTGTTTGATTTGCCTAGGCTATGGTTTGGGAAGTGTTGGTTTCCATTCTTTCTCTCATCCAAAAAACTTTGAACTAAGCGAACTTGATAGAAAGATTACCAAACAACACAAACACAAGCATACGAATCATGCGATTCCTAATGTTTCTCAAATTCTCAATAAAACAGCCTTTCATATTGATTGGTTTGAGTTGCCTAGGCTATGGTTTGGGAAGTGTTGGTTTCCATTATTTTTCTCGTCCAAACATCTTTGAACTAATAGAACTTGATAGAAAGATCACCAAACAACACAAACACAAGCATACGAATCATGCGATTCCTAATGTTTCTCAAATTCTCAATAACACAACCATTCTTATTGATTGGTTTGATTTGCCTAGGCTACGGTTTGGGAAGTGTTGGTTTCCATTATTTTTCTCATCCAAACATCTTTGAACTATTAGAACTTGATAGAAAGATCCCTAAACAACACAAACACAAGTATACGAATTATGCGATTCCTAATGTTTCCCAAATTCTCAATAACACAACCTTTCTTATTGATTTGTTTGATTTGCCTAGGCTATGGTTTGGGAAGTGTTGGTTTCCATTCTTTCTCTCATCCAAAAATCTTTGAACTAAGCGAACTTGATAGAAAGATAACCAAACAACACAAACACAAGCATACGAATCATGTGATTCCTAATGTTTCTCAAATTCTCAATAACACAGCCTTTCTTATTGATTGGTTTGAGTTGCCTAGGCTATGGTTTGGGAAGTGTTGGTTTCCATTATTTTTCTCGTCCAAACATCTTTGAACTAATGGAACTTGATAGAAAGATCACCAAACAACACAAACACAAGAATACGAATCATGTGATTCCTAATTTTTTCAAATTCTCAATAACACAACCTTTCTTATTGATTGGTTTGATTTGCCTAGGCTATGGTTTGGGAAGTTTTGGTTTCCATTCTTTCTCTCGTCCAAAAATCTTTGAACTAATAGAACTTGATAGAAAGATCACCAACCAAGACAAACACAAGCATACGAATCATGCGATTCCTAATGTTTCTCAAATTCTCAATAACACAACCATTCTTATTGATTGGTTTGATTTGCCTAGGCTACGGTTTGGGAAGTGTTGGTTTCCATTATTTTTCTCATCCAAACATCTTTGAACTATTAGAACTTGATAGAAAGATCCCTAAACAACACAAACACAAGTATACGAATTATGCGATTCCTAATGTTTCCCAAATTCTCAATAACACAACCTTTCTTATTGATTTGTTTGATTTGCCTAGGCTATGGTTTGGGAAGTGTTGGTTTCCATTCTTTCTCTCATCCAAAAATCTTTGAACTAAGCGAACTTGATAGAAAGATTACCAAACAACACAAACAAAAGCATACGAATCATGCGATTCCTAATGTTTCTCAAATTCTCAATAACACAGCCTTTCTTATTGATTAGTTTGAGTTGCCTAGGCTATGGTTTGGGAAGTATTTATTTCCATTTTTTTTCTCGTCCAAACATCTTTGAACTAATAGAACTTGATAGAAAGATCACCAAACAACACAAACACAAGCATAGGAATCATGTGATTCCGAATGTTTTTCAAATTCTCAATAACACAACCTTTCTTATTGATTGGTTTGATTTGCCTAGGCTACGGTTTGGGAAGTTTTGGTTTCCATTCTTTCTCTCGTCAAAAAATCTTTGAACTAATAGAACTTGATAGAAAGATCACCAAACAACACAAACACAAGCATACGAATCATGCGATTCCTAATGTTTCTCAAATTCTCAATAACACAACCATTCTTATTGATTGGTTTGATTTGCCTAGGCTACGCTTTGGGAAGTGTTGGTTTCCATTATTTTTCTCATCCAAACATCTTTGAACTATTAGAACTTGATAGAAAGATCCCTAAACAACACAAACACAAGTATACGAATTATGCGATTCCTAATGTTTCCCAAATTCTCAATAACACAACTTTTCTTATTGATTAGTTTGATTTGCCTAGGCTATGGTTTGGGAAGTGTTGGTTTCCATTCTTTCTCTCATCCAAAAATCTTTGAACTAAGCGAACTTGATAGAAAGATTACCAAAGAACACAAACACAATCATACGAATCATGCGATTCCTAATGTTTCTCAAATTCTCAATAACACAGCCTTTCTTATTGATTGGTTTGAATTGCCTAGGCTATGGTTTGGGAAGTATTTATTTCCATTTTTTTTCTCGTCCAAACATCTTTGAACTAATAGAACTTGATAGAAAGATCACCAAACAACACAAACACAAGCATAGGAATCATGTGATTCCTAATGTTTTTCAAATTCTCAATAACACAACCTTTCTTATTGATTGGTTTGATTTGCCTAGGCTATGGTTTGTGAAGTTTTGGTTTCCATTCTTTCTCTCGTCCAAAAATCTTTGAACTAATAGAACTTGATAGAAAGATCACCAAACAACACAAACACAAGCATACGAATCATGCGATTCCTAATGTTTCTCAAATTCTCAATAACACAACCATTCTTATTGATTAGTTTGATTTGCCTTGCCTACGGTTTGGGAAGTGTTGGTTTCCATTATTTTTCTCATCCAAACATCTTTGAACTATTAGAACTTGATAGAAATATCACTAAACAACACAAACGCAAGTATACGAATTATGCGATTCCTAATGTTTCCCAAATTCTCAATAAAACAAACCTTTCTTATTGATTTGTTTGATTTGCCTAGGCTATGGTTTGGGAAGTGTTGGTTTCCATTCTTTCTCTCATCCAAAAATCATTGAACTATGCGAACTTGATAGAAAGATTACCAAACAACACAAACACAAGCATACGAATCATGCGATTCCTAATGTTTCTCAAATTCTCAATAACACAGCCTTTCTTATTAATTGGTTTGAGTTGCCTAGGCTATGGTTTGGAAGTGTTTATTTCCATTATTTTTCTCGTCCAATCATCTTTGAACTAATAGAACTTGATAGAAAGATCACCAAACAACACAAACACAAGCATACGAATCATGTGATTCCTAATGTTTTTCAAATTCTCAATAACACAACGTTTCTTATTGATTAGTTTGATTTGCCTAGGCTATGGTTTGGGAAGTGTTGGTTTCCATTATTTTTCTCGTCCAAACATCTTTGAACTAATAGAACTTGATAGAAAGATCACCAAACAACACAAACACAAGCATACGAATCATGTGATTCCTAATTTTTTCAAATTCTCAATAACACAACCTTTCTTATTTATTGGTTGGATTTGCCTAGGCTATGGTTTGGGAAGTTTTGGTTTCCATTCTTTCTCTCGTCCAAAAATCTTTGAACTAATAGAACTTGATAGAAAGATCACCAACCAACACAAACACAAGCATACGAATCATGCGATTCCTAATGTTTCTCAAATTCTCAATAACACAACCATTCTTATTGATTAGTTTGATTTGCCTTGCCTACGGTTTGGGAAGTGTTGGTTTCCCTTATTTTTCTCATCCAAACATCTTTGAACTATTAGAACTTGATAGAAAGATCACTAAACAACACAAACACAAGCATACGAATTATGCGATTCCTAATGTTTCACAAATTCTCAATAACACAACCTTTCTTATTGATTTGTTTGATTTGCCTAGGCTATGGTTTGGGAAGTGTTGGTTTCCATTCTTTCTCTCATCCAAAAAACTTTGAACTAAGCGAACTTGATAGAAAGATTACCAAACAACACAAACACAAGCATACGAATCATGCGATTCCTAATGTTTCTCAAATTCTCAATAACACAGCCTTTCATATTGATTGGTTTGAGTTGCCTAGGCTATGGTTTGGGAAGTGTTGGTTTCCATTATTTTTCTCGTCCAAACATCTTTGAACTAATAGAACTTGATAGAAAGATCACCAAACAACACAAACACAAGCATACGAATCATGTGATTCCTAATGTTTTTCAAATTCTCAATAACACAACCTTTCTTATTGATTGGTTTGATTTGCCTAGGATATGGTTTTGGAAGTGTTGGTTTCCATTCTTTCTCTCATCCAAAAATCTTTGAACTAATAGAACTTGATAGAAAGATCACCAAACAACACAAACACAAGCATACGAATCATGCGATTCCTAATGTTTCTCAAATTCTCAATAACACAACCATTCTTATTGATTAGTTTGATTTGCCTAGGCTACGGTTTGGGAAGTGTTGGTTTCCATTATTTTTCTCATCAAAACATCTTTGAACTATTAGAACTTGATAGAAATATCACTAAACAACACAAACACAAGTATACGAATTATGCGATTCCTAATGTTTCCCAAATTCTCAATAACACAACCTTTCTTATTGATTTGTTTGATTTGCCTAGGCTATGGCTTGGGAAGTGTTGGTTTCCATTCTTTCTCTCATCCAAAAATCTTTGAACTAAGCGAACATGATTGAAAGATTACCAAACAACACAAACACAAGCATACGAATCATGCGATTCCTAATGTTTCTCAAATTCTCAATAACACAGCCTTTCTTATTGATTGGTTTGAGTTGCCTAGGCTATGGTTTGGGAAGTGTTGGTTTACATTATTTTTCTCGTCCAAACATCTTTGAACTAATAGAACTTGATAGAAAGATCACCAAACAACACAAACACAAGCATACGAATCATGCGATTCCTAATGTTTCTCAAATTCTCAATAACACAGCCTTTCTTATTGATTGGTTTGAGTTGCCTAGGCTATGGTTTTGGAAGTGTTTATTTCCATTATTTTTCTCGTCCAATCATCTTTGAACTAATAGAACTTGATAGAAAGATCACCAAACAACACAAACACAAGCATACGAATCATGTGATTCCTAATTTTTTCAAATTCTCAATAACACAACCTTTCTTATTGATTGGTTTGATTTGCCTAGGCTATGGTTTGGGAAGTTTTGGTTTCCATTCTTTCTCTCGTCCAAAAATCTTTGAACTAATAGAACTTGATAGAAAGATCACCAACCAACACAAACACAAGCATACGAATCATGCGATTCCTAATGGTTCTCAAATTCTCAATAACACAACCATTCTTATTGATTGGTTTGATTTGCCTAGGCTACGGTTTGGGAAGTGTTGGTTTCCATTATTTTTCTCATCCAAACATCTTTGAACTATTAGAACTTGATAGAAAGATCCCTAAACAACACTAACACAAGTATACGAATTATGCGATTCCTAATGTTTCCCAAATTCTCAATAACACAACCTTTCTTATTGATTTGTTTGATTTGCCTAGGCTATGGTTTGGGAAGTGTTGGTTTCCATTCTTCCTCTCATCCAAAAATCTTTGAACTAAGCGAACTTGATAGAAAGATTACCAAACAACACAAACACAAGCATACGAATCATGCGATTCCTAATGTTTCTCAAATTCTCAATAACACAACCATTCTTATTGATTGGTTTGATTTGCCTAGGCTACGGTTTGGGAAGTGTTGGTTTCCATTATTTTTCTCATCCAAACATCTTTGAACTATTAGAACTTGATAGAAAGATCCCTAAACAACACTAACACAAGTATACGAATTATGCGATTCCTAATGTTTCCCAAATTCTCAATAACACAACCATTCTTATTGATTAGTTTGATTTGCCTAGGCTACGGTTTGGGAAGTGTTGGTTTCCATTATTTTTCTCATCCAAAAATCTTTGAACTATGCGAACTTGATAGAAAGATTACCAAACAACACAAACACAAGCATACGAATCATGCGATTCCTAATGTTTCTCAAATTCTCAATAACACAGCCTTTCTTATTGATTTGTTTGATTTGCCTAGGCTATGGTTTGGGAAGTGTTGGTTTCCATTCTTTCTCTCATCCAAAAATCTTTGAACTATGCGAACTTGATAGAAAGATTACCAAACAACACAAACACAAGCATACGAATCATGTGATTCCTAATGTTTCTCAAATTCTCAATAACACAGCCTTTCTTATTGATTGGTTTGAGTTGCCTAGGCTATGGTTTGGGAAGTGTTGGTTTCCATTATTTTTCTCGTCCAAACATCTTTGAACTAATGGAACTTGATAGAAAGATCACCAAACAACACAAACACAAGAATACGAATCATGTGATTCCTAATTTTTTCAAATTCTCAATAACACAACCTTTCTTATTGATTGGTTTGATTTGCCTAGGCTATGGTTTGGGAAGTTTTGGTTTCCATTCTTTCTCTCGTCCAAAAATCTTTGAACTAATAGAACTTGATAGAAAGATCACCAACCAAGACAAACACAATCATACGAATCATGCGATTCCTAATGTTTCTCAAATTCTCAATAACACAACCATTCTTATTGATTGGTTTGATTTGCCTAGGCTACGGTTTGGGAAGTGTTGGTTTCCATTATTTTTCTCATCCAAACATCTTTGAACTATTAGAACTTGATAGAAAGATCCCTAAACAACACAAACACAAGTATACGAATTATGCGATTCCTAATGTTTCCCAAATTCTCAATAACACAACCTTTCTTATTGATTTGTTTGATTTGCCTAGGCTATGGTTTGGGAAGTGTTGGTTTCCATTCTTTCTCTCATCCAAAAATCTTTGAACTAAGCGAACTTGATAGAAAGATTACCAAACAACACAAACAAAAGCATACGAATCATGCGATTCCTAATGTTTCTCAAATTCTCAATAACACAGCCTTTCTTATTGATTAGTTTGAGTTGCCTAGGCTATGGTTTGGGAAGTATTTATTTCCATTTTTTTTCTCGTCCAAACATCTTTGAACTAATAGAACTTGATAGAAAGATCACCAAACAACACAAACACAAGCATAGGAATCATGTGATTCCGAATGTTTTTCAAATTCTCAATAACACAACCTTTCTTATTGATTGGTTTGATTTGCCTAGGCTACGGTTTGGGAAGTTTTGGTTTCCATTCTTTCTCTCGTCAAAAAATCTTTGAACTAATAGAACTTGATAGAAAGATCACCAAACAACACAAACACAAGCATACGAATCATGCGATTCCTAATGTTTCTCAAATTCTCAATAACACAACCATTCTTATTGATTGGTTTGATTTGCCTAGGCTACGCTTTGGGAAGTGTTGGTTTCCATTATTTTTCTCATCCAAACATCTTTGAACTATTAGAACTTGATAGAAAGATCCCTAAACAACACAAACACAAGTATACGAATTATGCGATTCCTAATGTTTCCCAAATTCTCAATAACACAACTTTTCTTATTGATTAGTTTGATTTGCCTAGGCTATGGTTTGGGAAGTGTTGGTTTCCATTCTTTCTCTCATCCAAAAATCTTTGAACTAAGCGAACTTGATAGAAAGATTACCAAAGAACACAAACACAAGCATACGAATCATGCGATTCCTAATGTTTCTCAAATTCTCAATAACACAACCTTTCTTATTGATTAGTTTGATTTGCCTAGGCTACGGTTTGGGAAGTGTTGGTTTCCATTATTTTTCTCATCCAAAAATCTTTGAACTATGCGAACTTGATAGAAAGATTACCAAACAACACAAACACAAGCATACGAATCATGCGATTCCTAATGTTTCTCAAATTCTCAATAACACAGCCTTTCTTATTGATTTGTTTGATTTGCCTAGGCTATGGTTTGGGAAGTGTTGGTTTCCATTCTTTCTCTCATCCAAAAATCTTTGAACTATGCGAACTTGATAGAAAGATTACCAAACAACACAAACACAAGCATACGAATCATGTGATTCCTAATGTTTCTCAAATTCTCAATAACACAGCCTTTCTTATTGATTGGTTTGAGTTGCCTAGGCTATGGTTTGGGAAGTGTTGGTTTCCATTATTTTTCTCGTCCAAACATCTTTGAACTAATGGAACTTGATAGAAAGATCACCAAACAACACAAACACAAGAATACGAATCATGTGATTCCTAATTTTTTCAAATTCTCAATAACACAACCTTTCTTATTGATTGGTTTGATTTGCCTAGGCTATGGTTTGGGAAGTTTTGGTTTCCATTCTTTCTCTCGTCCAAAAATCTTTGAACTAATAGAACTTGATAGAAAGATCACCAACCAAGACAAACACAATCATACGAATCATGCGATTCCTAATGTTTCTCAAATTCTCAATAACACAACCATTCTTATTGATTGGTTTGATTTGCCTAGGCTACGGTTTGGGAAGTGTTGGTTTCCATTATTTTTCTCATCCAAACATCTTTGAACTATTAGAACTTGATAGAAAGATCCCTAAACAACACAAACACAAGTATACGAATTATGCGATTCCTAATGTTTCCCAAATTCTCAATAACACAACCTTTCTTATTGATTTGTTTGATTTGCCTAGGCTATGGTTTGGGAAGTGTTGGTTTCCATTCTTTCTCTCATCCAAAAATCTTTGAACTAAGCGAACTTGATAGAAAGATTACCAAACAACACAAACAAAAGCATACGAATCATGCGATTCCTAATGTTTCTCAAATTCTCAATAACACAGCCTTTCTTATTGATTAGTTTGAGTTGCCTAGGCTATGGTTTGGGAAGTATTTATTTCCATTTTTTTTCTCGTCCAAACATCTTTGAACTAATAGAACTTGATAGAAAGATCACCAAACAACACAAACACAAGCATAGGAATCATGTGATTCCGAATGTTTTTCAAATTCTCAATAACACAACCTTTCTTATTGATTGGTTTGATTTGCCTAGGCTACGGTTTGGGAAGTTTTGGTTTCCATTCTTTCTCTCGTCAAAAAATCTTTGAACTAATAGAACTTGATAGAAAGATCACCAAACAACACAAACACAAGCATACGAATCATGCGATTCCTAATGTTTCTCAAATTCTCAATAACACAACCATTCTTATTGATTGGTTTGATTTGCCTAGGCTACGCTTTGGGAAGTGTTGGTTTCCATTATTTTTCTCATCCAAACATCTTTGAACTATTAGAACTTGATAGAAAGATCCCTAAACAACACAAACACAAGTATACGAATTATGCGATTCCTAATGTTTCCCAAATTCTCAATAACACAACTTTTCTTATTGATTAGTTTGATTTGCCTAGGCTATGGTTTGGGAAGTGTTGGTTTCCATTCTTTCTCTCATCCAAAAATCTTTGAACTAAGCGAACTTGATAGAAAGATTACCAAAGAACACAAACACAAGCATACGAATCATGCGATTCCTAATGTTTCTCAAATTCTCAATAACACAGCCTTTCTTATTGATTGGTTTGAATTGCCTAGGCTATGGTTTGGGAAGTATTTATTTCCATTTTTTTTCTCGTCCAAACATCTTTGAACTAATAGAACTTGATAGAAAGATCACCAAACAACACAAACACAAGCATAGGAATCATGTGATTCCTAATGTTTTTCAAATTCTCAATAACACAACCTTTCTTATTGATTGGTTTGATTTGCCTAGGCTATGGTTTGTGAAGTTTTGGTTTCCATTCTTTCTCTCGTCCAAAAATCTTTGAACTAATAGAACTTGATAGAAAGATCACCAAACAACACAAACACAAGCATACGAATCATGCGATTCCTAATGTTTCTCAAATTCTCAATAACACAACCATTCTTATTGATTAGTTTGATTTGCCTTGCCTACGGTTTGGGAAGTGTTGGTTTCCATTATTTTTCTCATCTAAACATCTTTGAACTATTAGAACTTGATAGAAATATCACTAAACAACACAAACGCAAGTATACGAATTATGCGATTCCTAATGTTTCCCAAATTCTCAATAAAACAAACCTTTCTTATTGATTTGTTTGATTTGCCTAGGCTATGGTTTGGGAAGTGTTGGTTTCCATTCTTTCTCTCATCCAAAAATCATTGAACTATGCGAACTTGATAGAAAGATTACCAAACAACACAAACACAAGCATACGAATCATGCGATTCCTAATGTTTCTCAAATTCTCAATAACACAGCCTTTCTTATTGATTGGTTTGAGTTGCCTAGGCTATGGTTTGGAAGTGTTTATTTCCATTATTTTTCTCGTCCAATCATCTTTGAACTAATAGAACTTGATAGAAAGATCACCAAACAACACAAACACAAGCATACGAATCATGTGATTCCTAATGTTTTTCAAATTCTCAATAACACAACCTTTCTTATTGATTAGTTTGATTTGCCTAGGCTATGGTTTGGGAAGTGTTGGTTTCCATTATTTTTCTCGTCCAAACATCTTTGAACTAATAGAACTTGATAGAAAGATCACCAAACAACACAAACACAAGCATACGAATCATGTGATTCCTAATTTTTTCAAATTCTCAATAACACAACCTTTCTTATTTATTGGTTTGATTTGCCTAGGCTATGGTTTGGGAAGTTTTGGTTTCCATTCTTTCTCTCGTCCAAAAATCTTTGAACTAATAGAACTTGATAGAAAGATCACCAACCAACACAAACACAAGCATACGAATCATGCGATTCCTAATGTTTCTCAAATTCTCAATAACACAACCATTCTTATTGATTGGTTTGATTTGCCTAGGGTACGGTTTGGGAAGTGTTGGTTTCCATTATTTTTCTCATCCAAACATCTTTGAGCTATTAGAACTTGATAGAAAGATCCCTAAACAACACAAACACAAGTATACGAATTATGCGATTCCTAATGTTTCCCAAATTCTCAATAACACAACCTTTCTTATTGATTTGTTTGATTTGCCTAGGCTATGGTTTGGGAAGTGTTGGTTTCCATTCTTTCTCTCATCCAAAAATCTTTGAACTAAGCGAACATGATAGAAAGATTACCAAACAAAACAAACACAAGCATACAAATCCTGTGATTCCTAATGTTTCTTAAATTCTCAATAACACAGCCTTTCTTATTAATTGGTTTGAGTTGCCTAGGCTATGGTTTGGGAAATGTTAATTTCCATTATTTTTCTCGTCCAAACATCTTTGAACTAATGGAACTTGATAGAAAGATCACCAAACAACACAAACACAAGAATACGAATTATGTGATTCCTAATTTTTTCAAATTCTCAATAACACAACCTTTCTTATTGATTGGTTTGATTTGCCTAGGCTATGGTTTGGGAAGTTTTGGTTTCCATTCTGTCTCTCGTCCAAAAATCTTTGAACTAATAGAACTTGATAGAAAGATCACCAACCAACACAAACACAAGCATACGAATCATGCGATTCCTAATGTTTCTCAAATTCTCAATAACACAACCATTCTTATTGATTGGTTTGATTTGCCTAGGCTACGGTTTGGGAAGTGTTGGTTTCCATTATTTTTCTCATCCAAACATCTTTGAACTATTAGAACTTGATAGAAAGATCCCTAAACAACACAAACACAAGTATACGAATTATGCGATTCCTAATGTTTCCCAAATTCTCAATAACACAACCTTTCTTATTGATTTGTTTGATTTGCCTAGGCTATGGTTTGGGAAGTGTTGGTTTCCATTCTTTCTCTCATCCAAAAATCTTTGAACTAAGCGAACTTGATAGAAAGATTACCAAACAACACAAACAAAAGCATACGAATCATGCGATTCCTAATGTTTCTCAAATTCTCAATAACACAGCCTTTCTTATTGATTAGTTTGAGTTGCCTAGGCTATGGTTTGGGAAGTATTTATTTCCATTTTTTTTCCCGTCCAAACATCTTTGAACTAATAGAACTTGATAGAAAGATCACCAAACAACACAAACACAAGCATAGGAATCATGTGATTCCTAATGTTTTTCAAATTCTCAATAACACAACCTTTCTTATTGATTGGTTTGATTTGCCTAGGCTACGGTTTGGGAAGTTTTGGTTTCCATTCTTTCTCTCGTCAAAAAATCTTTGAACTAATAGAACTTGATAGAAAGATCACCAAACAACACAAACACAAGCATACGAATCATGCGATTCCTAATGTTTCTCAAATTCATATTAACACAACCATTCTTATTGATTGGTTTGATTTGCCTAGGCTACGGTTTGGGAAGTGTTGGTTTCCATTATTTTTCTCATCCAAACATCTTTGAACTATTAGAACTTGATAGAAAGATCCCTAAACAACACAAACACAACTATACGAATTATGCGATTCCTAATGTTTCCCAAATTCTCAATAACACAACTTTTCTTATTGATTTGTTTGATTTGCCTAGGCTATGGTTTGGGAAGTGTTGGTTTCCATTCTTTCTCTCATCCAAAAATCTTTGAACTAAGCGAACTTGATAGAAAGATTACCAAAGAACACAAACACAAGCATACGAATCATGCGATTCCTAATGTTTCTCAAATTCTCAATAACACAGCCTTTCTTATTGATTGGTTTGAATTGCCTAGGCTATGGTTTGGGAAGTATTTATTTCCATTTTTTTTCTCGTCCAAACATCTTTGAACTAATAGAACTTGATAGAAAGATCACCAAACAACACAAACACAAGCATACGAATCATGCGATTCCTAATGTTTCTCAAATTCTCAATAACACAACCATTCTTATTGATTAGTTTGATTTGCCTAGGCTACGGTTTGGGAAGTGTTGGTTTCCATTATTTTTCTCATCCAAAAATCTTTGAACTATGCGAACTTGATAGAAAGATTACCAAACAACACAAACACAAGCATACGAATCATGCGATTCCTAATGTTTCTCAAATTCTCAATAACACAGCCTTTCTTATTGATTTGTTTGATTTGCCTAGGCTATGGTTTGGGAAGTGTTGGTTTCCATTCTTTCTCTCATCCAAAAATCTTTGAACTATGCGAACTTGATAGAAAGATTACCAAACAACATAAACACAAGCATACGAATCATGCGATTCCTAATGTTTCTCAAATTCTCAATAACACAGCCTTTCTTATTGATTGGTTTGAGTTGCCTAGGCTATGGTTTGGGAAGTGTTGGTTTCCATTTTTTTTCTCGTCCAAACATCTTTGAACTAATAGAACTTGATAGAAAGATCACCAAACAACACAAACACAAGCATACGAATCATGTGATTTCTAATGTTTCTCAAATTCTCAATAACACAACCATTCTTATTGATTGGTTTGATTTGCCTAGGCTACGGTTTGGGAAGTGTTGGTTTCCATTATTTTTCTCATCCAAACATCTTTGAACTATTAGAACTTGATAGAAAGATCCCTAAACAACACAAACACAAGTATACGAATCATGCGATTCCTAATGTTTCCCAAATTCTCAATAACACAACTTTTCTTATTGATTTGTTTGATTTGCCTAGGCTATGGTTTGGGAAGTGTTGGTTTCCATTCTTTCTCTCGTCCAAAAATCTTTGAACTAATAGAACTTGATAGAAAGATCACTAAACAACACAAACACAAGTATACGAATTATGCGATTCCTAATGTTTCCCAAATTCTCAATAACACAACCTTTCTTATTGATTTGTTTGATTTGCCTAGGCTATGGTTTGGGAAGTGTTGGTTTCCATTCTTTCTCTCATCCAAAAATCTTTGAACTAAGCGAACTTGATAGAAAGATTACCAAACAACACAAACACAAGCATACGAATCATGCGATTCCTAATGTTTCTCAAATTCTCAATAACACAGCCTTTCTTATTGATTGGTTTGAGTTGCCTAGGCTATGGTTTGGGAAGTGTTGGTTTCCATTATTTTTCTCGTCCAAACATCTTTGAACTAATTGAACTTGATAGAAAGATCACCAAACAACACAAGCACAAGCATACGAATCATGCGATTCCTAATGTTTCTCAAATTCTCAATAACACAGCCTTTCTTATTGATTGGTTTGAGTTGCCTTGGCTATGGTTTGGGAAGTGTTTATTTCCATTGTTTTTCTCGTCCAATCATCTTTGAACTAATAGAACTTGATAGAAAGATCACCAAACAACACAAACACAAGCATACGAATCATGTGATTCCTAATTTTTTCAAATTCTCAATAACACAACCTTTCTTATTGATTGGTTTGATTTGCCTAGGCTATGGTTTGGGAAGTTTTGCTTTCCATTCTTTCTCTCGTCCAAAAATCTTTGAACTAATAGAACTTGATAGAAAGATCACCAACCAACACAAACACAAGCATACGAATCATGCGATTCCTAATGTTTCTCAAATTCTCAATAACACGACCATTCTTATTGATTGGTTTGATTTGCCTAGGCTACGGTTTGGGAAGTGTTGGTTTCCATTATTTTTCTCATCCAAACATCTTTGAACTATTAGAACTTGATAGAAAGATCCCTAAACAACACAAACACAAGTATACGAATTATGCGATTCCTAATGTTTCCCAAATTCTCAATAACACAACCTTTCTTATTGATTTGTTTGATTTGCCTAGGCTATGGTTTGGGAAGTGTTGGTTTCCATTCTTTCTCTCATCCAAAAATCTTTGAACTAAGCGAACTTGATAGAAAGATTACCAAACAACACAAACAAAAGCATACGAATCATGCGATTCCTAATGTTTCTCAAATTCTCAATAACACAGCCTTTCTTATTGATTAGTTTGAGTTGCCTAGGCTATGGTTTGGGAAGTATTTATTTCCATTTTTTTTCTCGTCCAAACATCTTTGAACTAATAGAACTTGATAGAAAGATCACCAAACAACACAAACACAAGCATAGGAATCATGTGATTCCTAATGTTTTTCAAATTCTCAATAACACAACCTTTCTTATTGATTGGTTTGATTTGCCTAGGCTACGGTTTGGGAAGTTTTGGTTTCCATTCTTTCTCTCGTCAAAAAATCTTTGAACTAATAGAACTTGATAGAAAGATCACCAAACAACACAAACACAAGCATACGAATCATGCGATTCCTAATGTTTCTCAAATTCATATTAACACAACCATTCTTATTGATTGGTTTGATTTGCCTAGGCTACGGTTTGGGAAGTGTTGGTTTCCATTATTTTTCTCATCCAAACATCTTTGAACTATTAGAACTTGATAGAAAGATCCCTAAACAACACAAACACAACTATACGAATTATGCGATTCCTAATATTTCCCAAATTCTCAATAACACAACTTTTCTTATTGATTTGTTTGATTTGCCTAGGCTATGGTTTGGGAAGTGTTGGTTTCCATTCTTTCTCTCATCCAAAAATCTTTGAACTAAGCGAACTTGATAGAAAGATTACCAAAGAACACAAACACAAGCATACGAATCATGCGATTCCTAATGTTTCTCAAATTCTCAATAACACAGCCTTTCTTATTGATTGGTTTGAATTGCCTAGGCTATGGTTTGGGAAGTATTTATTTCCATTTTTTTTCTCGTCCAAACATCTTTGAACTAATAGAACTTGATAGAAAGATCACCAAACAACACAAACACAAGCATACGAATCATGCGATTCCTAATGTTTCTCAAATTCTCAATAACACAACCATTCTTATTGATTAGTTTGATTTGCCTAGGCTACGGTTTGGGAAGTGTTGGTTTCCATTATTTTTCTCATCCAAAAATCTTTGAACTATGCGAACTTGATAGAAAGATTACCAAACAACACAAACACAAGCATACGAATCATGCGATTCCTAATGTTTCTCAAATTCTCAATAACACAGCCTTTCTTATTGATTTGTTTGATTTGCCTAGGCTATGGTTTGGGAAGTGTTGGTTTCCATTCTTTCTCTCATCCAAAAATCTTTGAACTATGCGAACTTGATAGAAAGATTACCAAACAACACAAACACAAGCATACGAATCATGCGATTCCTAATGTTTCTCAAATTCTCAATAACACAGCCTTTCTTATTGATTGGTTTGAGTTGCCTAGGCTATGGTTTGGGAAGTGTTGGTTTCCATTTTTTTTCTCGTCCAAACATCTTTGAACTAATAGAACTTGATAGAAAGATCACCAAACAACACAAACACAAGCATACGAATCATGTGATTTCTAATGTTTCTCAAATTCTCAATAACACAACCATTCTTATTGATTGGTTTGATTTGCCTAGGCTACGGTTTGGGAAGTGTTGGTTTCCATTATTTTTCTCATCCAAACATCTTTGAACTATTAGAACTTGATAGAAAGATCCCTAAACAACACAAACACAAGTATACGAATCATGCGATTCCTAATGTTTCCCAAATTCTCAATAACACAACTTTTCTTATTGATTTGTTTGATTTGCCTAGGCTATGGTTTGGGAAGTGTTGGTTTCCATTCTTTCTCTCGTCCAAAAATCTTTGAACTAATAGAACTTGATAGAAATATCACTAAACAACACAAACACAAGTATACGAATTATGCGATTCCTAATGTTTCCCAAATTCTCAATAACACAACCTTTCTTATTGATTTGTTTGATTTGCCTAGGCTATGGTTTGGGAAGTGTTGGTTTCCATTCTTTCTCTCATCCAAAAATCTTTGAACTAAGCGAACTTGATAGAAAGATTACCAAACAACACAAACACAAGCATACGAATCATGCGATTCCTAATGTTTCTCAAATTCTCAATAACACAGCCTTTCTTATTGATTGGTTTGAGTTGCCTAGGCTATGGTTTGGGAAGTGTTGGTTTCCATTATTTTTCTCGTCCAAACATCTTTGAACTAATTGAACTTGATAGAAAGATCACCAAACAACACAAGCACAAGCATACGAATCATGCGATTCCTAATGTTTCTCAAATTCTCAATAACACAGCCTTTCTTATTGATTGGTTTGAGTTGCCTTGGCTATGGTTTGGGAAGTGTTTATTTCCATTGTTTTTCTCGTCCAATCATCTTTGAACTAATAGAACTTGATAGAAAGATCACCAAACAACACAAACACAAGCATACGAATCATGTGATTCCTAATTTTTTCAAATTCTCAATAACACAACCTTTCTTATTGATTGGTTTGATTTGCCTAGGCTATGGTTTGGGAAGTTTTGCTTTCCATTATTTCTCTCGTCCAAAAATCTTTGAACTAATAGAACTTGATAGAAAGATCACCAACCAACACAAACACAAGCATACGAATCATGCGATTCCTAATGTTTCTCAAATTCTCAATAACACGACCATTCTTATTGATTGGTTTGATTTGCCTAGGCTACGGTTTGGGAAGTGTTGGTTTCCATTATTTTTCTCATCCAAACATCTTTGAACTATTAGAACTTGATAGAAAGATCCCTAAACAACACAAACACAAGTATACGAATTATGCGATTCCTAATGTTTCCCAAATTCTCAATAACACAACCTTTCTTATTGATTTGTTTGATTTGCCTAGGCTATGGTTTGGGAAGTGTTGGTTTCCATTCTTTCTCTCATCCAAAAATCTTTGAACTAAGCGAACTTGATAGAAAGATTACCAAACAACACAAACAAAAGCATACAAATCATGCGATTCCTAATGTTTCTCAAATTCTCAATAACACAGCCTTTCTTATTGATTAGTTTGAGTTGCCTAGGCTATGGTTTGGGAAGTATTTATTTCCATTTTTTTTCTCGTCCAAACATCTTTGAACTAATAGAACTTGATAGAAAGATCACCAAACAACACAAACACAAGCATAGGAATCATGTGATTCCTAATGTTTTTCAAATTCTCAATAACACAAGCTTTCTTATTGATTGGTTTGATTTGCCTAGGCTATGGTTTTGGAAGTTTTGCTTTCCATTCTTTCTCTCGTCCAAAAATCTTTGAACTAATAGAACTTGATAGAAAGATCACCAACCAACACAAACACAAGCATACGAATCATGCGATTCCTAATGTTTCTCAAATTCTCAATAACACAACCATTCTTATTGATTGGTTTGATTTGCCTAGGCTATGGTTTGGGAAGTGTTGGTTTCCATTATTTTTCTCATCCAAACATCTTTGAACTATTAGAACTTGATAGAAAGATCCCTAAACAACACAAACACAAGTATACGAATTATGCGATTCCTAATGTTTCCCAAATTCTCAATAACACAACCTTTCTTATTGATTTGTTTGATTTGCCTAGGCTATGGTTTGGGAAGTGTTGGTTTCCATTCTTTCTCTCATCCAAAAATCTTTGAACTAAGCGAACTTGATAGAAAGATTACCAAACAACACAAACAAAAGCATACAAATCATGCGATTCCTAATGTTTCTCAAATTCTCAATAACACAGCCTTTCTTAATGATTAGTTTGAGTTGCCTAGGCTATGGTTTGGGAAGTATTTATTTCCATTTTTTTTCTCGTCCAAACATCTTTGAACTAATAGAACTTGATAGAAAGATCACCAAACAACACAAACACAAGCATAGGAATCATGTGATTCCTAATGTTTTTCAAATTCTCAATAACACAAGCTTTCTTATTGATTGGTTTGATTTGCCTAGGCTATGGTTTTGGAAGTTTTGCTTTCCATTCTTTCTCTCGTCCAAAAATCTTTGAACTAATAGAACTTGATAGAAAGATCACCAACCAACACAAACACAAGCATACGAATCATGCGATTCCTAATGTTTCTCAAATTCTCAATAACACAACCATTCTTATTGATTGGTTTGATTTGCCTAGGCTACGGTTTGGGAAGTGTTGGTTTCCATTATTTTTCTCATCCAAACATCTTTGAACTATTAGAACTTGATAGAAAGATCCCTAAACAACACAAACACAAGTATACGAATTATGCGATTCCTAATGTTTCCCAAATTCTCAATAACACAACCTTTCTTATTGATTTGTTTGATTTGCCTAGGCTATGGTTTGGGAAGTGTTGGTTTCCATTCTTTCTCTCATCCAAAAATCTTTGAACTAAGCGAACTTGATAGAAAGATTACCAAACAACACAAACAAAAGCATACAAATCATGCGATTCCTAATGTTTCTCAAATTCTCAATAACACAGCCTTTCTTATTGATTAGTTTGAGTTGCCTAGGCTATGGTTTGGGAAGTATTTATTTCCATTTTTTTTCTCGTCCAAACATCTTTGAACTAATAGAACTTGATAGAAAGATCACCAAACAACACAAACACAAGCATAGGAATCATGTGATTCCTAATGTTTTTCAAATTCTCAATAACACAACCTTTCTTATTGATTGGTTTGATTTGCCTAGGCTACGGTTTGGGAAGTTTTGGTTTCCATTCTTTCTCTCGTCAAAAAATCTTTGAACTAATAGAACTTGATAGAAAGATCACCAAACAATACAAACACAAGCATACGAATCATGCGATTCCTAATGTTTCTCAAATTCATATTAACACAACCATTCTTATTGATTGGTTTGATTTGCCTAGGCTACGGTTTGGGAAGTGTTGGTTTCCATTATTTTTCTCATCCAAACATCTTTGAACTATTAGAACTTTATAGAAAGATCCCTAAACAACACAAACACAAGTATACGAATTATGCGATTCCTAATGTTTCCCAAATTCTCAATAACACAACTTTTCTTATTGATTTGTTTGATTTGCCTAGGCTATGGTTTGGGAAGTGTTGGTTTCCATTCTTTCTCTCATCCAAAAATCTTTGAACTAAGCGAACTTGATAGAGAGATTACCAAAGAACACAAACACAAGCATACGAATCATGCGATTCCTAATGTTTCTCAAATTCTCAATAACACAGCCTTTCTTATTGATTGGTTTGAATTGCCTAGGCTATGGTTTGGGAAGTATTTATTTCCATTTTTTTTCTCGTCCAAACATCTTTGAACTAATAGAACTTGATAGAAAGATCACCAAACAACACAAACACAAGCATACGAATCATGCGATTCCTAATGTTTCTCAAATTCTCAATAACACAACCATTCTTATTGATTAGTTTGATTTGCCTAGGCTACGGTTTGGGAAGTGTTGGTTTCCATTATTTTTCTCATCCAAAAATCTTTGAACTATGCGAACTTGATAGAAAGATTACCAAACAACACAAACACAAGCATACGAATCATGCGATTCCTAATGTTTCTCAAATTCTCAATAACACAGCCTTTCTTATTGATTTGTTTGATTTGCCTAGGCTATGGTTTGGGAAGTGTTGGTTTCCATTCTTTCTCTCATCCAAAAATCTTTGAACTATGCGAACTTGATAGAAAGATTACCAAACAACACAAACACAAGCATACGAATCATGCGATTCCTAATGTTTCTCAAATTCTCAATAACACAGCCTTTCTTATTGATTGGTTTGAGTTGCCTAGGCTATGGTTTGGGAAGTGTTGGTTTCCATTTTTTTTCTCGTCCAAACATCTTTGAACTAATAGAACTTGATAGAAAGATCACCAAACAACACAAACACAAGCATACGAATCATGTGATTCCTAATTTTTTCAAATTCTCAATAACACAACCTTTCTTATAGATTGGTTTGATTTGCCTAGGCTATGGTTTGGGAAGTGTTGGTTTCCATTATTTTTCTCGTCCAAACATCTTTGAACTAATAGAACTTGATAGAAAGATCACCAAACAACACAAACACAAGCATACGAATCATGTGATTTCTAATGTTTCTCAAATTCTCAATAACACAACCATTCTTATTGATTGGTTTGATTTGCCTAGGCTACGGTTTGGGAAGTGTTGGTTTCCATTATTTTTCTCATCCAAACATCTTTGAACTATTAGAACTTGATAGAAAGATCCCTAAACAACACAAACACAAGTATACGAATCATGCGATTCCTAATGTTTCCCAAATTCTCAATAACACAACTTTTCTTATTGATTTGTTTGATTTGCCTAGGCTATGGTTTGGGAAGTGTTGGTTTCCATTCTTTCTCTCGTCCAAAAATCTTTGAACTAATAGAACTTGATAGAAATATCACTAAACAACACAAACACAAGTATACGAATTATGCGATTCCTAATGTTTCCCAAATTCTCAATAACACAACCTTTCTTATTGATTTGTTTGATTTGCCTAGGCTATGGTTTGGGAAGTGTTGGTTTCCATTCTTTCTCTCATCCAAAAATCTTTGAACTAAGCGAACTTGATAGAAAGATTACCAAACAACACAAACACAAGCATACGAATCATGCGATTCCTAATGTTTCTCAAATTCTCAATAACACAGCCTTTCTTATTGATTGGTTTGAGTTGCCTAGGCTATGGTTTGGGAAGTGTTGGTTTCCATTATTTTTCTCGTCCAAACATCTTTGAACTAATTGAACTTGATAGAAAGATCACCAAACAACACAAGCACAAGCATACGAATCATGCGATTCCTAATGTTTCTCAAATTCTCAATAACACAGCCTTTCTTATTGATTGGTTTGAGTTGCCTTGGCTATGGTTTGGGAAGTGTTTATTTCCATTGTTTTTCTCGTCCAATCATCTTTGAACTAATAGAACTTGATAGAAAGATCACCAAACAACACAAACACAAGCATACGAATCATGTGATTCCTAATTTTTTCAAATTCTCAATAACACAACCTTTCTTATTGATTGGTTTGATTTGCCTAGGCTATGGTTTGGGAAGTTTTGCTTTCCATTCTTTCTCTCGTCCAAAAATCTTTGAACTAATAGAACTTGATAGAAAGATCACCAACCAACACAAACACAAGCATACGAATCATGCGATTCCTAATGTTTCTCAAATTCTCAATAACACGACCATTCTTATTGATTGGTTTGATTTGCCTAGGCTACGGTTTGGGAAGTGTTGGTTTCCATTATTTTTCTCATCCAAACATCTTTGAACTATTAGAACTTGATAGAAAGATCCCTAAACAACACAAACACAAGTATACGAATTATGCGATTCCTAATGTTTCCCAAATTCTCAATAACACAACCTTTCTTATTGATTTGTTTGATTTGCCTAGGCTATGGTTTGGGAAGTGTTGGTTTCCATTCTTTCTCTCATCCAAAAATCCTTGAACTAAGCGAACTTGATAGAAAGATTACCAAACAACACAAACAAAAGCATACAAATCATGCGATTCCTAATGTTTCTCAAATTCTCAATAACACAGCCTTTCTTAATGATTAGTTTGAGTTGCCTAGGCTATGGTTTGGGAAGTATTTATTTCCATTTTTTTTCTCGTCCAAACATCTTTGAACTAATAGAACTTGATAGAAAGATCACCAAACAACACAAACACAAGCATAGGAATCATGTGATTCCTAATGTTTTTCAAATTCTCAATAACACAAGCTTTCTTATTGATTGGTTTGATTTGCCTAGGCTATGGTTTTGGAAGTTTTGCTTTCCATTCTTTCTCTCGTCCAAAAATCTTTGAACTAATAGAACTTGATAGAAAGATCACCAACCAACACAAACACAAGCATACGAATCATGCGATTCCTAATGTTTCTCAAATTCTCAATAACACAACCATTCTTATTGATTGGTTTGATTTGCCTAGGCTACGGTTTGGGAAGTGTTGGTTTCCATTATTTTTCTCATCCAAACATCTTTGAACTATTAGAACTTGATAGAAAGATCCCTAAACAACACAAACACAAGTATACGAATTATGCGATTCCTAATGTTTCCCAAATTCTCAATAACACAACCTTTCTTATTGATTGGTTTGATTTGCCTAGGCTATGGTTTGGGAAGTGTTGGTTTCCATTCTTTCTCTCATCCAAAAATCTTTGAACTAAGCGAACTTGATAGAAAGATTACCAAACAACACAAACAAAAGCATACAAATCATGCGATTCCTAATGTTTCTCAAATTCTCAATAACACAGCCTTTCTTATTGATTAGTTTGAGTTGCCTAGGCTATGGTTTGGGAAGTATTTATTTCCATTTTTTTTCTCGTCCAAACATCTTTGAACTAATAGAACTTGATAGAAAGATCACCAAACAACACAAACACAAGCATAGGAATCATGTGATTCCTAATGTTTTTCAAATTCTCAATAACACAACCTTTCTTATTGATTGGTTTGATTTGCCTAGGCTACGGTTTGGGAAGTTTTGGTTTCCATTCTTTCTCTCGTCAAAAAATCTTTGAACTAATAGAACTTGATAGAAAGATCACCAACCAACACAAACACAAGCATACGAATCATGCGATTCCTAATGTTTCTCAAATTCTCAATAACACAACCATTCTTATTGATTGGTTTGATTTGCCTAGGCTACGGTTTGGGAAGTGTTGGTTTCCATTATTTTTCTCATCCAAACATCTTTGAACTATTAGAACTTGATAGAAAGATCCCTAAACAACACAAACACAAGTATACGAATTATGCGATTCCTAATGTTTCCCAAATTCTCAATAACACAACCTTTCTTATTGATTGGTTTGATTTGCCTAGGCTATGGTTTGGGAAGTGTTGGTTTCCATTCTTTCTCTCATCCAAAAATCTTTGAACTAAGCGAACTTGATAGAAAGATTACCAAACAACACAAACAAAAGCATACGAATCATGCGATTCCTAATGTTTCTCAAATTCTCAATAACACAGCCTTTCTTATCGATTAGTTTGAGTTGCCTAGGCTATGGTTTGGGAAGTATTTATTTCCATTATTTTTCTCGTCCAAACATCTTTGAACTAATAGAACTTGATAGAAAGATCACCAAACAACACAAACACAAGCATACGAATCATGTGATTTCTAATGTTTCTCAAATTCTAAATAACACAACCATTCTTATTGATTGGTTTGATTTGCCTAGGCTACGGTTTGGGAAGTGTTGGTTTCCCTTATTTTTCTCATCCAAACATCTTTGAACTATTAGAACTTGATAGAAAGATCACTAAACAACACAAACACAAGCATATGAATTATGCGATTCCTAATGTTTCCCAAATTCTCAATAACACAACCTTTCTTATTGATTTGTTTGATTTGCCTAGGCTATGGTTTGGGAAGTGTTGGTTTCCATTCTTTCTCTCATCCAAAAATCTTTGAACTAAGTGAACTTGATAGAAAGATCACCAAACAACACAAACACAAGCATACGAATCATGCGATTCCTAATGTTTCTCAAATTCTCAATAACACAGCCTTTCTTATTGATTGGTTTGAGTTGCCTAGGCTATGTTTTGGGAAGTGTTGGTTTCCATTATTTTTCTCGTCCAAACATCTTTGAACTAATAGAACTTGATAGAAAGATCACCAAACAACACAAACACAAGCATACGAATCATGTGATTCCTAATGTTTCTCAAATTCTCAATAACACAACCTTTCTTATTGATTGGTTTGATTTGCCTAGGCTACCGTTTGGGAAGTGTTGGTTTCCATTCTTTCTCTCGTCTAAAAATCTTTGTACTAAGCGAACTTGATAGAAAGATCACCAAACAACACAAACACAAGCATACGAATCATGTGATTCCTAATGTTTCTCAAATTCTTAATAACACAACCTTTCTTATTGATTTGTTTGATTTGCCTAGGCTATGGTTTGGGAAGTGTTGGTTTCCATTCTTTCTCTCATCCAAAAATCTTTGAACTAAGCGAACTTGATAGAAAGATTACCAAACAACACAAACACAAGCATACGAATCATGCGATTCCTAATGTTTCTCAAATTCTCAATAACACAGCCTTTCTTATTGATTGGTTTGAGTTGCCTAGGCTATGGTTTGGGAAGTGTTGGTTTCCATTATTTTTCTCGTCCAAACATCTTTGAACTAATAGAACATGATAGAAAGATCACCAAACAACACAAACACAAGCATACGAATCATGTGATTCCTAATTTTTTCAAATTCTCAATAACACAACCTTTCGTATAGATTGGTTTGATTTGCCTAGGCTATGGTTTGGGAAGTGTTGGTTTCCATTATTTTTCTCGTCCAAACATCTTTGAACTAATAGAACTTGATAGAAAGATCACCAAACAACACAAACACAAGCATACGAATCATGTGATTTCTAATGTTTCTCAAATTCTCAATAACACAACCTTTCTTATTGATTGGTTTGATTTGCCTAGGCTACCGTTTGGGAAGTGTTGGTTTCCATTCTTTCTCTCGTCCAAAAATCTTTGTACTAAGCGAACTTGATAGAAAGATCACCAAACAACACAAACACAAGCATACGAATCATGTGATTCCTAATGTTTCTCAAATTCTCAATAACACAACCTTTCTTATTGATTGGTTTGATTTGCCTAGGATATGGTTTGGGAAGTTTTGGTTTCCATTCTTTCTCTCGTCCAAAAATCTTTGATCTAATAGAACTTGATAGTAAGATCACCAAACAACACAAACACAAGCATACGAATCATGCGATTCCTAATGTTTCTCAAATTCTCAATAACACGACAATTCTTATTAATTGGTTTGATTTGCCTAGGGTATGGTTTGGGAAGTGTTTGTTTCCCATATTTTTCTCATCCGAACATCTTTGAACTATTAGAACTTGATAGAAAGATCACTAAACAACACAAACACAAGTATACGAATTATGCGATTCCTAATGTTTCCCAAATTCTCAATAACACAACCTTTCTTATTGATTTGTTTGATTTGCCTAGGCTATGGTTTGGGGAGTGTTGGTTTCCATTCTTTCTCTCAACCAAAAATCTTTGAACTAAGCGAACTTGATAGAAAGATCACCAAACAACACAAACACAAGCATACGAATCATGCGATTCCTAATGTTTCTCAAATTCTCAATAACACAGCCTTTCTTATTGATTGGTTTGAGTTGCCTAGGCTATGTTTTGGGAAGTGTTGGTTTCCATTATTTTTCTTGCCAAACATCTTTGAACTAATAGAACTTGATAGAAAGATCACCAAACAACACAAACACAAGCATACGAATAATGGGATTCCTAATGTTTTTCAAATTCTCAATAACACAACCTTTCTTATTGATTGGTTTGATTTGCCTAGGCTATGGTTTGGGAAGTGTTGGTTTCCATTATTTTTCTCGTCCAAACATATTTGAACTAATAGAACTTGATAGAAAGATCACCAAACAACACAAACACAAGCATACGAATCATGTGATTCCTAATGTTTCTCAAATTCTCAATAACACAACCATTCTTATTGATTGGTTTGATTTTCCAAGGCTATAGTTTGGGAAGTGTTGGTTTCCATTATTTTTCTCGTCCAAACATCTTTGAACTAATAGAACTTGATAGAAAGATCACCAAACAACACAAACACAAGCATACGAATCATGTAATTCCTAATGTTTTTGAAATTCTCAATAACACAACCTTTCTTATTGATTGGTTTGATTTGCCTAGGCTACCGTTTGGGAAGTGTTGGTTTCCATTCTTTCTCTCGTCCAAAAATCTTTGAACTAATAGAACTTGATAGAAAGATCACCAAACAACACAAACACAAGCATACGAATCATGTGATTCCTAATGTTTCTCAAATTCTCAATAACACAACCTTTCTTATTGATTGGTTTGATTTGCCTAGGCTATAGTTTGGGAAGTGTTGGTTTCCATTATCTTTCTCGTCCAAACTTCTTTGAACTAATAGAACTTGATAGAAAGATCACCAAACAACACAAACACAAGCATACGAATCATGTGATTCCTAATGTTTTTGAAATTCTCAATAACACAACCTTTCGTATTGATTGGTTTGATTTGCCTAGGCTATGGTTTGGGAAGAGTTGGTTTCCATTATTTTTCTCGTCCAAACATCGGTGAACTAATAGAACTTGATAGAAAGATCACCAAACAACACAAACACAAGCATACGAATCATGTAATTCCTAATGTTTCTCAAATTCTCAATAACACAACCTTTCTTATTGATTGGTTTGATTTGCCTAGGCTACCGTTTGGGAAGTGTTGATTTCCATTCTTTCTCTCGTCTAAAAATCTTTGAACTAATAGAACTTGATAGAAAGATCACCAAACAACACAAACACAAGCATACGAATCATGTGATTCCTAATTTTTTCAAATTCTCAATAACACAACCTTTCTTATTGATTGGTTTGATTTGCCTAGGCTATGGTTTGCGAAGTTTTGGTTTCCATTCTTTCTCTCGTCCAAAAATCTTTGAACTAATAGAACTTGATAGAAAGATCACCAAACAACACAAACACAAGCATACGAATCATGCGATTCCTAATGTTTTTCAAATTCTCAATAACACAACCATTCTTATTGATTGGTTTGATTTGCCTAGGCTACGGTTTGGAAGTGTTGGTTTCCATTCTTTCTCTCATCCAAAAATCTTTGAACTAAGCGAACTTGATATAAAGATCACCAAACAACACAAACACAAGCATACGAATCATGCGATTCCTAATGTTTCTCAAATTCTCAATAACACAACCTTTCTTATTGATTGGTTTGAGTTGCCTAGGCTATGGTTTGGGAAGTGTTGGTTTCCATTTTTTTTCTCGTCCGAAAATCTTTGAACTAATAGAACTTGATAGAAAGATCACCAAACAACACAAACACAAGCATACGAATCATGTGAATCCTAATGTTTCTCAAATTCTCAATAACACAACCATTCTTATTGATTGGTTTGATTTGCCTAGGCTATGGTTTAGGAAGTGTTGGTTTCCATTATTTTTCTCATCCAAACATCTTTGAACTAAGCGAACTTGATATAAAGATCACCAAACAACACAAACACAAGTATACGAATTATGCGATTCCTAATGTTTCCCAAATTCACAATAACACAACCGTTCTTATTGATTTGTTTGATTTGCCTAGGCTGTGGTTTGGGAAGTGTTGGTTTACATTCTTTCTCTCATCCAAAAATCTTTGAACTAAGCGAACTTGATAGAAAGATCACCAAACAACACAAACACAAGCATACGAATCATGCGATTCCTAATGTTTCTCAAATTCTCAATAACACAGCCTTTCTTATTGATTGGTTTGAGTTGCCTAGGCTATGGTTTGGTGATGGGATCCAGCCCCGGGCTGAACCCGGTTCACAGGACCCCGAGTCGTCCCAGACCCTGGCGTCCCCCTTGGACCGAGACCCGGCCTAGCCGAGCCTTAATCGGTGTCTATCTAGCTATTTATATATTTAGTTGTTTTTATTTCTATTTTGGGTTGGGCCCATTTGTGCCTATTTGGGCCGGCCCATATATGCTTTGCATTTCTATTTAAACTAAACTCTATTGTATTTCTGAGTACGTTTGGCATATTGAAGTTTGAGTTGAGAGTTTCCTCCTTGTATGCCCTGCGTCATTGTCGTTTTCAATTTAGTCCTTTTTAATTCAGTTCTTCAATTAAGTTCTTCAATTATCTACACCTTGTCTCCTTCACCGTTGGATCCCCGACTCCCTAGGCTCGACCCATCTCGAGTCATATCCCGGTTCCTGCGACGCTCAAAGACCGGATCCTTGGAGTACGTGACCCGACCCACGTCGGATCACATCAATTGGTATCAGAGCCTACGGTCTTGTAAGTCACTCGAAACTTTGTTTACGCAATTTTTCTTGGTCCAACCAATTCATCTCGGTTTAGTGTGTGCGATCTGATTGTGTGAAGCCATGAATTTCTGACGCGTTCATCCTTAGTAATCGCTCGTGTTCCCTTAAATCCAACCTTATTGGCTACTACTTCTTGTTTGACTTTGAGTGATTACCGGCACCCAGTCCATATCTTGCCATATTGTGCCGTGATTGGAAGAAAGAAATCATTTAAAATTGCATGCACTAAATCAGCCTTCCATATTGTTGCCGTGCTAATTACCTTCCTTTGAGTGAATTTTTGATCTGGTGATATCCATCATCATTTTTGCCGTGTCAACGTGGCATCCAAATCTTCTTTCCTCCTATGTTTTATTGCCTTCCATCTTTTGAGTGGCTAGCACTTGATTGCCTTCCATAATTAACGTGATTAGCATATATTTCCTTCATTCATTCAAAATTCGGCTGCCTCGTATGATCTGTCAATTCCATACGTGCATATAGTATATGCTAGTACATTGTAACCTTGTGTTAAACACATTGCAAGAATAAAATTCGGCTTTGCGTTTAATTCAAGAAGAGTCGGCCAATTTTTTATTTTTTTATTTTTTAGAAAAGAGAGATAAAAAAGGTAGGAAAAAAAAACACGCTCATATTATCCTTGTTCTCGTAGTTGGGTTTTCTTGTATATTATTTGGGTTTAGGAGCTGATTTTCACACCACATTGTGTTTAGCTTTAGCCGCCCTCTCGGCATACCCAAACAAGCCCGACCCAATTGCGTGAACAATGTTTCTAGTGCTTTGATCGTATCTCTATATTATTGGTTCGTTGTTACTTTGGTCTTGTCATGTCTCGTACAGGAATTCGACGAAAGCGCTTTGCCGGGCATGACAACCCTGATGAGTTCTTTCGATGGACTAGTCATATGGCGCATTACTTCAGTCAACGGGACTACGACAAGTATGAGCAGTGTGAAGTTGCTATTTGGTGTTTCACAGGCTACGCAGTCGACTGGTGGTCTCGCGTTCACATTGATAGATTGGTTCGCCATCGGCCTCCCGTTCAGACATGGGGACATCTCGTGTTCGTCATGGCTAGACATTTTGCTCCCGAGGCTGATCCTCAGGTTGTAGCTGATCGCACTTTACAGATCACGGCCGAGCAGAGAAAGGCTCGCAAGCTAAGAGGCACTGCGCCACAACCGCCTACCTTCTTGCCCACGACGACACCACCGTTCATACCACCGCCGTCACCTATAATAGCACCATAGCCCGGTTATCCTCTACAACCAGCTTCTGATATTGGTGCACTTCCAGTAGGTAATCCAACATACATGCAGTATTATCATCATCAGTTTGTTGGAGCCTATGTGCCCGTATTGGCGCCTTCTTATGTGCCAGCGCAACCGCCTTCGGGCGCGCCGCCTGCCGTGGTTCCATTACCACGTTTTAGCGCGCCCGTACCGGTTGAGCACGGAGGACATTTGGGCACACCTCAGCCCGTGCTCTTCGTAGATGCGGGCACAGTTTCAGACGTCGACGATATTCCTTTGGTTGAGCCAGAGCCGATGTCTATAGAGCCACCGGTTCTCATCTTCGACGAGCCAGAGCCCACATCGATAGAGCCACCGGTTTCCATCATCGACGAGGTTCCTCTGGTTGTTGTCGAGCCGCCTTTGCCCACTCTCGAGGCCAAGACTTCACTGATCATCCTGGAGGTTCCGAGAGTCGCATATGAGCCTAGAGTCTTTCTACTGCCGACTCCTGCGCGCCATCTTTTCCTTTCCCTTCCGACCTCGAAGCGAGGACACTTCGAATCCAAGGGGGGAGAATGATGGGATCCAGCCCCGGGCTGAACCCGGTTCACAGGACTCCGAGTCGTCCCAGACCCTGGCGTCCCCCTTGGACCGAGACCCGGCCTAGCCGAGCCTTAATCGGTGTCTATCTAGCTATTTATATATTTAGTTGTTTTTACTTCTATTTTGGGTTGGGCCCATTTGTGCCTATTTGGGCCGGCCCATATATGCTTTGCATTTCTATTTAAACTAAACTCTATTGTATTTCTGAGTACGTTTGGCATATTGAAATTTGAGTTGAGAGTTTCCTCCTTATATGCCCTGCGTCATTGTCGTTTTCAATTTAGTCCTTTTCAATTCAGTTCTTCAATTAAGTTCTTCAATTATCTACACCTTGTCTCCTTCACAGTCGGATCCCCGACTCCCTAGGCTCGAGCCATCTCGAGTCATATCCCGGTTCCTACGACGCTCAAAGACCGGATCCTTGGCGAACGTGACCCGACCCACGTCGGATCACATCATTTGGGAAGTGTTGGTTTCCATTATTTTTCTCGTCCAAACATCTTTGAACTAAAAGAACTTGATAGAAAGATCACCAAACAACACAAACACAAGCATACGAATCATGTGATTCCTAATGTTTCTCAAATTCTCAATAACACAACCTTTCTTATTGATTGGTTTTATTTGCCTAGGCTACCGTTTGGGAAGTGTTGGTTTCCATTCTTTCTCTCATCCAAAAATCTTTGAACTAAGCGAACTTGATAGAAAGATCACCAAACAACACAAACACAAGCATACGAATCATGCGATTCCTAATGTTTCTCAAATTCTCAATAACACAACCATTCTTATTGATTGGTTTGATTTGCCTAGGCTACGGTTTGGGAAGTGTTGGTTTCCATTATTTTTCTCATCCAAACATCTTTGAACTATTAGAACTTGATAGAAAGATCACTAAATAACACAAACACAAGTATACGAATTATGCGATTCCTAATGTTTCCCAAATTCTAAATAACACAGCCATTCTTATTGATTGGTTTGATTTGCCTAGGCTACGGTTTGGGAAGTGTTGGTTTCCATTATTTTTCTCATCCAAACATCTTTTAACTATTAGAAATTTATAGAAAGATCATTGAACAACACAAACACAAGTATACGAATTATGCGATTCCTAATGTTTACCAATTTCACAATAACACAACCTTTCTTATTGATTTGTTTGATTTGCCTAGGCTATGGTTTGGGAATTGTTGGTTTCCATTCTTTCTCTCATCCAAAACTCTTTGAACTAAGCGAACTTGATAGAAAGATCACCAAACAACACAAACACAAGCATACGAATCATGCGATTCCTAATGTTTCTCAAATTCTCAATAACACAGCCTTTCTTATTGATTGGTTTGAGTTGCCTAGGCTATGGTTTGGGAAGTGTTGGTTTCCATTATTTTTCTCGTCCAAACATCTTTGAACTAATAGAACTTGATAGAAAGATCACCAAACAACACAAACACAAGCATACGAATCATGCGATTCGTAATGTTTCTCAAATTCTCAATAACACAACCATTCTTATTGATTGGTTTGATTTGCCTAGGCTACGGTTTGGGAAGTGTTGGTTTCCATTATTTTTCTCATCCAAACATCTTTTAACTATTAGAACTTTATAGAAAGATCAGTGAACAACACAAACACAAGTATACGAATTATGCGATTCCTAATGTTTACCAATTTCACAATAACACAACCTTTCTTATTGATTTGTTTGATTTGCCTAGGCTATGGTTTGGGAATTGTTGGTTTCCATTCTTTCTCTCATCCAAAACTCTTTGAACTAAGCGAACTTGATAGAAAGATCACCAAACAACACAAACACAAGCATACGAATCATGCGATTCCTAATGTTTCTCAAATTCTCAATAACACAGCCTTTCTTATTGATTGGTTTGCGTTGCCTAGGCTATGGTTTGGGAAGTGTTGGTTTCCATTATTTTTCTCGTCCAAACATCTTTGAACTAATAGAACTTGATAGAAAGATCACCAAACAACACAAACACAAGCATACGAATCATGTGATTCCTAATGTTTTTCAAATTCTCAATAACACAACCTTTCTCATTGATATGTTTGATTTGCCTAGGCTATGGTTTGGGAAGTGTTGGTTTCCATTATTTTTCTCGTCCAAACATCTTTGAACTAATAGAACTTGATAGAAAGATCACCAAACAACACAAACACAAGCATACGAATCATGTGATTCCTAATGTTTCTCAAATTCTCAATAACACAACCTTTCTTATTGATTGGTTTGATTTGCCTAGGATACCGTTTGGGAAGTGTTGGTTTCCATTATTTTTCTCGTCCAAACATCTTTGAACTAATAGAACTTGATAGAAAGATCACCAAACAACACAAACACAAGCATACGATTCATGTGATTCCTAATGTTTCTCAAATTCTCAAAAACACAACCTTTCTTATTGATTGGTTTGATTTGCCTAGGCTACCGTTTGGGAAGTGTTGGTTTCCATTCTTTCTCTCGTTCAAAAATCTTTGAACTAAGCGAACTTAATAGAAAGATCACCAAACAACACAAACACAAGCATACGAATCATGTGATTCCTAATGTTTTTCAAATTCTCAATAACACAACCATTCTTATTGATTGGTTTGATTTGCCTAGGCTACGGTTTGGGAAGTGTTGGTTTCCATTATTTTTCTCCTCCAAACATCTTTGAACTAATAGAACTTGATAGAAAAATCACCAAACAACAGAAACACAAGCATACGAATCATGTGATTCCTAATGTTTTTCAAATTCTCAATAACACAACCTTTCTTATTGATTGGTTTGATTTGCCTAGGCTATGGTTTGGGAAGTTTTGGTTTCCATTCTTTCTCTCGTCCAAAAATCTTTGAACTAATAGAACTTGATACAAAGATAACCAAACAACACAAACACAAGCATACGAATCATGCGATTCCTAATGTTTCTCAAATTCTCAATAACACAACCATTCTTATTGATTGGTTTGATTTGCCTAGGCTACGGTTTGGGAAGTGTTGGTTTCCATTATTTTTCTCATCCAAACATATTTGAACTATTAGAACTTGATAGAAAGATCACTAAACAACACAAACACAAGTATACGAATCATGTGATTCCTAATGTTTCCCAAATTCTCAATAACACAACTTTCCTTATTGATTTGTTTGATTTGCCTAGGCTATGGTTTGGGAATTGTTGGTTTCCATTCTTTCTCTCATCCAAAACTCTTTGAACTAAGCAAACTTGATAGAAAGATCACCAAACAACACAAACACAAGCATACGAATCATGCGATTCCTAATGTTTCTCAAATTCTCAATAACACAACCATTCTTATTGATTGGTTTGATTTGCCTAGGCTATAGATTGGGAAGTGTTGGTTTCCATTATTTTTCTCCTCCAAACATCTTTGAACTAATAGAACTTGATAGAAAGATCACCAAACAACAGAAACACAAGCATACGAATCATGTGATTCCTAATGTTTTTCAAATTCTCAATAACACAACCTTTCTTATTGATTGGTTTGATTTGCATAGGCTATGGTTTGGGAAGTGTTGGTTTCCATTATTTTTCTCGTCCAAACATCTTTGAACTAATAGAACTTGATAGAAAGATCACCAAACAACACAAACACAAGCATACGAATCATGTGATTCCTAATGTTTTTCAAATTCTCAATAACACAACCTTTCTTATTGATTGGTTTGATTTGCCTAGGCTATGGTTTGGGAAGTTTTGGTTTCCATTTTTTTTCTCGTCCAAACATCTTTGAACTAATAGAACTTGATAGAAAGATCACCAAACAACACAAACACAAGCATACGAATCATGTGATTCCTAATGTTTCTCAAATTCTCAATAACACAACCTTTCTTATTGATTGGTTTAATTTGCCTAGGCTATGGTTTGGGAAGTGTTGGTTTCCATTATTTTTCTCGTCCAAACATCTTTGAACTAATAGAACTTGATAGAAAGATCACCAAACAACACAAACACAAGCATACGAATCATGTGATTCCTAATGTTTCTCAAATTTTCAATAACACAACCTTTCTTATTGATTGGTTTCATTTGCCTAGGATACCGTTTGGGAAGTGTTGGTTTCCATTCTTTCTCTCATCCAAAAATCTTTGAACTAAGCGAACTTGATATAAAGATCACCAAACAACACAAACACAAGCATACGAATCATGCGATTCCTAATGTTTCTCAAATTCTCAATAACACAACCATTCTTATTGATTGGTTTGATTTGCCTAGGCTACGGTTTGGGAAGTGTTGGTTTCCATTATTTTTCTCATCCAAACATATTTGAACTATTAGAACTTGATAGAAAGATCACTAAACAACACAAACACAAGTATACGAATTATGCGATTCCTAATGTTTCCCAAATTCTCAATAACACAACTTTCCTTATTGATTTGTTTGATTTGCCTAGGCTATGGTTTGGGAATTGTTGGTTTCCATTCTTTCTCTCATCCAAAACTCTTTGAACTAAGCAAACTTGATAGAAAGATCACCAAACAACACAAACACAAGCATACGAATCATGCGATTCCTAATGTTTCTCAAATTCTCAATAACACAACCATTCTTATTGATTGGTTTGATTTGCCTAGGCTATAGATTGGGAAGTGTTGGTTTCCATTATTTTTCTCCTCCAAACATCTTTGAACTAATAGAACTTGATAGAAAGATCACCAAACAACAGAAACACAAGCATACGAATCATGTGATTCCTAATGTTTTTCAAATTCTCAATAACACAACCTTTCTTATTGATTGGTTTGATTTGCATAGGCTATGGTTTGGGAAGTGTTGGTTTCCATTATTTTTCTCGTCCAAACATCTTTGAACTAATAGAACTTGATAGAAAGATCACCAAACAACACAAACACAAGCATACGAATCATGTGATTCCTAATGTTTTTCAAATTCTCAATAACACAACCTTTCTTATTGATTGGTTTGATTTGCCTAGGCTATGGTTTGGGAAGTTTTGGTTTCCATTTTTTTTCTCGTCCAAACATCTTTGAACTAATAGAACTTGATAGAAAGATCACCAAACAACACAAACACAAGCATACGAATCATGTGATTCCTAATGTTTCTCAAATTCTCAATAACACAACCTTTCTTATTGATTGGTTTAATTTGCCTAGGCTATGGTTTGGGAAGTGTTGGTTTCCATTATTTTTCTCGTCCAAACATCTTTGAACTAATAGAACTTGATAGAAAGATCACCAAACAACACAAACACAAGCATACGAATCATGTGATTCCTAATGTTTCTCAAATTTTCAATAACACAACCTTTCTTATTGATTGGTTTCATTTGCCTAGGATACCGTTTGGGAAGTGTTGGTTTCCATTCTTTCTCTCATCCAAAAATCTTTGAACTAAGCGAACTTGATATAAAGATCACCAAACAACACAAACACAAGCATACGAATCATGCGATTCCTAATGTTTCTCAAATTCTCAATAACACAACCTTTCTTATTGATTAGTTTGATTTGCCTAGGCTATAGTTTGGGAAGTGTTGGTTTCCATTATTTCTCTCCTCCAAACATCTTTGAACTAATAGAACTTGATAGAAAGATCACCAAACAACAGAAACACAAGCATACGAATTATGTGATTCCTAATGTTTTTCAAATTCTCAATAACACAACCTTTCTTATTGATTGGTTTGATTTGCCTAGGCTATGGTTTGGGAAGTGTTGGTTTGCATTATTTTTCTCGTCCAAACATCTTTGAACTAATAGAACTTGATAGAAAGATCACCAAACAACACAAACACAAGCATACGAATCATGTGATTCCTAATGTTTCTCAAATTTTCAATAACACAACCTTTCTTATTGATTTGTTTGATTTGCCTAGGCTATCGTTTGGGAATTGTTGGTTTCCATTCTTTCTCTCATCCAAAACTCTTTGAACTAAGCGAACTTGATAGAAAGATCACCAAACAACACAAACACAAGCATACGAATCATGCGATTCCTAATGTTTCTCAAATTCTCAATAACACAACCATTCTTATTGATTAGGAAGTGTTGGTTTCCATTATTTTTCTCCTCCAAACATCTTTGAACTAATAGAACTTGATAGAAAGATCACCAAACAACAGAAACACAAGCATACGAATCATGTGATTCCTAATGTTTTTCAAATTCTCAATAACACAACCTTTCTTATTGATTGGTTTGATTTGCATAGGCTATGGTTTGGGAAGTGTTGGTTTCCATTATTTTTCTCGTCCAAACATCTTTGAACTAATAGAACTTGATAGAAAGATCACCAAACAACACAAACACAAGCATACGAATCATGTGATTCCTAATGTTTTTCAAATTCTCAATAACACAACCTTTCTTATTGATTGGTTTGATTTGCCTAGGCTATGGTTTGGGAAGTGTTGGTTTCCATTTTTTTTCTCGTCCAAACATCTTTGAACTAATAGAACTTGATAGAAAGATCACCAAACAACACAAACACAAGCATACGAATCATGTGATTCCTAATGTTTCTCAAATTCTCAATAACACAACCTTTCTTATTGATTGGTTTAATTTGCCTAGGCTATGGTTTGGGAAGTGTTGGTTTCCATTATTTTTCTCGTCCAAACATCTTTGAACTTGTAATAACCCTATTTTTCGAGAAGGTTATTATCGTAATCTCCCTTAACATTTTTTTCCCATTAATAAAAGTATTGACATTATTTATTAAATAGAAATTTAATAAGAACCGATAATGTCATGATAATACTTTTAAACTCATATCAATAGGTCACGTACCTATTGACTTATGCTAAAGAAAGTGTTCAAAGCATTAAGGTAAAAGTATATGAAACACTCTTTGAAGATAAAACTAATAAACTATATTAAATTAAAATGAGCGTATTAAGTTAATGAAATGGGAGATGAGTTTTCATTAAAAGAGAGCAATTACATATTTGGATCATAGAAGATATAATAAGTAAATAAATAAATAAAAATACAATAATGTCGTTTTAAAGGATATTATATTAAAAAGAAAGAAAGAACCTTTTTAAGTGAAATAAAATAAAATAAAAATAATGAGTGAAATTTATAAACATACTTACATGCATATGTAAGGAAAAGGATTTAAAATAAGAAATTGTTTTCGGATTAATTATAATGAAAAAGGGCACTTTTTATCACAATTTAAAAGGTTTGGGTCAACTTCGTAATTAACCCTAAAGAGAGGGTCAGCTGGGACGACTTCCCCTTCCTCTTTCTTTCCTTTCTTCGAACACCCCGGCCACCCTAAGACACGATTTTATTCGAGATCTTTCCCCCCAAAATCGTGGCTTAAACCTCAAGGAAAGCCGAAGATATCATATTATCATCATTCCCATACGAATCCCTTATATTATCCATGCCCAAATTAATCAAGATCTCATACCTATTTCAAACGAAACCCTAGAATAGCGCCCCCGATTCGGAGCCCAATATCTCCCAAAATCTTAAGCGGAATTCGGAATGGAAAGCACCCGTAGAACCCTCTCGTTCCCCTCTATAAAAGCCCTCGAACCCCATCCCACAACCATCTCATCTAGTTGCCCGAAAATCCCAAGCAAAGTTACCAAACTCTTCAGCGAAAGCTGAGCCCGACGCCCACTTCGCGAACCAATAACTCGGCGGTCCGTCCACCAATCTCGACGCCGTCACCTCCTGAGTACTCCTTGCACCCTCCTCTTCAAACTGTTGCATAGCCCACGTAGAACCGTAGCCGGACCACCGAGAACGAGCCGCCTGAAAACGCCTCGTCGCCACTGTAAATCCCTGCTCCTATTCACTTTCTCTTAAATTTCGAACAGCATACTTCTGTTGTAAAATCGATTTTAATTAGTTATAGTTTCTTATAAATCATACAAAAATTCATATGACGACTTCATGTAGTTTTCTAATTGTCATAAAATTTTCATAAATTATAATGTCGTTTTTGCTGGTTAATAAATTCGATTAAACACACAGCCTGATTTTCGAAATAAATTCGTATTTTATTCTAAATTAATTATATAAATTACTATAAATTATATATGTTCTGTAAATATGATTTATGAACTATAAAAAGTATTTTTGAATATTTTATTCGACTTTTGATGCCTAAAGAAAACAATTATCACAATATAGAGTATTAAAGAAAAGAATACAATTTTTAATTAAATAAAATTATTACGAAATTAAAAACTAACAGATTTAAGTATTTCTAAGTAACTTAGATGTTTTCATTAATTACGTAATTTTTATTTGTATTATAGCTTATTTTATCGTAATTTCACTAGTAAATTGTAATTAGCCAAAAAGAATGTATTTTTACTTTATGAACATAACAATAAAATAATTGTTTCTTGATCCTTAAATTTTTATCATGACTAAGTGTTAATAAATTTAAAGGATAGATTTTCAAAAGTGTTTTTCTAAGGCATGTGTAAGATTAAAGAATTAAAATCAAGAATGAAATAATACTTAAAATATATTATAAGAACATAGGTATGTATAATGAATAAAATACTTATATGCTTATAAGATCTTTAGCATATCTCTTGAATCCAACCTTTTCCTAGATAACGAAAAACCAAAATAAATTCATATAATTTATTTTGTCGTTGTTAATGAAACAGGAAACGAACCCTGTTCGTAAGGATTCACCTCGTTGTCAAACTACTCTTTTGGCCTTCGAATCAAGGCAAGTGGACGGTTCTCGCTTGCATAACTGTTTTTAAATATTGTTGGGAACTTTGTGTGCTAATAAATGAATTAGGATTTATTGTTGTAGTATTAATGACCTCATTATATATGTAGGATGTATATCTTGCTAGACTGCGCTAGAACTTGGACTTAGGTCTCGATGTTGTGGCCTTATGTATTTCGTCTCCATTGAGACTTGATGTGGACTTAGCGTAGTATTAGGGGTGTGGGTTAGACCCTGGACGCCTCTTTAAAATATTTGCATTAGGATGGACCTATACCCTAGTGCCTGGTCATGACCGTGCCGCCTCATCCGAAAATGAGGGGTGATTGCACCTAGCTAGTGCCTTTATTGAATTCTTGAGATCTCCTTCGTTTTGTTTCGACCATTGTCGAATCCGTTACTTTAAAAGCTATCAACCTGAATGTACCGTTTTGGAAGTAAGTAAGATAAGTGCCCATGCACATAATTAATGAACCAGGGCGGTTAGTACAACTTGGAAAACCGTTCTTACTCCCGATTGACCACGTCTGCTTTCCAATCTGAATTCGTACAATCATTGTGCGGTGAGGTTGGTCGTAGACCCAATTACTCGATGGAGGTTTTTCAAAAACATGTGTGAATAATAAGTTCCCAACAATCGCATACTTCGCTTAAGGAACCACCTCGTGTGGCGTCCTATCTTTCTTCCTGAGCATATTTCTTTCTTACCTTCGATGGGGATACTTCATTATTAGATTATTGACCGGCTTTCATTCGGGTTTCAATACTAATGGTGGAGTCTAACCATAAGAACCGCTTTTCTAAAACCCATTTGCTTAGTCTGTCACAAGACTAACCGTCCGTTTTCTTTCCTTGCATGGTCGGCTGGTGTCAACCGTATTTACGTCGCGGCACATCAGGATTCGAGCCGCTGGAGTCTCAAGAGGAGTGAGTTGAAGACTTGGAGCATTTCTTACAAGGTCATTTTCATTTGAATTTATTTGAGAATAAATGAGACACTTTTATTGTAAGGATCGTTTGTTATCGAATACTTCCGTACTTTTGTTTTAATCATTCACGATTACTATTTTGGATTGTAAGACAATATAAGTTTTGAGATCTATTATGAATTTTGGATATTATTCTTTTTATTGTTGTGTTACTGTATAAGCCTTGGGTGGCCTTGGGTGTGAAATCCAAGGTCACTGGCGTGTAGCATTCTCGAGATAATTTTGGGGTGTTACAGAACTAATAGAACTTGATAGAAAGATCACCAAACAACACAAACACAAGCATACGAATCATTTGATTCCTAATGTTTCTCAAATTCTCAATAACACAACCTTTCTTATTGATTGGTTTCATTTGCCTAGGATACCGTTTGGGAAGTGTTGGTTTCCATTCTTTCTCTCATCCAAAAATCTTTGAACTAAGCGAGCTTGATATAAAGATCACCAAACAACACAAACACAAGCATACGAATCATGCGATTCCTAATGTTTCTCAAATTCTCAATAACACAACCTTTCTTATTGATTGGTTTGATTTGCCTAGGCTATAGTTTGGGAAGTGTTGGTTTCCATTATTTTTCTCCTCCAAACATCTTTGAACTAATAGAACTTGATAGAAAGATCACCAAACAATAGAAACACAAGCATACGAATCATGTGATTCCTAATGTTTTTCAAATTCTCAATAACACAACCTTTCTTATTGATTGGTTTGATTTGCCTAGGCTATGGTTTGGGAAGTGTTGGTTTCCATTATTTTTCTCGTCCAAACATCTTTGAACTAATAGAACTTGATAGAAAGATCACCAAACAACACAAACACAAGCATACGAATCATGTGATTCCTAATGTTTCTCAAATTCTCAATAACACAACCTTTCTTATTGATTGGTTTGATTTGCCTAGGCTACCGTTTTGGAAGTGTTGGTTTCCATTCTTTCTCTCGTTCAAAAATCTTTGAACTAATAGAACTTGATACAAAGATAACCAAACAACACAAACACACGCATACGAATCATGCGATTCCTAATGTTTCTCAAATTCTCAATAACACAACCATTCTTATTGATTGGTTTGATTTGCCTAGGCTACGGTTTGGGACGTGTTGGTTTCCATTATTTTTCTCGTCCAAACATCTTTGAACTAATAGAACTTGATAGAAAGATCACCAAACAACACAAACACAAGCATAGGAATCATGTAATTCCTAATGTTTCTCAAATTCTCAATAACACAACCTTTCTTATTGATTGGTTTGATTTGCCTAGGCTACCGTTTGGGAAGTGTTGGTTTCCATTCTTTCTTTCATCCAAAAATATTTGAACTAATAGATCTTGATAGAAAGATCACCAAACAACACAAACACAAGCATACGAATCATGTGATTCCTAATGTTTTTCAAATTCTCAATAACACAACCTTTCTTATTGATTGGTTTGATTTGCCTAGGCTATGGTTTGGGAAGTTTTGGTTTCCATTCTTTCTCTCGTCCAAACATCTTTGAACTAATAGAACTTGATAGAAAGATCACCAAACAACACAAACACAAGCATACGAATCATGCGATTCCTAATGTTTCTCAAATTCTCAATAACACAACCATTCTTATTGATTGGTTTGATTTGCCTAGGCTACGGTTTGGGAAGTGTTGGGTTCCATTATTTTTCTCATCCAAACATCTTTTAACTATTAGAACTGTATAGAAAGATCACTAAACAACAAAAACACAAGTATACGAATTATGCGATTCCTAATGTTTCTCAAATTCACAATCACACAACCTTTCTCATTGATTTGTTTGATTTGCCTAGGCAATGGTTTGGGAAGTGTTGGTTTCCATTCTTTCTCTCATCCAAAAATCTTTTAACTAAGCGAACTTGATAGAAAGATCACCAAACAACACAAACACAAGCATACGAATCATGCGATTCCTAATGTTTCTCAAATTCTCAATAACACAGCCTTTCTTATTGATTGGTTTGAGTTGTCTAGGCTATGGTTTGGGAAGTGTTGGTTTCCATTATTTTTCTCGTCCAAACATCTTTGAACTAAAAGAACTTGATAGAAAGATCACCAAACAACACAATCACAAGCATACGAATCATGTGATTCCTAATGTTTTTCAAATTCTCAATAGCACAACCTTTCTTATTGATTGGTTTGATTTGCCTATGCTATGGTTTGGGAAGTGTTGGTTTCCATTATTTTTCTCGTCCAATCATCTTTGAACTAATAGAACTTGATAGAAAGATCACCAAACAACACAAACACAAGCATACGAATCATGTGATTCCTAATGTTTCTCAAATTCTCAATAACACAACCTTTCTTCTTGATTGGTTTGATTTGCCTAGGCTACCATTTGGGAAGTGTTGGTTTCCATTCTTTCTCTTATCCAAAAATCTTTGAACTAAGCGAACTTGATAGAAAGATCACCAAACAACACAAACACAAGTTAACGAATCATGCGATTCCTAATGTTTCTCAAATTCTCAATAACACAGCCTTTCTTATTGATTGGTTTGAGTTGCCTAGGCTATGGTTTGGGAAGTGTTGGTTTCCATTATTTTTCTCATCCAAACATCTTTGAACCAATAGAACTTGATAGAAAGATCACCAAACAACACAAACACAAGCATACGAATCATGTGATTCCTAATGTTTTTCAAATTCTCAATAACACAACCTTTCTTATTGATTGGTTTGATTTGCCTAGGCTATGGTTTGGGAAGTGTTGGTTTCCATTATTTTTCTCGTTCAAACATCTTTGAACTAATAGAACTTGATAGAAAGATCACCAAACAACACAAACACAAACATTCGAATCATGTAATTCCTAATGTTTCTCAAATTCTCAATAACACAACCTTTCTTATTGATTAGTTTGATTTGCCTACGCTACCATTTAGGAATTGTTGGTTTCCATTCTTTCTCTCGTTCAAAAATCTTTGAACTAAGCGAACTTGATAGAAAGATCACCAAACAACACAAACACAAGCATACGAATCATGTGATTCCTAATGTTTTTCAAATTCTCAATAACACAACCTTTCTTATTGATTGGTTTGATTTGCCTAGGCTATGGTTTGGGAAGTTTTGGATTCCATTCTTTCTCTCGTCCAAAAATCTTTGAACTAATAGAACTTGACAGAAAGATCACCAAACAACACAAACACAAGCATACGAATCATGCGATTCCTAATGTTTCTCAAATTCTCAATAACACAACCTTTCTTATTGATTGGTTTCATTTGCCTAGGATACCGTTTGGGAAGTGGTTGTTTCCATTCTTTCTCTCATCCAAAAATCTTTGAACTAAGCGAACTTGATATAAAGATCACCAAACAACACAAACACAAGCATATGAATCATGTAATTCCTAATGTTTCTCAAATTCTCAATAACACAACCTTTCTTATTGATTGGTTTGATTTGCCTAGGCTACCGTTTGGGAAGTGTTGGTTTCCATTCTTTCTTTCATCCAAAAATATTTGAACTAATAGATCTTGATAGAAAGATCACCAAACAACACAAACACAAGCATACGAATCATGTGATTCCTAATGTTTTTCAAATTCTCAATAACACAACCTTTCTTATTGATTGGTTTGATTTGCCTAGGCTATGGTTTGGGAAGTTTTGGTTTCCATTATTTTTCTCGTCCAAACATCTTTGAACTAAAAGAACTTGATAGAAAGATCACCAAACAACACAATCACAAGCATACGAATCATGTGATTCCTAATGTTTTTCAAATTCTCAATAGCACAACCTTTCTTATTGATTGGTTTGATTTGCCTATGCTATGGTTTGGGAAGTGTTGGTTTCCATTATTTTTCTCGTCCAATCATCTTTGAACTAATAGAACTTGATAGAAAGATCACCAAACAACACAAACACAAGCATACGAATCATGCGATTCCTAATGTTTCTCAAATTCTCAATAACACAACCATTCTTATTGATTGGTTTGATTTGCCTAGGCTACGGTTTGGGAAGTGTTGGGTTCCATTATTTTTCTCATCCAAACATCTTTTAACTATTAGAACTGTATAGAAAGATCACTAAACAACAAAAACACAAGTATACGAATTATGCGATTCCTAATGTTTCTCAAATTCACAATCACACAACCTTTCTCATTGATTTGTTTGATTTGCCTAGGCAATGGTTTGGGAAGTGTTGGTTTCCATTCTTTCTCTCATCCAAAAATCTTTGAACTAAGCGAACTTGATAGCAAGATCACCAAACAACACAAACACAAGCATACGAATCATGCGATTCCTAATGTTTCTCAAATTCTCAATAACACAGCCTTTCTTATTGATTGGTTTGAGTTGTCTAGGCTATGGTTTGGGAAGTGTTGGTTTCCATTATTTTTCTCGTCCAAACATCTTTGAACTAAAAGAACTTGATAGAAAGATCACCAAACAACACAATCACAAGCATACGAATCATGTGATTCCTAATGTTTTTCAAATTCTCAATAGCACAACCTTTCTTATTGATTGGTTTGATTTGCCTATGCTATGGTTTGGGAAGTGTTGGTTTCCATTATTTTTCTCGTCCAATCATCTTTGAACTAATAGAACTTGATAGAAAGATCACCAAACAACACAAACACAAGCATACGAATCATGTGATTCCTAATGTTTCTCAAATTCTCAATAACACAACCTTTCTTCTTGATTGGTTTGATTTGCCTAGGCTACCATTTGGGAAGTGTTGGTTTCCATTCTTTCTCTTATCCAAAAATCTTTGAACTAAGCGAACTTGATAGAAAGATCACCAAACAACACAAACACAAGTTAACGAATCATGCGATTCCTAATGTTTCTCAAATTCTCAATAACACAGCCTTTCTTATTGATTGGTTTGAGTTGCCTAGGCTATGGTTTGGGAAGTGTTGGTTTCCATTATTTTTCTCATCCAAACATCTTTGAACCAATAGAACTTGATAGAAAGATCACCAAACAACACAAACACAAGCATACGAATCATGTGATTCCTAATGTTTTTCAAATTCTCAATAACACAACCTTTCTTATTGATTGGTTTGATTTGCCTAGGCTATGGTTTGGGAAGTGTTGGTTTCCATTGATTTCTCGTTCAAACATCTTTGAACTAATAGAACTTGATAGAAAGATCACCAAACAACACAAACACAAGCATTCGAATCATGTAATTCCTAATGTTTCTCAAATTCTCAATAACACAACCTTTCTTATTGATTAGTTTGATTTGCCTACGCTACCATTTAGGAATTGTTGGTTTCCATTCTTTCTCTCGTTCAAAAATCTTTGAACTAAGCGAACTTGATAGAAAGATCACCAAACAACACAAACACAAGCATACGAATCATGTGATTCCTAATGTTTTTCAAATTCTCAATAACACAACCTTTCTTATTGATTGGTTTGATTTGCCTAGGCTATGGTTTGGGAAGTTTTGGATTCCATTCTTTCTCTCGTCCAAAAATCTTTGAACTAATAGAACTTGACAGAAAGATCACCAAACAACACAAACACAAGCATACGAATCATGCGATTCCTAATGTTTCTCAAATTCTCAATAACACAACCTTTCTTATTGATTGGTTTGATTTGCCTAGTCTATAGTTTGGGAAGTGTTGGTTTCCATTATTTTTCTCGTCCAAACATCTTTGAACTAATAGAACTTGATAGAAAGATCACCAAACAACACAAACACAAGCATACGAATCATGTGATTCCTAATGTTTTTCAAATTCTCAATAACACAACCTTTCTTATTGATTGGAATGATTTGCCTAGGCTACGGTTTGGGAAGTGTTGGTTTCCATTCTTTCTCTCATCCAAACATCTTTGAACTATTAGAGCTTGATAGAAAGATCACTAAACAACACAAACACAAGTATACGAATTGTGCGATTCCTAATGTTTCCCAAATTCTCAATAACACAACCTTCCTTATTGATTTGTTTGATTTGCCTAGGCTATGGTTTGAAAAGTGTTGGTTTCAATTCTTTCTCTCATCCAAAAATCTTTGAACTAAGCGAACTTGATAGAAAGGTCACCAAACAACACAAACACAAGCATACGAATCATGCGATTCCTAATGTTTCTCAAATTCTCAATAACACAGCCTTTCTTATTGATTGGTTTGAGTTGCCTAGGCTATGGTTTGGGAAGTGTTGGTTTCCATTATTTTTCTCGTCCAAACATCTTTGAACTAATAGAACTTGATAGAAAGATCACCAAACAACACAAACACAAGCGTACGAATCATGTGATTCCTAATGTTTTTCAAATTCACAATAACACAACCTTTCTTATTCATTGGTTTGATTTGCCTAGGCTATGGTTTGGGAAGTGTTGGTTTCCATTATTTTTTTCGTCCAAACATCTTTGAACTAATAGAACTTGATAGAAAGATCACCAAACAACACAAACACAAGCATACGAATCATGTGATTCCTAATGTTTTTCAAATTCTCAATAACACAACCTTTCTTATTGATTGGTTTGATTTGCCTAGGCTATGGTTTGGGAAGTTTTGGTTTCCATTCTTTCTTTCGTCCAAAAATCTTTGAACTAATAGAACTTGACAGAAAGATCACCAAACAACTCAAACACAAGCATACGAATCATGCGATTCCTAATGTTTTTCAAATTCTCAATAACACAACCTTTCTTATTGATTGGTTTGATTTGCCTAGGATATGGTTTGGGAAGTTTTGGTTTCCATTCTTTCTCTCGTCCAAAAATCTTTGAACTAATAGAACTTGTTAGAAAGATCACCAAGGAACACAAACACAAGCATACGAATCATGCGATTCCTAATGTTTCTCAAATTCTCAATAACACAACCATTCTTATTGATTGGTTTGATTTGCCTAGGCTACGGTTTGGGAAGTGTTGGTTTCCATTATTTTTCTCATCCAAACATCTTTTAACTATAAGAACTTTATAGAAAGATCACTAAACAACACAAACACAAGTATACGAATTATGCGATTCCTAATGTTTCTCAAATTCACAATAAGACAACCTTTCTTATTGATTTGTTTGATTTGCCTAGGATATGGTTTGGGAAGTGTTGGTTTCAATTATTTTTCTCGTCCAAACATCTTTGAACTAATAGAACTTGATAGAAAGATCACCAAACAACACAAACACAAGCATACGAATCATGTGATTCCTAATGTTTTTCAAATTCTCAATAACACAACCTTTCTTATTGATTGGTTTGATTTGCCTAGGCTATGGTTTGGGAAGTGTTGGTTTCCATTATTTTTCTCCTCCAAACATCTTTGAACTAATAGAACTTGATAGAAAGATCACCAAACAACAGAAACACAAGCATACGAATCATGTGATTCCTAATGTTTTTCAAATTCTCAATAACACAACCTTTCTTATTGATTGGTTTGATTTGCATAGGCTATGGTTTGGGAAGTGTTGGTTTCCATTATTTTTCTCGTCCAAACATCTTTGAACTAATAGAACTTGATAGAAAGATCACCAAACAACACAAACACAAGCATACGAATCATGTGATTCCTAATGTTTTTCAAATTCTCAATAACACAACCTTTCTTATTGATTGGTTTGATTTGCCTAGGCTATGGTTTGGGAAGTTTTGGTTTCCATTTTTTTTCTCGTCCAAACATCTTTGAACTAATAGAACTTGATAGAAAGATCACCAAACAACACAAATCATGTGATTCCTAATGTTTCTCAAATTCTCAATAACACAACCTTTCTTATTGATTGGTTTAATTTGCCTAGGCTATGGTTTGGGAAGTGTTGGTTTCCATTATTTTTCTCGTCCAAACATCTTTGAACTAATAGAACTTGATAGAAAGATCACCAAACAACACAAACACAAGCATACGAATCATGTGATTCCTAATGTTTCTCAAATTTTCAATAACACAACCTTTCTTATTGATTGGTTTCATTTGCCTAGGATACCGTTTGGGAAGTGTTGGTTTCCATTCTTTCTCTCATCCAAAAATCTTTGAACTAAGCGAACTTGATATAAAGATCACCAAACAACACAAACACAAGCATACGAATCATGCGATTCCTAATGTTTCTCAAATTCTCAATAACACAACCTTTCTTATTGATTGGTTTGATTTGCCTAGGCTATAGTTTGGGAAGTGTTGGTTTCCATTATTTTTCTCCTCCAAACATATTTGAACTAATAGAACTTGATAGAAAGATCACCAAACAACAGAAACACAAGCATACGAATTATGTGATTCCTAATGTTTTTCAAATTCTCAATAACACAACCTTTCTTATTGATTGGTTTGATTTGCCTAGGCTACGGTTTGGGAAGTGTTGGTTTCCATTATTTTTCTCCTCCAAACATCTTTGAACTAATAGAACTTGATAGAAAGATCACCAAACAACACAAACACAAGCATACGAATCATGTGATTCCTAATGTTTCTCAAATTCTCAATAACACAACCTTTCTTATTGATTGGTTTGATTTGCCTAGGCTATCATTTGGGAAGTGTTGGTTTGCATTCTTTCTCTCATCCAAAAATCTTTGAACTAAGCGAACTTGATAGAAAGATCACCAAACAACACAAACACAAGCATACGGATCATGCGATTCCTAATGTTTCTCAAATTCTCAATAACACAACCATTCTTATTGATTGGTTTGATTTGCCTAGGCTACGGTTTGGGAAGTGTTGGTTTCCATTATTTTTCTCATCCAAACATCTTTGAACTATTAGAACTTGATAGAAAGATCACTAAAGAAACACAAGTATACGAATTATGCGATTCCTAATGTTTCCCAAATTCTCAATAACACAACTTTCCTTATTGATTTGTTTGATTTGCCTAGGCTATGGTTTGGGAATTGTTGGTTTCCATTCTTTCTCTCATCCAAAACTCTTTGAACTAAGCGAACTTGATAGAAAGATCACCAAACAACACAAACACAAGCATACGAATCATGTGATTCCTAATGTTTCTCAAATTCTCAATAACACAACCATTCTTATTGATTGGTTTGATTTGCCTAGGCTATTGATTAGGAAGTGTTGGTTTCCATTATTTTTCTCCTCCAAACATCTTTGAACTAATAGAACTTGATAGAAAGATCACCAAACAACAGAAACACAAGCATACGAATCATGTGATTCCTAATGTTTCTCAAATTCTCAATAACACAACCTTTCTTATTGATTGGTTTGATTTGCATAGGCTATGGTTTGGGAAGTGTTGGTTTCCATTATTTTTCTCCTCCAAACATCTTTGAACTAATAGAACTTGATAGAAAGATCACCAAACAACAGAAACACAAGCATACGAATCATGTGATTCCTAATGTTTTTCAAATTCTCAATAACACAACCTTTCTTATTGATTGGTTTGATTTGCCTAGGCTATGGTTTGGGAAGTGTTGGTTTCCATTATTTTTCTCGTCCAAACATCTTTGAACTAATAGAACTTGATAGAAAGATCACCAAACAACACAAACACAAGCATACGAATCATGTGATTCCTAATGTTTCTCAAATTCTCAATAACACAACCTTTCTTATTGATTGGTTTGATTTGCCTAGGCTACCGTTTGGGACGTGTTGGTTTCCATTATTTTTCTCGTCCAAACATCTTTGAACTAATAGAACTTGATAGAAAGATCACCAAACAACACAAACACAAGCATATGAATCATGTAATTCCTAATGTTTCTCAAATTCTCAATAACACAACCTTTCTTATTGATTGGTTTGATTTGCCTAGGCTACCGTTTGGGAAGTGTTGGTTTCCATTCTTTCTTTCATCCAAAAATATTTGAACTAATAGATCTTGATAGAAAGATCACCAAACAACACAAACACAAGCATCTGAATCATGTGATTCCTAATGTTTTTCAAATTCTCAATAACACAACCTTTCTTATTGATTGGTTTGATTTGCCTAGGCTATGGTTTGGGAAGTTTTGGTTTCCATTCTTTCTCTCGTCCAAAAATCTTTGAACTAATAGAACTTGATAGAAAGATCACCAAACAACACAAACACAAGCATACGAATCATGCGATTCCTAATGTTTCTCAAATTCTCAATAACACAACCATTCTTATTGATTGGTTTGATTTGCCTAGGCTACGGTTTGGAAAGTGTTGGGTTCCATTATTTTTCTCATCCAAACATCTTTTAACTATTAGAACTGTATAGAAAGATCACTAAACAACAAAAACACAAGTATACTAATTATGCGATTCCTAATGTTTCTCAAATTCACAATCACACAACCTTTCTTATTGATTTGTTTGATTTGCCTAGGCAATGGTTTGGGAAGTGTTGGTTTCCATTCTTTCTCTCATCCAAAAATCTTTGAACTAAGCGAACTTGATAGAAAGATCACCAAACAACACAAACACAAGCATACGAATCATGCGATTCCTAATGTTTCTCAAATTCTCAAAAACACAGCCTTTCTTATTGATTGGTTTGAGTTGTCTAGGCTATGGTTTGGGAAGTGTTGGTTTCCATTTTTTTTCTCGTCCAAACATCTTTGAACTAATAGAACTTGATAGAAAGATCACCAAACAACACAAACACAAGCATACGAATCATGTGATTCCTAATGTTTCTCAAATTCTCAATAACACAACTTTTCTTATTGATTGGTTTAATTTGCCTAGGCTATGGTTTGGGAAGTGTTGGTTTCCATTATTTTTCTCGTCCAAACATCTTTGAACTAATAGAACTTGATAGAAAGATCACCAAACAACACAAACACAAGCATACGAATAATGTGATTCCTAATGTTTCTCAAATTCTCAATAACACAACCTTTCTTATTGATTGGTTTCATTTGCCTAGGATACCGTTTGGGAAGTGTTGGTTTCCATTCTTTCTCTCATCCAAAAATCTTTGAACTAAGCGAACTTGATATAAAGATCACCAAACAACACAAACACAAGCATACGAATCATGCGATTCCTAATGTTTCTCAAATTCTCAATAACACAACCTTTCTTATTGATTGGTTTGATTTGCCTAGGCTATAGTTTGGGAAGTGTTGGTTTCCATTATTTTTCTCCTCCAAACATCTTTGAACTAATAGAACTTGATAGAAAGATCACCAAACAACAGAAACACAAGCATACGAATCATGTGATTCCTAATGTTTTTCAAATTCTCAATAACACAACCTTTCTTATTGATTGGTTTGATTTGCCTAGGCTATGGTTTGGGAAGTGTTGGTTTCCATTATTTTTCTCGTCCAAACATCTTTGAACTAATAGAACTTGATAGAAAGATCACCAAACAACACAAACACAAGCATACGAATCATGTGATTCCTAATGTTTCTCAAATTCTCAATAACACAACCTTTCTTATTGATTGGTTTGATTTGCCTAGGCTACCGTTTGGGACGTGTTGGTTTCCATTATTTTTCTCGTCCAAACATCTTTGAACTAATAGAACTTGATAGAAAGATCACCAAACAACACAAACACAAGCATATGAATCATGTAATTCCTAATGTTTCTCAAATTCTCAATAACACAACCTTTCTTATTGATTGGTTTGATTTGCCTAGGCTACCGTTTGGGAAGTGTTGGTTTCCATTCTTTCTTTCATCCAAAAATATTTGAACTAATAGATCTTGATAGAAAGATCACCAAACAACACAAACACAAGCATACGAATCATGTGATTCCTAATGTTTTTCAAATTCTCAATAACACAACCTTTCTTATTGATTGGTTTGATTTGCCTAGGCTATGGTTTGGGAAGTTTTGGTTTCCATTCTTTCTCTCGTCCAAAAATCTTTGAACTAATAGAACTTGATAGAAAGATCACCAAACAACACAAACACAAGCATACGAATCATGCGATTCCTAATGTTTCTCAAATTCTCAATAACACAACCATTCTTATTGATTGGTTTGATTTGCCTAGGCTACGGTTTGGGAAGTGTTGGGTTCCATTATTTTTCTCATACAAACATCTTTTAACTATTAGAACTGTATAGAAAGATCACTAAACAACAAAAACACAAGTATACTAATTATGCGATTCCTAATGTTTCTCAAATTCACAATCACACAACCTTTCTTATTGATTTGTTTGATTTGCCTAGGCAATGGTTTGGGAAGTGTTGGTTTCCATTCTTTCTCTCATCCAAAAATCTTTGAACTAAGCGAACTTGATAGAAAGATCACCAAACAACACAAACACAAGCATACGAATCATGCGATTCCTAATGTTTCTCAAATTCTCAAAAACACAGCCTTTCTTATTGATTGGTTTGAGTTGTCTAGGCTATGGTTTGGGAAGTGTTGGTTTCCATTATTTTTCTCGTCCAAACGTCTTTGAACTAAAGGAACTTGATAGAAAGATCACCAAACAACACAATCACAAGCATACGAATCATGTGATTCCTAATGTTTTTCAATTTCTCAATAGCACAACCTTTCTTATTGATTGGTTTGATTTGCCTATGCTATGGTTTGGGAAGTGTTGGTTTCCATTATTTTTCTCGTCCAATCATCTTTGAACTAATAGAACTTGATAGAAAGATCACCAAACAACACAAACACAAGCATACGAATCATGTGATTCCTAATGTTTCTCAAATTCTCAATAACACAACCTTTCTTCTTGATTGGTTTGATTTGCCTAGGCTACCATTTGGGAAGTGTTGGTTTCCATTCTTTCTCTTATCCAAAAATCTTTGAACTAAGCGAACTTGATAGAAAGATCACCAAACAACACAAACACAAGTTAACGAATCATGCGATTCCTAATGTTTCTCAAATTCTCAATAACACAGCCTTTCTTATTGATTGGTTTGAGTTGCCTAGGCTATGGTTTGGGAAGTGTTGGTTTCCATTATTTTTCTCCTCCAAACATCTTTGAACCAATAGAACTTGATAGAAAGATCACCAAACAACACAAACACAAGCATACGAATCATGTGATTCCTAATGTTTTTCAAATTCTCAATAACACAACCTTTCTTATTGATTGGTTTGATTTGCCTAGGCTATGGTTTGGGAAGTGTTGGTTTCCATTATTTTTCTCCTCCAAACATCTTTGAACTAATAGAACTTGATAGAAAGATCACCAAACAACAGAAACACAAGCATACGAATCATGTGATTCCTAATGTTTTTCAAATTCTCAATAACACAACCTTTCTTATTGATTGGTTTGATTTGCATAGGCTATAGTTTGGGAAGTGTTGGTTTCCATTATTTTTCTCGTCCAAACATCTTTGAACTAATAGAACTTGATAGAAAGATTACCAAACAACACAAACACAAGCATACGAATCATGTGATTCCTAATGTTTTTCAAATTCTCAATAACACAACCTTTCTTATTGATTGGTTTGATTTGCCTAGGCTATGGTTTGGGAAGTTTTGGTTTCCATTTTTTTTCTCGTCCAAACATCTTTGAACTAATAGAACTTGATAGAAAGATCACCAAACAACACAAACACAAGCATACGAATCATGTGATTCCTAATGTTTCTCAAATTCTCAATAACACAACCTTTCTTATTGATTGGTTTAATTTGCCTAGGCTATGGTTTGGGAAGTGTTGGTTTCCATTATTTTTCTCGTCCAAACATCTTTGAACTAATAGAACTTGATAGAAAGATCACCAAACAACACAAACACAAGCATACGAATCATGTGATTCCTAATGTTTCTCAAATTTTCAATAACACAACCTTTTTTATTGATTGGTTTCATTTGCCTAGGATACCGTTTGGGAAGTGTTGGTTTCCATTCTTTCTCTCATCCAAAAATCTTTGAACTAAGCGAACTTGATATAAAGATCACCAAACAACACAAACACAAGCATACGAATCATGCGATTCCTAATGTTTCTCAAATTCTCAATAACACAACCATTCTTATTGATTGGTTTGATTTGCCTAGGCTACGGTTTGGGAAGTGTTGGGTTCCATTATTTTTCTCATCCAAACATCTTTGAACTAATAGAACTTGATAGAAAGATCACCAAACAACAGAAACACAAGCATACGAATTATGTGATTCCTAATGTTTTTCAAATTCTCAATAACACAACCTTTCTTATTGATTGGTTTGATTTGCCTAGGCTACGGTTTGGGAAGTGTTGGTTTCCATTATTTTTCTCCTCCAAACATCTTTGAACTAATAGAACTTGATAGAAAGATCACCAAACAACACAAACACAAGCATACGAATCATGTGATTCCTAATGTTTTTCAAATTCTCAATAACACAACCTTTCTTATTGATTGGTTTGATTTGCCTAGGCTATGGTTTGGGAAGTTTTGGTTTCCATTTTTTTTCTCGTCCAAACATCTTTGAACTAATAGAACTTGATAGAAAGATCACCAAACAACACAAACACAAGCATACGAATCATTTGATTCCTAATGTTTCCCAAATTCTCAATAACACAACCTTTCTTATTGATTGGTTTAATTTGCCTAGGCTATGGTTTGGGAAGTGTTGGTTTCCATTATTTTTCTCGTCCAAACATCTTTGAACTAATAGAACTTGATAGAAAGATCACCAAACAACACAAACACAAGCATACGAATCATGTGATTCCTAATGTTTCTCAAATTCTCAATAACACAACCTTTCTTATTGATTGGTTTCATTTGCCTAGGATACCGTTTGGGAAGTGTTGGTTTCCATTCTTTCTCTCATCCAAAAATCTTTGAACTAAGCGAACTTGATATAAAGATCACCAAACAACACAAACACAAGCATACGAATCATGCGATTCCTAATGTTTCTCAAATTCTCAATAACACAACCTTTCTTATTGATTGGTTTGATTTGCCTAGGCTATAGTTTGGGAAGTGTTGGTTTCCATTATTTTTCTCCTCCAAACATCTTTGAACTAATAGAACTTGATAGAAAGATCACCAAACAACAGAAACACAAGCATACGAATCATGTGATTCCTAATGTTTTTCAAATTCTCAATAACACAACCTTTCTTATTGATTGGTTTGATTTGCCTAGGCTATGGTTTGGGAAGTGTTGGTTTCCATTATTTTTCTCGTCCAAACATCTTTGAACTAATAGAACTTGATAGAAAGATCACCAAACAACACAAACACAAGCATACGAATCATGTGATTCCTAATGTTTCTCAAATTCTCAATAACACAACCTTTCTTATTGATTGGTTTGATTTGCCTAGGCTACCGTTTGGGAAGTGTTGGTTTCCATTCTTTCTCTCATTCAAAAATCTTTGAACTAATAGAACTTGATACAAAGATAACCAAACAACACAAACACAAGCATACGAATCATGTGATTCCTAATGTTTCTCAAATTCTCAATAACACAACCATTCTTATTGATTGGTTTGATTTGCCTAGGCTACGGTTTGGGACGTGTTGGTTTCCATTATTTTTCTCGTCCAAACATCTTTGAACTAATACAACTTGATAGAAAGATCACCAAACAACACAAACACAAGCATATGAATCATGTAATTCCTAATGTTTCTCAAATTCTCAATAACACAACCTTTCTTATTGATTGGTTTGATTTGCCTAGGCTACCGTTTGGGAAGTGTTGGTTTCCATTCTTTCTTTCATCCAAAAATATTTGAACTAATAGATCTTGATAGAAAGATCACCAAACAACACAAACACAAGCATACGAATCATGTGATTCCTAATGTTTTTCAAATTCTCAATAACACAACCTTTCTTATTGATTGGTTTGATTTGCCTAGGCTATGGTTTGGGAAGTTTTGGTTTCCATTCTTTCTCTCGTCCAAAAATCTTTGAACTAATAGAACTTGATAGAAAGATCACCAAACAACACAAACACAAGCATACGAATCATGCGATTCCTAATGTTTCTCAAATTCTCAATAACACAACCATTCTTATTGATTGGTTTGATTTGCCTAGGCTACGGTTTGGGACGTGTTGGTTTCCATTATTTTTCTCGTCCAAACATCTTTGAACTAATACAACTTGATAGAAAGATCACCAAACAACACAAACACAAGCATATGAATCATGTAATTCCTAATGTTTCTCAAATTCTCAATAACACAACCTTTCTTATTGATTGGTTTGATTTGCCTAGGCTACCGTTTGGGAAGTGTTGGTTTCCATTCTTTCTTTCATCCAAAAATATTTGAACTAATAGATCTTGATAGAAAGATCACCAAACAACACAAACACAAGCATACGAATCATGTGATTCCTAATGTTTTTCAAATTCTCAATAACACAACCTTTCTTATTGATTGGTTTGATTTGCCTAGGCTATGGTTTGGGAAGTTTTGGTTTCCATTCTTTCTCTCGTCCAAAAATCTTTGAACTAATAGAACTTGATAGAAAGATCACCAAACAACACAAACACAAGCATACGAATCATGCGATTCCTAATGTTTCTCAAATTCTCAATAACACAACCATTCTTATTGATTGGTTTGATTTGCCTAGGCTACGGTTTGGGAAGTGTTGGGTTCCATTATTTTTCTCATCCAAACATCTTTTAACTATTAGAACTGTATAGAAAGATCACTAAACAACAAAAACACAAGTATACTAATTATGCGATTCCTAATGTTTCTCAAATTCACAATCACACAACCTTTCTTATTGATTTGTTTGATTTGCCTAGGCAATGGTTTGGGAAGTGTTGGTTTCCATTCTTTCTCTCATCCAAAAATCTTTGAACTAAGCGAACTTGATAGAAAGATCACCAAACAACACAAACACAAGCATACGAATCATGCGATTCCTAATGTTTCTCAAATTCTCAATAACACAGCCTTTCTTATTGATTGGTTTGAGTTGTCTACGCTATGGTTTGGGAAGTGTTGGTTTCCATTATTTTTCTCGTCCAAACATCTTTGAACTAAAAGAACTTGATAGAAAGATCACCAAACAACACAATCACAAGCATACGAATCATGTGATTCCTAATGTTTTTCAATCTCTCAATAGCACAACCTTTCTTATTGATTGGTTTGATTTGCCTATGCTATGGTTTGGGAAGTGTTGGTTTCCATTATTTTTCTCGTCCAATCATCTTTGAACTAATAGAACTTGATAGAAAGATCACCAAACAACACAAACACAAGCATACGAATCATGTGATTCCTAATGTTTCTCAAATTCTCAATAACACAAACTTTCTTCTTGATTGGTTTGATTTGCCTAGGCTACCATTTGGGAAGTGTTGGTTTCCATTCTTTCTCTTATCCAAAAATCTTTGAACTAAGCGAACTTGATAGAAAGATCACCAAACAACACAAACACAAGTTAACGAATCATGCGATTCCTAATGTTTCTCAAATTCTCAATAACACAGCCTTTCTTATTGATTGGTTTGAGTTGCCTAGGCTATGGTTTGGGAAGTGTTGGTTTCCATTATTTTTCTCATCCAAACATCTTTGAACCAATAGAACTTGATAGAAAGATCACCAAACAACACAAACACAAGCATACGAATCATGTGATTCCTAATGTTTTTCAAATTCTCAATAACACAACCTTTCTTATTGATTGGTTTGATTTGCCTAGGCTATGGTTTAGGAAGTGTTGGTTTCCATTATTTTTCTCGTCCAAACATCTTTGAACTAATAGAACTTGATAGAAAGATCACCAAACAACACAAACACAAGCATTCGAATCATGTAATTCCTAATGTTTCTCAAATTCTCAATAACACAACCTTTCTTATTGATTAGTTTGATTTGCCTACGCTACCGTTTAGGAAGTGTTGGTTTCCATTCTTTCTCTCGTTCAAAAATCTTTGAACTAAGCGAACTTGATAGAAAGATCACCAAACAACACAAACACAAGCATACGAATCATGTGATTCCTAATGTTTTTCAAATTCTCAATAACACAACCTTTCTTATTGATTGGTTTGATTTGCCTAGGCTATGGTTTGGGAAGTTTTGGTTTCCATTCTTTCTTTCGGCCAAAAATCTTTGAACTAATAGAACTTGACAGAAAGATCACCAAACAACACAAACACAAGCATACGAATCATGCGATTCCTAATGTTTTTCAAATTCTCAATAACACAACCTTTCTTATTGATTGGTTTGATTTGCCTAGGATATGGTTTGGGAAGTTTTGGTTTCCATTCTTTCTCTCGTCCAAAAATCTTTGAACTAATAGAACTTGTTAGAAAGATCACCAAGGAACACAAACACAAGCATACGAATCATGCGATTCCTAATGTTTCTCAAATTCTCAATAACACAACCATTCTTATTGATTGGTTTGATTTGCCTAGGCTACGGTTTGGGAAGTGTTGGTTTCCATTATTTTTCTCATCTAAACATCTTTTAACTATTAGAACTTTATAGAAAGATCACTAAACAACACAAACACAAGTATACGAATTATGCGATTCCTAATGTTTCTCAAATTCACAATAAGACAACCTTTCTTATTGATTTGTTTGATTTGCCTAGGATATGGTTTGGGAAGTGTTGGTTTCCATTATTTTTCTCGTCCAAAGATCTTTGAACTAATAGAACTTGATAGAAAGATCACCAAACAACACAAACACAAGCATACGATTCATGTGATTCCTAATGTTTCTCAAATTCTCAAAAACACAACCTTTCTTATTGATTGGTTTGATTTGCCTAGGCTACCGTTTGGGAAGTGTTGGTTTCCATTCTTTCTCTCGTTAAAAAATCTTTGAACTAAGCGAACTTAATAGAAAGATCACCAAACAACACAAACACAAGCATACGAATCATGTGATTCCTAATCTTTTTCAAATTCTCAATAACACAACCATTCTTATTGATTGGTTTGATTTGCCTAGGCTATGGTTTGGGAAGTGTTGGTTTCCATTATTTTTCTCGTCCAAACATCTTTGAACTAATAGAACTTGATAGAAAGATCACCAAACAACAGAAACACAAGCATACGAATCATGTGATTCCTAATGTTTTTCAAATTCTCAATAACACAACCTTTCTTATTGATTGGTTTGATTTGCCTAGGCTATGGTTTGGGAAGTGTTGGTTTCCATTATTTTTCTCCTCCATTCATCTTTGAACTAATAGAACTTGATAGAAAGATCACCAAACAACAGAAACACAAGCATACGAATCATGTGATTCCTAATGTTTTTCAAATTCTCAATAACACAACCTTTCTTATTGATTGGTTTGATTTGCATAGGCTATGGTTTGGGAAGTGTTGGTTTCCATTATTTTTCTCGTCCAAACATCTTTGAACTAATAGAACTTGATAGAAAGATCACCAAACAACACAAACACAAGCATACGAATCATGTGATTCCTAATGTTTTTCAAATTCTCAATAACACAACCTTTCTTATTGATTGGTTTGATTTGCCTAGGCTATGGTTTGGGAAGTTTTGGTTTCCATTTTTTTTCTCGTCCAAACATCTTTGAACTAATAGAACTTGATAGAAAGATCACTAAACAACACAAACACAAGCATACGAATCATGTGATTCCTAATGTTTCTCAAATTCTCAATAACACAACCTTTCTTATTGATTGGTTTAATTTGCCTAGGCTATGGTTTGGGAAGTGTTGGTTTCCATTATTTTTCTCGTCCAAACATCTTTGAACTAATAGAACTTGATAGAAAGATCACCAAACAAAACAAACACAAGCATACGAATCATGTGATTCCTAATGTTTCTCAAATTTTCAATAACACAACCTTTCTTATTGATTGGTTTCATTTGCCTAGGATACCGTTTGGGAAGTGTTGGTTTCCATTCTTTCTCTCATCCAAAAATCTTTGAACTAAGCGAACTTGATATAAAGATCACCAAACAACACAAACACAAGCATACGAATCATGCGATTCCTAATGTTTCTCAAATTCTCAATAACACAACCTTTCTTATTGATTGGTTTCATTTGCCTAGGATACCGTTTGGGAAGTGTTGGTTTCCATTCTTTCTCTCATCCAAAAATCTTTGAACTAAGCGAACTTGATATAAAGATCACCAAACAATACAAACACAAGCATACGAATCATGCGATTCCTAATGTTTCTCAAATTCTCAATAACACAACCTTTCTTATTGATTGGTTTGATTTGCCTAGGCTATAGTTTGGGAAGTGTTGGTTTCCATTATTTTTCTCCTCCAAACATCTTTGAACTAATAGAACTTGATAGAAAGATCACCAAACAACAGAAACACAAGCATACGAATCATGTGATTCCTAATGTTTTTCAAATTCTCAATAACACAACCTTTCTTATTGATTGGTTTGATTTGCCTAGGCTATGGTTTGGGAAGTGTTGGTTTCCATTATTTTTCTCGTCCAAACATCTTTGAACTAATAGAACTTGATAGAAAGATCACCAAACAACACAAACACAAGCATACGAATCATGTGATTCCTAATGTTTCTCAAATTCTCAATAACACAACCTTTCTTATTGATTGGTTTGATTTGCCTAGGCTACCGTTTGGGAAGTGTTGGTTTCCATTCTTTCTCTCATTCAAAAATCTTTGAACTAATAGAACTTGATACAAAGATAACCAAACAACACAAACACAAGCATACGAATCATGTGATTCCTAATGTTTCTCAAATTCTCAATAACACAACCATTCTTATTGATTGGTTTGATTTGCCTAGGCTACGGTTTGGGACGTGTTGGTTTCCATTATTTTTCTCGTCCAAACATCTTTGAACTAATACAACTTGATAGAAAGATCACCAAACAACACAAACACAAGCATATGAATCATGTAATTCCTAATGTTTCTCAAATTCTCAATAACACAACCTTTCTTATTGATTGGTTTGATTTGCCTAGGCTACCGTTTGGGAAGTGTTGGTTTCCATTCTTTCTTTCATCCAAAAATATTTGAACTAATAGATCTTGATAGAAAGATCACCAAACAACACAAACACAAGCATACGAATCATGTGATTCCTAATGTTTTTCAAATTCTCAATAACACAACCTTTCTTATTGATTGGTTTGATTTGCCTAGGCTATGGTTTGGGAAGTTTTGGTTTCCATTCTTTCTCTCGTCCAAAAATCTTTGAACTAATAGAACTTGATAGAAAGATCACCAAACAACACAAACACAAGCATACGAATCATGCGATTCCTAATGTTTCTCAAATTCTCAATAACACAACCATTCTTATTGATTGGTTTGATTTGCCTAGGCTACGGTTTGGGAAGTGTTGGGTTCCATTATTTTTCTCATCCAAACATCTTTTAACTATTAGAACTGTATAGAAAGATCACTAAACAACAAAAACACAAGTATACTAATTATGCGATTCCTAATGTTTCTCAAATTCACAATCACACAACCTTTCTTATTGATTTGTTTGATTTGCCTAGGCAATGGTTTGGGAAGTGTTGGTTTCCATTCTTTCTCTCATCCAAAAATCTTTGAACTAAGCGAACTTGATAGAAAGATCACCAAACAACACAAACACAAGCATACGAATCATGCGATTCCTAATGTTTCTCAAATTCTCAATAACACAGCCTTTCTTATTGATTGGTTTGAGTTGTCTACGCTATGGTTTGGGAAGTGTTGGTTTCCATTATTTTTCTCGTCCAAACATCTTTGAACTAAAAGAACTTGATAGAAAGATCACCAAACAACACAATCACAAGCATACGAATCATGTGATTCCTAATGTTTTTCAATCTCTCAATAGCACAACCTTTCTTATTGATTGGTTTGATTTGCCTATGCTATGGTTTGGGAAGTGTTGGTTTCCATTATTTTTCTCGTCCAATCATCTTTGAACTAATAGAACTTGATAGAAAGATCACCAAACAACACAAACACAAGCATACGAATCATGTGATTCCTAATGTTTCTCAAATTCTCAATAACACAAACTTTCTTCTTGATTGGTTTGATTTGCCTAGGCTACCATTTGGGAAGTGTTGGTTTCCATTCTTTCTCTTATCCAAAAATCTTTGAACTAAGCAAACTTGATAGAAAGATCACCAAACAACACAAACACAAGTTAACGAATCATGCGATTCCTAATGTTTCTCAAATTCTCAATAACACAGCCTTTCTTATTGATTGGTTTGAGTTGCCTAGGCTATGGTTTGGGAAGTGTTGGTTTCCATTATTTTTCTCATCCAAACATCTTTGAACCAATAGAACTTGATAGAAAGATCACCAAACAACACAAACACAAGCATACGAATCATGTGATTCCTAATGTTTTTCAAATTCTCAATAACACAACCTTTCTTATTGATTGGTTTGATTTGCCTAGGCTATGGTTTAGGAAGTGTTGGTTTCCATTATTTTTCTCGTCCAAACATCTTTGAACTAATAGAACTTGATAGAAAGATCACCAAACAACACAAACACAAGCATTCGAATCATGTAATTCCTAATGTTTCTCAAATTCTCAATAACACAACCTTTCTTATTGATTAGTTTGATTTGCCTACGCTACCGTTTAGGAAGTGTTGGTTTCCATTCTTTCTCTCGTTCAAAAATCTTTGAACTAAGCGAACTTGATAGAAAGATCACCAAACAACACAAACACAAGCATACGAATCATGTGATTCCTAATGTTTTTCAAATTCTCAATAACACAACCTTTCTTATTGATTGGTTTGATTTGCCTAGGCTATGGTTTGGGAAGTTTTGGTTTCCATTCTTTCTTTCGGCCAAAAATCTTTGAACTAATAGAACTTGACAGAAAGATCACCAAACAACACAAACACAAGCATACGAATCATGCGATTCCTAATGTTTTTCAAATTCTCAATAACACAACCTTTCTTATTGATTGGTTTGATTTGCCTAGGCTACCGTTTGGGAAGTGTTGGTTTCCATTCTTTCTCTCGTTAAAAAATCTTTGAACTAAGCGAACTTAATAGAAAGATCACCAAACAACACAAACACAAGCATACGAATCATGTGATTCCTAATGTTTTTCAAATTCTCAATAACACAACCATTCTTATTGATTGGTTTGATTTGCCTAGGCTATGGTTTGGGAAGTGTTGGTTTCCATTATTTTTCTCGTCCAAACATCTTTGAACTAATAGAACTTGATAGAAAGATCACCAAACAACAGAAACACAAGCATACGAATCATGTGATTCCTAATGTTTTTCAAATTCTCAATAACACAACCTTTCTTATTGATTGGTTTGATTTGCCTAGGCTATGGTTTGGGAAGTGTTGGTTTCCATTATTTTTCTCCTCCATTCATCTTTGAACTAATAGAACTTGATAGAAAGATCACCAAACAACAGAAACACAAGCATACGAATCATGTGATTCCTAATGTTTTTCAAATTCTCAATAACACAACCTTTCTTATTGATTGGTTTGATTTGCATAGGCTATGGTTTGGGAAGTGTTGGTTTCCATTATTTTTCTCGTCCAAACATCTTTGAACTAATAGAACTTGATAGAAAGATCACCAAACAACACAAACACAAGCATACGAATCATGTGATTCCTAATGTTTTTCAAATTCTCAATAACACAACCTTTCTTATTGATTGGTTTGATTTGCCTAGGCTATGGTTTGGGAAGTTTTGGTTTCCATTTTTTTTCTCGTCCAAACATCTTTGAACTAATAGAACTTGATAGAAAGATCACTAAACAACACAAACACAAGCATACGAATCATGTGATTCCTAATGTTTCTCAAATTCTCAATAACACAACCTTTCTTATTGATTGGTTTAATTTGCCTAGGCTATGGTTTGGGAAGTGTTGGTTTCCATTATTTTTCTCGTCCAAACATCTTTGAACTAATAGAACTTGATAGAAAGATCACCAAACAAAACAAACACAAGCATACGAATCATGTGATTCCTAATGTTTCTCAAATTTTCAATAACACAACCTTTCTTATTGATTGGTTTCATTTGCCTAGGATACCGTTTGGGAAGTGTTGGTTTCCATTCTTTCTCTCATCCAAAAATCTTTGAACTAAGCGAACTTGATATAAAGATCACCAAACAACACAAACACAAGCATACGAATCATGCGATTCCTAATGTTTCTCAAATTCTCAATAACACAACCTTTCTTATTGATTGGTTTAATTTGCCTAGGCTATAGTTTGGGAAGTGTTGGTTTCCATTATTTTTCTCCTCCAAACATCTTTGAACTAATAGAACTTGATAGAAAGATCACCAAACAACAGAAACACAAGCATACGAATTATGTGATTCCTAATGTTTTTCAAATTCTCAATAACACAGCCTTTCTTATTGATTGGTTTGATTTGCCTAGGCTACGGTTTGGGAAGTGTTGGTTTCCATTATTTTTCTCCTCCAAACATCTTTGAACTAATAGAACTTGATAGAAAGATCACCAAACAACACAAACACAAGCATACGAATCATGTGATTCCTAATGTTTCTCAAATTCTCAATAACACAACCTTTCTTATTGATTGGTTTGATTTGCCTAGGCTATCATTTGGGAAGTGTTGGTTTGCATTCTTTCTCTCATCCAAAAATCTTTGAACTAAGCGAACTTGATAGAAAGATCACCAAACAACACAAACACAAGCATACGAATCATGCGATTCCTAATGTTTCTCAAATTCTCAATAACACAACCATTCTTATTGATTGGTTTGATTTGCCTAGGCTACGGTTTGGGAAGTGTTGGTTTCCATTATTTTTCTCATCCAAACATCTTTGAACTATTAGAACTTGATAGAAAGATCACTAAAGAAACACAAGTATACGAATTATGCGATTCCTAATGTTTCCCAAATTCTCAATAACACAACTTTCCTTATTGATTTGTTTGATTTGCCTAGGCTATGGTTTGGGAATTGTTGGTTTCCATTCTTTCTCTCATCCAAAACTCTTTGAACTAAGCGAACTTGATAGAAAGATCACCAAACAACACAAACACAAGCATACGAATCATGGGATTCCTAATGTTTCTCAAATTCTCAATAACACAACCATTCTTATTGATTGGTTTGATTTGCCTAGGCTATTGATTAGGAAGTGTTGGTTTCCATTATTTTTCTCCTCCAAACATCTTTGAACTAATAGAACTTGATAGAAAGATCACCAAACAACAGAAACACAAGCATACGAATCATGTGATTCCTAATGTTTCTCAAATTCTCAATAACACAACCTTTCTTATTGACTGGTTTGATTTGCATAGGCTATGGTTTGGGAAGTGGTGGTTTCCATTATTTTTCTCGTCCAAACATCTTTGAACTAATAGAACTTGATAGAAAGATCACCAAACAACACAAACACAAGCATACGAATCATGTGATTCCTAATGTTTTTCAAATTCTCAATAACACAACCTTTCTTATTGATTGGTTTGATTTGCCTAGGCTATGGTTTGGGAAGTGTTGGTTTCCATTTTTTTTCTCGTCCAAACATCTTTGAACTAATAGAACTTGATAGAAAGATCACCAAACAACACAAACACAAGCATTCGAATCATGTGATTCCTAATGTTTCTCAAATTCTCAATAACACAACCTTTCTTATTGATTGGTTTAATTTGCCTAGGATATGGTTTGGGAAGTGTTGGTTTCCATTATTTTTCTCGTCCAAACATCTTTGAACTAATAGAACTTGATAGAAAGATCACCAAACAACACAAACACAAGCATACGAATCATGTGATTCCTAATGTTTCTCAAATTCTCAATAACACAACCTTTCTTATTGATTGGTTTCATTTGCCTAGGATACCGTTTGGGAAGTGTTGGTTTCCATTCTTTCTCTCATCCAAAAATCTTTGAACTAAGCGAACTTGATATAAAGATCACCAAACAACACAAACACAAGCATACGAATCATGCGATTCCTAATGTTTCTCAAATTCTCAATAACACAACCTTTCTTATTGATTGGTTTGATTTGCCTAGGCTATGGTTTGGGAATTGTTGGTTTCCATTCTTTCTCTCATCCAAAACTCTTTGAACTAAGCGAACTTGATAGAAAGATCACCAAACAACACAAACACAAGCATACGAATCATGGGATTCCTAATGTTTCTCAAATTCTCAATAACACAACCATTCTTATTGATTGGTTTGATTTGCCTAGGCTATTGATTAGGAAGTGTTGGTTTCCATTATTTTTCTCCTCCAAACATCTTTGAACTAATAGAACTTGATAGAAAGATCACCAAACAACAGAAACACAAGCATACGAATCATGTGATTCCTAATGTTTCTCAAATTCTCAATAACACAACCTTTCTTATTGACTGGTTTGATTTGCATAGGCTATGGTTTGGGAAGTGGTGGTTTCCATTATTTTTCTCGTCCAAACATCTTTGAACTAATAGAACTTGATAGAAAGATCACCAAACAACACAAACACAAGCATACGAATCATGTGATTCCTAATGTTTTTCAAATTCTCAATAACACAACCTTTCTTATTGATTGGTTTGATTTGCCTAGGCTATGGTTTGGGAAGTGTTGGTTTCCATTTTTTTTCTCGTCCAAACATCTTTGAACTAATAGAACTTGATAGAAAGATCACCAAACAACACAAACACAAGCATACGAATCATGTGATTCCTAATGTTTCTCAAATTCTCAATAACACAACCTTTCTTATTGATTGGTTTAATTTGCCTAGGATATGGTTTGGGAAGTGTTGGTTTCCATTATTTTTCTCGTCCAAACATCTTTGAACTAATAGAACTTGATAGAAAGATCACCAAACAACACAAACACAAGCATACGAATCATGTGATTCCTAATGTTTCTCAAATTCTCAATAACACAACCTTTCTTATTGATTGGTTTCATTTGCCTAGGATACCGTTTGGGAAGTGTTGGTTTCCATTCTTTCTCTCATCCAAAAATCTTTGAACTAAGCGAACTTGATATAAAGATCACCAAACAACACAAACACAAGCATACGAATCATGCGATTCCTAATGTTTCTCAAATTCTCAATAACACAACCTTTCTTATTGATTGGTTTGATTTGCCTAGGCTATGGTTTGGGAAGTGTTGGTTTGCATTATTTTTCTCGTCCAAACATCTTTGAACTAATAGAACTTGATAGAAAGATCACCAAACAACACAAACACAAGCATACGAATCATGGGATTCCTAATGTTTCTCAAATTCTCAATAACACAACCTTTCTTATTGATTGGTTTCATTTGCCTAGGATACCGTTTGGGAAGTGTTGGTTTCCATTCTTTCTCTCATCCAAAAATCTTTGAACTAAGCGAACTTGATATAAAGATCACCAAACAACACAAACACAAGCATACGAATCATGCGATTCCTAATGTTTCTCAAATTCTCAATAACACAACCTTTCTTATTGATTGGTTTAATTTGCCTAGGCTATAGTTTGGGAAGTGTTGGTTTCCATTATTTTTCTCCTCCAAACATCTTTGAACTAATAGAACTTGATAGAAAGATCACCAAACAACAGAAACACAAGCATACGAACTATGTGATTCCTAATGTTTTTCAAATTCTCAATAACACAACCTTTCTTATTGATTGGTTTGATTTGCCTAGGCTACGGTTTGGGAAGTGTTGGTTTCCATTATTTTTCTCCTCCAAACATCTTTGAACTAATAGAACTTGATAGAAAGATCACCAAACAACACAAACACAAGCATACGAATCATGTGATTCCTAATGTTTCTCAAATTCTCAATAACACAACCTTTCTTATTGATTGGTTTGATTTGCCTAGGCTATCATTTGGGAAGTGTTGGTTTGCATTCTTTCTCTCATCCAAAAATCTTTGAACTAAGCGAACTTGATAGAAAGATCACCAAACAACACAAACACAAGCATACGAATCATGCGATTCCTAATGTTTCTCAAATTCTCAATAACACAACCATTCTTATTGATTGGTTTGATTTGCCTAGGCTACGGTTTGGGAAGTGTTGGTTTCCATTATTTTTCTCATCCAAACATCTTTGAACTATTAGAACTTGATAGAAAGATCACTAAAGAAACACAAGTATACGAATTATGCGATTCCTAATGTTTCCCAAATTCTCAATAACACAACTTTCCTTATTGATTTGTTTGATTTGCCTAGGCTATGGTTTGGGAATTGTTGGTTTCCATTCTTTCTCTCATCCAAAACTCTTTGAACTAAGCGAACTTGATAGAAAGATCACCAAACAACACAAACACAAGCATACGAATCATGCGATTCCTAATGTTTCTCAAATTCTCAATAACACAACCATTCTTATTGATTGGTTTGATTTGCCTAGGCTATTGATTAGGAAGTGTTGGTTTCCATTATTTTTCTCCTCCAAACATCTTTGAACTAATAGAACTTGATAGAAAGATCACCAAACAACAGAAACACAAGCATACGAATCATGTGATTCCTAATGTTTCTCAAATTCTCAATAACACAACCTTTCTTATTGATTGGTTTGATTTGCATAGGCTATGGTTTGGGAAGTGTTGGTTTCCATTATTTTTCTCGTCCAAACATCTTTGAACTAATAGAACTTGATAGAAAGATCACCAAACAACACAAACACAAGCATACGAATCATGTGATTCCTAATGTTTTTCAAATTCTCAATAACACAACCTTTCTTATTGATTGGTTTGATTTGCCTAGGCTATGGTTTGGGAAGTGTTGGTTTCCATTTTTTTTCTCGTCCAAACATCTTTGAACTAATAGAACTTGATAGAAAGATCACCAAACAACACAAACACAAGCATACGAATCATGTGATTCCTAATGTTTCTCAAATTCTCAATAACACAACCTTTCTTATTGATTGGTTTAATTTGCCTAGGATATGGTTTGGGAAGTGTTGGTTTCCATTATTTTTCTCGTCCAAACATCTTTGAACTAATAGAACTTGATAGAAAGATCACCAAACAACACAAACACAAGCATACGAATCATGTGATTCCTAATGTTTCTCAAATTCTCAATAACACAACCTTTCTTATTGATTGGTTTCATTTGCCTAGGATACCGTTTGGGAAGTGTTGGTTTCCATTCTTTCTCTCATCCAAAAATCTTTGAACTAAGCGAACTTGATATAAAGATCACCAAACAACACAAACACAAGCATACGAATCATGCGATTCCTAATGTTTCTCAAATTCTCAATAACACAACCTTTCTTATTGATTGGTTTGATTTGCCTAGGCTATAGTTTGGGAAGTGTTGGTTTCCATTATTTTTCTCCTCCAAACATCTTTGAACTAATAGAACTTGATAGAAAGATCACCAAACAACAGAAACACAAGCATACGAATCATGTGATTCCTAATGTTTTTCAAATTCTCAATAACACAACCTTTCTTATTGATTGGTTTGATTTGCCTAGGCTATGGTTTGGGAAGTGTTGGTTTCCATTATTTTTCTCGTCCAAACATCTTTGAACTAATAGAACTTGATAGAAAGATCACCAAACAACACAAACACAAGCATACGAATCATGTGATTCCTAATGTTTCTCAAATTCTCAATAACACAACCTTTCTTATTGATTGGTTTGATTTGCCTAGGCTACCGTTTGGGAAGTGTTGGTTTCCATTCTTTCTCTCGTTCAAAAATCTTTGAACTAATAGAACTTGATACAAAGATAACCAAACAACACAAACACAAGCATACGAATCATGCGATTCCTAATGTTTCTCAAATTCTCAATAATACAACCATTCTTATTGATTGGTTTGATTTGCCTAGGCTACGGTTTGGGACGTGTGGGTTTCCATTATTTTTCTCGTCCAAACATCTTTGAACTAATAGAACTTGATAGAAAGATCACCAAACAACACAAACACAAGCATATGAATCATGTAATTCCTAATGTTTCTCAAATTCTCAATAACACAACCTTTCTTATTGATTGGTTTGATTTGCCTAGGCTACCGTTTGGGAAGTGTTGGTTTCCATTCTTTCTTTCATCCAAAAATATTTGAACTAATAGATCTTGATAGAAAGATCACCAAACAACACAAACACAAGCATACGAATCATGTGATTCCTAATGTTTTTCAAATTCTCAATAACACAACCTTTCTTATTGATTGGTTTGATTTGCCTAGGCTATGGTTTGGGAAGTTTTGGTTTCCATTCTTTCTCTCGTCCAAAAATCTTTGAACTAATAGAACTTGATAGAAAGATCACCAAACAACACAAACACAAGCATACGAATCATGCGATTCCTAATGTTTCTCAAATTCTCAATAACACAACCATTCTTATTGATTGGTTTGATTTGCCTAGGCTACGGTTTGGGAAGTGTTGGGTTCCATTATTTTTCTCATCCAAACATCTTTTAACTATTAGAACTGTATAGAAAGATCACTAAACAACAAAAACACAAGTATACGAATTATGCGATTCCTAATGTTTCTCAAATTCACAATCACACAACCTTTCTTATTGATTTGTTTGATTTGCCTAGGCAATGGTTTGGGAAGTGTTGGTTTCCATTCTTTCTCTCATCCAAAAATCTTTGAACTAAGCGAACTTGATAGAAAGATCACCAAACAACACAAACACAAGCATACGAATCATGCGATTCCTAATGTTTCTCAAATTCTCAATAACACAGCCTTTCTTATTGATTGGTTTGAGTTGTCTAGGCTATGGTTTGGGAAGTGTTGGTTTCCATTATTTTTCTCGTCCAAACATCTTTGAACTAAAAGAACTTGATAGAAAGATCACCAAACAAAACAATCACAAGCATAGGAATCATGTGATTCCTAATGTTTTTCAAATTCTCAATAGCACAACCTTTCTTATTGATTGGTTTGATTTGCCTATGCTATGGTTTGGGAAGTGTTGGTTTCCATTATTTTTCTCGTCCAATCATCTTTGAACTAATAGAACTTGATAGAAAGATCACCAAACAACAGAAACACAAGCATACGAATCATGTGATTCCTAATGTTTCTCAAATTCTCAATAACACAACCTTTCTTCTTGATTAGTTTGATTTGCCTACGCTACCGTTTAGGAAGTGTTGGTTTCCATTCTTTCTCTCGTTCAAAAATCTTTGAACTAAGCGAACTTGATAGAAAGATCACCAAACAACACAAACACAAGCATACGAATCATGTGATTCCTAATGTTTTTCAAATTCTCAATAACACAACCTTTCTTATTGATTGGTTTGATTTGCCTAGGCTATGGTTTGGGAAGTTTTGGATTCCATTCTTTCTCTCGTCAAAAAATCTTTGAACTAATAGAACTTGATAGAAAGATCACCAAACAACACAAACACAAGCATACGAATCATGTGATTCCTAATGTTTTTCAAATTCTCAATAACACAACCTTTCTTATTGATTGGAATGATTTGCCTAGGCTACGGTTTGGGAAGTGTTGGTTTCCATTATTTTTCTCATCCAAACATCTTTGAACTATTAGAACTTGATAGAAAGATCACTAAACAACACAAACACAAGTATACGAATTGTGCGATTCCTAATGTTTCCCAAATTCTCAATAACACAACCTTCCTTATTGATTTGTTTGATTTGCCTAGGCTATGGTTTGAAAAGTGTTGGTTTCCATTCTTTGTCTCATCCAAAAATCTTTGAACTAAGCGAACTTGATAGAAAGATCACCAAACAACACAAACACAAGCATACGAATCATGCGATTCCTAATGTTTCTCAAATTCTCAATAACACAGCCTTTCTTATTGATTGGTTTGAGTTGCCTAGGCTATGGTTTGGGAAGTGTTGGTTTCCATTATTTTTCTCGTCCAAACATCTTTGAACTAATAGAACTTGATAGAAAGATCACCAAACAACACAAACACAAGCGTACGAATCATGTGATTCCTAATGTTTTTCAAATTCTCAATAACACAACCTTTCTTATTCATTGGTTTGATTTGCCTAGGCTATGGTTTGGGAAGTGTTGGTTTCCATTATTTTTCTCGTCCAAACATCTTTGAACTAATAGAACTTGATAGAAAGATCACCAAACAACACAAACACAAGCATACGAATCATGTGATTCCTAATGTTTTTCAAATTCTCAATAACACAACCTTTCTTATTGATTGGTTTGATTTGCCTAGGCTATGGTTTGGGAAGTTTTGGTTTCCATTCTTTCTTTCGGCCAAAAATCTTTGAACTAATAGAACTTGACAGAAAGATCACCAAACAACACAAACACAAGCATACGAATCATGCGATTCCTAATGTTTTTCAAATTCTCAATAACACAACCTTTCTTATTGATTGGTTTGATTTGCCTAGGATATGGTTTGGGAAGTTTTGGTTTCCATTCTTTCTCTCGTCCAAAAATCTTTGAACTAATAGAACTTGTTAGAAAGATCACCAAGGAACACAAACACAAGCATACGAATCATGCGATTCCTAATGTTTCTCAAATTCTCAATAACACAACCATTCTTATTGATTGGTTTGATTTGCCTAGGCTACGGTTTGGGAAGTGTTGGTTTCCATTTTTTTCTCATCCAAACATCTTTTAACTATTAGAACTTTATAGAAAGATCACTAAACAACACAAACACAAGTATACGAATTATGCGATTCCTAATGTTTCTCAAATTCACAATAAGACAACCTTTCTTATTGATTTGTTCGATTTGCCTAGGATATGGTTTGGGAAGTGTTGGTTTCCATTATTTTTCTCGTCCAAACATCTTTGAACTAATAGAACTTGATAGAAAGATCACCAAACAACAGAAACACAAGCATACGAATTATGTGATTCCTAATGTTTTTCAAATTCTCAATAACACAACCTTTCTTATTCATTGGTTTGATTTGCCTAGGCTATGGTTTGGGAAGTGTTGGTTTCCATTATTTTTCTCGTCCAAACATCTTTGAACTAATAGAACTTGATAGAAAGATCACCAAACAACACAAACACAAGCATACGTATCATGTGATTCCTAATGTTTCTCAAATTCTCAATAACACAACCTTTCTTATTGATTGGTTTGATTTGCCTAGGCTATCATTTGGGAAGTGTTGGTTTGCATTCTTTCTCTCATCCAAAAATCTTTGAACTAAGCGAACTTGATATAAAGATCACCAAACAATTCAAACACAAGTTAACGAATCATGCGATTCCTAATGTTTCTCAAATTCTCAATAACACAGCCTTTCTTATTGATTGGTTTGAGTTGCCTAGGCTATGGTTTGGGAAGTGTTGGTTTCCATTATTTTTCTCATCCAAACATCTTTGAACCAATAGAACTTGATAGAAAGATCACCAAACAACACAAACACAAGCATACGAATCATGTGATTCCTAATGTTTTTCAAATTCTCAATAACACAACCTTTCTTATTGATTGGTTTGATTTGCCTAGGCTATGGTTTGGGAAGTGTTGGTTTCCATTATTTTTCTCGTCCAAACATCTTTGAACTAATAGAACTTGATAGAAAGATCACCAAACAACACAAACACAAGCATTCGAATCATGTAATTCCTAATGTTTCTCAAATTCTCAATAACACAACCTTTCTTATTGATTAGTTTGATTTGCCTACGCTACCGTTTAGGAAGTGTTGGTTTCCATTCTTTCTCTCGTTCAAAAATCTTTGAACTAAGCGAACTTGATAGAAAGATCACCAAACAACACAAACACAAGCATACGAATCATGTGATTCCTAATGTTTTTTAAATTCTCAATAACACAACCTTTCTTATTGATTGGTTTGATTTGCCTAGGCTATGGTTTGGGAAGTTTTGGATTCCATTCTTTCTCTCGTCCAAAAATCTTTGAACTAATAGAACTTGACAGAAAGATCACCAAACAACACAAACACAAGCATACGAATCATGCGATTCCTAATGTTTCTCAAATTCTCAATAACACAACCTTTCTTATTGATTAGTTTGATTTGCCTAGTCTATAGTTTGGGAAGTGTTGGTTTCCATTATTTTTCTCGTCCAAACATCTTTGAACTAATAGAACTTGATAGAAAGATCACCAAACAACACAAACACAAGCATACGAATCATGTGATTCCTAATGTTTTTCAAATTCTCAATAACACAACCTTTCTTATTGATTGGAATGATTTGCCTAGGCTACGGTTTGGGAAGTGTTGGTTTCCATTATTTTTCTCATCCAAACATCTTTGAACTATTAGAACTTGATAGAAAGATCACTAAACAACACAAACACAAGTATACGAATTGTGCGATTCCTAATGTTTCCCAAATTCTCAATAACACAACCTTCCTTATTGATTTGTTTGATTTGCCTAGGCTATGGTTTGAAAAGTGTTGGTTTCCATTCTTTCTCTCATCCAAAAATCTTTGAACTAAGCGAACTTGATAGAAAGATCACCAAACAACACAAACACAAGCATACGAATCATGCGATTCCTAATGTTTCTCAAATTCTCAATAACACAGCCTTTCTTATTGATTGGTTTGAGTTGCCTAGGCTATGGTTTGGGAAGTGTTGGTTTCCATTATTTTTCTCGTCCAAACATCTTTGAACTAATAGAACTTGATAGAAAGATCACCAAACAACACAAACACAAGCGTACGAATCATGTGATTCCTAATGTTTTTCAAATTCTCAATAACACAACCTTTCTTATTCATTGGTTTGATTTGCCTAGGCTATGGTTTGGGAAGTGTTGGTTTCCATTATTTTTCTCGTCCAAACATCTTTGAACTAATAGAACTTGATAGAAAGATCACCAAACAACACAAACACAAGCAAACGAATCATGTGATTCCTAATGTTTTTCAAATTCTCAATAACACAACCTTTCTTATTGATTGGTTTGATTTGCCTAGGCTATGGTTTGGGAAGTTTTGGTTTCCATTCTTTCTTTCGGCCAAAAATCTTTGAACTAATAGAACTTGACAGAAAGATCACCAAACAACACAAACACAAGCATACGAATCATGCGATTCCTAATGTTTTTCAAATTCTCAATAACACAACCTTTCTTATTGATTGGTTTGATTTGCCTAGGATATGGTTTGGGAAGTTTTGGTTTCCATTCTTTCTCTCGTCCAAAAATCTTTGAACTAATAGAACTTGTTAGAAAGATCACCAAGGAACACAAACACAAGCATACGAATCATGCGATTCCTAATGTTTCTCAAATTCTCAATAACACAACCATTCTTATTGATTGGTTTGATTTGCCTAGGCTACGGTTTGGGAAGTGTTGGGTTCCATTATTTTTCTCATCCAAACATCTTTTAACTATTAGAACTGTATAGAAAGATCACTAAACAACAAAAACACAAGTATACGAATTATGCGATTCCTAATGTTTCTCAAATTCACAATAACACAACCTTTCTTATTGATTTGTTTGATTTGCCTAGGCAATGGTTTGGGAAGTGTTGGTTTCCATTCTTTCTCTCATCCAAAAATCTTTGAACTAAGCGAACTTGATAGAAAGATCACCAAACAACACAAACACAAGCATACGAATCATGCGATTCCTAATGTTTCTCAAATTCTCAATAACACAGCCTTTCTTATTGATTGGTTTGAGTTGTCTAGGCTATGGTTTGGGAAGTGTTGGTTTCCATTATTTTTCCCGTCCAAACATCTTTGAACTAAAAGAACTTGATAGAAAGATCACCAAACAACACAATCACAAGCATACGAATCATGTGATTCCTAATGTTTTTCAAATTCTCAATAGCACAACCTTTCTTATTGATTGGTTTGATTTGCCTATGCTATGGTTTGGGAAGTGTTGGTTTCCATTATTTTTCTCGTCCAATCATCTTTGAACTAATAGAACTTGATAGAAAGATCACCAAACAACACAAACACAAGCATACGAATCATGTGATTCCTAATGTTTCTCAAATTCTCAATAACACAACCTTTCTTCTTGATTGGTTTGATTTGCCTAGGCTACCATTTGGGAAGTGTTGGTTTCCATTCTTTCTCTTATCCAAAAATCTTTGAACTAAGCGAACTTGATAGAAAGATCACCAAACAACACAAACACAAGTTAACGAATCATGCGATTCCTAATGTTTCTCAAATTCTCAATAACACAGCCTTTCTTATTGATTGGTTTGAGTTGCCTAGGCTATGGTTTGGGAAGTGTTGGTTTCCATTATTTTTCTCATCCAAACATCTTTGAACCAATAGAACTTGATAGAAAGATCACCAAACAACACAAACACAAGCATACGAATCATGTGATTCCTAATGTTTTTCAAATTCTCAATAACACAACCTTTCTTATTGATTGGTTTGATTTGCCTAGGCTATGGTTTGGGAAGTGTTGGTTTCCATTATTTTTCTCGTCCAAACATCTTTGAACTAATAGAACTTGATAGAAAGATCACCAAACAACACAAACACAAGCATTCGAATTTTGTAATTCCTAATGTTTCTCAAATTCTCAATAACACAACCTTTCTTATTGATTAGTTTGATTTGCCTACGCTACCGTTTAGGAAGTGTTGGTTTCCATTCTTTCTCTCGTTCAAAAATCTTTGAACTAAGCGAACTTGATAGAAAGATCACCAAACAACACAAACACAAGCATACGAATCATGTGATTCCTAATGTTTTTCAAATTCTCAATAACACAACCTTTCTTATTGATTGGTTTGATTTGCCTAGGCTATGGTTTGGGAAGTTTTTGATTCCATTCTTTCTCTCGTCCAAAAATCTTTGAACTAATAGAACTTGACAGAAAGATCACCAAACAACACAAACACAAGCATACGAATCATGCGATTCCTAATGTTTCTCAAATTCTCAATAACACAACCTTTCTTATTGATTGGTTTGATTTGCCTAGTCTATAGTTTGGGAAGTGTTGGTTTCCATTATTTTTCTCGTCCAAACATCTTTGAACTAATAGAACTTGATAGAAAGATCACCAAACAACACAAACACAAGCATACGAATCATGTGATTCCTAATGTTTTTCAAATTCTAATAACACAACCTTTCTTATTGATTGGAATGATTTGCCTAGGCTACGGTTTGGGAAGTGTTGGTTTCCATTATTTTTCTCATCCAAACATCTTTGAACTATTAGAACTTGATAGAAAGATCACTAAACAACACAAACACAAGTATACGAATTGTGCGATTCCTAATGTTTCCCAAATTCTCAATAACACAACCTTCCTTATTCATTTGTTTGATTTGCCTAGGCTATGGTTTGAAAAGTGTTGGTTTCCATTCTTTCTCTCATCCAAAAATCTTTGAACTAAGCGAACTTGATAGAAAGATTACCAAACAACACAAACACAAGCATACGAATCATGCGATTCCTAATGTTTCTCAAATTCTCAATAACACAGCCTTTCTTATTGATTTGTTTGATTTGCCTAGGATATGGTTTGGGAAGTGTTGGTTTCCATTATTTTTCTTGTCCAAACATCTTTGAACTAATAGAACTTGATAGAAAGATCACCAAACAACACAAACACAAGCATACGAATCATGTGATTCCTAATGTTTTTCAAATTCTCAATAACACAACCTTTCTTATTGATTGGTTTGATTTGCCTAGGCTACCGTTTGGGAAGTGTTGGTTTCCATTCTTTCTTTCATCCAAAAATATTTGAACTAATAGATCTTGATAGAAAGATCACCAAACAACACAAACACAAGCATACGAATCATGTGATTCCTAATGTTTTTCAAATTCTCAATAACACAACCTTTCTTATTGATTGGTTTGATTTGCCTAGGCTATGGTTTGAAAAGTTTTGGTTTGCATTCTTTCTCTCGTCCAAAAATCTTTGAACTAATAGAACTTGATAGAAAGATCACCAAACAACACAAACACAAGCATACGAATCATGCGATTCCTAATGTTTCTCAAATTCTCAATAACACAACCATTCTTATTGATTGGTTTGATTTGCCTAGGCTACGGTTTGGGAAGTGTTGGGTTCCATTATTTTTCTCATCCAAACATCTTTTAACTATTATAACTGTATAGAAAGATCACTAAACAACAAAAACACAAGTATACGAATTATGCGATTCCTAATGTTTCTCAAATTCACAATAACACAACCTTTCTTATTGATTTGTTTGATTTGCCTAGGCAATGGTTTGGGAAGTGTTGGTTTCCATTCTTTCTCTCATCCAAAAATCTTTGAACTAAGCGAACTTGATAGAAAGATCACCAAACAACACAAACACAAGCATACGAATCATGCGATTCCTAATGTTTCTCAAATTCTCAATAACACAGCCTTTCTTATTGATTTGTTTGATTTGCCTAGGCAATGGTTTGGGAAGTGTTGGTTTCCATTATTTTTCTCATCCAAACATCTTTGAACCAATAGAACTTGATAGAAAGATCACCAAACAACACAAACACAAGCATACGAATCATGCGATTCCTAATGTTTCTCAAATTCTCAATAACACAACCTTTCTTATTGATTGGTTTGATTTGCCTAGTCTATAGTTTGGGAAGTGTTGGTTTCCATTATTTTTCTCGTCCAAACATCTTTGAACTAATAGAACTTGATAGAAAGATCACCAAACAACACAAACACAAGCATACGAATCATGTGATTCCTAATGTTTTTCAAATTCTAATAACACAACCTTTCTTATTGATTGGAATGATTTGCCTAGGCTACGGTTTGGGAAGTGTTGGTTTCCATTATTTTTCTCATCCAAACATCTTTGAACTATTAGAACTTGATAGAAAGATCACGAAACAACACAAACACAAGTATACGAATTGTGCGATTCCTAATGTTTCCCAAATTCTCAATTACACAACCTTCCTTATTGATTTGTTTGATTTGCCTAGGCTATGGTTTGGGAAGTGTTGGTTTCCATTATTTTTCTCGTCCAAACATCTTTGAACTAATAGAACTTGATAGAAAGATCACCAAACAACACAAACACAAGCATACGAATCATGTGATTCCTAATGTTTTTCAAATTCTCAATAACACAACCTTTCTTATTGATTGGTTTGATTTGCCTAGGCTATGGTTTGGGAAGTTTTGGTTTCCATTCTTTCTTTCGTCCAAAAATCTTTAAACTAATAGAACTTGACAGAAACATCACCAAACAACACAAACACAAGCATACGAATCATGCGATTCCTAATGTTTTTCAAATTCTCAATAACACAAACTTTCTTATTGATTGGTTTGATTTGCCTAGGATATGGTTTGGGAAATGTTGGGTTCCATTATTTTTCTCATCCAAACATCTTTTAACTATTAGAACTGTATAGAAAGATCACTAAACAACACAAACACAAGTATACGAATTGTGCGATTCCTAATGTTTCCCAAATTCACAATAACACAACCTTTCTTATTGATTTGTTTGATTTGCCTAGGATATGGTTTGGGAAGTGTTGGTTTCCATTATTTTTCTCGTCCAAACATCTTTGAACTAATAGAACTTGATAGAAAGATCACCAAACAACACAAACACAAGCATACGAATCATGTGATTCCTAATGTTTTTCAAATTCTCAATAACACAACCTTTCTTATTGATTGGTTTGATTTGCCTAGGCTACGGTTTGGGAAGTGTTGGTTTCCATTATTTTTCTCTTCCAAACATCTTTTAACTATTAGAACTGTATAGAAAGATCACTAAACAACACAAACACAAGTATACGAATTGTGCGATTCCTAATGTTTCCCAAATTCTCAATAACACAACCTTCCTTATTGATTTGATTGATTTGCCTAGGCTATGGTTTGAAAAGTGTTGGTTTCCATTCTTTCTCTCATCCAAAAATCTTTGAACTAAGCGAACTTGATAGAAAGATCACCAAACAACACAAACACAAGCATACGAATCATGCGATTCCTAATGTTTCTCAAATTCTCAATAACACAGCCTTTCTTATTGATTGGTTTGAGTTGCCTAGGCTATGGTTTGGGAAGTGTTGGTTTCCATTATTTTTCTCGTCCAAACATCTTTGAACTAATAGAACTTGATAGAAAGATCACCAAACAACACAAACACAAGCGTACGAATCATGTGATTCCTAATGTTTTTCAAATTCTCAATAACACAACCTTTCTTATTCATTTGTTTGATTTGCCTAGGCTATGGTTTGGGAAGTGTTGGTTTCCATTATTTTTCTCGTCCAAACATCTTTGAACTAATAGAACTTGATAGAAAGATCACCAAACAACACAAACACAAGCATACGAATCATGTGATTCCTAATGTTTTTCAAATTCTCAATAACACAACCTTTCTTATTGATTGGTTTGATTTGCCTAGGCTATGGTTTGGTAAGTTTTGGTTTCCATTCTTTCTTTCGTCCAAAAATCTTTGAACTAAGCGAACTTGATAGAAAGATCACCAAACAACACAAACACAAGCGTACGAATCATGTGATTCCTAATGTTTTTCAAATTCTCAATAACACAACCTTTCTTATTCATTTGTTTGATTTGCCTAGACTATGGTTTGGGAAGTGTTGGTTTCCATTCTTTCTCTTATCCAAAAATCTTTGAACTAAGCGAACTTGATAGAAAGATCACCAAACAACACAAACACAAGCATACGAATCATGTGATTCCTAATGTTTTTCAAATTCTCAATAACACAACCTTTCTTATTCATTGGTTTGATTTGCCTAGGCTATGGTTTGGGAAGTGTTGGTTTCCATTATTTTTCTCGTCCAAACATCTTTGAACTAATAGAACTTGATAGAAAGATCACCAAACAACACAAACACAAGCATACGAATCATGTGATTCCTAATGTTTTTCAAATTCTCAATAACACAACCTTTCTTATTGATTGGTTTGATTTGCCTAGGCTATGGTTTGGGAAGTTTTGGTTTCCATTCTTTCTTTCGTCCAAAAATCTTTGAACTAATAGAACTTGACAGAAAGATCACCAAACAACACAAACACAAGCATACGAATCATGCGATTCCTAATGTTTTTCAAATTCTCAATAACACAAACTTTCTTATTGATTGGTTTGATTTGCCTAGGATATGGTTTGGGAAGTGTTGGGTTCCATTATTTTTCTCATCCAAACATCTTTTAACTATTAGAACTGTATAGAAAGATCACTAAACAACACAAACACAAGTATACGAATTGTGCGATTCCTAATGTTTCCCAAATTCTCAATAACACAACCTTCCTTATTGATTTGTTTGATTTGCCTAGGCTATGGTTTGAAAAGTGTTGGTTTCCATTCTTTCTCTCATCCAAAAATCTCTGAACTAAGCGAACTTGATAGAAAGATCACCAAACAACACAAACACAAGCATACGAATCATGCGATTCCTAATGTTTCTCAAATTCTCAATAACACAGCCTTTCTTATTGATTGGTTTGAGTTGCCTAGGCTATGGTTTGGGAAGTGTTGGTTTCCATTATTTTTCTCGTGCAAAAATCTTTGAACTAAGCGAACTTGATAGGAAGATCACCAAACAACACAAACACAAGCATACGAATCATGCGATTCCTAATGTTTCTCAAATTCTCAATAACACAGCCTTTCTTATTGATTGGTTTGAGTTGCCTAGGCTATGGTTTGGGAAGTGTTGGTTTCCATTATTTTTCTCGTCCAAACATCTTTGAACTAATAGAACTTGATAGAAAGATCACCAAACAACACAAACACAAGCGTACGAATCATGTGATTCCTAATGTTTTTCAAATTCTCAATAACACAACCTTTCTTATTCATTGGTTTGATTTGCCTAGGCTATGGTTTGGGAAGTGTTGGTTTCCATTATTTTTCTCGTCCAAAAATCTTTGAACTAATAGAACTTGACAGAAAGATCACGAAACAACACAAACACAAGCATACGAATCATGCGATTCCTAATGTTTTTCAAATTCTCAATAACACAACCTTTCTTATTGATTGGTTTGATTTGCCTAGGATATGGTTTGGGAAGTTTTGGTTTCCATTCTTTCTTTCGTCCAAAAATCTTTGAACTAATAGAACTTGTTAGAAAGATCACCAAACAACACAAACACAAGCATACGAATCATGCGATTCCTAATGTTTTTCAAATTCTCAATAACACAACCTTTCTTATTGATTGGTTTGATTTGCCTAGGCTACGGTTTGGGAAGTGTTGGTTTCCATTATTTTTCTCATCCAAACATCTTTTAACTATTAGAACTGTATAGAAAGATCACTAAACAACACAAACACAAGTATACGAATTGTGCGATTCCTAATGTTTCCCAAATTCTCAATAACACAACCTTCCTTATTGATTTGATTGATTTGCCTAGGCTATGGTTTGAAAAGTGTTGGTTTCCATTCTTTCTCTCATCAAAAAATCTTTGAACTAAGCGAACTTCATAGAAAGATCACCAAACAACACAAACACAAGTATACGAATCATGCGATTCCTAATGTTTCTCAAATTCTCAATAACACAGCCTTTCTTATTGATTGGTTTGAGTTGCCTAGGCTATGGTTTGGGAAGTGTTGGTTTCCATTATTTTTCTCGTCCAAACATCTTTGAACTAATAGAACTTGATAGAAAGATCACCAAACAACACAAACACAAGTGTACGAATCATGTGATTCCTAATGTTTTTCAAATTCTCAATAACACAACCTTTCTTTTATCATTGGTTTGATTTGCCTAGGCTATGGTTTGGGAAGTGTTGGTTTCCATTATTTTTCTCGTCCAAACATCTTTGAACTAATAGAACTTGATAGAAAGATCACCAAACAACACAAACACAAGCATACGAATCATGTGATTCCTAATGTTTTTCAAATTCTCAATAACACAACCTTTCTTATTGATTGGTTTGATTTGCCTAGGCTATGGTTTGGTAAGTTTTGGTTTCCATTCTTTCTTTCGTCCAAAAATCTTTGAACTAATAGAACTTGACAGAAAGATCACCAAACAACACAAACACAAGCATACGAATCATGCGATTCCTAATGTTTTTCAAATTCTCAATAACACAACCTTTCTTATTGATTGGTTTGATTTGCCTAGGATATGGTTTGGGAAGTTTTGGTTTCCATTCTTTCTCTCGTCCAAAAATCTTTGAACTAATAGAACTTGTTAGAAAGATCACCAAGGAACACAAACACAAGCATACGAATCATGCGATTCCTAATGTTTCTCAAATTCTCAATAACACAACCATTCTTATTGATTGGTTTGATTTGCCTAGGCTACGGTTTGGGAAGTGTTGGTTTCCATTATTTTTCTCATCCAAACATATTTTAACTATTAGAACTTTATAGAAAGATCACTAAACAACACAAACACAAGTATACGAATTATGCGATTCCTAATGTTTCTCAAATTCACAATAACACAACTTTTCTTATTGATTTGTTTGATTTGCCTAGGATATGGTTTGGGAAGTGTTGGTTTCCATTATTTTTCTCGTCCAAACATCTTTGAACTAATAGAACTTGATAGAAAGATCACCAAACAACACAAACACAAGCATACGAATCATGTGATTCCTAATGTTTTTCAAATTCTCAATAACACAACCTTTCTTATTGATTGGTTTGATTTGCCTAGGCTACCGTTTGGGAAGTGTTGGTTTCCATTCTTTCTCTTATCCGAAAATCTTTGAACTAAGCGAACTTGATAGAAAGATCACCAAACAACACAAACACAAGCATACGAATCATGTGATTCCTAATGTTTTTCAAATTCTCAATAACACAACCTTTCTTATTCATTGGTTTGATTTGCCTAGGCTATGGTTTGGGAAGTGTTGGTTTCCATTATTTTTCTCGTCCAAACATCTTTGAACTAATAGAACTTGATAGAAAGATCACCAAACAACACAAACACAAGCATACGAATCATGTGATTCCTAATGTTTTTCAAATTCTCAATAACACAACCTTTCTTATTGATTGGTTTGATTTGCCTAGGCTATGGTTTGGGAAGTTTTGGTTTCCATTCTTTCTTTCGTCCAAAAATCTTTGAACTAATAGAACTTGACAGAAAGATCACCAAACAACACAAACACAAGCATACGAATCATGCGATTCCTAATGTTTTTCAAATTCTCAATAACACAAACTTTCTTATTGATTGGTTTGATTTGCCTAGGATATGGTTTGGGAAGTGTTGGGTTCCATTATTTTTCTCATCCAAACATCTTTTAACTATTAGAACTGTATAGAAAGATCACTAAACAACACAAACACAAGTATACGAATTGTGCGATTCCTAATGTTTCCCAAATTCTCAATAACACAACCTTCCTTATTGATTTGTTTGATTTGCCTAGGCTATGGTTTGAAAAGTGTTGGTTTCCATTCTTTCTCTCATCCAAAAATCTCTGAACTAAGCGAACTTGATAGAAAGATCACCAAACAACACAAACACAAGCATACGAATCATGCGATTCCTAATGTTTCTCAAATTCTCAATAACACAGCCTTTCTTATTGATTGGTTTGAGTTGCCTAGGCTATGGTTTGGGAAGTGTTGGTTTCCATTATTTTTCTCGTGCAAAAATCTTTGAACTAAGCGAACTTGATAGGAAGATCACCAAACAACACAAACACAAGCATACGAATCATGCGATTCCTAATGTTTCTCAAATTCTCAATAACACAGCCTTTCTTATTGATTGGTTTGAGTTGCCTAGGCTATGGTTTGGGAAGTGTTGGTTTCCATTATTTTTCTCGTCCAAACATCTTTGAACTAATAGAACTTGATAGAAAGATCACCAAACAACACAAACACAAGCGTACGAATCATGTGATTCCTAATGTTTTTCAAATTCTCAATAACACAACCTTTCTTATTCATTGGTTTGATTTGCCTAGGCTATGGTTTGGGAAGTGTTGGTTTCCATTATTTTTCTCGTCCAAAAATCTTTGAACTAATAGAACTTGACAGAAAGATCACCAAACAACACAAACACAAGCATACGAATCATGCGATTCCTAATGTTTTTCAAATTCTCAATAACACAACCTTTCTTATTGATTGGTTTGATTTGCCTAGGATATGGTTTGGGAAGTTTTGGTTTCCATTCTTTCTTTCGTCCAAAAATCTTTGAACTAATAGAACTTGTTAGAAAGATCACCAAACAACACAAACACAAGCATACGAATCATGCGATTCCTAATGTTTTTCAAATTCTCAATAACACAACCTTTCTTATTGATTGGTTTGATTTGCCTAGGCTACGGTTTGGGAAGTGTTGGTTTCCATTATTTTTCTCATCCAAACATCTTTTAACTATTAGAACTGTATAGAAAGATCACTAAACAACACAAACACAAGTATACGAATTGTGCGATTCCTAATGTTTCCCAAATTCTCAATAACACAACCTTCCTTATTGATTTGATTGATTTGCCTAGGCTATGGTTTGAAAAGTGTTGGTTTCCATTCTTTCTCTCATCCAAAAATCTTTGAACTAAGCGAACTTCATAGAAAGATCACCAAACAACACAAACACAAGTATACGAATCATGCGATTCCTAATGTTTCTCAAATTCTCAATAACACAGCCTTTCTTATTGATTGGTTTGAGTTGCCTAGGCTATGGTTTGGGAAGTGTTGGTTTCCATTATTTTTCTCGTCCAAACATCTTTGAACTAATAGAACTTGATAGAAAGATCACCAAACAACACAAACACAAGCATACGAATCATGTGATTCCTAATGTTTTTCAAATTCTCAATAACACAACCTTTCTTATTGATTGGTTTGATTTGCCTAGGCTATGGTTTGGTAAGTTTTGGTTTCCATTCTTTCTTTCGTCCAAAAATCTTTGAACTAATAGAACTTGACAGAAAGATCACCAAACAACACAAACACAAGCATACGAATCATGCGATTCCTAATGTTTTTCAAATTCTCAATAACACAACCTTTCTTATTGATTGGTTTGATTTGCCTAGGATATGGTTTGGGAAGTTTTGGTTTCCATTCTTTCTCTCGTCCAAAAATCTTTGAACTAATAGAACTTGTTAGAAAGATCACCAAGGAACACAAACACAAGCATACGAATCATGCGATTCCTAATGTTTCTCAAATTCTCAATAACACAACCATTCTTATTGATTGGTTTGATTTGCCTAGGCTACGGTTTGGGAAGTGTTGGTTTCCATTACTTTTCTCATCCAAACATCTTTTAACTATTAGAACTTTATAGAAAGATCACTAAACAACACAAACACAAGTATACGAATTATGCGATTCCTAATGTTTCTCAAATTCACAATAACACAACCTTTCTTATCGATTTGTTTGATTTGCCTAGGATATGGTTTGGGAAGTGTTGGTTTCCATTATTTTTCTCGTCCAAACATCTTTGAACTAATAGAACTTGATAGAAAGATCACCAAACAACACAAACACAAGCATACGAATCATGTGATTCCTAATGTTTTTCAAATTCTCAATAACACAACCTTTCTTATTGATTGGTTTGATTTGCCTAGGCTACCGTTTGGGAAGTGTTGGTTTCCATTCTTTCTCTTATCCAAAAATCTTTGAACTAAGCGAACTTGATAGAAAGATCACCAAACAACACAAACACAAGCGTACGAATCATGTGATTCCTAATGTTTTTCAAATTCTCAATAACACAACCTCTCTTATTCATTGGTTTGATTTGCCTAGGCTATGGTTTGGGAAGTGTTGGTTTCCATTATTTTTCTCGTCCAAACATCTTTGAACTAATAGAACTTGATAGAAAGATCACCAAACAACACAAACACAAGCATACGAATCATGTGATTCCTAATGTTTCTCAAATTCACAATAACACAACTTTTCTTATTGATTTGTTTGATTTGCCTAGGATATGGTTTGGGAAGTGTTGGTTTCCATTATTTTTCTCGTCCAAACATCTTTGAACTAATAGAACTTGATAGAAAGATCACCAAACAACACAAACACAAGCATACGAATCATGTGATTCCTAATGTTTTTCAAATTCTCAATAACACAACCTTTCTTATTGATTGGTTTGATTTGCCTAGGCTACCGTTTGGGAAGTGTTGGTTTCCATTCTTTCTCTTATCCAAAAATCTTTGAACTAAGCGAACTTGATAGAAAGATCACTAAACAACACAAACACAAGTATACGAATTGTGCGATTCCTAATGTTTCCCAAATTCTCAATAACACAACCTTCCTTATTGATTTGTTTGATTTGCCTAGGCTATGGTTTGAAAAGTGTTGGTTTCCATTCTTTCTCTCATCCAAAAATCTCTGAACTAAGCGAACTTGATAGAAAGATCACCAAACAACACAAACACAAGCATACGAATCATGCGATTCCTAATGTTTCTCAAATTCTCAATAACACAACCTTTCTTATTGATTGGTTTGATTTGCCTAGGCTACCGTTTGGGAAGTGTTGGTTTCCATTCTTTCTCTCATTCAAAAATCTTTGAACTAAGCGAACTTGATAGAAAGATCACCAAACAACACAAACACAAGCATACGAATTATGCGAATCCTAATGTTTCCCAAATTCTCAATAACACAACCTTTCTTATTGATTGGAATGATTTGCCTAGGCTATGGTTTGGGAAGTGTTGGTTTCCATTATTTTTCTCGTCCAAAAATCTTTGAACTAATAGAACTTGACAGAAAGATCACCAAACAACACAAACACAAGCATACGAATCATGCGATTCCTAATGTTTTTCAAATTCTCAATAACACAACCTTTCTTATTGATTGGTTTGATTTGCCTAGGATATGGTTTGGGAAGTTTTGGTTTCCATTCTTTCTTTCGTCCAAAAATCTTTGAACTAATAGAACTTGTTAGAAAGATCACCAAACAACACAAACACAAGCATACGAATCATGCGATTCCTAATGTTTTTCAAATTCTCAATAACACAACCTTTCTTATTGATTGGTTTGATTTGCCTAGGTTATGGTTTGGGAAGTTTTGGTTTCCATTCTTTCTCTCGTCCAAAAATCTTTGAACTAATAGAACTTGTTAGAAAGATCACCAAGGAACACAAACACAAGCATACGAATCATGCGATTCCTAATGTTTCTCAAATTCTCAATAACACAACCATTCTTATTGATTGGTTTGATTTGCCTAGGCTACGGTTTGGGAAGTGTTGGTTTCCATTATTTTTCTCATCCAAACATCTTTTAACTATTAGAACTTTATAGAAAGATCACTAAACAACACAAACACAAGTATACGAATTATGCGATTCCTAATGTTTCTCAAATTCACAATAACACAACCTTTCTTATTGATTTGTTTGATTTGCCTAGGATATGGTTTGGGAAGTGTTGGTTTCCATTATTTTTCTCGTCCAAACATCTTTGAACTAATAGAACTTGATAGAAAGATCACCAAACAACACAAACACAAGCATACGAATCATGTGATTCCTAATGTTTTTCAAATTCTCAATAACACAACCTTTCTTATTGATTGGTTTGATTTGCCTAGGCTACCGTTTGGGAAGTGTTGGTTTCCATTCTTTCTCTTATCCAAAAATCTTTGAACTAAGCGAACTTGATAGAAAGATCACCAAACAACACAAACACAAGCATACGAATCATGCGATTCCTAATGTTTCTCAAATTCTCAATAACACAGCCTTTCTTATTGATTGGTTTGAGTTGCCTAGGCTATGGTTTGGGAAGTGTTGGTTTCCATTATTTTTCTCGTCCAAACATCTTTGAACCAATAGAACTTGATAGAAAGATCACCAAACAACACAAACACAAGCATACGAATCATGTGATTCCTAATGTTTTTCAAATTCTCAATAACACAACCTTTCTTATTGATTGGTTTGATTTGCCTAGGCTATGGTTTGGGAAGTGTTGGTTTCCATTATTTTTCTCGTCCAAACATCTTTGAACTAATAGAACTTGATAGAAAGATTACCAAACAACACAAACACAAGCATTCGAATCATGTAATTCCTAATGTTTCTCAAATTCTCAATAACACAACCTTTCTTATTGATTGGTTTGATTTGCCTAGGCTACCGTTTGGGAAGTGTTGGTTTCCATTCTTTCTCTCATTCAAAAATCTATGAACTAAGCGAACTTGATAGAAAGATCACCAAACAACACAAACACAAGCATACGAATTATGCGAATCCTAATGTTTCCCAAATTCTCAATAACACAACCTTCCTTATTGATTTGTTTGATTTGCCTAGGCTATGGTTTGGGAAGTGTTGGTTTCCATTCTTTATCTCGTCTAAAAATCTTTGAACTAAGCGAACTTGATAGAAAGATCACCAAACAACACAAACACAAGCATACGAATCATGCGATTCCAAATGTTTCTCAAATTCTCAATAACACAGCCTTTCTTATTGATTGGTTTGAGTTGCCTAGGCTATGGTCTGGGAAGTGTTGGTTTCCATTATTTTTCTCGTCCAAACATCTTTGAACAAATAGAACTTGATAAAAAGATCACCAAACAACACAAACACAAGCATACGAATCATGTGATTCCTAATGTTTTTCAAATTCTCAATAACACAACCTTTCTTATTGATTGGAATGATTTGCCTAGGCTACGGTTTGGGAAGTGTTGGTTTCCATTATTTCTCTCATCCAAACATCTTTGAACTATGAGAACTTGATAGAAAGATCACTAAACAACACAAACACAAGTATACGAATTGTGCGATTCCTAATGTTTCCCAAATTCTCAATAACACAACCTTCCTTATTGATTTGTTTGATTTGCCTAGGCTATGGTTTGAAAAGTATTGGTTTCCATTCTTTCTCTCATCCAAAAATCTTTGAACTAAGCGAACTTGATAGAAAGATCACCAAACAACACAAACACAAGCATACGAATCATGCGATTCCTAATGTTTCTCAAATTCTCAATAACACAGCCTTTCTTATTGATTGGTTTGATTTGCCTAGGCTATGGTTTGGGAAGTGTTGGTTTCCATTATTTTTCTCGTCCAAACATCTTTGAACTAATAGAACTTGATAGAAAGATCACCAAACAACACAAACACAAGCATACGAATCATGTGATTCCTAATGTTTTTCAAATTCTCAATAACACAACCTTTCTTATTGATTGGTTTGATTTGCCTAGGCTATGGTTTGGGAAGTTTTGGTTTCCATTCTTTCTTTCGTCCAAAAATCTTTGAACTAATAGAACTTGACAGAAAGATCACCAAACAACACAAACACAAGCATACGAATCATGCGATTCCTAATGTTTTTCAAATTCTCAATAACACAACCTTTCTTATTGATTGGTTTGATTTGCCTAGGATATGGTTTGGGAAGTGTTGGGTTCCATTATTTTTCTCATCCAAACATCTTTTAACTATTAGAACTGTATAGAAAGATCACTAAACAACACAAACACAAGTATACGAATTGTGCGATTCCTAATGTTTCCCAAATTCTCAATAACTCAACCTTCCTTATTGATTTGTTTGATTTGCCTAGGCTATGGTTTGAAAAGTGTTGGTTTCCATTCTTTCTCTCATCCAAAAATCTCTGAACTAAGCGAACTTGATAGAAAGATCACCAAACAACACAAACACAAGCATACGAATCATGCGATTCCTAATGTTTCTCAAATTCTCAATAAAACAGCCTTTCTTATTGATTGGTTTGAGTTGCCTAGGCTATGGTTTGGGAAGTGTTGGTTTCCATTATTTTTCTCGTCCAAACAGCTTTGAACAAATAGAACTTGATAGAAAGATCACCAAACAACACAAACACAAGCATACGAATCATGTGATTCCTAATGTTTTTCAAATTCTCAATAACACAACCTTTCTTATTGATTGGTTTGATTTGCCTAGGCTATGGTTTGGGAAGTGTTGGTTTCCATATTTTTCTTCTCCAAACATCTTTGAACTAAGCGAACTTGATAGAAAGATCACCAAACAACACAAACACAAGCATACGAATCATGCGATTCCTAATGTTGCTCAAATTCTCAATAACACAACCTTTCTTATTGATTGGTTTGAGTTGCTAGGCTATGGTTTGGGAAGTGTTGGTTTCCGTTATTTTTCTCATCCAAACATCTTTGAACTAGTAGAACTTGATAGAAAGATCACCAAACAACACAAACACAAGCATATGAATAATGTGATTCCTAATGTTTTTCAAATTCTCAATAACACAACCTTTCTTATTGATTGGTTTGATTTGCCTAGGCTATGGTTTGGGAAGTGTTGGTTTCCATTATTTTTCTCGTCCAAACATCTTTGAACTAATAGAACTTGATAGAATGATCACCAAACAACACAAACACAAGCATAGGAATCATGTAATTCCTAATGTTTCTCAAATTCTCAATAACACAACCTTTCCTATTGATTGGTTTGATTTGCCTAGGCTACCGTTTGGGAAGTGTTGGTTTCCATTCTTTCTCTCGTCCAAAAATCTTTGAACTAATAGAACTTGATAGAAAGATCACCAAACAACACAAACACAAGCATACGAATCATGTGATTCCTAATGTTTTTCAAATTCTCAATAACACAACCTTTCTTATTGATTGGTTTGATTTGCCTAGGATATGGTTTGGGAAGTTTTGGTTTCCATTCTTTCTTTCGTCCAAAAATCTTTGAACTAATAGAACTTGTTAGAAAGATCACCAAACAACACAAACACAAGCATACGAATCATGTGATTCCTAATGTTTTTCAAATTCTCAATAACACAACCTTTCTTATTGATTGGTTTGATTTGCCTAGGCTACGGTTTGGGAAGTGTTGGTTTCCATTATTTTTCTCATCCAAACATCTTTTAACTATTAGAACTTTATAGAAAGATCACTAAACAACACAAACACAAGTATACGAATTATGCGATTCCTAATGTTTCTCAAATTCACAATAACACAACCTTTCTTATTGATTTGTTTGATTTGCCTAGGATATGGTTTGGGAAGTGTTGGTTTCCATTATTTTTCTCGTCCAAAAATCTTTGAACTAATAGAACTTGATAGAAAGATCACCAAACAACACAAACACAAGCATACGAATCATGTGATTCCTAATGTTTTTCAAATTCTCAATAACACAACCTTTCTTATTGATTGGTTTGATTTGCCTAGGCTACCGTTTGGGAAGTGTTGGTTTCCATTCTTTCTCTTATCCAAAAATCTTTGAACTAAGCGAACTTGATAGAAAGATCACCAAACAACACAAACACAAGCATACGAATCACGCGATTCCTAATGTTTCTCAAATTCTCAACAACACAGCCTTTCTTATTGATTGGTTTGAGTTGCCTAGGCTATGGTTTGGGAAGTGTTGGTTTCCATTATTTTTCTCGTCCAAACATCTTTGAACCAATAGAACTTGATAGAAAGATCACCAAACAACACAAACACAAGCATACGAATCATGTGATTCCTAATGTTTTTCAAATTCTCAATAACACAACCTTTCTTATTGATTGGTTTGATTTGCCTAGGCTATGGTTTGGGAAGTGTTGGTTTCCATTATTTTTCTCGTCCAAACATCTTTGAACTAATAGAACTTGATAGAAAGATTACCAAACAACACAAACACAAGCATTCGAATCATGTAATTCCTAATGTTTCTCAAATTCTCAATAACACAACCTTTCTTATTGATTGGTTTGATTTGCCTAGGCTACCGTTTGGGAAGTGTTGGTTTCCATTCTTTCTCTCATTCAAAAATCTTTGAACTAAGCGAACTTGATAGAAAGATCACCAAACAACACAAACACAAGCATACGAATTATGCGAATCCTAATGTTTCCCAAATTCTCAATAACACAACCTTCCTTATTGATTTGTTTGATTTGCCTAGGCTATGGTTTGGGAAGTGTTGGTTTCCATTCTTTATCTCGTCTAAAAATCTTTGAACTAAGCGAACTTGATAGAAAGATCACCAAACAACACAAACACAAGCATACGAATCATGCGATTCCTAATGTTTCTCAAATTCTCAATAACACAGCCTTTCTTATTGATTGGTTTGAGTTGCCTAGGCTATGGTTTGGGAAGTGTTGGTTTCCATTATTTTTCTCGTCCAAACATCTTTGAACAAATAGAACTTGATAAAAAGATCACCAAACAACACAAACACAAGCATACGAATCATGTGATTCCTAATGTTTTTCAAATTCTCAATAACACAACCTTTCTTATTGATTGGAATGATTTGCCTAGGCTACGGTTTGGGAAGTGTTGGTTTCCATTATTTTTCTCATCCAAACATCTTTGAACTATTAGAACTTGATAGAAAGATCACTAAACAACACAAACACAAGTATACGAATTGTGCGATTCCTAATGTTTCCCAAATTCTCAATAACACAACCTTCCTTATTGATTTGTTTGATTTGCCTAGGCTATGGTTTGAAAAGTATTGGTTTCCATTCTTTCTCTCATCCAAAAATCTTTGAACTAAGCGAACTTGATAGAAAGATCACCAAACAACACAAACACAAGCATACGAATCATGCGATTCCTAATGTTTCTCAAATTCTCAATAACACAGCCTTTCTTATTGATTGGTTTGAGTTGCCTAGGCTATGGTTTGGGAAGTGTTGGTTTCCATTATTTTTCTCGTCCAAACATCTTTGAACTAATAGAACTTGATAGAAAGATCACCAAACAACACAAACACAAGCGTACGAATCATGTGATTCCTAATGTTTTTCAAATTCTCAATAGCACAACCTTTCTTATTCATTGGTTTGATTTGCCTAGGCTATGGTTTGGGAAGTGTTGGTTTCCATTATTTTTCTCGTCCAAACATCTTTGAACTAATAGAACTTGATAGAAAGATCACCAAACAACACAAACACAAGCATACGAATCATGTGATTCCTAATGTTTTTCAAATTCTCAATAACACAACCTTTCTTATTGATTGGTTTGATTTGCCTAGGCTATGGTTTGGGAAGTTTTGGTTTCCATTCTTTCTTTCGTCCAAAAATCTTTGAACTAATAGAACTTGACAGAAAGATCACCAAACAACACAAACACAAGCATACGAATCATGCGATTCCTAATGTTTTTCAAATTCTCAATAACACAACCTTTCTTATTGATTGGTTTGATTTGCCAAGGATATGGTTTGGGAAGTGTTGGGTTCCATTATTTTTCTCATCCAAACATCTTTTAACTATTAGAACTGTATAGAAAGATCACTAAACAACACAAACACAAGTATACGAATTGTGCGATTCCTAATGTTTCCCAAATTCTCAATAACTCAACCTTCCTTATTGATTTGTTTGATTTGCCTAGGCTATGGTTTGAAAAGTGTTGGTTTCCATTCTTTCTCTCATCCAAAAATCTCTGAACTAAGCGAACTTGATAGAAAGATCACCAAACAACACAAACACAAGCATACGAATCATGCGATTCCTAATGTTTCTCAAATTCTCAATAAAACAGCCTTTCTTATTGATTGGTTTGAGTTGCCTAGGCTATGGTTTGGGAAGTGTTGGTTTCCATTATTTTTCTCGTCCAAACAGCTTTGAACAAATAGAACTTGATAGAAAGATCACCAAACAACACAAACACAAGCATACGAATCATGTGATTCCTAATGTTTTTCAAATTCTCAATAACACAACCTTTCTTATTGATTGGTTTGATTTGCCTAGGCTACCGTTTGGGAAGTGTTGGTTTCCATATTTTTCTTCTCCAAACATCTTTGAACTAAGCGAACTTGATAGAAAGATCACCAAACAACACAAACACAAGCATACGAATCATGCGATTCCTAATGTTGCTCAAATTCTCAATAACACAACCTTTCTTATTGATTGGTTTGAGTTGCTAGGCTATGGTTTGGGAAGTGTTGGTTTCCGTTATTTTTCTCATCCAAACATCTTTGAACTAGTAGAACTTGATAGAAAGATCACCAAACAACACAAACACAAGCATATGAATAATGTGATTCCTAATGTTTTTCAAATTCTCAATAACACAACCTTTCTTATTGATTGGTTTGATTTGCCTAGGCTATGGTTTGGGAAGTGTTGGTTTCCATTATTTTTCTCGTCCAAACATCTTTGAACTAATAGAACTTGATAGAATGATCACCAAACAACACAAACACAAGCATAGGAATCATGTAATTCCTAATGTTTCTCAAATTCTCAATAACACAACCTTTCCTATTGATTGGTTTGATTTGCCTAGGCTACCGTTTGGGAAGTGTTGGTTTCCATTCTTTCTCTCGTCCAAAAATCTTTGAACTAATAGAACTTGATAGAAAGATCACCAAACAACACAAACACAAGCATACGAATCATGTGATTCCTAATGTTTTTCAAATTCTCAATAACACAACCTTTCTTATTGATTGGTTTGATTTGCCTAGGCTATGGTTTGGGAAGTTTTGGTTTCCATTCTTTCTCTCATCCAAAAATCTTTGAACTAAGCGAACTTGATAGAAAGATCACCAAACAACACAACACAAGCATACGAATCATGCGATTCATAATGTTTCTCAAATTCTCAATAACACAACCTTTCTTATTGATTGGTTTGATTTGCCTAGGCTATCGTTTTGAAAGTGTTGGTTTCCATTCTTTCTCTCATCCAAAAATCTTTGAACTAAGCGAACTTGATAGAAAAATCACCAAACAACACAAACACAAGCATACGAATCACGTGATTCCTAATGTTTTTCAAATTCTGAATAACACAGCCTTTCTTATTGATTGGTTTGATTTGCCTATGCTATGGTTTGGGAAGTGTTGGTTTCCATTATTTTTCTCGTCCAAACATCTTTGAACTAATAGAACTTGATAGAAAGATCACCAAACAACACAAACACAAGCATATGAATCATGTGATTCCTAATGTTTCTCAAATTCTCAATAACACAACCTTTCTTATTGATTGGTTTGATTTGCCTAGGCTATCGTTTGGGAAGTGTTGGTTTCCATTTGTTCTCTCATCCAAAAATCTTTGAACTAAGCGAACTTGATAGAAAGATCACCAAACAACACAAACACAAGCATATGAATCATGTGATTCCTAATGTTTCTCAAATTCTCAATAACACAACCTTTCCTAATGATTGGTTTGATTTGCCTAGGCTACCGTTTGGGAAGTGTTGGTTTCCATTCTTTCTCTCGTCCAAAAATCTTTGAACTAATAGAACTTGATAGAAAGATCACCAAACAACACAAACACAAGCATACGAATCATGTGATTACTAATGTTTTTCAAATTCTCAATAACACAACCTTTCTTATTGATTGGTTTGATTTGCCTAGGCTATGGTTTGGGAAGTGTTGGTTTCCATTATTTTTCTCGTCCAAACATCTTTGAACCAATAGAACTCGATAGAAAGATAACCAAACAACACAAACACAAGCATACGAATCATGTGATTCCTAATGTTTTTCAAATTCTCAATAACACAACATTTCTTATTGATTGGTTTGATTTGCCTATGCTATGGTTTGGGAAGTGTTGGTTTCCATTATTTTTCTCGTCCAAACATCTTTGAACTAAAAGAACTTGATAGAAAGATCACCAAACAACACAAACACAAGCATACGAATCATGCGATTCCTAATGTTTCTCAAATTCTCAATAACACAGCCTTTCTTATTGATTGGTTTGAGTTGCCTAGGCTATGGTTTGGGAAGTGTTGGTTTCCATTATTTTTCTCGTCCATACATCTTTGAATCAATAGAACTTGATAGAACGATCACCAAACAACACAAACACAAGCATACGAATCATGTGATTCCTAATGTTTTTCAAATTCTCAATAACACAACCTTTCTTATTGATTGGTTTGATTTGCCTATGCTATGGTTTGGGAAGTGTTGGTTTGCATTATTTTTCTCGTCCAAACATCTTTGAACTAATAGAACTTGATAGAAAGATCACCAAACAACACAAACACAAGCATACGAATCATGTGATTCCTAATGTTTCTCAAATTCTCAATAACACAACCTTTCTTATTGATTGGTTTGATTTGCCTAGACTACCGTTTGGGAAGTGTTGGTTTCCATTCCTTGTCTCATCCAAAAATCTTTGAACTAAGCGAACTTGATAGAAAGATCACCAAACAACACAAACACAAGCATACGAATCATGCGATTCCTAATGTTTCTCAAATTCTCAATAACACAACCTTTCTTATTGATAGGTTTGTGTTGCCTAGGCTATGGTTTGGGAAGTGTTGGTTTCCATTATTTTTCTCGTCCAAACATCTTTGAACCAATAGAACTCGATAGAAAGATCACCAAACAACACAAACACAAGCATACGAATCATGTGATTCCTAATGTTTTTCAAATTCTCAATAACACAACATTTCTTATTGATTGGTTTGATTTGCCTATGCTATGGTTTGGGAAGTGTTGGTTTCCATTATTTTTCTCGTCCAAACATCTTTGAACTAATAGAACTTGATAGAAAGATCACCAAACCACACAAACACAAGCATACGAATCATGTGATTCCTAATGTTTCTCAAATTCTCAATAACACAACCTTTCTTATTGATTGGTTTGATTTGCCTAGGCTATCGTTTGGGAAGTGTTGGTTTCCATTCTTTCTCTCATCCAAAAATCTTTGAACTAAGCGAACTTGATAGAAAGATCACCAAACAACACAAACACAAGCATACGAATCATGCGATTCCTAATGTTTCTCAAATTCTCAATAACACAGCCTTTCTTATTGATTGGTTTGAGTTGCCTAGGCTATGGTTTGGGAAGTGTTGGTTTCCATTATTTTTCTCGTCCATACATCTTTGAATCAATAGAACTTGATAGAACGATCACCAAACAACACAAACACAAGCATACGAATCATGTGATTCCTAATGTTTTTCAAATTCTCAATAACACAACCTTTCTTATTGATTGGTTTGATTTGCCTATGCTATGGTTTGGGAAGTGTTGGTTTGCATTATTTTTCTCGTCCAAACATCTTTGAACTAATAGAACTTGATAGAAAGATCACCAAACAACACAAACACAAGCATACGAATCATGTGATTCCTAATGTTTCTCAAATTCTCAATAACACAACCTTTCTTATTGATTGGTTTGATTTGCCTAGACTACCGTTTGGGAAGTGTTGGTTTCCATTCCTTGTCTCATCCAAAAATCTTTGAACTAAGCGAACTTGATAAAAAGATCACCAAAAAACACAAACACAAGCATACGAATCATGCGATTCCTAATGTTTCTCAAATTCTCAATAACACAGCATTTCTTATTGATAGGTTTGAGTTGACTGGGCTATGGTTTGGGAAGTGTTGGTTTCCATTATTTTTCTCGTCCAAACATCTTTGAACTAATAGAACTTGATAGAAAGATCACCAAACAAAACAAACACAAGCATACGAATCATGTGATTACTAATGTTTCTCAAATTCTCAATAACACAACCTTTCTTATTGATTGGTTTGATTTGCCTAGGCTATCGTTTGGGAAGTGTTGGTTTCCATTCTTTCTCTCATCCAAAAATCTTTGAACTAAGCGAACTCGATAGAAAGATCACGAAACAACACAAACACAAGCATACGAATCATGCGATTCCTAATGTTTCTCAAATTCACAATAACACAACCTTTCTTATTGATTGGTTTGAGTTGCCTACGCTATGGTTTGGGAAGTGTTGGTTTCCATTATTTTTCTCATCCAAACATCTTTGAACTAATAGAACTCGATAGAAAGATCACCAAACAACACAAACAAAAGCATACGAATCATGTGATTCCTAATGTTTTTCAAATTCTCAATAACACAACCTTTCTTATTGATTGGTTTGATTTGTCTATGCTATGGTTTGGGAAGTGTTGGTTTCCATTATTTTTCTCGTCCAAACATCTTTGAACCAATAGAACTCGATAGAAAGATCACCAAACAACACAAACACAAGCATACGAATCATGTGATTCCTAATGTTTTTCAAATTCTCAATAACACAACATTTCTTATTGATTGGTTTGATTTGCCTATGCTATGGTTTGGGAAGTGTTGGTTTCCATTATTTTTCTCATCCAAACATCTTTGAACTATTAGAACTTGATAGAAAGATCACTAAACGACACAAACACAAGTATACGAATTATGCGATTCCTAATGTTTCCCAAATTCTCAATAACACAACCTTTCTTATTGATTTGTTTGATTTGCCTAGGCTATGCTTTGGAAAGTGTTGGTTTCCATTCTTTCTCTCATCCAAAAATCTTTGAACTAAGCGTACTTGATAGAAAGATCACCAAACAACACAAACACAAGCATACGAATCATGCGATTCCTAATGTTTCTCAAATTCTCAATAACACAGCCTTTCTTATTGATTGGTTTGATTTGCCTAGGCTATGGTTTGGGAAGTGTTGGTTTCCATTATTTCTCTCATCCAAAAATCTTTGAACTAAGCGTACTTGATAGAAAGATCACTAAACAACACAAACACAAGTATACGATTTATGCGATTCCTAATGTTTCCCAAATTCTCAATAACACAACCTTTCTTATTGATTTGTTTGATTTTCCTAGGCTATGGTTTGGGAAGTGTTGGTTTCCATTCTTTCTCTCATCCAAAAATCTTTAAACTAAGCGAACTTGATAGAAAGATCACCAAACAACACAAACACAAGCATACGAATCATGCGATTCCTAATGTTTCTCAAATTCTCAATAACACAACCTTTCTTATTGATTGGTTTGATTTGCCTAGGCTATCGTTTGGGAAGTGTTGGTTTCCATTCTTTCTCTCATCCAAAAATCTTTGAACTAAGCGAACTTGATAGAAAAATCACCAAACAACACAAACACAAGCATACGAATCATGCGATTCCTAATGTTTCTCAAATTCTCAATAACATAGTCTTTCCTATTGATTGATTTGAGTTGCCTAGGCTATGGTTTGGGAAGTGTTGGTTTCCATTATTTTTCTCGTCCAAACATCTTTGAACCAATAGAACTCGATAGAAAGATCACCAAACAACACAAACACAAGCATACGAATCATGTGATTCCTAATGTTTTTCAAATTCTCAATAACACAACATTTCTTATTGAATGGTTTGATTTGCCTATGCTATGGTTTGGGAAGTGTTGGTTTCCATTATTTTTCTCGACCAAACATCTTTGAACTAATAGAACTTGATAGAAAGATCACCAAACAACACAAACACAAGCATACGAATCATGTGATTCCTAATGTTTCTCAAATTCTCAATAACACAACCTTTCTTATTGATTGGTTTGATTTGCCTAGGCTACCGTTTGGGAAGTGTTGGTTTCCAGTCTTTCTCTCGTCCAAAAATCTTTGAACTAATAGAACTTGATAGAAAGATCACCAAACAACACAAACACAAGCATACGAATCATGTGATTCCTAATGTTTTTCAAATTCTCAATAACACAACCTTTCTTATTGATTGGTTTGATTTGCCTAGGCTATGGTTTGGGAAGTGTTGGTTTCCATTATTTTTTTCGTCCAAACATCTTTGAACTAATAGAACTTGATAGAAAGATCACTAAACAACACAAACACAAGCATACGAATCATGTGATTCCTAATGTTTCTCATATTCTCAATAACACTACCTTTCTTATTGATTGGTTTGATTTGCCTAGGCTACCGTTTGGGAAGTGTTGGTTTCCATTCTTTCTCTCGTCCAAAAATCTTTGAATTAAGCAAACTTGATAGAATGATCACCAAACAACACAAACACAAGCATACGAATCATGTGATTCCTAATGTTTCTCAAATTCTCAATAACACAGCCTTTCTTATTGATTGGTTTGAGTTGCCTAGACTATGGTTTAGGAAGTGTTGGTTTCCATTATTTTTCTCGTCCAAACATCTTTGAACTAATAGAACTTGATAGAAAGATCACCAAACAACACAAACAAAAGCATACGAATCATGTGATTCCTAATGTTTCTCAAATTTTCAATAACACAACCTTTCTTATTGATTGTTTTGATTTGCCTAGACTACCGTTTGGGAAGTGTTGGTTTCCATTCTTTCTCTCATCCAAAAATCTTTGAACTAAGCGAACTTGATAGAAAGATCACCAAAAAACACAAACACAAGAATACGAATCATACGATTCCTAATGTTTCTCAAATTCTCAATAACACAGCCTTTCTTATTGATTGGTTTGAGTTGCCTAGACTATGGTTTAGGAAGTGTTGGTTTCCATTATTTTTCTCGTCCAAACATCTTTGAACTAATAGAACTTGATAGAAAGATCACCACACAAAACAAACACAAGCATACGAATCATGTGATTACTAATGTTTCTCAAATTCTCAATAACACAACCTTTCTTATTGATTGGTTTGATTTGCCTAGGCTATCGTTTGGGAAATGTTGGTTTCCATTCTTTCTCTCATCCAAAAATCTTTGAACTAAGCGAACTTGATAGAAAGATCACTAAACAAGACAAACACAAGCATACGAATCATGCGATTCCTAATGTTTCTCAAATTCTCAATAACACAACCTTTCTTATTGATTGGTTTGAATTGCCTAGGCTATGGTTTGGGAAGTGTTGGTTTCCATTATTTTTCTCGTCCAAACATCTTTGAACCAATAGAACTCGATAGAAAGATCACCAAACAACACAAACACAAGCATACGAATCATGTGATTCCTAATGTTTTTCAAATTCTCAATAACACAACATTTCTTATTGATTGGTTTGATTTGCCTATGCTATGGTTTGGGAAGTGTTGGTTTCCATTATTTTTCTCGTCCAAACATCTTTGAACTAATAGAACTTAATAGAAAGATCACCAAACAACACAAACACAAGCATACGAATCATGTGATTCCTAATGTTTCTCAAATTCTCAATAACACAACCTTTCTTATTGATTGGTTTGATTTGCCTAGGCTATCGTTTGGGAAGTGTTGGTTTCCATTCTTTCTCTCATCCAAAAATCTTTGAACTAAGCGAACTTGATAGAAAGATCACCAAACAACACAAACACAAGCATACGAATCATGCGATTCCTAATGTTTCTCAAATTCTCAATAACACAGCCTTTCTTATTGATTGGTTTGAGTTGCCTAGGCTATGGTTTGGGAAGTGTTGGTTTCCATTATTTTTCTCATCCATACATCTTTGAATCAATGGAACTTGATAGAAAGATCACCAAACAACACAAACACAAGCGTACGAATCATGTGATTCCTAATGTTTTTCAAATTCTCAATAACACAACCTTTCATATTGATTGGTTTGATTTGCCTATGCTATGGTTTGGGAAGTGTTGGTTTCCATTATTTTTCTCGTCCAAACATCTTTGAACTAATAGAACTTGATAGAAAGATCACCAAACAACACAAACAAAAGCATACGAATCATGTGATTCCTAATGTTTCTCAAATTCTCAATAACACAACCTTTCTTATTGATTGGTTTGATTTGCCTAGACTACCATTTGGGAAGTGTTGGTTTCCATTCTTTCTCTCATCCAAAAATCTTTGAATTAAGCGAACTTGATAGAAAGATCACCAAGCAACACAAACACAAGCATACGAATCATGTGATTCCTAATGTTTCTCAAATTCTCAATAACACAACCTTTCTTATTGATTGGTTTGAGTTGCCTAGGCTATGGTTTAGGAAGTGTTGGTTTCCATTATTTTTCTCGTCCAAACATCTTTGAACTAATAGAACTTGATAGAAAGATCACCAAACAACACAAACACAAGCATACGAATCATGTGATTCCTAATGTTTTTCAAATTCTAAATAACACAACCTTTCTTATTGATTGGTTTGATTTGCCTAGGCTACGGTTTGGGAAGTGTTGGTTTCCATTATTTTTCTCATCCAAACATCTTTGAACTATTAGAACTTGATAGAAAGATCACTAAACGACACAAACACAAGTATACGAATTATGCGATTCCTAATGTTTCCCAAATTCTCAATAACACAACCTTTCTTATTGATTTGTTTGATTTGCCTAGGCTATGGTTTGGAAAGTGTTGGTTTCCATTCTTTCTCTCATCCAAAAATCTTTGAACTAAGCGTACTTGATAGAAAGATCACCAAACAACACAAACACAAGCATACGAATCATGCGATTCCTAATGTTTCTCAAATTCTCAATAACACAGCCTTTCTTATTGATTGGTTTGATTTGCCTAGGCTATGGTTTGGGAAGTGTTGGTTTCCATTCTTTCTCTCATCCAAAAATCTTTGAACTAAGCGTACTTGATAGAAAGATCACTAAACAACACAAACACAAGTATACGATTTATGCGATTCCTAATGTTTCCCAAATTCTCAATAACACAACCTTTCTTATTGATTTGTTTGATTTTCCTAGGCTATGGTTTGGGAAGTGTTGGTTTCCATTCTTTCTCTCATCCAAAAATCTTTAAACTAAGCGAACTTGATAGAAAGATCACCAAACAACACAAACACAAGCATACGAATCATGCGATTCATAATGTTTCTCAAATTCTCAATAACACAACCTTTCTTATTGATTGGTTTGATTTACCTAGGCTATCGTTTGGGAAGTGTTGGTTTCCATTCTTTCTCTCATCCAAAAATCTTTGAACTAAGCGAACTTGATAGAAAAATCACCAAACAACACAAACACAAGCATACGAATCACGTGATTCCTAATGTTTTTCAAATTCTCAATAACACAACCTTTCTTATTGATTGGTTTGATTTGCCTATGCTATGGTTTAAGAAGTGTTGGTTTCCATTATTTTTCTCGTCCAAACATCTTTGAACTAATAGAGCTTGATAAAACGATCACCAAACAACACAAACACAAGCATATGAATCATGTGATTCCTAATGTTTCTCAAATTCTCAATAACACAACCTTTCTTATTGATTGGTTTGATTTGCCTAGGCTATCGTTTGGGAACTGTTGGTTTCCATTCTTTCTCTCATCCAAAAATCTTTGAACTAAGCGAACTTGATAGAAAGATCACCAAACAACACAAACACAAGCATACGAATCATGCGATTCCTAATGTTTCTCAAATTCTCAATAACACAGCCTTTCTTATTGATTGGTTTGAGTTGCCTAGGCTATGGTTTGGGAAGTGTTGGTTTCCATTATTTTTCTCGTCCAAACATCTTTGAACCAATAGAACTTGATACAAAGATCACCAAACAACACAAATACAAGCATAGGAATCATGTGATTCCTAATGTTTTTCAAATTCTCAATAACACAACCTTTCTTATTGATTGGTTTGATTTGCCTAGGCTATGGTTTGGGAAGTGTTGGTTTCCATTATTTTTCTCGTCCAAACATTTTTTAACTAATAGAACTTTATAGAAAGATCACCAAACAACACAAACACAAGCATACAAATCATGCGATTCCTAATGTTTCTCAAATTCTCAATAACACAGCCTTTCTTATTGATTGGTTTGAGTTGCCTAGGCTATGGTTTGGGAAGTGTTGGTTTCCATTCTTTCTCTCGTCCAAATATCTTTGAACTAATAGAACTTGATAGAAAGATCACCAAACAACACAAACACAAGCATACGAATCATGTGATTCCTAATGTTTTTCAAATTCTCAATAACACAACCTTTCTTATTGATTGGTTTGATTTTCCTAGGCTATGGTTTGGGAAGTGTTGGTTTCCATTATTTTTCTCGTCCAAACATCTTTGAACTAATAGAACTTGATAGAAAGATCACCAAACAACACAAACACAAGCATACGAATCATGTAATTCCTAATGTTTCTCAAATTCTCAATAACACAACCTTTCCTATTGATTGGTTTGATTTGACTAGGCTACCGTTTGGGAAGTGTTGGTTTCCATTCTTTCTTTCATCTAAAAATCTTTGAACTAATAGAACTTCATAGAAAGATCACCAAACAAGACAAACACAAGCGTACGAATCATGTGATGCCTAATGTTTTTCAAATTCTCAATAACACAACCTTTCTTATTGATTGGTTTGATTTGCCTAGGCTATGGTTTGGGAAGTTTTGGTTTCCATTCTTCTCTCGTCCAAAAATATTTGAACTAATAGAACTTGATAGAAAGATCACCAAACAACACAAACACAAGCATACGAATCACGTGATTCCTAATGTTTCTCAAATTCTCAATAACACAACCTTTCTTATTGATTGGTTTGATTTGCCTAGGCTATCGTTTGGGAAGTGTTGGTTTCCATTCTTTCTCTCATCCAAAAATCTTTGAACTAAGCGAACTTGATAGAAAGATCACCAAACAACACAAACACAAGCATACGAATCTTGCGATTCCTAATGTTTCTCAAATTCTCAATAACACAGCCTTTCTTATTGATTGGTTTGAGTTGCCTAGGCTATGGTTTGGGAAGTGTTGGTTTCCATTATTTTTCTCGTCCAAACATCTTTGAACCAATAGAACTTGATACAAAGATCACCAAACAACACAAACACAAGCATAGGAATCATGTGATTCCTAATGTTTTTCAAATTCTCAATAACACAACCTTTCTTATTGATTGGTTTGATTTGCCTAGGCTATCGTTTGGGAAGTGTTGGTTTCCATTCTTTCTCTCATCCAAAAATCTTTGAACTAAGCGAACTTGATAGAAAAATCACCAAACAACACAAACACAAGCATACGAATCACGTGATTCCTAATGTTTTTCAAATTCTCAATAACACAACCTTTCTTATTGATTGGTTTGATTTGCCTATGCTATGGTTTGGGAAGTGTTGGTTTCCATTATTTTTCTCGTCCAAACATCTTTGAACCAATAGAGCTTGATAGAACGATCACCAAACAACACAAACACAAGCATATGAATCATGTGATTCCTAATGTTTCTCAAATTCTCAATAACACAGCCTTTCTTATTGATTGGTTTGATTTGCCTAGGCTATCGTTTGGGAAGTGTTGGTTTCCATTCTTTCTCTCATCCAAAAATCTTTGAACTAAGCGAACTTGATAGAAAAATCACCAAAAAGGACAAACACAAGCATACGAATCATGCGATTCCTAATGTTTCTCAAATTCTCAATAACATAGCCTTTCTTATTGATTGGTTTGAGTTGCCTAGGATACCGTTTGGGAAGTGTTGGTTTCCATTCTTTCTCTCATCCAAAAATCTTTGAACTAAGCGAACTTGATAGAAAGATCACCAAACAACACAAACACAAGCATACGAATCATGCGATTCCTAATGTTTCTCAAATTCTCAATAACACAGCCTTTCTTATTGATTGGTTTGAGTTGCCTAGGCTATGGTTTGGGAAGTGTTGGTTTCCATTCTTTCTCTCGTCCAAATATCTTTGAACTAATAGAACTTGATAGAAAGATCACCAAACAACACAAACACAAGCATACGAATCATGTGATTCTTAATGTTTTTCAAATTCTCAATAACACAACCTTTCTTATTGATTGGTTTGATTTTCCTAGGCTATGGTTTGGGAAGTGTTGGTTTCCATTATTTTTCTCGTCCAAACATCTTTGAACTAATAGAACTTGATAGAAAGATCACCAAACAACACAAACACAAGCATACGAATCATGTAATTCCTAATGTTTCTCAAATTCTCAATAACACAACCTTTCCTATTGATTGGTTTGATTTGACTAGGCTACCGTTTGGGAAGTGTTGGTTTCCATTCTTTCTTTCATCTAAAAATCTTTGAACTAATAGAACTTCATAGAAAGATCACCAAACAACACAAACACAAGCGTACGAATCATGTGATGCCTAATGTTTTTCAAATTCTCAATAACACAACCTTTCTTATTGATTGGTTTGATTTGCCTAGGCTATGGTTTGGGAAGTTTTGGTTTCCATTCTTCTCTCGTCCAAAAATATTTGAACTAATAGAACTTGATAGAAAGATCACCAAACAACACAAACACAAGCATACGAATCACGTGATTCCTAATGTTTCTCAAATTCTCAATAACACAACCTTTCTTATTGATTGGTTTGATTTGCCTAGGCTATCGTTTGGGAAGTGTTGGTTTCCATTCTTTCTCTCATCCAAAAATCTTTGAACTAAGCGAACTTGATAGAAAGATCACCAAACAACACAAACACAAGCATACGAATCTTGCGATTCCTAATGTTTCTCAAATTCTCAATAACACAGCCTTTCTTATTGATTGGTTTGAGTTGCCTAGGCTATGGTTTGGGAAGTGTTGGTTTCCATTATTTTTCTCGTCCAAACATCTTTGAACCAATAGAACTTGATACAAAGATCACCAAACAACACAAACACAAGCATAGGAATCATGTGATTCCTAATGTTTTTCAAATTCTCAATAACACAACCTTTCTTATTGATTGGTTTGATTTGCCTAGGCTATCGTTTGGGAAGTGTTGGTTTCCATTCTTTCTCTCATCCAAAAATCTTTGAACTAAGCGAACTTGATAGAAAAATCACCAAACAACACAAACACAAGCATACGAATCACGTGATTCCTAATGTTTTTCAAATTCTCAATAACACAACCTTTCTTATTGATTGGTTTGATTTGCCTATGCTATGGTTTGGGAAGTGTTGGTTTCCATTATTTTTCTCGTCCAAACATCTTTGAACCAATAGAGCTTGATAGAACGATCACCAAACAACACAAACACAAGCATATGAATCATGTGATTCCTAATGTTTCTCAAATTCTCAATAACACAGCCTTTCTTATTGATTGGTTTGATTTGCCTAGGCTATCGTTTGGGAAGTGTTGGTTTCCATTCTTTCTCTCATCCAAAAATCTTTGAACTAAGCGAACTTGATAGAAAAATCACCAAAAAGGACAAACACAAGCATACGAATCATGCGATTCCTAATGTTTCTCAAATTCTCAATAACATAGCCTTTCTTATTGATTGGTTTGAGTTGCCTAGGATACCGTTTGGGAAGTGTTGGTTTCCATTCTTTCTCTCATCCAAAAATCTTTGAACTAAGCGAACTTGATAGAAAGATCACCAAACAACACAAACACAAGCATACGAATCATGCGATTCCTAATGTTTCTCAAATTCTCAATAACACAGCCTTTCTTATTGATTGGTTTGAGTTGCCTAGGCTATGGTTTGGGAAGTGTTGGTTTCCATTATTTTTCTCGTCCAAACATCTTTGAACCAATAGAACTTGATACAAAGATCACCAAACAACACAAACACAAGCATAGGAATCATGTGATTCCTAATGTTTTTCAAATTCTCAATAACACAGCCTTTCTTATTGATTGGTTTGATTTGCCTAGGCTATCGTTTGGGAAGTGTTGGTTTCCATTCTTTCTCTCATCCAAAAATATTTGAACTAATAGAACTTGATAGAAAAATCACCAAACAACACAAACACAAGCATACGAATCACGTGATTCCTAATGTTTTTCAAATTCTCAATAACACAACATTTCTTATTGATTGGTTTGATTTGCCTATGCTATGGTTTGGGAAGTGTTGGTTTCCATTATTTTTCTCGTCCAAACATCTTTGAACTAATAGAACTTGATAGAAAGATCACCAAACAACACAAACACAAGCATACGAATCATGTGATTCCTAATGTTTCTCAAATTCTCAATAACACAACCTTTCTTATTGATTGGTTTGATTTGCCTGGGCTATCGTTTGGGAAGTGTTGGTTTCCATTCTTTCTCTCATCCAAAAATCTTTGAACTAAGCGAACTTGATAGAAAGATCACCAAACAACACAAACACAAGCATACGAATCATGCGATTCCTAATGTTTCTCAAATTCTCAATAACACAGCCTTTCTTATTGATTGGTTTGAGTTGCCTAGGCTATGGTTTGGGAAGTGTTGGTTTCCATTATTTTTCTCGTCCATACATCTTTGAATCAATAGAACTTGATAGAAAGATCACCAAACAACACAAACACAAGCATACGAATCATGTGATTCCTAATGTTTTTCAAATTCTCAATAACACAACCTTTCTTATTGATTGGTTTGATTTGCCTATGCTATGGTTTGGGAAGTGTTGGTTTCCATTATTTTTCTCGTCCAAACATCTTTGAACTAATAGAACTTGAAAGAAAGATCACCAAACAACACAAACACAAGCATACGAATCATGTGATTCCTAATGTTTCTCAAATTCTCAATAACACAGCCTTTCTTATTGATTGGTTTGAGTTGCCTAGGCTATGGTTTCGGAAGAGTTGGTTTCCATTATTTCTCTCATCCAAAAATCTTTAAACTAAGCGAACTTGATAGAAAGATCACCAAACAACACAAACACAAGCATACGAATCATGTGATTCCTAATGTTTCTCAAATTCTCAATAACACAGCCTTTCTTATTGATTGGTTTGATTTGCCTAGGCTATCGTTTGGGAAGTGTTGGTTTCCATTCTTTCTCTCATCCAAAAATCTTTGAACTAAGCGAACTTGATAGAAAAATCACCAAACAAGACAAACACAAGCATACGAATCATGCGATTCCTAATGTTTCTCAAATTCTCAATAACATAGCCTTTCTTATTGATTGGTTTGAGTTGCCTAGGCTACCGTTTGGGAAGTGTTGGTTTCCATTATTTCTCTCATCCAAAAATCTTTAAACTAAGCGAACTTGATAGAAAGATCACCAAACAACACAAACACAAGCATACGAATCATGTGATTCCTAATGTTTCTCAAATTCTCAATAACACAGCCTTTCTTATTGATTGGTTTGATTTGCCTAGGCTATCGTTTGGGAAGTGTTGGTTTCCATTCTTTCTCTCATCCAAAAATCTTTGAACTAAGCGAACTTGATAGAAAAATCACCAAACAAGACAAACACAAGCATACGAATCATGCGATTCCTAATGTTTCTCAAATTCTCAATAACACAGCCTTTCTTATTGATTGGTTTGATTTGCCTAGGCCATCGTTTGGGAAGTGTTGGTTTCCATTCTTTCTCTCATCCAAAAATCTTTGAACTAAGCGAACTTGATAGAAAAATCACCAAACAAGACAAACACAAGCATACGAATCATGCGATTCCTAATGTTTCTCAAATTCTCAATAACATAGCCTTTCTTATTGATTGGTTTGAGTTGCCTAGGATACCGTTTGGGAAGTGTTGGTTTCCATTCTTTCTCTCATCCAAAAATCTTTGAACTAAGCGAACTTGATAGAAAGATCACCAAACAACACAAACACAAGCATACAAATCATGCGATTCCTAATGTTTCTCAAATTCTCAATAACACAGCCTTTCTTATTGATTGGTTTGAGTTGCCTAGGCTATGGTTTCGGAAGTGTTGGTTTCCATTATTTCTCTCATCCAAAAATCTTTAAACTAAGCGAACTTGATAGAAAGATCACCTAACAACACAAACACAAGCATACGAATCATGTGATTCCTAATGTTTCTCAAATTCTCAATAACACAGCCTTTCTTATTGATTGGTTTGATTTGCCTAGGCTATCGTTTGGGAAGTGTTGGTTTCCATTCTTTCTCTCATCCAAAAATCTTTGAACTAAGCGAACTTGATAGAAAAATCACCAAACAACACAAACACAAGCATACGAATCACGTGATTCCTAATGTTTTTCAAATTCTCAATAACACAACCTTTCTTATTGATTGGTTTGATTTGCCTATGCTATGGTTTGGGAAGTGTTGGTTTCCATTATTTTTCTCGTCCAAACATCTTTGAACTAATAGAGCTTGATAGAACGATCACCAAACAACACAAACACAAGCATATGAATCATGTGATTCCTAATGTTTCTCAAATTCTCAATAACACAACCTTTCTTATTGATTGGTTTGATTTGCCTAGGCTATCGTTTGGGAAGTGTTGGTTTCCATTCTTTCTCTCATCCAAAAATCTTTGAACTAAGCGAACTTGATAGAAAGATCACCAAACAACACAAACACAAGCATACAAATCATGCGATTCCTAATGTTTCTCAAATTCTCAATAACACAGCCTTTCTTATTGATTGGTTTGAGTTGCCTAGGCTATGGTTTGGGAAGTGTTGGTTTCCATTATTTTTCTCGTCCATACATCTTTGAATCAATAGAACTTGATAGAAAGATCACCAAACAACACAAACACAAGCATACGAATCATGTGATTCCTAATGTTTTTCAAATTCTCAATAACACAACCTTTCTTATTGATTGGTTTGATTTGCCTATGCTATGGTTTGGGAAGTGTTGGTTTCCATTATTTTTCTCGTCCAAACATCTTTGAACTAATAGAACTTGAAAGAAAGATCACCAAACAACACAAACACAAGCATACGAATCATGTGATTCCTAATGTTTCTCAAATTTTCAATAACACAGCCTTTCTTATTGATTGGTTTGAGTTGCCTAGGCTATGGTTTCGGAAGAGTTGGTTTCCATTATTTCTCTCATCCAAAAATCTTTAAACTAAGCGAACTTGATAGAAAGATCACCAAACAACACAAACACAAGCATACGAATCATGTGATTCCTAATGTTTCTCAAATTCTCAATAACACAGCCTTTCTTATTGATTGGTTTGATTTGCCTAGGCTATCGTTTGGGAAGTGTTGGTTTCCATTCTTTCTCTCATCCAAAAATCTTTGAACTAAGCGAACTTGATAGAAAAATCACCAAACAAGACAAACACAAGCATACGAATCATGCGATTCCTAATGTTTCTCAAATTCTCAATAACATAGCCTTTCTTATTGATTGGTTTGAGTTGCCTAGGCTACCGTTTGGGAAGTGTTGGTTTCCATTATTTCTCTCATCCAAAAATCTTTAAACTAAGCGAACTTGATAGAAAGATCACCAAACAACACAAACACAAGCATACGAATCATGTGATTCCTAATGTTTCTCAAATTCTCAATAACACAGCCTTTCTTATTGATTGGTTTGATTTGCCTAGGCTATCGTTTGGGAAGTGTTGGTTTCCATTCTTTCTCTCATCCAAAAATCTTTGAACTAAGCGAACTTGATAGAAAAATCACCAAACAAGACAAACACAAGCATACGAATCATGCGATTCCTAATGTTTCTCAAATTCTCAATAACACAGCCTTTCTTATTGATTGGTTTGATTTGCCTAGGCTATCGTTTTGGAAGTGTTGGTTTCCATTCTTTCTCTCATCCAAAAATCTTTGAACTAAGCGAACTTGATAGAAAAATCACCAAACAAGACAAACACAAGCATACGAATCATGCGATTCCTAATGTTTCTCAAATTCTCAATAACATAGCCTTTCTTATTGATTGGTTTGAGTTGCCTAGGATACCGTTTGGGAAGTGTTGGTTTCCATTCTTTCTCTCATCCAAAAATCTTTGAACTAAGCGAACTTGATAGAAAGATCACCAAACAACACAAACACAAGCATACGAATCATGCGATTCCTAATGTTTCTCAAATTCTCAATAACACAGCCTTTCTTATTGATTGGTTTGAGTTGCCTAGGCTATGGTTTCGGAAGTGTTGGTTTCCATTATTTCTCTCATCCAAAAATCTTTAAACTAAGCGAACTTGATAGAAAGATCACCTAACAACACAAACACAAGCATACGAATCATGTGATTCCTAATGTTTCTCAAATTCTCAATAACACAGCCTTTCTTATTGATTGGTTTGATTTGCCTAGGCTATCGTTTGGGAAGTGTTGGTTTCCATTCTTTCTCTCATCCAAAAATCTTTGAACTAAGCGAACTTGATAGAAAAATCACCAAACAACACAAACACAAGCATACGAATCACGTGATTCCTAATGTTTTTCAAATTCTCAATAACACAACCTTTCTTATTGATTGGTTTGATTTGCCTATGCTATGGTTTGGGAAGTGTTGGTTTCCATTATTTTTCTCGTCCAAACATCTTTGAACTAATAGAGCTTGATAGAACGATCACCAAACAACACAAACACAAGCATATGAATCATGTGATTCCTAATGTTTCTCAAATTCTCAATAACACAACCTTTCTTATTGATTGGTTTGATTTGCCTAGGCTATCGTTTGGGAAGTGTTGGTTTCCATTCTTTCTCTCATCCAAAAATCTTTGAACTAAGCGAACTTGATAGAAAGATCACCAAACAACACAAACACAAGCATACGAATCATGCGATTCCTAATGTTTCTCAAATTCTCAATAACACAGCCTTTCTTATTGATTGGTTTGAGTTGCCTAGGCTATGGTTTGGGAAGTGTTGGTTTCCATTATTTTTCTCGTCCAAACATCTTTGAACCAATAGAACTTGATATAAAGATCACTAAACAACACAAACACAAGCATAGGAATCATGTGATTCGTAATGTTTTTCAAATTCTCAATAACACAACCTTTCTTATTGATTGGTTTGATTTGCCTAGGCTATGGTTTGGGAAGTGTTGGTTTCCATTATATTTCTCGTCCAAACATTTTTTAACTAATAGAACTTTATAGAAAGATCACCAAACAACACAAACACAAGCATACGAATCATGTAATTCCTAATGTTTCTCAAATTCTCAATAACACAACCTTTCCTATTGATTGGTTTGATTTGCCTAGGCTACCGTTTGGGAAGTGTTGGTTTCCATTCTTTCTCTCGTCCAAATATCTTTGAACTAATAGAACTTGATAGAAAGATCACCAAACAACACAAACACAAGCATACGAATCATGTGATTCCTAATGTTTTTCAAATTCTCAATAACACAACCTTTCTTATTGATTGGTTTGATTTTCCTAGGCTATGGTTTGGGAAGTGTTGGTTTCCATTATTTTTCTCGTCCAAACATCTTTGAACTAATAGAACTTAATAGAAAGATCACCAAACAACACAAACACAAGCATACGAATCATGTAATTCCTAATGTTTCTCAAATTCTCAATAACATAACCTTTCCTATTGATTGGTTTGATTTGACTAGGCTACCGTTATGGAAGTGTTGGTTTCCATTCTTTCTCTCTTCTAAAAATCTTTGAACTAATAGAACTTCATAGAAAGATCACCAAACAACACAAACACAAGCGTACGAATCATGTGATTCCTAATGTTTTTCAAATTCTCAATAACACAACCTTTCTTATTGATTGGTTTGATTTGCCTAGGCTATGGTTTGGGAAGTTTTGGTTTCCATTCTTTCTCTTGTCCAAAAATATTTGAACTAATAGAACTTGATAGAAAGATCACCAAACAACACAAACACAAGCATACGAATCACGTGATTCCTAATGTTTTTCAAATTCTAAATAACACAACCTTTCTTATTGATTGGTTTGATTTGCCTAGGCTACGGTTTGGGAAGTGTTGGTTTCCATTATTTTTCTCATCCAAACATCTTTGAACTATTAGAACTTGATAGAAAGATCACTAAACGACACAAACACAAGTATACGAATTATGCGATTCCTAATGTTTCCCAAATTCTCAATAACACAACCTTTCTTATTGATTTGTTTGATTTGCCTAGGCTATGGTTTGGAAAGTGTTGGTTTCCATTCTTTCTCTCATCCAAAAATCTTTGAACTAAGCGTACTTGATAGAAAGATCACCAAACAACACAAACACAAGCATACGAATCATGCGATTCCTAATGTTTCTCAAATTCTCAATAACACAGCCTTTCTTATTGATTGGTTTGATTTGCCTAGGCTATCGTTTGGGAAGTGTTGGTTTCCATTCTTTCTCTCGTTCAAATATCTTTGAACTAATAGAACTTGATAGAAAGATCACCAAACAACACAAACACAAGCATACGAATCATGTGATTCCTAATGTTTTTCAAATTCTCAATAACACAACCTTTCTTATTGATTGGTTTGATTTTCCTAGGCTATGGTTTGGGAAGTGTTGGTTTCCATTATTTTTCTCGTCCAAACATCTTTGAACTAATAGAACTTGATAGAAAGATCACCAAACAACACAAACACAAGCATACGAATCATGTAATTCCTAATGTTTCTCAAATTCTCAATAACATAACCTTTCCTATTGATTGGTTTGATTTGACTAGGCTACCGTTTGGGAAGTGTTGGTTTCCATTCTTTCTCTCGTCTAAAAATCTTTGAACTAATAGAACTTCATAGAAAGATCACCAAACAACACAAACACAAGCGTACGAATCATGTGATTCCTAATGTTTTTCAAATTCTCAATAACACAACCTTTCTTATTGATTGGTTTGATTTGCCTAGGCTATGGTTTGGGAAGTTTTGGTTTCCATTCTTTCTCTCGTCCAAAAATATTTGAACTAATAGAACTTGATAGAAAGATCACCAAACAACACAAACACAAGCATACGAATCACGTGATTCCTAATGTTTCTCAAATTCTCAATAACACAACCTTTCTTAATGATTGGTTTGATTTGCCTAGGCTATCGTTTGGGAAGTGTTGGTTTCCATTCTTTCTCTCATCCAAAAATCTTTGAACTAAGCGAACTTGATAGAAAGATCACCAAACAACACAAACACAAGCATACGAATCATGCGATTCCTAATGTTTCTCAAATTCTCAATAACACAGCCTTTCTTATTGATTGGTTTGAGTTGCCTAGGCTATGGTTTGGGAAGTGTTGGTTTCCATTATTTTTCTCGTCCAAACATCTTTGAACCAATAGAACTTGATACAAAGATCACCAAACAACACAAACACAAGCATAGGAATCATGTGATTCCTAATGTTTTTCAAATTCTCAATAACACAGCCTTTCTTATTGATTGGTTTGATTTGCCTAGGCTATCGTTTGGGAAGTGTTGGTTTCCATTCTTTCTCTCATCCAAAAATCTTTGAACTAAGCGAACTTGATAGAAAAATCACCAAACAACACAAACACAAGCATACGAATCACGTGATTACTAATGTTTTTCAAATTCTCAATAACACAACCTTTCTTATTGATTGGTTTGATTTGCCCATGCTATGTTTTGGGAAGTGTTGGTTTCCATTATTTTTCTCGTCCAAACATCTTTGAACTAATAGAGCTTGATAGAACGATCACCAAACAACACAAACACAAGCATATGAATCATGTGATTCCTAATGTTTCTCAAATTCTCAATAACACAACCTTTCTTATTGATTGGTTTGATTTGCCTAGGCTATCGTTTGGGAAGTGTTGTTTTCCATTCTTTCTCTCATCCAAAAATCTTTGAACTAAGCGAACTTGATAGAAAGATCACCAAACAACACAAACACAAGCATACGAATCATGCGATTCCTAATGTTTCTCAAATTCTCAATAACACAGCCTTTCTTATTGATTGGTTTGATTTGCCTATGCTATGGTTTGGGAAGTGTTGGTTTCCATTATTTTTCTCGTCCAAACATCTTTGAACTAATAGAACTTGATAGAAAAATCACCAAACAAAACAAACACAAGCATACGAATCATGCGATTACTAATGTTTCTCAAATTCTCAATAACACAACCTTTCTTATTGATTGGTTTGATTTGCCTAGGCTATGGTTTGGGAAGTGTTGGTTTCCATTATTTTTCTCGTCCAAACATCTTTGAACCAATAGAACTTGATACAAAGATCACCAAACAACACAAACACAAGCATAGGAATCATGTGATTCCTAATGTTTTTCAAATTCTCAATAACACAGCCTTTCTTATTGATTGGTTTGATTTGCCTAGGCTATCGTTTGGGAAGTGTTGGTTTCCATTCTTTCTCTCATCCAAAAATCTTTGAACTAAGCGAACTTGATAGAAAAATCACCAAACAAGACAAACACAAGCATACGAATCATGCGATTCCTAATGTTTCTCAAATTCTCAATAACATAGCCTTTCTTATTGATTGGTTTGAGTTGCCTAGGATACCGTTTGGGAAGTGTTGGTTTCCATTCTTTCTCTCATCCAAAAATCTTTGATCTAAGCGAACTTGATAGAAAGATCACCAAACAACAAAAACACAAGCATACGAATCATGCGATTCCTAATGTTTCTCAAATTCTCAATAACACAGCCTTTCTTATTGATTGGTTTGAGTTGCCTAGGCTATGGTTTCGGAAGTGTTGGTTTCCATTATTTTTTTCGTCCAAAAATCTTTGAACTAAGCGAACTTGATAGAAAGATCACCAAACAACACAAACACAAGCATACGAATCATGTGATTCCTAATGTTTCTCAAATTCTCAATAACACAACCTTTCTTATTGATTGGTTTGAGTTGCCTAGGCTATGGTTTAGGAAGTGTTGGTTTCCATTATTTTTATCGTCCAAACATCTTTGAACTAATAGAACTTGATAGAAAGATCACCAAACAACACAAACACAAGCATACGAATCACGTGATTCCTAATGTTTTTCAAATTCTCAATAACACAACATTTCTTATTGATTGGTTTGATTTGCCTATGCTATGGTTTGGGAAGTGTTGGTTTCCATTATTTTTCTCGTCCAAACATCTTTGAACTAATAGAACTTGATAGAAAGATCACCAAACAACACAATCACAAGCATACGAATCATGTGATTCCTAATGTTTCTCAAATTCTCAATAACACAACCTTTCTTATTGATTGGTTTGATTTGCCTAGGCTATCGTTTGGGAAGTGTTGGTTTCCATTCTTTCTCTCATCCAAAAATCTTTGAACTAAGCGAACTTGATAGAAAGATCACCAAACAACACAAACACAAGCATACGAATCATGCGATTCCTAATGTTTCTCAAATTCTCAATAACACAGCCTTTCTTATTGATTGGTTTGAGTTGCCTAGGCTATGGTTTGGGAAGTGTTGGTTTCCATTATTTTTCTCGTCCATACATCTTTGAATCAATAGAACTTGATAGAAAGATCACCAAACAACACAAACACAAGCATACGAATCATGTGATTCCTAATGTTTTTCAAATTCTCAATAACACAACCTTTCTTATTGATTGGTTTGATTTGCCTATGCTATGGTTTGGGAAGTGTTGGTTTCCATTATTTTTCTCGTCCAAACATCTTTGAACTAATAGAACTTGAAAGAAAGATCACCAAACAACACAAACACAAGCATACGAATCATGTGATTCCTAATGTTTCTCAAATTCTCAATAACACAACCTTTCTTATTGATTGGTTTGATTTGCCTAGACTACCGTTTGGGAAGTGTTGGTTTCCATTCTTTCTCTCATCCAAAAATCTTTGAACTAAGCGAACTTGATAGAAAGATCACCAAAAAACACAAACACAAGCATACGAATCATGCGATTCCTAATGTTTCTCAAATTCTCAATAACACAGCCTTTCTTATTGATTGGTTTGAGTTGCCTAGGCTATGGTTTAGGAAGTGTTGGTTTCCATTATTTTTCTCGTCCAAACATCTTTGAACTAATAGAACTTGATAGAAAGATCACCAAACAACACAAACACAAGCATACGAATCATGCGATTCCTAATGTTTCTTAAATTCTCAATAACACAGCCTTTCTTATTGATTGGTTTGAGTTGCCTAGGCTATGGTTTGGGAAGTGTTGGTTTCCATTATTTTTCAAGTCCAAACATCTTTGAACCAATAGAACTCGATAGAAAGATCACCAAACAACACAAAAACAAGCATACGAATCATGCGATTCCTAATGTTTCTCAAATTCTCAATAACACAACATTTCTTATTGATTGGTTTGATTTGCCTATGCTATGGTTTGGGAAGTGTTGGTTTCCATTATTTTTCTCGTCCAAACATCTTTGAACTAATAGAACTTGATAGAAAGATCACCAAACAACACAAACACAAGCATACGAATCATGCGATTCCTAATGTTTCTCAAATTCTCAATAACATAGTCTTTCTTACAAAGCATCGCATAGACAAATCAAACCAATCAGTAACACAGGTGTTTGAGAAGCTTTAGGAATCGCAAGGTTCGTATGCTTGTGTTTGTGTTGTTTGGTGATGTTTCTATCAAGTTATATTAATTCTAAGATGTTTGGAAGAGAAAAACATTGGATACAAACACTTTCCAAAGCATCGCATAGACAAATCAAACCAATCAGTAACATAGGTGTTTGAGAAACTTTAGGAATTGCAAGGTTCGTATGCTTATGTTTGTGTTGTATGGTGATGTTTCTATCAAGTTCTATTATTTCTAAGATGTTTAGAAGAGAAGAAAATTGGAAACAAACACTTTCCAAAGAATCGCATAGACAAATCAAACAAATCAGTAACACAGGTGTTTGAGAAACTTTAGGAATCGCAGGGTTCGTATTGCTGTGTCTGTGTCGTTTGGTGATGTTTCTATCAAGTCCTATTAATTCTAAGATGTTTGGAAGACTAGAACATTGGAAACAACAACTTTCCAAAGCATCGCATAGACAAATCAAACCAATAAGTAACATAGGTGTTTGAGAAACTTTAGGAATCGCAAGGTTCGTATGCCTGTGTTTGTGTCGTTTGGTGATGATTCTATCAAGTTCTATTATTTCTAAGATGTTTAGAAGAGAAGAACATTGGAAACAAACACTTTCCAAAGAATCGCATAGACAAATCAAACCAATCAGTAACACAAGTGTTTGAGAAAATTTAGGAATCGCAAGGTTCGTATGCTTGTGTTTGTATTGTTCGGTGATGTTTCTATCAAGTTCTATTAATTCTAAGATGTTTGGAAGAGAAGAACATTGGAAACAAACACTTTCCAAAGCATCGCATAGACAAATCAAACCAATCAGTAACACAGGTGTTTGAGAAGCTTTAGGAATCGCAAGGTTCGTATGCTTGTGTTTGTGTTGTTTGGTGATGTTTCTATCAAGTTCTATTAATTCTAAGATGTTTGGAAGAGAAGAACATTGGATACAAACACTTTCCAAAGCATCGCATAGACAAATCAAACCAATCAGTAACAGAGGTGTTTGAGAAACTTTAGGAATCGCAAGGTTCGTATGCCTGTGTTTGTGTCGTTTGGTGATGATTCTATCAAGTTCTATTATTTCTAAGATGTTTAGAAGAGAAGAACATTGGAAATAAACACTTTCTAAACATCGCATAGACAAATCAAACCAATGAGTAACATAGGTGTTTGAGAAACTTTAGGAATTGCAAGGTTCGTATGCTTATGTTTGTGTTGTTTGGTGATGCTTCTATCAAGTACTATTATTTCTAAGATGTTTAGAAGAGAAGAAAATTGGAAACAAACACTTTCCAAAGAATCGCATAGACAAATCAAACAAATCAGTAACACAGGTGTTTGAGAAGCTTTAGGAATCGCAGGGTTCGTATTCCTGTGTCTATGTCGTTTGGTGATGTTTCTATCAAAGCCTATTAATTATAAGATGTTTGAAAGACTAGAACATTGGAAACAACAACTTTCCAAAGCATCGCATAGACAAATCAAACCAATCAGTAACACAGGTGTTTGAGAAGCTTTAGGAATCACAAGGTTCGTATGCTTGTGTTTGTGTTGTTTGGTGATGTTTCTATCAAGTCCTATTAATTCTAAGATGTTTGGAAGAGAAGAACATTGGATACAAACACTTTCCAAAGCATCGAATAGACAAATCAAACCAATCAGTAACACAGGTGTTTGAGAAAATTTAGGAATCGCAAGGTTCGTATGCTTGTGTTTGTGTTGTTTGGTGATGTTTCTATCAAGTTCTATTAACTCTAAGATGTTTGGAAGAGAAGAACATTGGAAAGAAACACTTTCCAAAGCATCGCATAGACAAATCAAACCAATCAGTAACACAGGTGTTTGAGAAGCTTTAGGAATCACAAGGTTCGTATGCTTGTGTTTGTGTTGTTTGGTGATGTTTCTATCAAGTTCTTTTAATTCTAAGATGTTTGGAAGAGAAGAACATTGGATACAAACACTTTCCAAAGCATCGCATAGACAAATCAAACCAATCAGTAACAGAGGTGTTTGAGAAACTTTAGGAATCGCAAGGTTCGTATGCCTGTGTTTGTGTCGTTTGGTGATGATTCTATCAAGTTCTATTATTTCTAAGATGTTTACAAGAGAAGAACATTGGAAATAAACACTTTCTAAACATCGCATAGACAAATCAAACCAATGAGTAACATAGGTGTTTGAGAAACTTTAGGAATTGCAAGGTTCGTATGCTTATGTTTGTGTTGTTTGGTGATGTTTCTATCAAGTTCTATTATTTCTAAGATGTTTAGAAGAGAAGAAAATTGGAAACAAACACTTTCCAAAGAATCGCATAGACAAATCAAACAAATCAGTAACACAGGTGTTTGAGAAACTTTAGGAATCGCAGGGTTCGTATTCCTGTGTCTGTGTCGTTTGGTGATGTTTCTATCAAGTCCTATTAATTCTAAGATGTTTGGAAGACTAGAACATTGGAAACAACAACTTTCCAAAGCATCGCATAGACAAATCAAACCAATAAGTAACATAGGTGTTTGAGAAACTTTAGGAATCGCAAGGTTCGTATGCCTGTGTTTGTGTCGTTTGGTGATGATTCTATCAAGTTCTATTATTTCTAAGATGTTTAGAAGAGAAGAACATTGGAAACAAACACATTCCAAAGCATCGCATAGACAAATCAAACCAATCAGTAACATAGGTGTTTGAGAAAATTTAGGAATCGCAAGGTTCGTATGCTGTGTTTGTGTTGTTTGGTGATGTTTCTATCAAGTTCTATTAATTCTAAGATGTTTGCAAGAGAAGAACATTGGAAACAAACACTTTCCAAAGCATCGCATAGACAAATCAAACCAATCAGTAACACAGGTGTTTGAGAAGCTTTAGGAATCGCAAGGTTCGTATGCTTGTGTTTGTGTTGTTTGGTGATGTTTCTATCAAGTTCTATTAATTCTAAGATGTTTGGAAGAGAAGAACATTGGATACAAACACTTTCCAAAGCATCACATAGACAAATCAAACCAATCAGTAACATAGGTGTTTGAGAAACTTTAGGAATCGCAAGGTTCGTATGCCTGTGTTTGTGTCGTTTGGTGATGATTCTATCAAGTTCTATTATTTCTAAGATGTTTAGAAGAGAAGAACATTGGAAACAAACACTTTCCAAAGAATCGCATAGACAAATCAAACAAATCAGTAACACAGGTGTTTGAGAAATTTTAGGAATCGCAGGGTTCGTATTCCTGTGTCTGTGTCGTTTGGTGATGTTTCTATCAAGTCCTATTAATTCTAAGATGTTTGGAGGACTAGAACATTGGAAACAACAACTTTCCAAAGCATCGCATAGACAAATCAAACCAATAAGTAACATAGGTGTTTGAGAAACTTTAGGAATCGCAAGGTTCGTATGCCTGTGTTTGTGTCGTTTGGTGATGATTCTGTCAAGTTCTATTATTTCTAAGATGTTTAGAAGAGAAGAACATTGGAAACAAACACTTTCCAAAGCAAACGCATAGACAAATCAAACCAATCAGTAACACAGGTGTTTGAGAAAAATTAGGAATCGCAAGGTTCGTATGCTTGTGTTTGTGTTGTTTGGTGATGTTTCTATCAAGTTCTATTAATTCTAAGATGTTTGGAAGAGAAGAACATTGGAAACAAACACTTTCCAAAGCATCGCATAGACAAATCAAACCAATCAGTAACACAGGTGTTTGAGAAGCTTTAGGAATCACAAGGTTCGTATGCTTGTGTTTGTGTTGTTTGGTGATGTTTCTATCAAGTTCTATTAATTCTAAGATGTTTGGAAGAGAAGAACATTGGAAACAAACACTTTCCAAAGCATCGCATAGACAAATCAAACCAATCAGTAACACAGGTGTTTGAGAAGCTTTAGGAATCACAAGGTTCGTATGCTTGTGTTTGTGTTGTTTGGTGATGTTTCTATCAAGTTCTATTAATTCTAAGATGTTTGGAAGAGAAGAACATTGGATACAAACACTTTCCAAAGCATCGCATAGACAAATCAAACCAATCAGTAACACAGGTGTTTGAGAAGCTTTAGGAATCGCAAGGTTCGTATGCTTGTGTTTGTGTTGTTTGGTGATGTTTCTATCAAGTTCTATTAATTCTAAGATGTTTGGAAGAGAAGAACATTGGATACAAACACTTTCCAAACCATCACATAGACAAATCAAACCAATCAGTAACATAGGTGTTTGAGAAACTTTAGGAATCGCAAGGTTCGTATGCCTGTGTTTGTGTCGTTTGGTGATGATTCTATCAAGTTCTATTATTTCTAAGATGTTTAGAAGAGAAGAACATTGGAAATAAACACTTTCTAAACATCGCATAGACAAATCAAACCAATGAGTAACATAGGTGTTTGAGAAACTTTAGGAATGGCAAGGTTCGTATGCTTATGTTTGTGTTGTTTGGTGATGTTTCTATCAAGTTCTATTATTTCTAAGATGTTTAGAAGAGAAGAAAATTGGAAACAAACACTTTCCAAAGAATCGCATAGACAAATCAAACAAATCAGTAACACAGGTGTTTGAGAAGCTTTAGGAATCGCAGGGTTCGTATTCCTGTGTCTGTGTCGTTTGGTGATGTTTCTATCAAGTCCTATTAATTCTAAGATGTTTGGAAGACTAGAACATTGGAAACAACAACTTTCCAAAGCATCGCATAGACAAATCAAACCAATAAGTAACATAGGTGTTTGAGAAACTTTAGGAATCGCAAGGTTTGTATGCCTGTGTTTGTGTCGTTTGGTGATGATTCTATCAAGTTCTATTATTTCTAAGATGTTTAGAAGAGAAGAACATTGGAAACAAAAACTTTCCAAAGCATCGCATAGACAAATCAAACCAATCAGTAACACAGGTGTTTGAGAAAATTTAGGAATCGCAAGGTTCGTATGCTTGTGTTTGTGTTGTTTGGTGATGTTTCTATCAAGTTCTATTAATTCTAAGATGTTTGGAAGAGAAGAACATTGGAAACAAACACTTTCCAAAGCATCGCATAGACAAATCAAACCAATCAGTAACACAGGTGTTTGAGAAACTTTAGGAATCGCAAGGTTCGTATGCCTGTGTTTGTGTCGTTTGGTGATGATTCTATCAAGTTCTATTATTTCTAAGATGTTTAGAAGAGAAGAACATTGGAAACAAACACTTTCCAAAGCATCACATAGACAAATCAAACCAATCAGTAACACAGGTGTTTGAGAAAATTTAGGAATCGCAAGGTTCGTATGCTTGTGTTTGTGTTGTTTGGTGATGTTTCTATCAAGTTCTATTAATTCTAAGATGTTTGGAAGAGAAGAACATTGGAAACAAACACTTTCCAAAGCATCGCATAGACAAATCAAACCAATCAGTAACAGAGGTGTTTGAGAAACTTTAGGAATCGCAAGGTTCGTATGCCTGTGTTTGTGTCGTTTGGTGATGATTCTATCAAGTTCTATTATTTCTAAGATGTTTATAAGAGAAGAACATTGGAAACAAACACTTTCCAAAGAATCGCATAGACAAATCAAACAAATCAGTAACACAGGTGTTTGAGAAATTTTAGGAATCGCAGGGTTCGTATTCCTGTGTCTGTGTCGTTTGGTGATGTTTCTATCAAGTCCTATTAATTCTAAGATGTTTGGAAGAGAAGAACATTGGATACAAACACTTTCCAAAGCATCGAATAGACAAATCAAACCAATCAGTAACACAGGTGTTTGAGAAAATTTAGGAATCGCAAGGTTCGTATGCTTGTGTTTGTGTTGTTTGGTGATGTTTCTATCAAGTTCTATTAATTCTAAGATGTTTGGAAGAGAAGAACATTGGAAAGAAACACTTTCTAAAGCATCGCATAGACAAATCAAACCAATCAGTAACACAGGTGTTTGAGAAGCTTTAGGAATCACAAGGTTCGTATGCTTGTGTTTGTGTTGTTTGGTGATGTTTCTATCAAGTTCTTTTAATTCTAAGATGTTTGGAAGAGAAGAACATTGGATACAAACACTTTCCAAAGCATCGCATTGACAAATCAAACCAATCAGTAACAGAGGTGTTTGAGAAACTTTAGGAATCGCAAGGTTCGTATGCCTGTGTTTGTGTCGTTTGGTGATGATTCTATCAAGTTCTATTATTTCTAAGATGTTTAGAAGAGAAGAACATTGGAAATAAACACTTTCTAAACATCGCATAGACAAATCAAACCAATGAGTAACATAGGTGTTTGAGAAACTTTAGGAATTGCAAGGTTCGTATGCTTATGTTTGTGTTGTTTGGTGTAGTTTCTATCAAGTTCTATTATTTCTAAGATGTTTAGAAGAGAAGAAAATTGGAAACAAACACTTTCCAAAGAATCGCATAGACAAATCAAACAAATCAGTAACACAGGTGTTTGAGAAACTTTAGGAATCGCAGGGTTCGTATTCCTGTGTCTGTGTCGTTTGGTGATGTTTCTATCAAGTCCTATTAATTCTAAGATGTTTGGAAGACTAGAACATTGGAAACAACAACTTTCCAAAGCATCGCATAGACAAATCAAACCAATAAGTAACATAGGTGTTTGAGAAACTTTAGGAATCGCAAGGTTCGTATGCCTGTGTTTGTGTCGTTTGGTGATGATTCTATCAAGTTCTATTATTTCTAAGATGTTTAGAAGAGAAGAACATTGGAAACAAACACATTCCAAAGCATCGCATAGACAAATCAAACCAATCAGTAACACAGGTGTTTGAGAAAATTTAGGAATCGCAAGGTTCGAATGCTGTGTTTGTGTTGTTTGGTGATGTTTCTATCAAGTTCTATTAATTCTAAGATGTTTGGAAGAGAAGAACATTGGAAACAAACACTTTCCAAAGCATCGCATAGACAAATCAAACCAATCAGTAACACAGGTGTTTGAGAAGCTTTAGGAATCGCAAGGTTCGTATGCTTGTGTTTGTGTTGTTTGGTGATGTTTCTATCAAGTTCTATTAATTCTAAGATGTTTGGAAGAGAAGAACATTGGATACAAACACTTTCCAAAGCATCGCATAGACAAATCAAACCAATCAGTAACATAGGTGTTTGAGAAACTTTAGGAATCGCAAGGTTCGTATGCCTGTGTTTGTGTCGTTTGGTGATGATTCTATCAAGTTCTATTATTTCTAAGATGTTTAGAAGAGAAGAACATTGGAAATAAACACTTTCTAAACATCGCATAGACAAATCAAACCAATGAGTAACATAGGTGTTTGAGAAACTTTAGGAATGGCAAGGTTCGTATGCTTATGTTTGTGTTGTTTGGTGATGTTTCTATCAAGTTCTATTATTTCTAAGATGTTTAGAAGAGAAGAAAATTGGAAACAAACACTTTCCAAAGAATCGCATAGACAAATCAAACAAATCAGTAACACAGGTGTTTGAGAAGCTTTAGGAATCGCAGGGTTCGTATTCCTGTGTCTGTGTCGTTTGGTGATGTTTCTATCAAGTCCTATTAATTCTAAGATGTTTGGAAGACTAGAACATTGGAAACAACAACTTTCCAAAGCATCGCATAGACAAATCAAACCAATAAGTAACATAGGTGTTTGAGAAACTTTAGGAATCGCAAGGTTCGTATGCCTGTGTTTGTGTCGTTTGGTGATGATTCTATCAAGTTCTATTATTTCTAAGATGTTTAGAAGAGAAGAACATTGAAAACAAAAACTTTCCAAAGCATCGCATAGACAAATCAAACGAATCAGTAACACAGGTGTTTGAGAAAATTTAGGAATCGCAAGGTTCGTATGCTTGTGTTTGTGTTGTTTGGTGATGTTTCTATCAAGTTCTATTAATTCTAAGATGTTTGGAAGAGAAGAACATTGGAAACAAACACTTTCCAAAGCATCGCATAGACAAATCAAACCAATCAGTAACACAGGTGTTTGAGAAACTTTAGGAATCGCAAGGTTCGTATGCCTGTGTTTGTGTCGTTTGGTGATGATTCTATCAAGTTCTATTATTTCTAAGATGTTTAGAAGAGAAGAACATTGGAAATAAACACTTTCTAAACATCGCATAGACAAATCAAACCAATGAGTAACATAGGTGTTTGAGAAACTTTAGGAATGGCAAGGTTCGTATGCTTATGTTTGTGTTGTTTGGTGATGTTTCTATCAAGTTCTATTATTTCTAAGATGTTTAGAAGAGAAGAACATTGGAAACAAACACTTTCCAAAGCATCGCATAGACAAATCAAACCAATCAGTAACACAGGTGTTTGAGAAAATTTAGGAATCGCAAGGTTCGTATGCTTGTGTTTGTGTTGTTTGGTGATGTTTCTATCAAGTTCTATTAATTCTAAGATGTTTGGAAGAGAAGAACATTGGAAACAAACACTTTCCAAAGCATCGCATAGACAAATCAAACCAATCAGTAACACAGGTGTTTGAGAAGCTTTAGGAATCACAAGGTTCGTATGCTTGTGTTTGTGTCGTTTGGTGATGATTCTATCAAGTTCTATTATTTCTAAGATGTTTAGAAGAGAAGAACATTGGAAATAAACACTTTCTAAACATCGCATAGACAAATCAAACCAATGAGTAACATAGGTGTTTGAGAAACTTTAGGAATGGCAAGGTTCGTATGCTTATGTTTGTGTTGTTTGGTGATGTTTCTATCAAGTTCTATTATTTCTAAGATGTTTAGAAGAGAAGAAAATTGGAAACAAACACTTTCCAAAGAATCGCATAGACAAATCAAACAAATCAGTGACACAGGTGTTTGAGAAGCTTTAGGAATCGCAGGGTTCGTATTCCTGTGTCTGTGTCGTTTGGTGATGTTTCTATCAAGTCCTATTAATTCTAAGATGTTTGGAAGACTAGAACATTGGAAACAACAACTTTCCAAAGCATCGCATAGACAAATCAAACCAATAAGTAACATAGGTGTTTGAGAAACTTTATGAATCGCAAGGTTCGTATGCCTGTGTTTGTGTCGTTTGGTGATGATTCTATCAAGTTCTATTATTTCTAAGATGTTTAGAAGAGAAGAACATTGGAAACAAAAACTTTCCAAAGCATCGCATAGACAAATCAAACCAATCAGTAACACAGGTGTTTGAGAAAATTTAGGAATCGCAAGGTTCGTATGCTTGTGTTTGTGTTGTTTGGTGATGTTTCTATCAAGTTCTATTAATTCTAAGATGTTTGGAAGAGAAAAAACATTGGAAACAAACACTTTCAAAAGCATCGCATAGACAAATCAAACCAATCAGTAACACAGGTGTTTGAGAAACTTTATGAATCGCAAGGTTCGTATGCCTGTGTTTGTGTCGTTTGGTGATGATTCTATCAAGTTCTATTATTTCTAAGATGTTTAGAAGAGAAGAACATTGGAAACAAACACTTTCCAAAGCATCGCATTGACAAATCAAACCAATCAGTAACACAGGTGTTTGAGAAAATTTAGGAATCGCAAGGTTCGTATGCTTGTGTTTGTGTTGTTTGGTGATGTTTCTATCAAGTTCTATTAATTCTAAGATGTTTGGAAGAGAAGAACATTGGAAACAAACACTTTCCAAAGCATCGCATAGACAAATCAAACCAATCAGTAACACAGGTGTTTGAGAAACTTTAGGAATCGCAAGGTTCGTATGCCTGTGTTTGTGTCGTTTGGTGATGATTCTATCAAGTTCTATTATTTCTAAGATGTTTAGAAGAGAAGAGCATTGGAAACAAACACTTTCCAAAGAATCGCATAGACAAATCAAACAAATTTGTAACACAGGTGTTTGAGAAATTTTAGGAATCGCAGGGTTCGTATTCCTGTGTCTGTGTCGTTTGGTGATGTTTCTATCAAGTCCTATTAATTCTAAGATGTTTGGAGGACTAGAACATTGGAAACAACAACTTTCCAAAGCATCGCATAGACAAATCAAACCAATAAGTAACATAGGTGTTTGAGAAACTTTAGGAATCGCAAGGTTCGTATGCCTGTGTTTGTGTCGTTTGGTGATGATTCTATCAAGTTCTATTATTTCTAAGATGTTTAGAAGAGAAGAACATTGGAAACAAACACTTTCCAAAGCAAACGCATAGACAAATCAAACCAATCAGTAACACAGGTGTTTGAGAAAATTTAGGAATCGCAAGGTTCGTATGCTTGTGTTTGTGTTGTTTGGTGATGTTTCTATCATGTTCTATTAATTCTAAGATGTTTGGAAGAGAAGAACATTGGAAACAAACACTTTCCAAAGCATCGCATAGACAAATCAAACCAATCAGTAACACAGGTGTTTGAGAAAATTTAGGAATCGCAAGGTTCGTATGCTTGTGTTTGTGTTGTTTGGTGATGTTTCTATCAAGTTCTATTAATTCTAAGATGTTTGGAAGAGAAGAACATTGGAAACAAACACTTTCCAAAGCATCGCATAGACAAATCAAACCAATCAGTAACACAGGTGTTTGAGAAGCTTTAGGAATCACAAGGTTCGTATGCTTGTGTTTGTGTTGTTTGGTGATGTTTCTATCAAGTTCTATTAATTCTAAGATGTTTGAAAGAGAAGAACATTGGATACAAACACTTTCCAAAGCATCGCATAGACAAATCAAACCAATCAGTAACACAGGTGTTTGAGAAAATTTAGGAATCGCAAGGTTCGTATGCTTGTGTTTGTGTTGTTTGGTGATGTTTCTATCAAGTTCTATTAATTCTAAGATGTTTGGAAGAGAAGAACATTGGAAACAAACACTTTCCAAAGCATCGCATAGACAAATCAAACCAATCAGTAACACAGGTGTTTGAGAAGCTTTAGGAATCACAAGGTTCGTATGCTTGTGTTTGTGTTGTTTGGTGATGTTTCTATCAAGTTCTATTAATTCTAAGATGTTTGGAAGAGAATAACATTGGATACAAACACTTTCCAAAGCATCGCATAGACAAATCAAACCAATCAGTAACAGAGGTGTTTGAGAAACATTAGGAATCGCAAGGTTCGTATGCCTGTGTTTGTGTCGTTTGGTGATGATTCTATCAAGTTCTATTATTTCTAAGATGTTTAGAAGAGAAGAACATTGGAAACAAACACTTTCCAAAGCATCGCATAGACAAATCAAACCAATCAGTAACACAGGTGTTTGAGAAAATTTAGGAATCGCAAGGTTCGTATGCTTGTGTTTGTGTTGTTTGGTGATGTTTCTATCAATTTCTATTAATTCTAAGATGTTTGGAAGAGAAGAACATTGGAAACAAACACTTTCCAAAGCATCGCATAGACAAATCAAACCAATCAGTAACACAGGTGTTTGAGAAGCTTTAGGAATCACAAGGTTCGTATGCTTGTGTTTGTGTTGTTTGGTGATGTTTCTATCAAGTTCTATTAATTCTAAGATGTTTGGAAGAGAAGAACATTGGAAGCAAACACTTTCCAAAGCATCGCATAGACAAATCAAACCAATCAGTAACACAGGTGTTTGAGAAGCTTTAGGAATCACAAGGTTCGTATGCTTGTGTTTGTGTTGTTTGGTGATGTTTCTATCAAGTTCTATTAATTCTAAGATGTTTGGAAGATAAGAACATTGGATACAAACACTTTCCAAAGCATCGCATAGACAAATCAAACCAATCAGTAACACAGGTGTTTGAGAAAATTTAGGAATCGCAAGGTTCGTATGCTTGTGTTTGTGTTGTTTGGTGATGTTTCTATCAAGTTCTATTAATTCTAAGATGTTTGGAAGAGAAGAACATTGGAAACAAACACTTTCCAAAGCATCGCATAGACAAATCAAACCAATCAGTAACACAGGTGTTTGAGAAGCTTTAGGAATCACAAGGTTCGTATGCTTGTGTTTGTGTTGTTTGGTGATGTTTCTATCAAGTTCTATTAATTCTAAGATGTTTGGAAGAGAAGAACATTGGATACAAACACTTTCCAAAGCATCGCATAGACAACTCAAACCAATCAGTAACAGAGGTGTTTGAGAAACATTAGGAATCGCAAGGTTCGTATGCCTGTGTTTGTGTCGTTTGGTGATGATTCTATCAAGTTCTATTATTTCTAAGATGTTTAGAAGAGAAGAACATTGGAAATAAACACTTTCTAAACATCGCATAGACAAATCAAACCAATGAGTAACATAGGTGTTTGAGAAACTTTAGGAATTACAAGGTTCGTATGCTTATGTTTGTGTTGTTTGGTGATGTTTCTATCAAGTTCTATTATTTCTAAGATGTTTAGAAGAGAAGAAAATTCGAAACAAACACTTTCCAAAGAATCGCATAGACAAATCAAACAAATCAGTAACACAGGGGTTTGAGAAACTTTAGGAATCGCAGGGTTCGTATTCCTGTGTCTGTGTCGTTTGGTGATGTTTCTATCAAGTCCTATTAATTCTAAGATGTTTGGAAGACTAGAGCATTGGAAACAAAAACTTTCCAAAGCATCGCATAGACAAATCAAACCAATAAGTAACATAGGTGTTTGAGAAACTTTAGGAATCGCAAGGTTCGTATGCCTGTGTTTGTGTCGTTTGGTGATGATTCTATCAAGTTCTATTATTTCTAAGATGTTTAGAAGAGAAGAACATTGGAAACAAACACTTTCCAAAGCATCGCATAGACAAATCAAACCAATCAGTAACACAGGTGTTTGAGAAAATTTAGGAATCGCAAGGTTCGTATGCTTGTGTTTGTGTTGTTTGGTGATGTTTCTATCAAGTTCTATTAATTCTAAGATGTTTGGAAGAGAAGAACATTGGAAACAAACACTTTCCAAAGCATCGCATAGACAAATCAAACCAATCAGTAACACAGGTGTTTGAGAAGCTTTAGGAATCACAAGGTTCGTATGCTTGTGTTTGTGTTGTTTGGTGATGTTTCTATCAAGTTCTATTAATTCTAAGATGTTTGGAAGAGAAGAACATTGGATACAAACACTTTCCAAAGCATCGCATAGACAAATCAAACCAATCAGTAACACAGGTGTTTGAGAAAATTTAGGAATCGCAAGGTTCGTATGCTTGTGTTTGTGTTGTTTGGTGATGTTTCTATCAAGTTCTATTAATTCTAAGATGTTTGGAAGAGAAGAACATTGGAAACAAACACTTTCCAAAGCATCGCATAGACAAATCAAACCAATCAGTAACACAGGTGTTTGAGAAGCTTTAGGAATGACAAGGTTCGTATGCTTGTGTTTGTGTTGTTTGGTGATGTTTCTATCAAGTTCTATTAAATCTAAGATGTTTGGAAGAGAAGAACATTGGATACAAACACTTTCCAAAGCATCGCATAGACAAATCAAACCAATCAGTAACACAGGTGATTGAGAAAATTTAGGAATCGCAAGGTTCGTATGCTTGTGTTTGTGTTGTTTGGTGATGTTTCTATCAAGTTCTATTAATTCTAAGATGTTTGGAAGAGAAGAACATTGGAAACAAACACTTTCCAAAGCATCGCATAGACAAATCAAACCAATCAGTAACACAGGTGTTTGAGAAGCTTTAGGAATGACAAGGTTCGTATGCTTGTGTTTGTGTTGTTTGGTGATGTTTCTATCAAGTTCTATTAATTCTAAGATGTTTGGAAGAGAAGAACATTGGAAACAAACACTTTCCAAAGCATCGCATAGACAAATCAAACCAATCAGTAACACAGGTGTTTGAGAAAATTTAGGAATCGCAAGGTTCGTATGCCTGTGTTTGTGTCGTTTGGTGATGATTCTATCAAGTTCTATTATTTCTAAGATGTTTAGAAGAGAAGAACATTGGAAATAAACACTTTCTAAACATCGCATAGACAAATCAAACCAATGAGTAATATAGGTGTTTGAGAAACTTTAGGAATTACAAGGTTCGTATGCTTATGTTTGTGTTGTTTGGTGATGTTTCTATCAAGTTCTATTATTTCTAAGATGTTTAGAAGAGAAGAAAATTCGAAACAAACACTTTCCAAAGAATCGCATAGACAAATCAAACAAATCAGTAACACAGGGGTTTGAGAAACTTTAGGAATCGCAGGGTTCGTATTCCTGTGTCTTTTGTCGTTTGGTGATGTTTCTATCAAGTCCTATTAATTCTAAGATGTTTGGAAGACTAGAACATTGGAAACAACAACTTTCCAAAGCATCGCATAGACAAATCAAACCAATAAGTAACATAGGTGTTTGAGAAACTTTAGGAATCGCAAGGTTCGTATGCCTGTGTTTGTGTCGTTTGGTGATGATTCTATCAAGTTCTATTATTTCTAAGATGTTTAGAAGAGAAGAACATTGGAAACAAACACTTTCCAAAGCATCGCATAGACAAATCAAACCAATCAGTAACACAGGTGTTTGAGAAAATTTAGGAATCGCAAGGTTCGTATGCTTGTGTTTGTGTTGTTTGGTGATGTTTCTATCAAGTTCTATTAATTCTAAGATGTTTGGAAGAGAAGAACATTGGAAACAAACACTTTCCAAAGCATCGCATAGACAAATCAAACCAATCAGTAACACAGGTGTTTGAGAAGCTTTAGGAATCACAAGGTTCGTATGCTTGTGTTTGTGTTGTTTGGTGATGTTTCTATCAAGTTCTATTAATTCTAAGATGTTTGGAAGAGAAGAACATTGGATACAAACACTTTCCAAAGCATCGCATAGACAAATCAAACCAATCAGTAACACAGGTGTTTGAGAAAATTTAGGAATCGCAAGGTTCGTATGCTTGTGTTTGTGTTGTTTGGTGATGTTTCTATCAAGTTCTATTAATTCTAAGATGTTTGGAAGAGAAGAACATTGGAAACAAACACTTTCCAAAGCATCGCATAGACAAATCAAACCAATTAGTAACACAGGTGTTTGAGAAGCTTTAGGAATGACAAGGTTCGTATGCTTGTGTTTGTGTTGTTTGGTGATGTTTCTATCAAGTTCTATTAATTCTAAGATGTTTGGAAGAGAAGAACATTGGAAACAAACACTTTCCAAAGCATCGCATAGACAAATCAAACCAATCAGTAACACAGGTGTTTGAGAAAATTTAGGAATCGCAAGGTTCGTATGCTTGTGTTTGTGTTGTTTGGTGATGTTTCTATCAAGTTCTATTAAATCTAAGATCTTTGGAAGAGAAGAACATTGGATACAAACACTTTCCAAAGCATCGCATAGACAAATCAAACCAATCAGTAACATAGGTGTTTTAGAAACTTTAGGAATCGCAAGGTTCGTATGTCTGTGTTTGTGTCGTTTGGTGATGATTCTATCAAGTTCTATTATTTCTAAGATGTTTAGAAGAGAAGAACATTGGAAATAAACACTTTCTAAACATCGCATAGACAAATCAAACCAATGAGTAACATAGGTGTTTGAGAAACTTTAGGAATTGCAAGGTTCGTATGCTTATGTTTGTGTTGTTTGGTGATGTTTCTATCAAGTTCTATTATTTCTAAGATGTTTAGAACTGAAGAAAATTGGAAACAAACACTTTCCAAAGAATCGCATAGACAAATCAAACAAATCAGTAACACAGGTGTTTGAGAAACTTTAGGAATCGCAGGGTTCGTATTCCTGTGTCTGTGTCGTTTGGTGATGTTTCTATCAAGTCCTATTAATTCTAAGATGTTTGGAAGACTAGAACATTGGAAACAACAACTTTCCAAAGCATCGCATAGACAAATCAAACCAATAAGTAACATAGGTGTTTGAGAAACTTTAGGAATCGCAAGGTTCATATGCCTGTGTTTGTGTCGTTTGGTGATGATTCTATCAAGTTCTATTATTTCTAAGATGTTTAGAAGAGAAGAACATTGGAAACAAACACTTTCCAAAGCATCGCATAGACAAATCAAACCAATCAGTAACACATGTGTTTGAGAAAATTTAGGAATCGCAAGGTTCGTATGCTTGTGTTTGTGTTGTTTGGTGATGTTTCTATCAAGTTCTATTAATTCTAAGATGTTTGGAAGAGAAGAACATTGGAAACAAACACTTTCCAAAGCATCGCATAGACAAATCAAACCAATCAGTAACACAGGTGTTTGAGAAGCTTTAGGAATCACAAGGTTCGTATGCTTGTGTTTGTGTTGTTTGGTGATGTTTCTATCAAGTTCTATTATTTCTAAGATGTTTAGAAGAGAAGAACATTGGAAATAAACACTTTCTAAACATCGCATAGACAAATCAAACCAATGAGTAACATAGGTGTTTGAGAAACTTTAGGAATTGCAAGGTTCGTATGCTTATGTTTGTGTTGTTTGGTGATGTTTCTATCAAGTTCTATTATTTCTAAGATGTTTAGAACTGAAGAAAATTGGAAACAAACACTTTCCAAAGAATCGCATAGACAAATCAAACAAATCAGTAACACAGGTGTTTGAGAAACTTTAGGAATCGCAGGGTTCGTATTCCTGTGTCTGTGTCGTTTGGTGATGTTTCTATCAAGTCCTATTAATTCTAAGATGTTTGGAAGACTAGAACATTGGAAACAACAACTTTCCAAAGCATCGCATAGACAAATCAAACCAATAAGTAACATAGGTGTTTGAGAAACTTTAGGAATCGCAAGGTTCATATGCCTGTGTTTGTGTCGTTTGGTGATGATTCTATCAAGTTCTATTATTTCTAAGATGTTTAGAAGAGAAGAACATTGGAAACAAACACTTTCCAAAGCATCGCATAGACAAATCAAACCAATCAGTAACACATGTGTTTGAGAAAATTTAGGAATCGCAAGGTTCGTATGCTTGTGTTTGTGTTGTTTGGTGATGTTTCTATCAAGTTCTATTAATTCTAGGATGTTTGGAAGAGAAGAACATTGGAAACAAACACTTTCCAAAGCATCGCATAGACAAATCAAACCAATCAGTAACACAGGTGTTTGAGAAGCTTTAGGAATCACAAGGTTCGTATGCTTGTGTTTGTGTTGTTTGGTGATGTTTCTATCAAGTTCTATTAATTCTAAGATGTTTGGAAGAGAAGAACATTGGATACAAACACTTTCCAAAGCATCGCATAGACAAATCAAACCAATCAGTAACAGAGGTGTTTGAGAAACATTAGGAATCGCAAGGTTCGTATGCTTGTGTTTGTGTCGTTTGGTGATGATTCTATCAAGTTCTATTATTTCTAATATGTTTAGAAGAGAAGAACATTGGAAACAAACACTTTCCAAAGCATCGCATAGACAAATCAAACCAATCAGTAACACAGGTGTTTGAGAAAATTTAGGAATCGCAAGGTTCGTATGCTTGTGTTTGTGTTGTTTGGTGATGTTTCTATCAATTTCTATTAATTCTAAGATGTTTGGAAGAGAAGAACATTGGAAACAAACACTTTCCAAAGCATCGCATAGACAAATCAAACCAATCAGTAACACAGGTGTTTGAGAAGCTTTAGGAATCACAAGGTTCGTATGCTTGTGTTTGTGTTGTTTGGTGATGTTTCTATCAAGTTCTATTAATTCTAAGATGTTTGGAAGAGAAGAACATTGGAAACAAACACTTTCCAAAGCATCGCATAGACAAATCAAACCAATCAGTAACACAGGTGTTTGAGAAGCTTTAGGAATCACAAGGTTCGTATGCTTGTGTTTGTGTTGTTTGGTGATGTTTCTATCAAGTTCTATTAATTCTAAGATGTTTGGAAGAGAAGAACATTGGATACAAACACTTTCCAAAGCATCGCATAGACAAATCAAACCAATTAGTAACACAGGTGTTTGAGAAAATTTAGGAATCGCAAGGTTCGTATGCTTGTGTTTGTGTTGTTTGGTGATGTTTCTATCAAGTTCTATTATTTCTAAGATGTTTAGAAGAGAAGAACATTGGAAATAAACACTTTCTAAACATCGCATAGACAAATCAAACCAATGAGTAACATAGGTGTTTGAGAAACTTTAGGAATTACAAGGTTCGTATGCTTGTGTTTGTGTTGTTTGGTGATGTTTCTATCAAGTTCTATTAATTCTAAGATGTTTAGAAGAGAAGAAAATTCGAAACAAACACTTTCCAAAGAATCGCATAGACAAATCAAACCAATCAGTAACAGAGGTGTTTGAGAAACATTAGGAATCGCAAGGATCGTATGCCTGTGTTTGTGTCGTTTGGTGATGATTCTATCAAGTTCTATTATTTCTAAGATGTTTAGAAGAGAAGAACATTGGAAATAAACACTTTCCAAAGCATCGCATAGACAAATCAAACCAATCAGTAACACAGGTGTTTGAGAAAATTTAGGAATCGCAAGGTTCGTATGCTTGTGTTTGTGTTGTTTGGTGATGTTTCTATCAAGTTCTATTAATTCTAAGATGTTTGGAAGAGAAGAACATTGGAAACAAACACTTTCCAAAGCATCGCATAGACAAATCAAACCAATCAGTAACACAGGTGTTTGAGAAGCTTTAGGAATCACAAGGTTCGTATGCTTGTGTTTGTGTTGTTTGGTGATGTTTCTATCAAGTTCTATTATTTCTAAGATGTTTAGAACTGAAGAAAATTGGAAACAAACACTTTCCAAAGAATCGCATAGACAAATCAAACAAATCAGTAACACAGGTGTTTGAGAAACTTTAGGAATCGCAGGGTTCGTATTCCTGTGTCTGTGTCGTTTGGTGATGTTTCTATCAAGTCCTATTAATTCTAAGATGTTTGGAAGACTAGAACATTGGAAACAACAACTTTCCAAAGCATCGCATAGACAAATCAAACCAATAAGTAACATAGGTGTTTGAGAAACTTTAGGAATCGCAAGGTTCATATGCCTGTGTTTGTGTCGTTTGGTGATGATTCTATCAAGTTCTATTATTTCTAAGATGTTTAGAAGAGAAGAACATTGGAAACAAACACTTTCCAAAGCATCGCATAGACAAATCAAACCAATCAGTAACACAGGTGTTTGAGAAAATTTAGGAATCGCAAGGTTCGTATGCTTGTGTTTGTGTTGTTTGGTGATGTTTCTATCAAGTTCTATTAATTCTAAGATGTTTGGAAGAGAAGAACATTGGAAACAAACACTTTCCAAAGCATCGCATAGACAAATCAAACCAATCAGTAACACAGGTGTTTGAGAAGCTTTAGGAATCACAAGGTTCGTATGCTTGTGTTTGTGTTGTTTGGTGATGTTTCTATCAAGTTCTATTAATTCTAAGATGTTTGGAAGAGAAGAACATTGGATACAAACACTTTGCAAAGCATCGCATAGACAAATCAAACCAATCAGTAACAGAGGTGTTTGAGAAACATTAGGAATCGCAAGGTTCGTATGCTTGTGTTTGTGTCGTTTGGTGATGATTCTATCAAGTTCTATTATTTCTAAGATGTTTAGAAGAGAAGAACATTGGAAACAAACACTTTCCAAAGCATCGCATAGACATATCAAACCAATCAGTAACACAGGTGTTTGAGAAAATTTAGGAATCGCAAGGTTCGTATGCTTGTGTTTGTGTTGTTTGGTGATGTTTCTATCAATTTCTATTAATTCTAAGATGTTTGGAAGAGAAGAACATTGGAAACAAACACTTTCCAAAGCATCGCATAGACAAATCAAACCAATCAGTAACACAGGTGTTTGAGAAGCTTTAGGAATCACAAGGTTCGTATGCTTGTGTTTGTGTTGTTTGGTGATGTTTCTATCAAGTTCTATTAATTCTAAGATGTTTGGAAGAGAAGAACATTGGAAACAAACACTTTCCAAAGCATCGCATAGACAAATCAAACCAATCAGTAACACAGGTGTTTGAGAAGCTTTAGGAATCACAAGGTTCGTATGCTTGTGTTTGTGTTGTTTGGTGATGTTTCTATCAAGTTCTATTAATTCTAAGATGTTTGGAAGAGAAGAACATTGGATACAAACACTTTCCAAAGCATCGCATAGACAAATCAAACCAATCAGTAACACAGGTGTTTGAGAAAATTTAGGAATCGCAAGGTTCGTATGCTTGTGTTTGTGTTGTTTGGTGATGTTTCTATCAAGTTCTATTATTTCTAAGATGTTTAGAAGAGAAGAACATTGGAAATAAACACTTTCTAAACATCGCATAGACAAATCAAACCAATGAGTAACATAGGTGTTTGAGAAACTTTAGGAATTACAAGGTTCGTATGCTTGTGTTTGTGTTGTTTGGTGATGTTTCTATCAAGTTCTATTAATTCTAAGATGTTTAGAAGAGAAGAAAATTCGAAACAAACACTTTCCAAGGAATCGCATAGACAAATCAAACCAATCAGTAACAGAGGTGTTTGAGAAACATTAGGAATCGCAAGGTTCGTATGCCTGTGTTTGTGTCGTTTGGTGATGATTCTATCAAGTTCTATTATTTCTAAGATGTTTAGAAGAGAAGAACATTGGAAATAAACACTTTCTAAACATCGCATAGACAAATCAAACCAATGAGTAACATAGGTGTTTGAGAAACTTTAGGAATTACAAGGTTCGTATGCTTATGTTTGTGTTGTTTGGTGATGTTTCTATCAAGTTCTATTATTTCTAAGATGTTTAGAAGAGAAGAAAATTCGAAACAAACACTTTCCAAAGAATCGCATAGACAAATCAAACAAATCAGTAACACAGGGGTTTGAGAAACTTTAGGAATCGCAGGGTTCGTATTCCTGTGTCTGTGTCGTTTGGTGATGTTTCTATCAAGTCCTATTAATTCTAAGATGTTTGGAAGACTAGAACATTGGAAACAACAACTTTCCAAAGCATCGCATAGACAAATCAAACCAATAAGTAACATAGGTGTTTGAGAAACTTTAGGAATCGCAAGGTTCGTATGCCTGTGTTTGTGTCGTTTGGTGATGATTCTATCAAGTTCTATTATTTCTAAGATGTTTCGAAGAGAAGAACATTGGAAACAAACACTTTCCAAAGCATCGCATAGACAAATCAAACCAATCAGTAACACAGGTGTTTGAGAAAATTTAGGAATCGCAAGGTTTGTATGCTTGTGTTTGTGTTGTTTGGTGATGTTTCTATCAAGTTCTATTAATTCTAAGATGTTTGGAAGAGAAGAACATTGGAAACAAACACTTTCCAAAGCATCGCATAGACAAATCAAACCAATCAGTAACACAGGTGTTTGAGAAGCTTTAGGAATCACAAGGTTCGTATGCTTGTGTTTGTGTTGTTTGGTGATGTTTCTATCAAGTTTTATTAATTCTAAGATGTTTGGAAGAGAAGAACATTGGATACAAACACTTTCCAAAGCATCGCATAGACAAATCAAACCAATCAGTAACACAGGTGTTTGAGAAAATTTAGGAATCGCAAGGTTCGTATGCTTGTGTTTGTGTTGTTTGGTGATGTTTCTATCAAGTTCTATTAATTCTAAGATGTTTGGAAGAGAAGAACATTGGAAACAAACACTTTCCAAAGCATCGCATAGACAAATCAAACCAATCAGTAACACAGGTGTTTGAGAAGCTTTAGGAATGACAAGGTTCGTATGCTTGTGTTTGTGTTGTTTGGTGATGTTTCTATCAAGTTCTATTAATTCTAAGATGTTTGGAAGAGAAGAACATAGGATACAAACACTTTCCAAAGAATCGCATAGACAAATCAAATAAATCAGTAACATAGGTGTTTGAGAAACTTTAGGAATCGCAAGGTTCGTATGTCTGTGTTTGTGTCGTTTGGTGATGATTCTATCAAGTTCTATTATTTCTAAGATGTTTAGAAGAGAAGAACATTGGAAATAAACACTTTCTAAACATCGCATAGACAAATCAAACCAATGAGTAACATAGGTGTTTGAGAAACTTTAGGAATTGCAAGGTTCGTATGCTTATGTTTGTGTTGTTTGGTGATGTTTCTATCAAGTTCTATTATTTCTAAGATGTTTAGAACTGAAGAAAATTGGAAACAAACACTTTCCAAAGAATCGCATAGACAAATCAAACAAATCAGTAACACAGGTGTTTCAGAAACTTTAGGAATCGCAAGGTTCGTATTCCTGTGTCTGTGTCGTTTGGTGATGTTTCTATCAAGTCCTATTAATTCTAAGATGTTTGGAAGACTAGAACATTGGAAACAACAACTTTCCAAAGCATCGCATAGACAAATCAAACCAATCAGTAACAGAGGTGTTTGAGAAACATTAGGAATCGCAAGGTTCGTATGCCTGTGTTTGTGTCGTTTGGTGATGATTCTATCAAGTTCTATTATTTCTAAGATGTTTAGAAGAGAAGAACATTGGAAATAAACACTTTCTAAACATCGCATAGACAAATCAAACCAATGAGTAACATAGGTGTTTGAGAAACTTTAGGAATTACAAGGTTCGTATGCTTATGTTTGTGTTGTTTGGTGATGTTTCTATCAAGTTCTATTATTTCTAAGATGTTTAGAAGAGAAGAACATTGGAAATAAACACTTTCTAAACATCGCATAGACAAATCAAACCAATGAGTAACATAGGTGTTTGAGAAACTTTAGGAATTACAAGGTTCGTATGCTTATGTTTGTGTTGTTTGGTGATGTTTCTATCAAGTTCTATTATTTCTAAGATGTTTAGAAGAGAAGAAAATTCGAAACAAACACTTTCCAAAGAATCGCATAGACAAATCAAACAAATCAGTAACACAGGGGTTTGAGAAACTTTAGGAATCGCAGGGTTCGTATTCCTGTGTCTGTGTCGTTTGGTGATGTTTCTATCAAGTCCTATTAATTCTAAGATGTTTGGAAGACTAGAACATTGGAAACAACAACTTTCCAAAGCATCGCATAGACAAATCAAACCAATAAGTAACATAGGTGTTTGAGAAACTTTAGGAATCGCAAGGTTCGTATGCCTGTGTTTGTGTCGTTTGGTGATGATTCTATCAAGTTCTATTATTTCTAAGATGTTTCGAAGAGAAGAACATTGGAAACAAACACTTTCCAAAGCATCGCATAGACAAATCAAACCAATCAGTAACACAGGTGTTTGAGAAAATTTAGGAATCGCAAGGTTTGTATGCTTGTGTTTGTGTTGTTTGGTGATGTTTCTATCAAGTTCTATTAATTCTAAGATGTTTGGAAGAGAAGAACATTGGAAACAAACACTTTCCAAAGCATCGCATAGACAAATCAAACCAATCAGTAACACAGGTGTTTGAGAAGCTTTAGGAATCACAAGGTTCGTATGCTTGTGTTTGTGTTGTTTGGTGATGTTTCTATCAAGTTCTATTAATTCTAAGATGTTTGGAAGAGAAGAACATTGGATACAAACACTTTCCAAAGCATCGCATAGACAAATCAAACCAATCAGTAACACAGGTGTTTGAGAAAATTTAGGAATCGCAAGGTTCCAATGCTTGTGTTTGTGTTGTTTGGTGATGTTTCTATCAAGTTCTATTAATTCTAAGATGTTTGGAAGAGAAGAACATTGGAAACAAACACTTTCCAAAGCATCGCATAGACAAATCAAACCAATCAGTAACACAGGTGTTTGAGAAGCTTTAGGAATGACAAGGTTCGTATGCTTGTGTTTGTGTTGTTTGGTGATGTTTCTATCAAGTTCTATTAATTCTAAGATGTTTGGAAGAGAAGAACATAGGATACAAACACTTTCCAAAGAATCGCATAGACAAATCAAATAAATCAGTAACATAGGTGTTTGAGAAACTTTAGGAATCGCAAAGTTCGTATGTCTGTGTTTGTGTCGTTTGGTGATGATTCTATCAAGTTCTATTATTTCTAAGATGTTTAGAAGAGAAGAACATTGGAAATAAACACTTTCTAAACATCGCATAGACAAATCAAACCAATGAGTAACATAGGTGTTTGAGAAACTTTAGGAATTGCAAGGTTCGTATGCTTATGTTTGTGTTGTTTGGTGATGTTTCTATCAAGTTCTATTATTTCTAAGATGTTTAGAACTGAAGAAAATTGGAAACAAACACTTTCCAAAGAATCGCATAGACAAATCAAACAAATCAGTAACACAGGTGTTTCAGAAACTTTAGGAATCGCAAGGTTCGTATTCCTGTGTCTGTGTCGTTTGGTGATGTTTCTATCAAGTCCTATTAATTCTAAGATGTTTGGAAGACTAGAACATTGGAAACAACAACTTTCCAAAGCATCGCATAGACAAATCAAACCAATCAGTAACAGAGGTGTTTGAGAAACATTAGGAATCGCAAGGTTCGTATGCCTGTGTTTGTGTCGTTTGGTGATGATTCTATCAAGTTCTATTATTTCTAAGATGTTTAGAAGAGAAGAACATTGGAAATAAACACTTTCTAAACATCGCATAGACAAATCAAACCAATGAGTAACATAGGTGTTTGAGAAACTTTAGGAATTACAAGGTTCGTATGCTTATGTTTGTGTTGTTTGGTGATGTTTCTATCAAGTTCTATTATTTCTAAGATGTTTAGAAGAGAAGAAAATTCGAAACAAACACTTTCCAAAGAATCGCATAGACAAATCAAACAAATCAGTAACACAGGGGTTTGAGAAACTTTAGGAATCGCAGGGTTCGTATTCCTGTGTCTGTGTCGTTTGGTGATGTTTCTATCAAGTCCTATTAATTCTAAGATGTTTGGAAGACTAGAACATTGGAAACAACAACTTTCCAAAGCATCGCATAAACAAATCAAACCAATAAGTAACATAGGTGTTTGAGAAACTTTAGGAATCGTAAGGTTCGTATGCCTGTGTTTGTGTCGTTTGGTGATGATTCTATCAAGTTCTATTATTTCTAAGATGTTTCGAAGAGAAGAACATTGGAAACAAACACTTTCCAAAGCATCGCATAGACAAATCAAACCAATCAGTAACACAGGTGTTTGAGAAAATTTAGGAATCGCAAGGTTTGTATGCTTGTGTTTGTGTTGTTTGGTGATGTTTCTATCAAGTTCTATTAATTCTAAGATGTTTGGAAGAGAAGAACATTGGAAACAAACACTTTCCAAAGCATCGCATAGACAAATCAAACCAATCAGTAACACAGGTGTTTGAGAAGCTTTAGGAATCACAAGGTTCGTATGCTTGTGTTTGTGTTGTTTGGTGATGTTTCTATCAAGTTCTATTAATTCTAAGATGTTTGGAAGAGAAGAACATTGGATACAAACACTTTCCAAAGCATCGCATAGACAAATCAAACCAATCAGTAACACAGGTGTTTGAGAAAATTTAGGAATCGCAAGGTTCGTATGCTTGTGTTTGTGTTGTTTGGTGATGTTTCTATCAAGTTCTATTAATTCTAAGATGTTTGGAAGAGAAGAACATTGGAAACAAACACTTTCCAAAGCATCGCATAGACAAATCAAACCAATCAGTAACACAGGTGTTTGAGAAGCTTTAGGAATGACATGGTTCGTATGCTTGTGTTTGTGTTGTTTGGTGATGTTTCTATCAAGTTCTATTAATTCTAAGATGTTTGGAAGAGAAGAACATAGGATACAAACACTTTCCAAAGAATCGCATAGACAAATCAAACAAATCAGTAACATAGGTGTTTGAGAAACTTTAGGAATCGCAAGGTTCGTATGTCTGTGTTTGTGTCGTTTGGTGATGATTCTATCAAGTTCTATTATTTCTAAGATGTTTAGAAGAGAAGAACATTGGAAATAAACACTTTCTAAACATCGCATAGACAAATCAAACCAATGAGTAACATAGGTGTTTGAGAAACTTTAGGAATTGCAAGGTTCGTATGCTTATGTTTGTGTTGTTTGGTGATGTTTCTATCAAGTTCTATTATTTCTAAGATGTTTAGAACTGAAGAAAATTGGAAACAAACACTTTCCAAAGAATCGCATAGACAAATCAAACAAATCAGTAACACAGGTGTTTGAGAAACTTTAGGAATCGCAAGGTTCGTATTCCTGTGTCTGTGTCGTTTGGTGATGTTTCTATCAAGTCCTATTAATTCTAAGATGTTTGGAAGACTAGAACATTGGAAACAACAACTTTCCAAAGCATCGCATAGACAAATCAAACCAATAAGTAACATAGGTGTTTGAGAAACTTTAGGAATTGCAAGGTTCGTATGCTTATGTTTGTGTTGTTTGGTGATGTTTCTATCAAGTTCTATTAATTCTAAGATGTTTGGAAGAGAAGAACATTGGATACAAACACTTTCCAAAGCATCGCATAGACAAATCAAACCAATCAGTAACAGAGGTGTTTGAGAAACATTAGGAATCGCAAGGTTCGTATGCCTGTGTTTGTGTCGTTTGGTGATGATTCTATCAAGTTCTATTATTTCTAAGATGTTTAGAAGAGAAGAACAATGGAAATAAACACTTTCTAAACATCGCATAGACAAATCAAACCAATGAGTAACATAGGTGTTTGAGAAACTTTAGGAATTACAAGGTTCGTATGCTTATGTTTGTGTTGTTTGGTGATGTTTCTATCAAGTTCTATTATTTCTAAGATGTTTAGAAGAGAAGAAAATTCGAAACAAACACTTTCCAAAGAATCGCATAGACAAATCAAACAAATCAGTAACACAGGTGTTTGAGAAACTTTAGGAATCGCAGGGTTCGTATTCCTGTGTCTGTGTCGTTTGGTGATGTTTCTATCAAGTCCTATTAATTCTAAGATGTTTGGAAGACTAGAACATTGGAAACAACAACTTTCCAAAGCATCGCATAGACAAATCAAACCAATAAGTAACATAGGTGTTTGAGAAACTTTAGGAATTGCAAGGTTCGTATGCTTGTGTTTGTGTTGTTTGGTGATGTTTCTATCAAGTTCTATTAATTCTAAGATGTTTGGAAGAGAAGAACATTGGAAACAAACACTTTCCAAAGCATCGCATAGACAAATCAAACCAATCAGTAACACAGGTGTTTGAGAAAATTTAGGAATCGCAAGGTTCGTATGCTTGTGTTTGTGTTGTTTGGTGATGTTTCTATCAAGTTCTATTAATTCTAAGATGTTTGGAAGAGAAGAACATTGGAAACAAACACTTTCCAAAGCATCGCATAGACAAATCAAACCAATCAGTAACACAGGTGTTTGAGAAGCTTTAGGAATCACAAGGTTCGTATGCTTGTGTTTGTGTTGTTTGGTGATGTTTCTATCAAGTTCTATTAATTCTAAGATGTTTGGAAGAGAAGAACATTGGATACAAACACTTTCCAAAGCATCGCATAGACAAATCAAACCAATCAGTAACACAGGTGTTTGAGAAAATTTAGGAATCGCAAGGTTCGTATGCTTGTGTTTGTGTTGTTTGGTGATGTTTCTATCAAGTTCTATTAATTCTAAGATGTTTGGAAGAGAAGAACATTGGAAACAAACACTTTCCAAAGCATCGCATAGACAAATCAAACCAATCAGTAACACAGGTGTTTGAGAAACTTTAGGAATCGCAAGGTTCGTATGCCTGTGTTTGTGTCGTTTGGTGATGATTCTATCAAGTTCTATTATTTCTAAGATGTTTAGAAGAGAAGAACATTGGAAATAAACACTTTCTAAACATCGCATAGACAAATCAAACCAATGAGTAACATAGGTGTTTGAGAAACTTTAGGAATTGCAAGGTTCGTATGCTTATGTTTGTGTTGTTTGGTGATGTTTCTATCAAGTTCTATTATTTCTAAGATGTTTAGAACTGAGGAAAATTGGAAACAAACACTTTCCAAAGAATCGCATAGACAAATCAAACAAATAAGTAACACAGGTGTTTGAGAAACTTTAGGAATCGCAAGGTTCGTATTCCTGTGTCTGTGTCGTTTGGTGATGTTTCTATCAAGTCCTATTAATTCTAAGATGTTTGGAAGACTAGAACATTGGAAACAACAACTTTCCAAAGCATCGCATAGACAAATCAAACCAATAAGTAACATAGGTGTTTGAGAAACTTTAGGAATTGCAAGGTTCGTATGCTTATGTTTGTGTTGTTTGGTGATGTTTCTATCAAGTTCTATTAATTCTAAGATGTTTGGAAGAGAAGAACATTGGAAACAAACACTTTCCAAAGCATCGCATAGACAAATCAAACCAATCAGTAACACAGGTGTTTGAGAAGCTTTAGGAATCACAAGGTTCGTATGCTTGTGTTTGTGTTGTTTGGTGATGTTTCTATCAAGTTCTATTAATTCTAAGATGTTTGGAAGAGAAGAACATTGGATACAAACACTTTCCAAAGCATCGCATAGACAAATCAAACCAATCAGTAACAGAGGTGTTTGAGAAACATTAGGAATCGCAAGGTTCGTATGCCTGTGTTTGTGTCGTTTGGTGATGATTCTATCAAGTTCTATTATTTCTAAGATGTTTAGAAGAGAAGAACAATGGAAATAAACACTTTCTAAACATCGCATAGACAAATCAAACCAATGAGTAACATAGGTGTTTGAGAAACTTTAGGAATTACAAGGTTCGTATGCTTATGTTTGTGTTGTTTGGTGATGTTTCTATCAAGTTCTATTATTTCTAAGATGTTTAGAAGAGAAGAAAATTCGAAACAAACACTTTCCAAAGAATCGCATAGACAAATCAAACAAATCAGTAACACAGGTGTTTGAGAAACTTTAGGAATCGCAGGGTTCGTATTCCTGTGTTTGTGTCGTTTGGTGATGTTTCTATCAAGTCCTATTAATTCTAAGATGTTTGGAAGACTAGAACATTGGAAACAACAACTTTCCAAAGCATCGCATAGACAAATCAAACCAATAAGTAACATAGGTGTTTGAGAAACTTTAGGAATTGCAAGGTTCGTATGCTTGTGTTTGTGTTGTTTGGTGATGTTTCTATCAAGTTCTATTAATTCTAAGATGTTTGGAAGAGAAGAACATTGGAAACAAACACTTTCCAAAGCATCGCATAGACAAATCAAACCAATCAGTAACACATGTGTTTGAGAAAATTTAGGAATCGCAAGGTTCGTATGCTTGTGTTTGTGTTGTTTGGTGATGTTTCTATCAAGTTCTATTAATTCTAAGATGTTTGGAAGAGAAGAACTTTGGAAACAAACACTTTCCAAAGCATCGCATAGACAAATCAAACCAATCAGTAACACAGGTGTTTGAGAAGCTTTAGGAATCACAAGGTTCGTATGCTTGTGTTTGTGTTGTTTGGTGATGTTTCTATCAAGTTCTATTAATTCTAAGATGTTTGGAAGAGAAGAACATTGGATACAAACACTTTCCAAAGCATCGCATAGACAAATCAAACCAATCAGTAACACAGGTGTTTGAGAAAATTTAGGAATCGCAAGGTTCGTATGCTTGTGTTTGTGTTGTTTGGTGATGTTTCTATCAAGTTCTATTAATTCTAAGATGTTTGGAAGAGAAGAACATTGGAAACAAACACTTTCCAAAGCATCGCATAGACAAATCAAACCAATCAGTAACACAGGTGTTTGAGAAGCTTTAGGAATGACAAGGTTCGTATGCTTGTGTTTGTGTTGTTTGGTGATGTTTCTATCAAGTTCTATTAATTCTAAGATGTTTGGAAGAGAAGAACATAGGATACAAACACTTTCCAAAGAATCGCATAGACAAATCAAACAAATCAGTAACATAGGTGTTTGAGAAACTTTAGGAATCGCAAGGTTCGTATGTCTGTGTTTGTGTCGTTTGGTGATGATTCTATCAAGTTCTATTATTTCTAAGATGTTTAGAAGAGAAGAACATTGGAAATACACACTTTCTAAACATCGCATAGACAAATCAAACCAATGAGTAACATAGGTGTTTGAGAAACTTTAGGAATTGCAAGGTTCGTATGCTTATGTTTGTGTTGTTTGGTGATGTTTCTATCAAGTTCTATTATTTCTAAGATGTTTAGAACTGAAGAAAATTGGAAACAAACACTTTCCAAAGAATCGCATAGACAAATCAAACAAATCAGTAACACAGGTGTTTGAGAAAATTTAGGAATCGCAAGGTTCGTATGCTTGTGTTTGTGTCGTTTGGTGATGATTCTATCAAGTTCTATTAATTCTAAGATGTTTGGAAGAGAAGAACATTGGATACAAACACTTTCCAAAGCATCGCATAGACAAATCAAACCAATCAGTAACACAGGTGTTTGAGAAACATTAGGAATCGCAAGGTTCGTATGCTTGTGTTTGTGTCGTTTGGTGATGTTTCTATCAAGTTCTATTATTTCTAAGATGTTTAGAAGAGAAGAACATTGGAAACAAACACTTTCCAAAGCATCGCATAGACAAATCAAACCAATCAGTAACACAGGTGTTTGAGAAAATTTAGGAATCGCAAGGTTCGTATGCTTGTGTTTGTGTTGTTTGGTGATGTTTCTATCAATTTCTATTAATTCTAAGATGTTTGGAAGAGAAGAACATTGGAAACAAACACTTTCCAAAGCATCGCATAGACAAATCAAACCAATCAGTAACACAGGTGTTTGAGAAGCTTTAGGAATCACAAGGTTCGTATGCTTGTGTTTGTGTTGTTTGGTGATGTTTCTATCAAGTTCTATTAATTCTAAGATGTTTGGAAGAGAAGAACATTGGAAACAAACACTTTCCAAAGCATCGCATAGACAAATCAAACCAATCAGTAACACAGGTGTTTGAGAAGCTTTAGGAATCACAAGGTTCGTATGCTTGTGTTTGTGTTGTTTGGTGATGTTTCTATCAAGTTCTATTAATTCTAAGATGTTTGGAAGAGAAGAACATTGGAAATAAACACTTTCCAAAGCATCGCATAGACAAATCAAACCAATGAGTAACATAGGTGTTTGAGAAAATTTAGGAATTGCAAGGTTCGTATGCTTATGTTTGTGTTGTTTGGTGATGTTTCTATCAAGTTCTATTATTTCTAAGATGTTTAGAACTGAAGAAAATTGGAAAAAACACTTTCCAAAGAATCGCATAGACAAATCAAACAAATCAGTAACACAGGTGTTTGAGAAACTTTAGGAATCGCAAGGTTCGTATTCCTGTGTCTGTGTCGTTTGGTGATGTTTCTATCAAGTCCTATTAATTCTAAGATGTTTGGAAGACTAGAACATTGGAAACAACAACTTTCCAAAGCATCGCATAGACAAATCAAACCAATCAGTAACAGAGGTGTTTGAGAAACATTAGGAATCGCAAGGTTCGTATGCCTGTGTTTGTGTCGTTTGGTGATGATTCTATCAAGTTCTATTATTTCTAAGATGTTTAGAAGAGAAGAACATTGGAAATAAACACTTTCTAAACATCGCATAGACAAATCAAACCAATGAGTAACATAGGTGTTTGAGAAACTTTAGGAATTACAAGGTTCGTATGCTTATGTTTGTGTTGTTTGGTGATGTTTCTATCAAGTTCTATTATTTCTAAGATGTTTAGAAGAGAAGAAAATTCGAAACAAACACTTTCCAAAGAATCGCATAGACAAATCAAACAAATCAGTAACACAGGGGTTTGAGAAACTTTAGGAATCGCAGGGTTCGTATTCCTGTGTCTGTGTCGTTTGGTGATGTTTCTATCAAGTCCTATTAATTCTAAGATGTTTGGAAGACTAGAACATTGGAAACAACAACTTTCCAAAGCATCGCATAGACAAATCAAACCAATAAGTAACATAGGTGTTTGAGAAACTTTAGGAATCGCAGGGTTCGTATTCCTGTGTCTGTGTCGTTTGGTGATGTTTCTATCAAGTCCTATTAATTCTAAGATGTTTGGAAGACTAGAACATTGCAAACAACAACTTTCCAAAGCATCGCATAGACAAATCAAACCAATAAGTAACATAGGTGTTTGAGAAACTTTAGGAATCGCAAGGTTCGTATGCCTGTGTTTGTGTCGTTTGGTGATGATTCTATCAAGTTCTATTATTTCTAAGATGTTTCGAAGAGAAGAACATTGGAAACAAACACTTTCCAAAGCATCGCATAGACAAATCAAACCAATCAGTAACACAGGTGTTTGAGAAAATTTAGGAATCGCAAGGTTTGTATGCTTGTGTTTGTGTTGTTTGGTGATGTTTCTATCAAGTTCTATTAATTCTAAGATGTTTGGAAGAGAAGAACATTGGAAACAAACACTTTCCAAAGCATCGCATAGACAAATCAAACCAATCAGTAACACAGGTGTTTGAGAAGCTTTAGGAATCACAAGGTTCGTATGCTTGTGTTTGTGTTGTTTGGTGATGTTTCTATCAAGTTCTATTAATTCTAAGATGTTTGGAAGAGAAGAACATTGGATACAAACACTTTCCAAAGCATCGCATAGACAAATCAAACCAATCAGTAACACAGGTGTTTGAGAAAATTTAGGAATCGCAAGGTTCGTATGCTTGTGTTTGTGTTGTTTGGTGATGTTTCTATCAAGTTCTATTAATTCTAAGATGTTTGGAAGAGAAGAACATTGGAAACAAACACTTTCCAAAGCATCGCATAGACAAATCAAACCAATCAGTAACACAGGTGTTTGAGAAGCTTTAGGAATGACAAGGTTCGTATGCTTGTGTTTGTGTTGTTTGGTGATGTTTCTATCAAGTTCTATTAATTCTAAGATGTTTGGAAGAGAAGAACATAGGATACAAACACTTTCCAAAGAATCGCATAGACAAATCAAACAAATCAGTAACATAGGTGTTTGAGAAACTTTAGGAATCGCAAGGTTCGTATGTCTGTGTTTGTGTCGTTTGGTGATGATTCAATCAAGTTCTATTATTTCTAAGATGTTTAGAAGAGAAGAACATTGGAAATAAACACTTTTTAAACATCGCATAGACAAATCAAACCAATGAGTAACATAGGTGTTTGAGAAACTTTAGGAATTGCAAGGTTCGTATGCTTATGTTTGTGTTGTTTGGTGATGTTTCTATCAAGTTCTATTATTTCTAAGATGTTTAGAACTGAAGAAAATTGGAAAAAACACTTTCCAAAGAATCGCATAGACAAATCAAACAAATCAGTAACACAGGTGTTTGAGAAACTTTAGGAATCGCAAGGTTCGTATTCCTGTGTCTGTGTCGTTTGGTGATGTTTCTATCAAGTCCTATTAATTCTAAGATGTTTGGAAGACTAGAACATTGGAAACAACAACTTTCCAAAGCATCGCATAGACAAATCAAACCAATCAGTAACAGAGGTGTTTGAGAAACATTAGGAATCGCAAGGTTCGTATGCCTGTGTTTGTGTCGTTTGGTGATGATTCTATCAAGTTCTATTATTTCTAAGATGTTTAGAAGAGAAGAACATTGGAAATAAACACTTTCTAAACATCGCATAGACAAATCAAACCAATGAGTAACATAGGTGTTTGAGAAACTTTAGGAATTACAAGGTTCGTATGCTTATGTTTGTGTTGTTTGGTGATGTTTCTATCAAGTTCTTATATTTCTAAGATGTTTAGAAGAGAAGAAAATTCGAAACAAACACTTTCCAAAGAATCGCATAGACAAATCAAACAAATCAGTAACACAGGGGTTTGAGAAACTTTAGGAATCGCAGGGTTCGTATTCCTGTGTCTGTGTCGTTTGGTGATGTTTCTATCAAGTCCTATTAATTCTAAGATGTTTGGAAGACTAGAACATTGGAAACAACAACTTTCCAAAGCATCGCATAGACAAATCAAACCAATAAGTAACATAGGTGTTTGAGAAACTTTAGGAATCGCAAGGTTCGTATGCCTGTGTTTGTGTCGTTTGGTGATGATTCTATCAAGTTCTATTATTTCTAAGATGTTTCGAAGAGAAGAACATTGGAAACAAACACTTTCCAAAGCATCGCATAGACAAATCAAACCAATCAGTAACACAGGTGTTTGAGAAAATTTAGGAATCGCAAGGTTTGTATGCTTGTGTTTGTGTTGTTTGGTGATGTTTCTATCAAGTTCTATTAATTCTAAGATGTTTGGAAGAGAAGAACATTGGAAACAAACACTTTCCAAAGCATCGCATAGACAAATCAAACCAATCAGTAACACAGGTGTTTGAGAAGCTTTAGGAATCACAAGGTTCGTATGCTTGTGTTTGTGTTGTTTGGTGATGTTTCTATCAAGTTCTATTAATTCTAAGATGTTTGGAAGAGAAGAACATTGGATACAAACACTTTCCAAAGCATCGCATAGACAAATCAAACCAATCAGTAACACAGGTGTTTGAGAAAATTTAGGAATCGCAAGGTTCGTATGCTTGTGTTTGTGTTGTTTGGTGATGTTTCTATCAAGTTCTATTAATTCTAAGATGTTTGGAAGAGAAGAACATTGGAAACAAACACTTTCCAAAGCATCGCATAGACAAATCAAACCAATCAGTAACACAGGTGTTTGAGAAGCTTTAGGAATCACAAGGTTCGTATGCTTGTGTTTGTGTTGTTTGGTGATGTTTCTATCAAGTTCTATTAATTCTAAGATGTTTGGAAGAGAAGAACATAGGATACAAACACTTTCCAAAGAATCGCATAGACAAATCAAACAAATCAGTAACATAGGTGTTTGAGAAACTTTAGGAATCGCAAGGTTCGTATGTCTGTGTTTGTGTCGTTTGGTGATGATTCTATCAAGTTCTATTATTTCTAAGATGTTTAGAAGAGAAGAACATTGGAAATAAACACTTTCTAAACATCGCATAGACAAATCAAACCAATGAGTAACATAGGTGTTTGAGAAACTTTAGGAATTGCAAGGTTCGTATGCTTATGTTTGTGTTGTTTGGTGATGTTTCTATCAAGTTCTATTATTTCTAAGATGTTTAGAACTGAAGAAAATTGGAAACAAACACTTTCCAAAGAATCGCATAGACAAATCAAACAAATCAGTAACACAGGTGTTTGAGAAACTTTAGGAATCGCAAGGTTCGTATTCCTATGTCTGTGTCGTTTGGTGATGTTTCTATCAAGTCCTATTAATTCTAAGATGTTTGGAAGACTAGAACATTGGAAACAACAACTTTCCAAAGCATCGCATAGACAAATCAAACCAATAAGTAACATAGGTGTTTGAGAAACTTTAGGAATTGCAAGGTTCGTATGCTTATGTTTGTGTTGTTTGGTGATGTTTCTATCAAGTTCTATTAATTCTAAGATGTTTGGAAGAGAAGAACATTGGAAACAAACACTTTCCAAAGCATCGCATAGACAAATCAAACCAATCAGTAACACAGGTGTTTGAGAAGCTTTAGGAATCACAAGGTTCGTATGCTTGTGTTTGTGTTGTTTGGTGATGTTTCTATCAAGTTCTATTAATTCTAAGATGTTTGGAAGAGAAGAACATTGGATACAAACACTTTCCAAAGCATCGCATAGACAAATCAAACCAATCAGTAACAGAGGTGTTTGAGAAACATTAGGAATCGCAAGGTTCGTATGCCTGTGTTTGTGTCGTTTGGTGATGATTCTATCAAGTTCTATTATTTCTAAGATGTTTAGAAGAGAAGAACAATGGAAATAAACACTTTCTAAACATCGCATAGACAAATCAAACCAATGAGTAACATAGGTGTTTGAGAAACTTTAGGAATTACAAGGTTCGTATGCTTATGTTTGTGTTGTTTGGTGATGTTTCTATCAAGTTCTATTATTTCTAAGATGTTTAGAAGAGAAGAAAATTCGAAACAAACACTTTCCAAAGAATCGCATAGACAAATCAAACAAATCAGTAACACAGGTGTTTGAGAAACTTTAGGAATCGCAGGGTTCGTATTCCTGTGTCTGTGTCGTTTGGTGATGTTTCTATCAAGTCCTATTAATTCTAAGATGTTTGGAAGATTAGAACATTGGAAACAACAACTTTCCAAAGCATCGCATAGACAAATCAAACCAATAAGTAACATAGGTGTTTGAGAAACTTTAGGAATTGCAAGGTTCGTATGCTTATGTTTGTGTTGTTTGGTGATGTTTCTATCAAGTTCTATTAATTCTAAGATGTTTGGAAGAGAAGAACATTGGAAACAAACACTTTCCAAAGCATCGCATAGACAAATCAAACCAATCAGTAACACAGGTGTTTGAGAAAATTTAGGAATCGCAAGGTTCGTATGCTTGTTTTTGTGTTGTTTGGTGATGTTTCTATCAAGTTCTATTAATTCTAAGATGTTTGGAAGAGAAGAACATTGGAAACAAACACTTTCCAAAGCATCGCATAGACAAATCAAACCAATAAGTAACATAGGTGTTTGAGAAACTTTAGGAATCGCAAGGTTCATATGCCTGTGTTTGTGTCGTTTGGTGATGATTCTATCAAGTTCTATTATTTCTAAGATGTTTAGAAGAGAAGAACATTGGAAACAAACACTTTCCAAAGCATCGCATAGACAAATCAAACCAATCAGTAACACAGGTGTTTGAGAAGCTTTAGGAATGACAAGGTTCGTATGCTTGTGTTTGTGTTGTTTGGTGATGTTTCTATCAAGTTCTATTAATTCTAAGATGTTTGGAAGAGAAGGACATAGGATACAAACACTTTCCAAAGAATCGCATAGACAAATCAAACAAATCAGTAACATAGGTGTTTGAGAAACTTTAGGAATCGCAAGGTTCGTATGTCTGTGTTTGTGTCGTTTGGTGATGATTCTATCAAGTTCTATTATTTCTAAGATGTTTAGAAGAGAAGAACATTGGAAATAAACACTTTCTAAACATCGCATAGACAAATCAAACCAATGAGTAACATAGGTGTTTGAGAAACTTTAGGAATTGCAAGGTTCGTATGCTTATGTTTGTGTTGTTTGGTGATGTTTCTATCAAGTTCTATTATTTCTAAGATGTTTAGAACTGAAGAAAATTGGAAACAAACACTTTCTAAAGAATCGCATAGACAAATCAAACAAATCAGTAACACAGGTGTTTGAGAAACTTTAGGAATCGCAAGGTTCGTATTCCTGTGTCTGTGTCGTTTGGTGATGTTTCTATCAAGTCCTATTAATTCTAAGATGTTTGGAAGACTAGAACATTGGAAACAACAACTTTCCAAAGCATCGCATAGACAAATCAAACCAATAAGTAACATAGGTGTTTGAGAAACTTTAGGAATTGCAAGGTTCGTATGCTTATGTTTGTGTTGTTTGGTGATGTTTCTATCAAGTTCTATTAATTCTAAGATGTTTGGAAGAGAAGAACATTGGAAACAAACACTTTCCAAAGCATCGCATAGACAAATCAAACCAATCAGTAACACAGGTGTTTGAGAAGCTTTAGGAATCACAAGGTTCGTATGCTTGTGTTTGTGTTGTTTGGTGATGTTTCTATCAAGTTCTATTAATTCTAAGATGTTTGGAAGAGAAGAACATTGGATACAAACACTTTCCAAAGCATCGCATAGACAAATCAAACCAATCAGTAACAGAGGTGTTTGAGAAACATTAGGAATCGCAAGGTTCGTATGCCTGTGTTTGTGTCGTTTGGTGATGATTCTATCAAGTTCTATTATTTCTAAAATGTTTAGAAGAGAAGAACAATGGAAATAAACACTTTCTAAACATCGCATAGACAAATCAAACCAATGAGTAACATAGGTGTTTGAGAAACTTTAGGAATTACAAGGTTCGTATGCTTATGTTTGTGTTGTTTGGTGATGTTTCTATCAAGTTCTATTATTTCTAAGATGTTTAGAAGAGAAGAAAATTCGAAACAAACACTTTCCAAAGAATCGCATAGACAAATCAAACAAATCAGTAACACAGGTGTTTGAGAAACTTTAGGAATCGCAGGGTTCGTATTCCTGTGTCTGTGTCGTTTGGTGATGTTTCTATCAAGTCCTATTAATTCTAAGATGTTTGGAAGACTAGAACATTGGAAACAACAACTTTCCAAAGCATCGCATAGACAAATCAAACCAATAAGTAACATAGGTGTTTGAGAAACTTTAGGAATTGCAAGGTTCGTATGCTTATGTTTGTGTTGTTTGGTGATGTTTCTATCAAGTTCTATTAATTCTAAGATGTTTGGAAGAGAAGAACATTGGAAACAAACACTTTCCAAAGCATCGCATAGACAAATCAAACCAATCAGTAACACAGGTGTTTGAGAAAATTTAGGAATCGCAAGGTTCGTATGCTTGTGTTTGTGTTGTTTGGTGATGTTTCTATCAAGTTCTATTAATTCTAAGATGTTTGGAAGAGAAGAACATTGGAAACAAACACTTTCCAAAGCATCGCATAGACAAATCAAACCAATCAGTAACACAGGTGTTTGAGAAGCTTTAGGAATCACAAGGTTCGTATGCTTGTGTTTGTGTTGTTTGGTGATGTTTCTATCAAGTTCTATTAATTCTAAGATGTTTGGAAGAGAAGAACATTGGATACAAACCCTTTCCAAAGCATCGCATAGACAAATCAAACCAATCAGTAACACAGGTGTTTGAGAAAATTTAGGAATCGCAAGGTTCGTATGCTTGTGTTTGTGTTGTTTGGTGATGTTTCTATCAAGTTCTATTAATTCTAAGATGTTTGGAAGAGAAGAACATTGGAAACAAACACTTTCCAAAGCATCGCATAGACAAATCAAACCAATCAGTAACACAGGTGTTTGAGAAGCTTTAGGAATGACAAGGTTCGTATGCTTGTGTTTGTGTTGTTTGGTGATGTTTCTATCAAGTTCTATTAATTCTAAGATGTTTGGAAGAGAAGAACATAGGATACAAACACTTTCCAAAGAATCGCATAGACAAATCAAACAAATCAGTAACATAGGTGTTTGAGAAACTTTAGGAATCGCAAGGTTCGTATGTCTGTGTTTGTGTCGTTTGGTGATGATTCTATCGAGTTCTATTATTTCTAAGATGTTTAGAAGAGAAGAACATTGGAAATAAACACTTTCTAAACATCGCATAGACAAATCAAACCAATGAGTAACATAGGTGTTTGAGAAACTTTAGGAATTGCAAGGTTCGTATGCTTATGTTTGTGTTGTTTGGTGATGTTTCTATCAAGTTCTATTATTTCTAAGATGTTTAGAACTGAAGAAAATTGGAAACAAACACTTTCCAAAGAATCGCATAGACAAATCAAACAAATCAGTAACACAGGTGTTTGAGAAAATTTAGGAATCGCAAGGTTCGTATGCTTGTGTTTGTGTTGTTTGGTGATGTTTCTATCAAGTTCTATTAATTCTAAGATGTTTGGAAGAGAAGAACATTGGAAACAAACACTTTCCAAAGCATCGCATAGACAAATCAAACAAATCAGTAACACAGGTGTTTGAGAAACTTTAGGAATCACAAGGTTCGTATGCTTGTGTTTGTGTTGTTTGGTGATGTTTCTATCAAGTTCTATTAATTCTAAGATGTTTGGAAGAGAAGAACATAGGATACAAACACTTTCCAAAGAATCGCATAGACAAATCAAACAAATCAGTAACATAGGTGTTTGAGAAACTTTAGGAATCGCAAGGTTCGTATGTCTGTGTTTGTGTCGTTTGGTGATGATTCTATCGAGTTCTATTATTTCTAAGATGTTTAGAAGAGAAGAACATTGGAAATAAACACTTTCTAAACATCGCATAGACAAATCAAACCAATGAGTAACATAGGTGTTTGAGAAACTTTAGGAATTGCAAGGTTCGTATGCTTGTGTTTGTGTTGTTTGGTGATGTTTCTATCAAGTTCTATTATTTCTAAGATGTTTAGAACTGAAGAAAATTGGAAACAAACACTTTCCAAAGAATCGCATAGACAAATCAAACAAATCAGTAACACAGGTGTTTGAGAAAATTTAGGAATCGCAAGGTTCGTATGCTTGTGTTTGTGTTGTTTGGTGATGTTTCTATCAAGTTCTATTAATTCTAAGATGTTTGGAAGAGAAGAACATTGGAAACAAACACTTTCCAAAGCATCGCATAGACAAATCAAACCAATCAGTAACACAGGTGTTTGAGAAGCTTTAGGAATCACAAGGTTCGTATGCTTGTGTTTGTGTTGTTTGGTGATGTTTCTATCAAGTTCTATTAATTCTAAGATGTTTGGAAGAGAAGAACATTGGATACAAACACTTTCCAAAGCATCGCATAGACAAATCAAACCAATCAGTAACACAGGTGTTTGAGAAAATTTAGGAATCGCAAGGTTCGTATGCTTGTGTTTGTGTTGTTTGGTGATGTTTCTATCAAGTTCTATTAATTCTAAGATGTTTGGAAGAGAAGAACATTGGAAACAAACACTTTCCAAAGCATCGCATAGACAAATCAAACCAATCAGTAACACAGGTGTTTGAGAAGCTTTAGGAATGACAAGGTTCGTATGCTTGTGTTTGTGTTGTTTGGTGATGTTTCTATCAAGTTCTATTAATTCTAAGATGTTTGGAAGAGAAGAACATAGGATACAAACACTTTCCAAAGAATCGCATAGACAAATCAAACAAATCAGTAACATAGGTGTTTGAGAAACTTTAGGAATCGCAAGGTTCATATGCATGTGTTTGTGTCGTTTGGTGATGATTCTATCAAGTTCTATTATTTCTAAGATGTTTAGAAGAGAAGAACATTGGAAACAAACACATTCCAAAGCATCGCATAGACAAATCAAACCAATCAGTAACACAGGTGTTTGAGAAAATTTAGGAATCGCAAGGTTCGTATGCTTGTGTTTGTGTTGTTTGGTGATGTTTCTATCACGTTCTATTAATTCTAAGATGTTTGGAAGAGAAGAACATTGGAAACAAACACTTTCCAAAGCATCGCATAGACAAATCAAACCAATCAGTAACACAGGTGTTTGAGAAAATTTAGGAATCGCAAGGTTCGTATGCTTGTGTTTGTGTTGTTTGGTGATGTTTCTATCAAGTTCTATTAATTCTAAGATGTTTGGAAGAGAAGAACATTGGAAACAAACACTTTCCAAAGCATCGCATAGACAAATCAAACCAATCAGTAACACAGGTGTTTGAGAAGCTTTAGGAATGACAAGGTTCGTATGCTTGTGTTTGTGTTGTTTGGTGATGTTTCTATCAAGTTCTATTAATTCTAAGATGTTTGGAAGAGAAGAACATAGGATACAAACACTTTCCAAAGAATCGCATAGACAAATCAAACAAATCAGTAACATAGGTGTTTGAGAAAATTTAGGAATCGCAAGGTTCGTATGCTTGTGTTTGTGTTGTTTGGTGATGTTTCTATCAAGTTCTATTAATTCTAAGATGTTTGGAAGAGAAGAACATTGGAAACAAACACTTTCCAAAGCATCGCATAGACAAATCAAACCAATCAGTAACACAGGTGTTTGAGAAGCTTTAGGAATCACAAGGTTCGTATGCTTGTGTTTGTGTTGTTTGGTGATGTTTCTATCAAGTTCTATTAATTCTAAGATGTTTGGAAGAGAAGAACATAGGATACAAACACTTTCCAAAGAATCGCATAGACAAATCAAACAAATCAGTAACATAGGTGTTTGAGAAACTTTAGGAATCGCAAGGTTCGTATGTCTGTGTTTGTGTCGTTTGGTGATGATTCTATCGAGTTCTATTATTTCTAAGATGTTTAGAAGAGAAGAACATTGGAAATAAACACTTTCTAAACATCGCATAGACAAATCAAACCAATGAGTAACATAGGTGTTTGAGAAACTTTAGGAATTGCAAGGTTCGTATGCTTATGTTTGTGTTGTTTGGTGATGTTTCTATCAAGTTCTATTATTTCTAAGATGTTTAGAACTGAAGAAAATTGGAAACAAACACTTTCCAAAGAATCGCATAGACAAATCAAACAAATCAGTAACACAGGTGTTTGAGAAAATTTAGGAATCGCAAGGTTCGTATGCTTGTGTTTGTGTTGTTTGGTGATGTTTCTATCAAGTTCTATTAATTCTAAGATGTTTGGAAGAGAAGAACATTGGAAACAAACACTTTCCAAAGCATCGCATAGACAAATCAAACCAATCAGTAACACAGGTGTTTGAGAAGCTTTAGGAATCACAAGGTTCGTATGCTTGTGTTTGTGTTGTTTGGTGATGTTTCTATCAAGTTCTATTAATTCTAAGATGTTTGGAAGAGAAGAACATTGGATACAAACACTTTCCAAAGCATCGCATAGACAAATCAAACCAATCAGTAACACAGGTGTTTGAGAAAATTTAGGAATCGCAAGGTTCGTATGCTTGTGTTTGTGTTGTTTGGTGATGTTTCTATCAAGTTCTATTAATTCTAAGATGTTTGGAAGAGAAGAACATTGGAAACAAACACTTTCCAAAGCATCGCATAGACAAATCAAACCAATCAGTAACACAGGTGTTTGAGAAGCTTTAGGAATGACAAGGTTCGTATGCTTGTGTTTGTGTTGTTTGGTGATGTTTCTATCAAGTTCTATTAATTCTAAGATGTTTGGAAGAGAAGAACATAGGATACAAACACTTTCCAAAGAATCGCATAGACAAATCAAACAAATCAGTAACATAGGTGTTTGAGAAACTTTAGGAATCGCAAGGTTCATATGCATGTGTTTGTGTCGTTTGGTGATGATTCTATCAAGTTCTATTATTTCTAAGATGTTTAGAAGAGAAGAACATTGGAAACAAACACATTCCAAAGCATCGCATAGACAAATCAAACCAATCAGTAACACAGGTGTTTGAGAAAATTTAGGAATCGCAAGGTTCGTATGCTTGTGTTTGTGTTGTTTGGTGATGTTTCTATCACGTTCTATTAATTCTAAGATGTTTGGAAGAGAAGAACATTGGAAACAAACACTTTCCAAAGCATCGCATAGACAAATCAAACCAATCAGTAACACAGGTGTTTGAGAAGCTTTAGGAATCACAAGGTTCGTATGCTTGTGTTAATGTTGTTTGGTGATGTTTCTATCAAGTTCTATTAATTCTAAGATGTTTGGAAGAGAAGAACATTGGATACAAACACTTTCCAAAGCATCGCATAGACAAATCAAACCAATCAGTAACATAGGTGTTTGAGAAACATTAGGAATCGCAAGGTTCGTATGCCTGTGTTTGTGTCGTTTGGTGATGATTCTATCAAGTTCTATTATTTCTAAGATGTTTAGAAGAGAAGAACATTGGAAACAAACACTTTCCAAAGCATCGCATAGACAAATCAAACCAATCAGTAACACAGGTGTTTGAGAAGCTTTAGGAATCACAAGGTTCGTATGCTTGTGTTTGTGTTGTTTGGTGATGTTTCTATCAAGTTCTATTAATTCTAAGATGTTTGGAAGAGAAGAACATTGGAAACAAACACTTTCCAAAGCATCGCATAGACAAATCAAACCAATCAGTAACACAGGTGTTTGAGAAAATTTAGGAATCGCAAGGTTCGTATGCTTGTGTTTGTGTTGTTTGGTGATGTTTCTATCAAGTTCTATTAATTCTAAGATGTTTGGAAGACTAGAACATTGGAAACAACAACTTTCCAAAGCATCGCATAGACAAATCAAACCAATAAGTAACATAGGTGTTTGAGAAACTTTAGGAATCGCAAGGTTCGTATGCCTGTGTTTGTGTCGTTTGGTGATGATTCTATCAAGTTCTATTATTTCTAAGATGTTTAGAAGAGAAGAACATTGGAAACAAACACTTTCCAAAGCATCGCATAGACAAATCAAACCAATCAGTAACACAGGTGTTTGAGAAAATTTAGGAATCGCAAGGTTCGTATGCTTGTGTTTGTGTTGTTTGGTGATGTTTCTATCAAGTTCTATTAATTCTAAGATGTTTGGAAGAGAAGAACATTGGAAACAAACACTTTCCAAAGCATCGCATAGACAAATCAAACCAATCAGTAACACAGGTGTTTGAGAAGCTTTAGGAATCACAAGGTTCGTATGCTTGTGTTTGTGTTGTTTGGTGATGTTTCTATCAAGTTCTATTAATTCTAAGATGTTTGGAAGAGAAGAACATTGGAAACAAACACTTTCCAAAGCATCGCATAGACAAATCAAACCAAATAGTAACACAGGTGTTTGAGAAAATTTAGGAATCGCAAGGTTCGTATGCTTGTGTTTGTGTTGTTTGGTGATGTTTCTATCAAGTTCTATTAATTCTAAGATGTTTGCAAGAGAAGAACATTGGATACAAACACTTTCCAAAGCATCGCATAGACAAATCAAACCAATCAGTAACAGAGGTGTTTGAGAAACATTAGGAATCGCAAGGTTCGTATGCCTGTGTTTGTGTCGTTTGGTGATGATTCTATCAAGTTCTATTATTTCTAAGATGTTTAGAAGAGAAGAACATTGGAAATAAACACTTTCTAAACATCGCATAGACAAATCAAACCAATCAGTAACATAGGTGTTTGAGAAACTTTAGGAATCGCAAGGTTCGTATGTCTGTGTTTGTGTCGTTTGGTGATGATTCTATCAAGTTCTATTATTTCTAAGATGTTTAGAAGAGAAGAACATTGGAAATAAACACTATATAAACATCGCATAGACAAATCAAACCAATGAGTAACATAGGTGTTTGAGAAACTTTAGGAATTGCAAGGTTCGTATGCTTATGTTTGTGTTGTTTGGTGATGTTTCTATCAAGTTCTATTAATTCTAAGATGTTTGGAAGAGAAGAACATTGGATACAAACACTTTCCAAAGCATCGCATAGACAAATCAAACTTTAGGAATTGCAAGGTTCGTATGCTTATGTTTGTGTTGTTTGGTGATGTTTCTATCAAGTTCTATTATTTCTAAGATGTTTAGAAGAGAAGAAAATTCGAAACACACACTTTCCAAAGAATCGCATAGACAAATCAAACAAATCAGTAACACAGGTGTTTGAGAAACTTTAGGAATCGCAGGGTTCGTATTCCTGTGTCTGTGTCGTTTGGTGATGTTTCTATCAAGTCCTATTAATTCTAAGATGTTTGGAAGACTAGAACATTGGAAACAACAACTTTCCAAAGCATCGCATAGACAAATCAAACAAATCAGTAACACAGGTGTTTGAGAAACTTTAGGAATCGCAGGGTTCGTATTCCTGTGTCTGTGTCGTTTGGTGATGTTTCTATCAAGTCCTATTAATTCTAAGATGTTTGGAAGACTAGAACATTGGAAACAACAACTTTCCAAAGCATCGCATAGACAAATCAAACCAATAAGTAACATAGGTGTTTGAGAAACTTTAGGAATCGCAAGGTTCGTATGCCTGTGTTTGTGTCGTTTGGTGATGATTCTATCAAGTTCTATTATTTCTAAGATGTTTAGAAGAGAAGAACATTGGAAACAAACACTTTCCAAAGCATCGCATAGACAAATCAAACCAATCAGTAACATAGGTGTTTGAGAAAATTTAGGAATCGCAAGGTTCGTATGCTTGTGTTTGTGTTGTTTGGTGATGTTTCTATCAAGTTCTATTAATTCTAAGATGTTTGGAAGAGAAGAACATTGGAAACAAACACTTTCCAAAGCATCGCATAGACAAATCAAACCAATCAGTAACACAGGTGTTTGAGAAGCTTTAGGAATCACAAGGTTCGTATGCTTGTGTTTGTGTTGTTTGGTGATGTTTCTATCAAGTTCTATTAATTCTAAGATGTTTGGAAGAGAAGAACATTGGATACAAACACTTTCCAAAGCATCGCATAGACAAATCAAACCAATCAGTTCAGAGGTGTTTGAGAAACATTAGGAATCGCAAGGTTCGTATGCCTGTGTTTGTGTCGTTTGGTGATGATTCTATCAAGTTCTATTATTTCTAAGATGTTTAGAAGAGAAGAACATTGGAAACAAACACTTTCCAAAGCATCGCATAGACAAATCAAACCAATCAGTAACACAGGTGTTTGAGAAAATTTAGGAATCGCAAGGTTCGTATGCTTGTGTTTGTGTTGTTTGGTGATGTTTCTATCAATTTCTATTAATTCTAAGATGTTTGGAAGAGAAGAACATTGGAAACAAACACTTTCCAAAGCATCGCATAGACAAATCAAACCAATCAGTAACACAGGTGTTTGAGAAGCTTTAGGAATCACAAGGTTCGTATGCTTGTGCTTGTGTTGTTTGGTGATGTTTCTATCAAGTTCTATTAATTCTAAGATGTTTGGAAGAGAAGAACATTGGAAACAAACACTTTCCAAAGCATCGCATAGACAAATCAAACCAATCAGTAACACAGGTGTTTGAGAAGCTTTAGGAATCACAAGGTTCGTATGCTTGTGTTTGTGTTGTTTGGTGATGTTTCTATCAAGTTCTATTAATTCTAAGATGTTTGGAAGAGAAGAACATTGGATACAAACACTTTCCAAAGCATCGCATAGACAAATCAAACCAATCAGTAACACAGGTGTTTGAGAAAATTTAGGAATCGCAAGGTTCGTATGCTTGTGTTTGTGTTGTTTGGTGATGTTTCTATCAAGTTCTATTAATTCTAAGATGTTTGGAAGAGAAGAACATTGGAAACAAACACTTTCCAAAGCATCGCATAGACAAATCAAACCAATCAGTAACACAGGTGTTTGAGAAGCTTTAGGAATCGCAAGGTTCGTATGCTTGTGTTTGTGTTGTTTGGTGATGTTTCTATCAAGTTCTATTAATTCTAAGATGTTTGGAAGAGAACAACATTGGATACAAACACTTTCCAAAGCATCGCATAGACAAATCAAACCAATCAGTAACAGAGGTGTTTGAGAAACATTAGGAATCGCAAGGTTCGTATGCCTGTGTTTGTGTCGTTTGGTGATGATTCTATCAAGTTCTATTATTTCTAAGATGTTTAGAAGAGAAGAACATTGGAAATAAACACTTTCTAAACATCGCATAGACAAATCAAACCAATGAGTAACATAGGTGTTTGCGAAACTTTAGGAATTACAAGGTTCGTATGCTTATGTTTGTGTTGTTTGGTGATGTTTCTATCAAGTTCTATTATTTCTAAGATGTTTAGAAGAGAAGAAAATTCGAAACAAACACTTTCCAAAGAATCGCATAGACAAATCAAACAAATCAGTAACACAGGTGTTTGAGAAACTTTAGGAATCGCAGGGTTCGTATTCCTGTGTCTGTGTCGTTTGGTGATGTTTCTATCAAGTCCTATTAATTCTAAGATGTTTGGAAGACTAGAACATTGGAAACAACAACTTTCCAAAGCATCGCATAGACAAATCAAACCAATAAGTAACATAGGTGTTTGAGAAACTTTAGGAATCGCAAGGTTCGTATGCCTGTATTTGTGTCGTTTGGTGATGATTCTATCAAGTTCTATTATTTCTATGATGTTTAGAAGAGAAGAACATTGGAAACAAACACTTTCCAAAGCATCGCATAGACAAATCAAACCAATCAGTAACACAGGTGTTTGAGAAAATTTAGGAATCGCAAGGTTCGTATGCTTGTGTTTGTGTTGTTTGGTGATGTTTCTATCAAGTTCTATTAATTCTAAGATGTTTGGAAGAGAAGAACATTGGAAACAAACACTTTCCAAAGCATCGCATAGACAAATCAAACCAATCAGTAACACAGGTGTTTGAGAAGCTTTAGGAATGACAAGGTTCGTATGCTTGTGTTTGTGTTGTTTGGTGATGTTTCTATCAAGTTCTATTAATTCTAAGATGTTTGGAAGAGAAGAACATTGGATACAAACACTTTCCAAAGCATCGCATAGACAAATCAAACCAATCAATAACAGAGGTGTTTGAGAAACTTTAGGAATCGCAAGGTTCGTATGTCTGTGTTTGTGTCGTTTGGTGATGATTCTATCAAGTTCTATTATTTCTAAGATGTTTAGAAGAGAAGAACATTGGAAATAAACACTTTCTAAACATCGCATAGACTAATCAAACCAATGAGTAACATAGGTGTTTGAGAAACTTTAGGAATTGCAAGGTTCGTATGCTTATGTTTGTGTTGTTTGGTGATGTTTCTATCAAGTTCTATTATTTCTAAGATGTTTAGAACTGAAGAAAATTGGAAACAAACACTTTCCAAAGAATCGCATAGACAAATCAAACAAATCAGTAACACAGGTGTGTGAGAAACTTTAGGAATCGTAGGGTTCGTATTCCTGTGTCTGTGTCGTTTGGTGATGTTTCTATCAAGTCCTATTAATTCTAAGATGTTTGGAAGACTAGAACATTGGAAACAACAACTTTCCAAAGCATCGCATAGACAAATCAAACCAATAAGTAACATAGGTGTTTGAGAAACTTTAGGAATCGCAAGGTTCATATGCCTGTGTTTGTGTCGTTTGGTGATGATTCTATCAAGTTCTATTATTTCTAAGATGTTTAGAAGAGAAGAACATTGGAAACAAACACTTTCCAAAGCATCGCATAGACAAATCAAACCAATCAGTAACACAGGTGTTTGAGAAAATTTAGGAATCGCAAGGTTCGTATGCTTGTGTTTGTGTTGTTTGGTGATGTTTCTATCAAGTTCTATTAATTCTAAGATGTTTGGAAGAGAAGAACATTGGAAACAAACACTTTCCAAAGCATCGCATAGACAAATCAAACCATTCAGTAACACAGGTGTTTGAGAAGCTTTAGGAATCACAAGGTTCGTATGCTTGTGTTTGTGTTGTTTGGTGATGTTTCTATCAATTTCTATTAATTCTAAGATGTTTGGAAGAGAAGAACATTGGAAACAAACACTTTCCAAAGCATCGCATAGACAAATCAAACCAATCAGTAACACAGGTGTTTGAGAAGCTTTAGGAATCACAAGGTTCGTATGCTTGTGTTTGTGTCGTTTGGTGATGATTCTATCAAGTTCTATTATTTCTAAGATGTTTAGAAGAGAAGAACATTGGAAATAAACACTTTCTAAACATCGCATAGACAAATCAAACCAATGAGTAACATAGGTGTTTGAGAAACTTTAGGAATTGCAAGGTTCGTATGCTTATGTTTGTGTTGTTTGGTGATGTTTCTATCAAGTTCTATTATTTCTAAGATGTTTAGAACTGAAGAAAATTGGAAACAAACACTTTCCAAAGAATCGCATAGACAAATCAAACAAATCAGTAACACAGGTGTGTGAGAAACTTTAGGAATCGCAGGGTTCGTATTCCTGTGTCTGTGTCGTTTGGTGATGTTTCTATCAAGTCCTATTAATTCTAAGATGTTTGGAAGACTAGAACATTGGAAACAACAACTTTCCAAAGCATCGCATAGACAAATCAAACCAATAAGTAACATAGGTGTTTGAGAAACTTTAGGAATCGCAAGGTTCATATGCCTGTGTTTGTGTCGTTTGGTGATGATTCTATCAAGTTCTATTATTTCTAAGATGTTTAGAAGAGAAGAACATTGGAAACAAACACTTTCCAAAGCATCGCATAGACAAATCAAACCAATCAGTAACACAGGTGTTTGCGAAAATTTAGGAATCGCAAGGTTCGTATGCTTGTGTTTGTGTTGTTTGGTGATGTTTCTATCAAGTTCTATTAATTCTAAGATGTTTGGAAGAGAAGAACATTGGAAACAAACACTTTCCAAATCATCGCATAGACAAATCAAACCAATCAGTAACACAGGTGTTTGAGAAGCTTTAGGAATCGCAAGGTTCGTATGCTTGTGTTTGTGTTGTTTGGTGATGTTTCTATCAAGTTCTATTAATTCTAAGATGTTTGAAAGAGAAGAACATTGGATACAAACACTTTCCAAACCAGCGCATAGACAAATCAAACCAATCAGTAACATAGGTGTTTGAGAAACTTTAGGAATCGCAAGGTTCGTATGCCTGTGTTTGTGTCGTTTGGTGATGATTCTATCAAGTTCTATTATTTCTAAGATGTTTAGAAGAGAAGAACATTGGATACAAACACTTTCCAAAGCATCGCATAGACAAATCAAACCAATCAGTAACACAGGTGTTTGAGAAAATTTAGGAATCACAAGGTTCGTATGCTTGTGTTTGTGTTGTTTGGTGATGTTTCTATCAAGTTCTATTAATTCTAAGATGTTTGGAAGAGAAGAACATTGGAAACAAACACTTTCCAAAGCATCGCATAGACAAATCAAACCAATCAGTAACACAGGTGTTTGAGAAAATTTAGGAATCGCAAGGTTCGTATGCTTGTGTTTGTGTTGTTTGGTGATGTTTCTATCAATTTCTATTAATTCTAAGATGTTTGGAAGAGAAGAACATTGGAAACAAACACTTTCCAAAGCATCGCATAGACAAATCAAACCAATCAGTAACACAGGTGTTTGAGAAGCTTTAGGAATCACAAGGTTCGTATGCTTGTGTTTGTGTTGTTTGGTGATGTTTCTATCAAGTTCTATTAATTCTAAGATGTTTGGAAGAGAAGAACATTGGAAACAAACACTTTCCAAAGCATCGCATAGACAAATCAAACCAATCAGTAACACAGGTGTTTGAGAAAATTTAGGAATCGCAAGGTTCGTATGCTTGTGTTTGTGTTGTTTGGTGATGTTTCTATCAATTTCTATTAATTCTAAGATGTTTGGAAGAGAAGAACATTGGAAACAAACACTTTCCAAAGCATCGCATAGACAAATCAAACCAATCAGTAACACAGGTGTTTGAGAAGCTTTAGGAATCACAAGGTTCGTATGCTTGTGTTTGTGTTGTTTGGTGATGTTTCTATCAAGTTCTATTAATTCTAAGATGTTTGGAAGAGAAGAACATTGGAAACAAACACTTTCCAAAGCATCGCATAGACAAATCAAACCAATCAGTAACACAGGTGTTTGAGAAGCTTTAGGAATCACAAGGTTCGTATGCTTGTGTTTGTGTTGTTTGGTGATGTTTCTATCAAGTTCTATTAATTCTAAGATGTTTGGAAGAGAAGAACATTGGATACAAACACTTTCCAAAGCATCGCATAGACAAATCAAACCAATCAGTAACACAGGTGTTTGAGAAGCTTTAGGAATCACAAGGTTCGTATGCTTGTGTTTGTGTTGTTTGGTGATGTTTCTATCAAGTTCTATTAATTCTAAGATGTTTGGAAGAGAAGAACATTGGATACAAACACTTTCCAAAGCATCGCATAGACAAATCAAACCAATCAGTAACACAGGTGTTTGAGAAGCTTTAGGAATCACAAGGTTCGTATGCTTGTGTTTGTGTTGTTTGGTGATGTTTCTATCAAGTTCTATTAATTCTAAGATGTTTGGAAGAGAAGAACATTGGATACAAACACTTTCCAAAGCATCGCATAGACAAATCAAACCAATCAGTAACATAGGTGTTTGAGAAACTTTAGGAATCGCAAGGTTCGTATGTCTGTGTTTGTGTCGTTTGGTGATGATTCTATCAAGTTCTATTATTTCTAAGATGTTTAGAAGAGAAGAACATTGGAAATAAACACTTTCTAAACATCGCATAGACAAATCAAACCAATGAGTAACATAGGTGTTTGAGAAACTTTAGGAATTGCAAGGTTCGTATGCTTATGTTTGTGTTGTTTGGTGATGTTTCTATCAAGTTCTATTAATTCTAAGATGTTTGGAAGAGAAGAACATTGGATACAAACACTTTCCAAAGCATCGCATAGACAAATCAAACTTTAGGAATTGCAAGGTTCGTATGCTTATGTTTGTGTTGTTTGGTGATGTTTCTATCAAGTTCTATTATTTCTAAGATGTTTAGAAGAGAAGAAAATTCGAAACACACACTTTCCAAAGAATCGCATAGACAAATCAAACAAATCAGTAACACAGGTGTTTGAGAAACTTTAGGAATCGCAGGGTTCGTATTCCTGTGTCTGTGTCGTTTGGTGATGTTTCTATCAAGTCCTATTAATTCTAAGATGTTTGGAAGACTAGAACATTGGAAACAACAACTTTGCAAAGCATCGCATAGACAAATCAAACAAATCAGTAACACAGGTGTTTGAGAAACTTTAGGAATCGCAGGGTTCGTATTCCTGTGTCTGTGTCGTTTGGTGATGTTTCTATCAAGTCCTATTAATTCTAAGATGTTTGGAAGACTAGAACATTGGAAACAACAACTTTCCAAAGCATCGCATAGACAAATCAAACCAATAAGTAACATAGGTGTTTGAGAAACTTTAGGAATCGCAAGGTTCGTATGCCTGTGTTTGTGTCGTTTGGTGATGATTCTATCAAGTTCTATTATTTCTAAGATGTTTAGAAGAGAAGAACATTGGAAACAAACACTTTCCAAAGCATCGCATAGACAAATCAAACCAATCAGTAACACAGGTGTTTGAGAAAATTTAGGAATCGCAAGGTTCGTATGCTTGTGTTTGTGTTGTTTGGTGATGTTTCTATCAAGTTCTATTAATTATAAGATGTTTGGAAGAGAAGAACATTGGAAACAAACACTTTCCAAAGCATCGCATAGACAAATCAAACCAATCAGTAACACAGGTGTTTGAGAAGCTTTAGGAATCACAAGGTTCGTATGCTTGTGTTTGTGTTGTTTGGTGATGTTTCTATCAAGTTCTATTAATTCTAAGATGTTTGGAAGAGAAGAACATTGGATACAAACACTTTCCAAAGCATCGCATAGACAAATCAAACCAATCAGTTCAAAGGTGTTTGAGAAACATTAGGAATCGCAAGGTTCGTATGCCTGTGTTTGTGTCGTTTGGTGATGATTCTATCAAGTTCTATTATTTCTAAGATGTTTAGAAGAGAAGAACATTGGAAACAAACACTTTCCAAAGCATCGCATAGACAAATCAAACCAATCAGTAACACAGGTGTTTGAGAAAATTTAGGAATCGCAAGGTTCGTATGCTTGTGTTTGTGTTGTTTGGTGATGTTTCTATCAATTTCTATTAATTCTAAGATGTTTGGAAGAGAAGAACATTGGAAACAAACACTTTCCAAAGCATCGCATAGACAAATCAAACCAATCAGTAACACAGGTGTTTGAGAAGCTTTAGGAATCACAAGGTTCGTATGCTTGTGTTTGTGTTGTTTGGTGATGTTTCTATCAAGTTCTATTAATTCTAAGATGTTTGGAAGAGAAGAACATTGGAAACAAACACTTTCCAAAGCATCGCATAGACAAATCAAACCAATCAGTAACACAGGTGTTTGAGAAGCTTTAGGAATCACAAGGTTCGTATGCTTGTGTTTGTGTTGTTTGGTGATGTTTCTATCAAGTTCTATTAATTCTAAGATGTTTGGAAGAGAAGAACATTGGATACAAACACTTTCCAAAGCATCGCATAGACAAATCAAACCAATCAGTAACACAGGTGTTTGAGAAAATTTAGGAATCGCAAGGTTCGTATGCTTGTGTTTGTGTTGTTTGGTGATGTTTCTATCAAGTTCTATTAATTCTAAGATGTTTGGAAGAGAAGAACATTGGAAACAAACACTTTCCAAAGCATCGCATAGACAAATCAAACCAATCAGTAACACAGGTGTTTGAGAAGCTTTAGGAATCACAAGGTTCGTATGCTTGTGTTTGTGTTGTTTGGTGATGTTTCTATCAAGTTCTATTAATTCTAAGATGTTTGGAAGAGAAGAACATTGGAAACAAACACTTTCCAAAGCATCGCATAGACAAATCAAACCAATCAGTAACACAGGTGTTTGAGAAAATTTAGGAATCGCAAGGTTCGTATGCTTGTGTTTGTGTTGTTTGGTGATGTTTCTATCAATTTCTATTATTTCTAAGATGTTTGGAAGAGAAGAACATTGGAAACAAACACTTTCCAAAGCATCGCATAGACAAATCAAACCAATCAGTAACACAGGTGTTTGAGAAAATTTAGGAATCACAAGGTTCGTATGCTTGTGTTTGTGTTGTTTGGTGATGTTTCTATCAAGTTCTATTAATTCTAAGATGTTTGGAAGAGAAGAACATTGGAAACAAACACTTTCCAAAGCATCGCATAGACATATCAAACCAATCAGTAACACAGGTGTTTGAGAAAATTTAGGAATCGCAAGGTTCGTATGCTTGTGTTTGTGTTGTTTGGTGATGTTTCTATCAAGTTCTATTAATTCTAAGATGTTTGGAAGAGAAGAACATTGGAAACAAACACTTTCCAAAGCATCGCATAGACAAATCAAACCAATCAGTAACACAGGTGTTTGAGAAGCTTTAGGAATGACAAGGTTCGTATGCTTGTGTTTGTGTTGTTTGGTGATGTTTCTATCAAGTTCTATTAATTCTAAGATGTTTGGAAGAGAAGAACATTGGATACAAACACTTTCCAAAGCATCGCATAGACAAATCAAACCAATCAGTAACATAGGTGTTTGAGAAACTTTAGGAATCGCAAGGTTCGTATGTCTGTGTTTGTGTCGTTTGGTGATGATTCTATCAAGTTCTATTATTTCTAAGATGTTTAGAAGAGAAGAACATTGGAAATAAACACTTTCTAAACATCGCATAGACAAATCAAACCAATCAGTAACATAGGTGTTTGAGAAACTTTAGGAATTGCAAGGTTCGTATGCTTATGTTTGTGTTGTTTGGTGATGTTTCTATCAAGTTCTATTAATTCTAAGATGTTTGGAAGAGAAGAACATTGGATACAAACACTTTCCAAAGCATCGCATAGACAAATCAAACTTTAGGAATTGCAAGGTTCGTATGCTTATGTTTGTGTTGTTTGGTGATGTTTCTATCAAGTTCTATTATTTCTAAGATGTTTAGAAGAGAAGAAAATTCGAAACACACACTTTCCAAAGAATCGCATAGACAAATCAAACAAATCAGTAACACAGGTGTTTGAGAAACTTTAGGAATCGCAGGGTTCGTATTCCTGTGTCTGTGTCGTTTGGTGATGTTTCTATCAAGTCCTATTAATTCTAAGATGTTTGGAAGACTAGAACATTGGAAACAACAACTTTGCAAAGCATCGCATAGACAAATCAAACAAATCAGTAACACAGGTGTTTGAGAAACTTTAGGAATCGCAGGGTTCGTATTCCTGTGTCTGTGTCGTTTGGTGATGTTTCTATCAAGTCCTATTAATTCTAAGATGTTTGGAAGACTAGAACATTGGAAACAACAACTTTCCAAAGCATCGCATAGACAAATCAAACAAATCAGTAACACAGGTGTTTGAGAAACTTTAGGAATCGCAGGGTTCGTATTCCTGTGTCTGTGTCGTTTGGTGATGTTTCTATCAAGTCCTATTAATTCTAAGATGTTTGGAAGACTAGAACATTGGAAACAACAACTTTCCAAAGCATCGCATAGACAAATCAAACCAATAAGTAACATAGGTGTTTGAGAAACTTTAGGAATCGCAAGGTTCGTATGCCTGTGTTTGTGTCGTTTGGTGATGATTCTATCAAGTTCTATTATTTCTAAGATGTTTAGAAGAGAAGAACATTGGAAACAAACACTTTCCAAAGCATCGCATAGACAAATCAAACCAATCAGTAACACAGGTGTTTGAGAAAATTTAGGAATCGCAAGGTTCGTATGCTTGTGTTTGTGTTGTTTGGTGATGTTTCTATCAAGTTCTATTAATTCTAAGATGTTTGGAAGAGAAGAACATTGGAAACAAACACTTTCCAAAGCATCGCATAGACAAATCAAACCAATCAGTAACACAGGTGTTTGAGAAGCTTTAGGAATCACAAGGTTCGTATGCTTGTGTTTGTGTTGTTTGGTGATGTTTCTATCAAGTTCTATTAATTCTAAGATGTTTGGAAGAGAAGAACATTGGATACAAACACTTTCCAAAGCATCGCATAGACAAATCAAACCAATCAGTTCAGAGGTGTTTGAGAAACATTAGGAATCGCAAGGTTCGTATGCCTGTGTTTGTGTCGTTTGGTGATGATTCTATCAAGTTCTATTATTTCTAAGATGTTTAGAAGAGAAGAACATTGGAAACAAACACTTTCCAAAGCATCGCATAGACAAATCAAACCAATCAGTAACACAGGTGTTTGAGAAAATTTAGGAATCGCAAGGTTCGTATGCTTGTGTTTGTGTTGTTTGGTGATGTTTCTATCAATTACTATTAATTCTAAGATGTTTGGAAGAGAAGAACATTGGAAACAAACACTTTCCAAAGCATCGCATAGACAAATCAAACCAATCAGTAACACAGGTGTTTGAGAAGCTTTAGGAATCACAAGGTTCGTATGCTTGTGTTTGTGTTGTTTGGTGATGTTTCTATCAAGTTCTATTAATTCTAAGATGTTTGGAAGAGAAGAACATTGGAAACAAACACTTTCCAAAGCATCGCATAGACAAATCAAACCAATCAGTAACACAGGTGTTTGAGAAGCTTTAGGAATCACAAGGTTCGTATGCTTGTGTTTGTGTTGTTTGGTGATGTTTCTATCAAGTTCTATTAATTCTAAGATGTTTGGAAGAGAAGAACATTGGATACAAACACTTTCCAAAGCATCGCATAGACAAATCAAACCAATCAGTAACACAGGTGTTTGAGAAAATTTAGGAATCGCAAGGTTCGTATGCTTGTGTTTGTGTTGTTTGGTGATGTTTCTATCAAGTTCTATTAATTCTAAGATGTTTGGAAGAGAAGAACATTGGAAACAAACACTTTCCAAAGCATCGCATAGACAAATCAAACCAATCAGTAACACAGGTGTTTGAGAAGCTTTAGGAATCACAAGGTTCGTATGCTTGTGTTTGTGTTGTTTGGTGATGTTTCTATCAAGTTCTATTAATTCTAAGATGTTTGGAAGAGAAGAACATTGGATACAAACACTTTCCAAAGCATAGCATAGACAAATCAAACCAATCAGTAACACAGGTGTTTGAGAAACATTAGGAATCGCAAGGTTCGTATGCCTGTGTTTGTGTCGTTTGGTGATGATTCTATCAAGTTCTATTATTTCTAAGATGTTTAGAAGAGAAGAACATTGGAAATAAACACTTTCTAAACATCGCATAGACAAATCAAACCAATGAGTAACATAGGTGTTTGAGAAACTTTAGGAATTACAAGGTTCGTATGCTTATGTTTGTGTTGTTTGGTGATGTTTCTATCAAGTTCTATTATTTCTAAGATGTTTAGAAGAGAAGAAAATTCGAAACAAACACTTTCCAAAGAATCGCATAGACAAATCAAACAAATCAGTAACACAGGTGTTTGAGAAACTTTAGGAATCGCAGGGTTCCTATTCCTGTTTCTGTGTCGTTTGGTGATGTTTCTATCAAGTCCTATTAATTCTAAGATGTTTGGAAGACTAGAACATTGGAAACAACAACTTTCCAAAGCATCGCATAGACAAATCAAACCAATAAGTAACATAGGTGTTTGAGAAACTTTAGGAATCGCAAGGTTCGTATGCCTGTGTTTGTGTCGTTTGGTGATGATTCTATCAAGTTCTATTATTTCTAAGATGTTTAGAAGAGAAGAACATTGGAAACAAACACTTTCCAAAGCATCGCATAGACAAATCAAACCAATCAGTAACACAGGTGTTTGAGAAAATTTAGGAATCGCAAGGTTCGTATGCTTGTGTTTGTGTTGTTTGGTGATGTTTCTATCAAGTTCTATTAATTCTAAGATGTTTGGAAGAGAAGAACATTGGAAACAAACACTTTCCAAAGCATCGCATAGACAAATCAAACCAATCAGTAACACAGGTGTTTGAGAAGCTTTAGGAATCACAAGGTTCGTATGCTTGTGTTTGTGTTGTTTGGTGATGTTTCGATCAAGTTCTATTAATTCTAAGATGTTTGGAAGAGAAGAACATTGGATACAAACACTTTCCAAAGCATCGCATAGACAAATCAAACCAATCAGTAACAGAGGTGTTTGAGAAACTTTAGGAATCGCAAGGTTCGTATGTCTGTGTTTGTGTCGTTTGGTGATGATTCTATCAAGTTCTATTATTTCTAAGATGTTTAGAAGAGAAGAACATTGGAAATAAACACTTTCTAAACATCGCATAGACAAATCAAACCAATGAGTAACATAGGTGTTTGAGAAACTTTAGGAATTGCAAGGTTCGTATGCTTATGTTTGTGTTGTTTGGTGATGTTTCTATCAAGTTCTATTATTTCTAAGATGTTTAGAACTGAAGAAAATTGGAAACAAACACTTTCCAAAGAATCGCATAGACAAATCAAACAAATCAGTAACACAGGTGTTTGAGAAACTTTAGGAATCGCAGGGTTCGTATTCCTGTGTCTGTGTCGTTTGGTGATGTTTCTATCAAGTCCTATTAATTCTAAGATGTTTGGAAGACTAGAACATTGGAAACAACAACTTTCCAAAGCATCGCATAGACAAATCAAACCAATAAGTAACATAGGTGTTTGAGAAACTTTAGGAATCGCAAGGTTCATATGCCTGTGTTTGTGTCGTTTGGTGATGATTCTATCAAGTTCTATTATTTCTAAGATGTTTAGAAGAGAAGAACATTGGAAACAAACACTTTCCAAAGCATCGCATAGACAAATCAAACCAATCAGTAACACAGGTGTTTGAGAAAATTTAGGAATCGCAAGGTTCGTATGCTTGTGTTTGTGTTGTTTGGTGATGTTTCTATCAAGTTCTATTAATTCTAAGATGTTTGGAAGAGAAGAACATTGGAAACAAACACTTTCCAAAGCATCGCATAGACAAATCAAACCAATCAGTAACACAGGTGTTTGAGAAGCTTTAGGAATCGCAAGGTTCGTATGCTTGTGTTTGTGTTGTTTGGTGATGTTTCTATCAAGTTCTATTAATTCTAAGATGTTTGAAAGAGAAGAACATTGGATACAAACACTTTCCAAACCATCGCATAGACAAATCAAACCAATCAGTAACATAGGTGTTTGAGAAACTTTAGGAATCGCAAGGTTCGTATGCCTGTGTTTGTGTCGTTTGGTGATGATTCTATCAAGGTCTATTATTTCTAAGATGTTTAGAAGAGAAGAACATTGGATACAAACACTTTCCAAAGCATCGCATAGACAAATCAAACCAATCAGTAACACAGGTGTTTGAGAAAATTTAGGAATCGCAAGGTTCGTATGCTTGTGTTTGTGTTGTTTGGTGATGTTTCTATCAAGTTCTATTAATTCTAAGATGTTTGGAAGAGAAGAACATTGGAAACAAACACTTTCCAAAGCATCGCATAGACAAATCAAACCAACCAGCAACACAGGTGTTTGAGAAACTTTAGGAATCGTAAGGTTCGTATGCTTGTGTTTGTGTTGTTTGGTGATGTTTCTATCAAGTCCTATTAATTCTAAGATGTTTGGAAGAGAAGAACATTGGAAACAAACACTTTCCAAAGCATCGCATAGACAAATCAAACCAACCAGCAACACAGGTGTTTGAGAAACTTTAGGAATCGTAAGGTTCGTATGCTTGTGTTTGTGTTGTTTGGTGATGTTTCTATCAAGTCCTATTAATTCTAAGATGTTTGGAAGAGAAGAACATTGGAAACAAACACTTTCCAAAGCATCGCATAGACAAATCAAACCAATCAGTAACACAGGTGTTTGAGAAGCTTTAGGAATCACAAGGTTCGTATGCTTGTGTTTGTGTTGTTTGGTGATGTTTCTATCAAGTTCTATTAATTCTAAGATGTTTGGAAGAGAAGAACATTGGAAACAAACACTTTCCAAAGCATCGCATAGACAAATCAAACCAATCAGTAACACAGGTGTTTGAGAAGCTTTAGGAATCACAAGGTTCGTATGCTTGTGTTTGTGTTGTTTGGTGATGTTTCTATCAAGTTCTATTAATTCTAAGATGTTTGGAAGAGAAGAACATTGGATACAAACACTTTCCAAAGCATCGCATAGACAAATCAAACCAATCAGTAACACTGGTGTTTAAGAAAATTTAGGAATCGCAAGGTTCGTATGCTTGTGTTTGTGTTGTTTGGTGATGTTTCTATCAAGTTCTATTAATTCTAAGATGTTTGGAAGAGAAGAACATTGGAAACAAACACTTTCCAAAGCATCGCATAGACAAATCAAACCAATCAGTAACAGAGGTGTTTGAGAAACATTAGGAATCGCAAGGTTCGTATGCCTGTGTTTGTGTCGTTTGGTGATGATTCTATCAAGTTCTATTATTTCTAAGATGTTTAGAAGAGAAGAACATTGGAAATAAACACTTTCTAAACATCGCATAGACAAATCAAACCAATGAGTAACATAGGTGTTTGAGAAACTTTAGGAATTACAAGGTTCGTATGCTTATGTTTGTGTTGTTTGGTGATGTTTCTATCAAGTTCTATTATTTCTAAGATGTTTAGAAGAGAAGAAAATTCGAAACAAACACTTTCCAAAGAATCGCATAGACAAATCAAACAAATCAGTAACACAGGTGTTTGAGAAACTTTAGGAATCGCAGGGTTCGTATTCCTGTTTCTGTGTCGTTTGGTGATGTTTCTATCAAGTCCTATTAATTCTAAGATGTTTGGAAGACTAGAACATTGGAAACAACAACTTTCCAAAGCATCGCATAGACAAATCAAACCAATAAGTAACATAGGTGTTTGAGAAACTTTAGGAATCGCAAGGTTCGTATGCCTGTGTTTGTGTCGTTTGGTGATGATTCTATCAAGTTCTATTATTTCTAAGATGTTTAGAAGAGAAGAACATTGGAAACAAACACTTTCCAAAGCATCGCATAGACAAATCAAACCAATCAGTAACACAGGTGTTTGAGAAAATTTAGGAATCGCAAGGTTCGTATGCTTGTGTTTGTGTTGTTTGGTGATGTTTCTATCAAGTTCTATTAATTCTAAGATGTTTGGAAGAGAAGAACATTGGAAACAAACACTTTCCAAAGCATCGCATAGACAAATCAAACCAATCAGTAACACAGGTGTTTGAGAAGCTTTAGGAATCACAAGGTTCGTATGCCTGTGTTTGTGTCGTTTGGTGATGATTCTATCAAGTTCTATTATTTCTAAGATGTTTAGAAGAGAAGAACATTGGAAACAAACACTTTCCAAAGCATCGCATAGACAAATCAAACCAATCAGTAACACAGGTGTTTGAGAAAATTTAGGAATCGCAAGGTTCGTATGCTTGTGTTTGTGTTGTTTGGTGATGTTTCTATCAAGTTCTATTAATTCTAAGATGTTTGGAAGAGAAGAACATTGGAAACAAACACTTTCCAAAGCATCGCATAGACAAATCAAACCAATCAGTAACACAGGTGTTTGAGAAGCTTTAGGAATCACAAGGTTCGTATGCTTGTGTTTGTGTTGTTTGGTGATGTTTCTATCAAGTCCTATTAATTCTAAGATGTTTGGAAGAGAAGAACATTGGAAACAAACACTTTCCAAAGCATCGCATAGACAAATCAAACCAATCAGTAACACAGGTGTTTGAGAAGCTTTAGGAATCACAAGGTTCGTATGCTTGTGTTTGTGTTGTTTGGTGATGTTTCTATCAAGTTCTATTAATTCTAAGATGTTTGGAAGAGAAGAACATTGGAAACAAACACTTTCCAAAGCATCGCATAGACAAATCAAACCAATCAGTAACACAGGTGTTTGAGAAGCTTTAGGAATCACAAGGTTCGTATGCTTGTGTTTGTGTTGTTTGGTGATGTTTCTATCAAGTTCTATTAATTCTAAGATGTTTGGAAGAGAAGAACATTGGATACAAACACTTTCCAAAGCATCGCATAGACAAATCAAACCAATCAGTAACACTGGTGTTTAAGAAAATTTAGGAATCGCAAGGTTCGTATGCTTGTGTTTGTGTTGTTTGGTGATGTTTCTATCAAGTTCTATTAATTCTAAGATGTTTGGAAGAGAAGAACATTGGAAACAAACACTTTCCAAAGCATCGCATAGACAAATCAAACCAATCAGTAACAGAGGTGTTTGAGAAACATTAGGAATCGCAAGGTTCGTATGCCTGTGTTTGTGTCGTTTGGTGATGATTCTATCAAGTTCTATTATTTCTAAGATGTTTAGAAGAGAAGAACATTGGAAATAAACACTTTCTAAACATCGCATAGACAAATCAAACCAATGAGTAACATAGGTGTTTGAGAAACTTTAGGAATTACAAGGTTCGTATGCTTATGTTTGTGTTGTTTGGTGATGTTTCTATCAAGTTCTATTATTTCTAAGATGTTTAGAAGAGAAGAAAATTCGAAACAAACACTTTCCAAAGAATCGCATAGACAAATCAAACAAATCAGTAACACAGGTGTTTGAGAAACTTTAGGAATCGCAGGGTTCGTATTCCTGTTTCTGTGTCGTTTGGTGATGTTTCTATCAAGTCCTATTAATTCTAAGATGTTTGGAAGACTAGAACATTGGAAACAACAACTTTCCAAAGCATCGCATAGACAAATCAAACCAATAAGTAACATAGGTGTTTGAGAAACTTTAGGAATCGCAAGGTTCGTATGCCTGTGTTTGTGTCGTTTGGTGATGATTCTATCAAGTTCTATTATTTCTAAGATGTTTAGAAGAGAAGAACATTGGAAACAAACACTTTCCAAAGCATCGCATAGACAAATCAAACCAATCAGTAACACAGGTGTTTGAGAAAATTTAGGAATCGCAAGGTTCGTATGCTTGTGTTTGTGTTGTTTGGTGATGTTTCTATCAAGTTCTATTAATTCTAAGATGTTTGGAAGAGAAGAACATTGGAAACAAACACTTTCCAAAGCATCGCATAGACAAATCAAACCAATCAGTAACACAGGTGTTTGAGAAGCTTTAGGAATCACAAGGTTCGTATGCCTGTGTTTGTGTCGTTTGGTGATGATTCTATCAAGTTCTATTATTTCTAAGATGTTTAGAAGAGAAGAACATTGGAAACAAACACTTTCCAAAGCATCGCATAGACAAATCAAACCAATCAGTAACACAGGTGTTTGAGAAAATTTAGGAATCGCAAGGTTCGTATGCTTGTGTTTGTGTTGTTTGGTGATGTTTCTATCAAGTTCTATTAATTCTAAGATGTTTGGAAGAGAAGAACATTGGAAACAAACACTTTCCAAAGCATCGCATAGACAAATCAAACCAATCAGTAACACAGGTGTTTGAGAAGCTTTAGGAATCACAAGGTTCGTATGCTTGTGTTTGTGTTGTTTGGTGATGTTTCTATCAAGTTCATTAATTCTAAGATGTTTGGAAGAGAAGAACATTGGATACAAACACTTTCCAAAGCATCGCATAGACAAATCAAACCAATCAGTAACATAGGTGTTTGAGAAACTTTAGGAATCGCAAGGTTCGTATGCTTGTGTTTGTGTCGTTTGGTGATGATTCTATCAAGTTCTATTATTTCTAAGATGTTTAGAAGAGAAGAACATTGGAAACAAACACTTTCCAAAGCATCGCATAGACAAATCAAACCAATCAGTAACACAGGTGTTTGAGAAAATTTAGGAATCGCAAGGTTCGTATGCTTGTGTTTGTGCTGTTTGGTGATGTTTCTATCAAGTTCTATTAATTATAAGATGTTTGGAAGAGAAGAACATTGGAAACAAACACTTTCCAAAGCATCGCATAGACAAATCAAACCAATCAGTAACACAGGTGTTTGAGAAAATTTAGGAATCACAAGGTTCGTATGCTTGTGTTTGTGTTGTTTGGTGATGTTTCTATCAAGTTCTATTAATTCTAAGATGTTTGGAAGAGAAGAACATTGGAAACAAACACTTTCCAAAGCATCGCATAGACAAATCAAACCAATCAGTAACATAGGTGTTTGAGAAACTTTAGGAATCGCAAGGTTCGTATGCCTGTGTTTGTGTCGTTTGGTGATGATTCTATCAAGTTCTATTATTTCTAAGATGTTTAGAAGAGAAGAACATTGGAAACAAACACTTTCCAATGCATCGCATAGACAAATCAAACCAATCAGTAACACAGGTGTTTGAGAAAATTTAGGAATCGCAAGGTTCGTATGCTTGTGTTTGTTTTGTTTGGTGATGTTTCTATCAAGTTCTATTAATTCTAAGATGTTTGGAAGAGAAGAACATTGGAAACAAACACTTTCCAAAGCATCGCATAGACAAATCAAACCAATCAGTAACACAGGTGTTTGAGAAGCTTTAGGAATCGCGAGGTTCGTATGCTTGTGTTTGTGTTGTTTGGTGATGTTTCTATCAAGTTCTATTAATTCTAAGATGTTTGGAAGAGAAGAACATTGGAAACAAACACTTTCCAAAGCATCGCATAGACAAATCAAACCAATCAGTAACATAGGTGTTTGAGAAACTTTAGGAATTGCAAGGTTCGTATGCTTATGTTTGTGTTGTTTGGTGATGTTTCTATCAAGTTCTATTATTTCTAAGATGTTTAGAAGAGAAGAAAATTGGAAACAAACACTTTCCAAAGAATCGCATAGACAAATCAAACAAATCAGTAACACAGGTGTTTGAGAAACTTTAGGAATCGCAGGGTTCGTATTCCTGTGTCTGTGTCGTTTGGTGATGTTTCTATCAAGTCCTATTAATTCTAAGATGTTTGGAAGACTAGAACATTGGAAACAACAACTTTCCAAAGCATCGCATAGACAAATCAAACCAATAAGTAACATAGGTGTTTGAGAAACTTTAGGAATCGCAAGGTTCGTATGCCTGTGTTTGTGTCGTTTGGTGATGATTCTATCAAGTTCTATTATTTCTAAGATGTTTAGAAGAGAAGAACATTGGAAACAAACACTTTCCAAAGCATCGCATAGACAAATCAAACCAATCAGTAACACAGGTGTTTGAGAAAATTTAGGAATCGCAAGGTTCGTATGCTTGTGTTTGTGCTGTTTGGTGATGTTTCTATCAAGTTCTATTAATTCTAAGATGTTTGGAAGAGAAGAACATTGGAAACAAACACTTTCCAAAGCATCGCATAGACAAATCAAACCAATCAGTAACACAGGTGTTTGAGAAGCTTTAGGAATCGCAAGGTTCGTATGCTTGTGTTTGTGTTGGTTGGTGATATTTCTATCAAGTTCTATTAATTCAAAGATGTTTGGAAGAGAAGAACATTTGATACAAACACTTTCCAAAGCATCGCATAGACAAATCAAACCAATCAGTAACATAGGTGTTTGAGAAACTTTAGGAATCGCAAGGTTCGTATGCTTGTGTTTGTGTCGTTTGGTGATGATTCTATCAAGTTCTATTATTTCTAAGATGTTTAGAAGAGAAGAACATTGGAAACAAACACTTTCCAATGCATCGCATAGACAAATCAAACCAATCAGTAACACAGGTGTTTGAGAAAATTTAGGAATCGCAAGGTTCGTATGCTTGTGTTTGTTTTGTTTGGTGATGTTTCTATCAAGTTCTATTAATTCTAAGATGTTTGGAAGAGAAGAACATTGGAAACAAACACTTTCCAAAGCATCGCATGGACAAATCAAACCAATCAGTAACACAGGTGTTTGAGAAGCTTTAGGAATCGCGAGGTTCGTATGCTTGTGTTTGTGTTGTTTGGTGATGTTTCTATCAAGTTCTATTAATTCTAAGATGTTTGGAAGAGAAGAACATTGGATACAAACACTTTCCAAAGCATCGCATAGACAAATCAAACCAATCAGTAACATAGGTGTTTGAGAAACTTTAGGAATTGCAAGGTTCGTATGCTTATGTTTGTGTTGTTTGGTGATGTTTCTATCAAGTTCTATTATTTCTAAGATGTTTAGAAGAGAAGAAAATTGGAAACAAACACTTTCCAAAGAATCGCATAGACAAATCAAACAAATCAGTAACACAGGTGTTTGAGAAACTTTAGGAATCGCAGGGTTCGTATTCCTGTGTCTGTGTCGTTTGGTGATGTTTCTATCAAGTCCTATTAATTCTAAGATGTTTGGAAGACTAGAACATTGGAAACAACAACTTTCCAAAGCATCGCATAGACAAATCAAACCAATAAGTAACATAGGTGTTTGAGAAACTTTAGGAATCGCAAGGTTCGTATGCCTGTGTTTGTGTCGTTTGGTGATGATTCTATCAAGTTCTATTATTTCTAAGATGTTTAGAAGAGAAGAACATTGGAAACAAACACTTTCCAAAGCATCGCATAGACAAATCAAACCAATCAGTAACACAGGTGTTTGAGAAAATTTAGGAATCGCAAGGTTCGTATGCTTGTGTTTGTGCTGTTTGGTGATGTTTCTATCAAGTTCTATTAATTCTAAGATGTTTGGAAGAGAAGAACATTGGAAACAAACACTTTCCAAAGCATCGCATAGACAAATCAAACCAATCAGTAACACAGGTGTTTGAGAAGCTTTAGGAATCGCAAGGTTCGTATGCTTGTGTTTGTGTTGGTTGGTGATATTTCTATCAAGTTCTATTAATTCAAAGATGTTTGGAAGAGAAGAACATTTGATACAAACAATTTCCAAAGCATCGCATAGACAAATCAAACCAATCAGTAACATAGGTGTTTGAGAAACTTTAGGAATCGCAAGGTTCGTATGCCTGTGTTTGTGTCGTTTGGTGATGATTCTATCAAGTTCTATTATTTCTAAGATGTTTAGAAGAGAAGAACATTGGAAACAAACACTTTCCAATGCATCGCATAGACAAATCAAACCAATCAGTAACACAGGTGTTTGAGAAAATTTAGGAATCGCAAGGTTCGTATGCTTGTGTTTGTTTTGTTTGGTGATGTTTCTATCAAGTTCTATTAATTCTAAGATGTTTGGAAGAGAAGAACATTGGATACAAACACTTTCCAAAGCAACGCATAAACAAATCAAACCAATCAGTAACACATGTGTTTGAGAAAATTTAGGAATCGCAAGGTTCGTATGCTTGTGTTTGTTTTGTTTGGTGATGTTTCTATCAAGTTCTATTAATTCTAAGATGTTTGGAAGAGAAGAACATTGGAAACAAACACTTTCCAAAGCATCGCATGGACAAATCAAACCAATCAGTAACATAGGTGTTTGAGAAACTTTAGGAATCGCAAGGTTCGTATGCCTGTGTTTGTGTCGTTTGGTGATGATTCTATCAAGTTCTATTATTTCTAAGATGTTTAGAAGAGAAGAAAATTGGAAACAAACACTTTCCAAAGAATCGCATAGACAAATCAAACAAATCAGTAACACAGGTGTTTGAGAAACTTTAGGAATCGCAGGGTTCGTATTCCTGTGTCTGTGTCGTTTGGTGATGTTTCTATCAAGTCCTATTAATTCTAAGATGTTTGGAAGAGAAGAACATTGGAAACAACAACTTTCCAAAGCATCGCATAGACAAATCAAACCAATAAGTAACATAGGTGTTTGAGAAACTTTAGGAATCGCAAGGTTCGTATGCCTGTGTTTGTGTCGTTTGGTGATGATTCTATCAAGTTCTATTATTTCTAAGATGTTTAGAAGAGAAGAACATTGGAAACAAACACTTTCCAAAGCATCGCATAGACAAATCAAACCAATCAGTAACACAGGTGTTTGAGAAAATTTAGGAATCGCAAGGTTCGTATGCTTGTGTTTGTGCTGTTTGGTGATGTTTCTATCAAGTTCTATTAATTCTAAGATGTTTGGAAGAGAAGAACATTGGAAACAAACACTTTCCAAAGCATCGCATAGACAAATCAAACCAATCAGTAACACAGGTGTTTGAGAAGCTTTAGGAATCGCAAGGTTCGTATGCTTGTGTTTGTGTTGGTTGGTGATATTTCTATCAAGTTCTATTAATTCAAAGATGTTTGGAAGAGAAGAACATTTGATACAAACAATTTCCAAAGCATCGCATAGACAAATCAAACCAATCAGTAACATAGGTGTTTGAGAAACTTTAGGAATCGCAAGGTTCGTATGCTTGTGTTTGTGTCGTTTGGTGATGATTCTATCAAGTTCTATTGTTTCTAAGATGTTTAGAAGAGAAGAACATTGGAAACAAACACTTTCCAATGCATCGCATAGACAAATCAAACCAATCAGTAACACAGGTGTTTGAGAAAATTTAGGAATCGCAAGGTTCGTATGCTTGTGTTTGTTTTGTTTGGTGATGTTTCTATCAAGTTCTATTAATTCTAAGATGTTTGGAAGAGAAGAACATTGGAAACAAACACTTTCCAAAGCATCGCATAGACAAATCAAACCAATCAGTAACACAGGTGTTTGAGAAGCTTTAGGAATCGCGAGGTTCGTATGCTTGTGTTTGTGTTGTTTGGTGATGTTTCTATCAAGTTCTATTAATTCTAAGATGTTTGGAAGAGAAGAACATTGGATACAAACACTTTCCAAAGCATCGCATAGACAAATCAAACCAATCAGTAACATAGGTGTTTGAGAAACTTTAGGAATTGCAAGGTTCGTATGCTTATGTTTGTGTTGTTTGGTGATGTTTCTATCAAGTTCTATTATTTCTAAGATGTTTAGAAGAGAAGAAAATTGGAAACAAACACTTTCCAAAGAATCGCATAGACAAATCAAACAAATCAGTAACACAGGTGTTTGAGAAACTTTAGGAATCGCAGGGTTCGTATTCCTGTGTCTGTGTCGTTTGGTGATGTTTCTATCAAGTCCTATTAATTCTAAGATGTTTGGAAGACTAGAACATTGGAAACAACAACTTTCCAAAGCATCGCATAGACAAATCAAACCAATAAGTAACATAGGTGTTTGAGAAACTTTAGGAATCGCAAGGTTCGTATGCCTGTGTTTGTGTCGTTTGGTGATGATTCTATCAAGTTCTATTATTTCTAAGATGTTTAGAAGAGAAGAACATTGGAAACAAACACTTTCCAAAGCATCGCATAGACAAATCAAACCAATCAGTAACACAGGTGTTTGAGAAAATTTAGGAATCGCAAGGTTCGTATGCTTGTGTTTGTGCTGTTTGGTGATGTTTCTATCAAGTTCTATTAATTCTAAGATGTTTGGAAGAGAAGAACATTGGAAACAAACACTTTCCAAAGCATCGCATAGACAAATCAAACCAATCAGTAACACAGGTGTTTGAGAAGCTTTAGGAATCGCAAGGTTCGTATGCTTGTGTTTGTGTTGGTTGGTGATATTTCTATCAAGTTCTATTAATTCAAAGATGTTTGGAAGAGAAGAACATTTGATACAAACACTTTCCAAAGCATCGCATAGACAAATCAAACCAATCAGTAACATAGGTGTTTGAGAAACTTTAGGAATCGCAAGGTTCGTATGCCTGTGTTTGTGTCGTTTGGTGATGATTCTATCAAGTTCTATTATTTCTAAGATGTTTAGAAGAGAAGAACATTGGAAATAAACACTTTCTAAACATCGCATAGACAAATCAAACCAATGAGTAACATAGGTGTTTGAGAAACTTTAGGAATCGCAAGGTTCGTATGCCTGTGTTTGTGTCGTTTGGTGATGATTCTATCAAGTTCTATTATTTCTAAGATGTTTAGAAGAGAAGAACATTGGAAACAAACACTTTCCAAAGCATCGCATAGACAAATCAAACCAATCAGTAACACAGGTGTTTGAGAAAATTTAGGAATCGCAAGGTTCGTATGCTTGTGTTTGTGCTGTTTGGTGATGTTTCTATCAAGTTCTATTAATTCTAAGATGTTTGGAAGAGAAGAACATTGGAAACAAACACTTTCCAAAGCATCGCATAGACAAATCAAACCAATCAGTAACACAGGTGTTTGAGAAGCTTTAGGAATCGCAAGGTTCGTATGCTTGTGTTTGTGTTGGTTGGTGATATTTCTATCAAGTTCTATTAATTCAAAGATGTTTGGAAGACTAGAACATTTGATACAAACACTTTCCAAAGCATCGCATAGACAAATCAAACAAATCAGTAACATAGGTGTTTGAGAAACTTTAGGAATCGCAAGGTTCGTATGCCTGTGTTTGTGTCGTTTGGTGATGATTCTATCAAGTTCTATTATTTCTAAGATGTTTAGAAGAGAAGAACATTGGAAACAAACACTTTCCAAAGCATCGCATAGACAAATCAAACCAATCAGTAACACAGGTGTTTGAGAAAATTTAGGAATCGCAAGGTTCGTATGCTTGTGTTTGTGCTGTTTGGTGATGTTTCTATCAAGTTCTATTAATTCTAAGATGTTTGGAAGAGAAGAACATTGGAAACAAACACTTTCCAAAGCATCGCATAGACAAATCAAACCAATCAGTAACACAGGTGTTTGAGAAGCTTTAGGAATCGCAAGGTTCGTATGCTTGTGTTTGTGTTGGTTGGTGATATTTCTATCAAGTTCTATTAATTCAAAGATGTTTGGAAGAGAAGAACATTTGATACAAACACTTTCCAAAGCATCGCATAGACAAATCAAACCAATCAGTAACATAGGTGTTTGAGAAACTTTAGGAATCGCAAGGTTCGTATGCCTGTGTTTGTGTCGTTTGGTGATGATTCTATCAAGTTCTATTATTTCTAAGATGTTTAGAAGAGAAGAACATTGGAAATAAACACTTTCTAAACATCGCATAGACAAATCAAACCAATGAGTAACATAGGTGTTTGAGAAACTTTAGGAATCGCAAGGTTCGTATGCCTGTGTTTGTGTCGTTTGGTGATGATTCTATCAAGTTCTATTATTTCTAAGATGTTTAGAAGAGAAGAACATTGGAAACAAACACTTTCCAAAGCATCGCATAGACAAATCAAACCAATCAGTAACACAGGTGTTTGAGAAAATTTAGGAATCGCAAGGTTCGTATGCTTGTGTTTGTGCTGTTTGGTGATGTTTCTATCAAGTTCTATTAATTCTAAGATGTTTGGAAGAGAAGAACATTGGAAACAAACACTTTCCAAAGCATCGCATAGACAAATCAAACCAATCAGTAACACAGGTGTTTGAGAAGCTTTAGGAATCGCAAGGTTCGTATGCTTGTGTTTGTGTTGGTTGGTGATATTTCTATCAAGTTCTATTAATTCAAAGATGTTTGGAAGAGAAGAACATTTGATACAAACACTTTCCAAAGCATCGCATAGACAAATCAAACAAATCAGTAACACAGGTGTTTGAGAAGCTTTAGGAATCGCAAGGTTCGTATGCTTGTGTTTGTGTCGTTTGGTGATGATTCTATCAAGTTCTATTATTTCTAAGATGTTTAGAAGAGAAGAACATTGGAAACAAACACTTTCCAATGCATCGCATAGACAAATCAAACCAATCAGTAACACAGGTGTTTGAGAAAATTTAGGAATCGCAAGGTTCGTATGCTTGTGTTTGTTTTGTTTGGTGATGTTTCTATCAAGTTCTATTAATTCTAAGATGTTTGGAAGAGAAGAACATTGGAAACAAACACTTTCCAAAGCATCGCATAGACAAATCAAACCAATCAGTAACACAGGTGTTTGAGAAGCTTTAGGAATCGCGAGGTTCGTATGCTTGTGTTTGTGTTGTTTGGTGATGTTTCTATCAAGTTCTATTAATTCTAAGATGTTTGGAAGAGAAGAACATTGGATACAAACACTTTCCAAAGCATCGCATAGACAAATCAAACCAATCAGTAACATAGGTGTTTGAGAAACTTTAGGAATTGCAAGGTTCGTATGCTTATGTTTGTGTTGTTTGGTGATGTTTCTATCAAGTTCTATTATTTCTAAGATGTTTAGAAGAGAAGAAAATTGGAAACAAACACTTTCCAAAGAATCGCATAGACAAATCAAACAAATCAGTAACACAGGTGTTTGAGAAACTTTAGGAATCGCAGGGTTCGTATTCCTGTGTCTGTGTCGTTTGGTGATGTTTCTATCAAGTCCTATTAATTCTAAGATGTTTGGAAGACTAGAACATTGGAAACAACAACTTTCCAAAGCATCGCATAGACAAATCAAACCAATAAGTAACATAGGTGTTTGAGAAACTTTAGGAATCGCAAGGTTCGTATGCCTGTGTTTGTGTCGTTTGGTGATGATTCTATCAAGTTCTATTATTTCTAAGATGTTTAGAAGAGAAGAACATTGGAAACAAACACTTTCCAAAGCATCGCATAGACAAATCAAACCAATCAGTAACACAGGTGTTTGAGAAAATTTAGGAATCGCAAGGTTCGTATGCTTGTGTTTGTGCTGTTTGGTGATGTTTCTATCAAGTTCTATTAATTCTAAGATGTTTGGAAGAGAAGAACATTGGAAACAAACACTTTCCAAAGCATCGCATAGACAAATCAAACCAATCAGTAACACAGGTGTTTGAGAAGCTTTAGGAATCGCAAGGTTCGTATGCTTGTGTTTGTGTTGGTTGGTGATATTTCTATCAAGTTCTATTAATTCAAAGATGTTTGGAAGAGAAGAACATTTGATACAAACACTTTCCAAAGCATCGCATAGACAAATCAAACCAATCAGTAACATAGGTGTTTGAGAAACTTTAGGAATCGCAAGGTTCGTATGCCTGTGTTTGTGTCGTTTGGTGATGATTCTATCAAGTTCTATTATTTCTAAGATGTTTAGAAGAGAAGAACATTGGAAATAAACACTTTCTAAACATCGCATAGACAAATCAAACCAATGAGTAACATAGGTGTTTGAGAAACTTTAGGAATTGCAAGGTTCGTATGCTTATGTTTGTGTTGTTTGGTGATGTTTCTATCAAGTTCTATTATTTCTAAGATGTTTAGAAGAGAAGAAAATTGGAAACAAACACTTTCCAAAGAATCGCATAGACAAATCAAACAAATCAGTAACACAGGTGTTTGAGAAACTTTAGGAATCGCAGGGTTCGTATTCCTGTGTCTGTGTCGTTTGGTGATGTTTCTATCAAGTCCTATTAATTCTAAGATGTTTGGAAGACTAGAACATTGAAAACAACAACTTTCCAAAGCATCGCATAGACAAATCAAACCAATAAGTAACATAGGTGTTTGAGAAACTTTAGGAATCGCAAGGTTCGTATGCCTGTGTTTGTGTCGTTTGGTGATGATTCTATCAAGTTCTATTATTTCTAAGATGTTTAGAAGAGAAGAACATTGGAAACAAACACTTTCCAAAGCATCGCATAGACAAATCAAACCAATCAGTAACACAGGTGTTTGAGAAAATTTAGGAATCGCAAGGTTCGTATGCTTGTGTTTGTGTTGTTTGGTGATGTTTCTATCAAGTTCTATTAATTCTAAGATGTTTGGAAGAGAAGAACATTGGAAACAAACACTTTCCAAAGCATCGCATAGACAAATCAAACCAATCAGTAACACAGGTGTTTGAGAAGCTTTAGGAATCGCGAGGTTCGTATGCTTGTGTTTGTGTTGTTTGGTGATGTTTCTATCAAGTTCTATTAATTCTAAGATGTTTAGAAGAGAAGAACATTGGAAACAAACACTTTCCAAAGCATCGCATAGACAAATCAAACCAATCAGTAACACAGGTGTTTGAGAAAATTTAGGAATCGCAAGGTTCGTATGCTTGTGTTTGTGTTGTTTGGTGATGTTTCTATCAAGTTCTATTAATTCTAAGATGTTTGGAAGAGAAGAACATTGGAAACAAACACTTTCCAAAGCATCGCATAGACAAATCAAACCAATCAGTAACATAGGTGTTTGAGAAGCTTTAGGAATCGCAAGGTTCGTATGCTTGTGTTTGTGTTGGTTGGTGATGTTTCTATCAAGTTCTATTATTTCTAAGATGTTTAGAAGAGAAGAAAATTCGAAACAAACACTTTCCAAAGAATCGCATAGACAAATCAAACAAATCAGTAACACAGGTGTTTGAGAAACTTTAGGAATCGCAGGGTTCCTATTCCTGTTTCTGTGTCGTTTGGTGATGTTTCTATCAAGTCCTATTAATTCTAAGATGTTTGGAAGACTAGAACATTGGAAACAACAACTTTCCAAAGCATCGCATAGACAAATCAAACCAATAAGTAACATAGGTGTTTGAGAAACTTTAGGAATCGCAAGGTTCGTATGCCTGTGTTTGTGTCGTTTGGTGATGATTCTATCAAGTTCTATTATTTCTAAGATGTTTAGAAGAGAAGAACATTGGAAACAAACACTTTCCAAAGCATCGCATAGACAAATCAAACCAATCAGTAACACAGGTGTTTGAGAAAATTTAGGAATCGCAAGGTTCGTATGCTTGTGTTTGTGTTGTTTGGTGATGTTTCTATCAAGTTCTATTAATTCTAAGATGTTTGGAAGAGAAGAACATTGGAAACAAACACTTTCCAAAGCATCGCATAGACAAATCAAACCAATCAGTAACACAGGTGTTTGAGAAGCTTTAGGAATCACAAGGTTCGTATGCTTGTGTTTGTGTTGTTTGGTGATGTTTCGATCAAGTTCTATTAATTCTAAGATGTTTGGAAGAGAAGAACATTGGATACAAACACTTTCCAAAGCATCGCATAGACAAATCAAACCAATCAGTAACAGAGGTGTTTGAGAAACTTTAGGAATCGCAAGGTTCGTATGTCTGTGTTTGTGTCGTTTGGTGATGATTCTATCAAGTTCTATTATTTCTAAGATGTTTAGAAGAGAAGAACATTGGAAATAAACACTTTCTAAACATCGCATAGACAAATCAAACCAATGAGTAACATAGGTGTTTGAGAAACTTTAGGAATTGCAAGGTTCGTATGCTTATGTTTGTGTTGTTTGGTGATGTTTCTATCAAGTTCTATTATTTCTAAGATGTTTAGAACTGAAGAAAATTGGAAACAAACACTTTCCAAAGAATCGCATAGACAAATCAAACAAATCAGTAACACAGGTGTTTGAGAAACTTTAGGAATCGCAGGGTTCGTATTCCTGTGTCTGTGTCGTTTGGTGATGTTTCTATCAAGTCCTATTAATTCTAAGATGTTTGGAAGACTAGAACATTGAAAACAACAACTTTCCAAAGCATCGCATAGACAAATCAAACCAATAAGTAACATAGGTGTTTGAGAAACTTTAGGAATCGCAAGGTTCGTATGCCTGTGTTTGTGTCGTTTGGTGATGATTCTATCAAGTTCTATTATTTCTAAGATGTTTAGAAGAGAAGAACATTGGAAACAAACACTTTCCAAAGCATCGCATAGACAAATCAAACCAATCAGTAACACAGGTGTTTGAGAAAATTTAGGAATCGCAAGGTTCGTATGCTTGTGTTTGTGTTGTTTGGTGATGTTTCTATCAAGTTCTATTAATTCTAAGATGTTTGGAAGAGAAGAACATTGGAAACAAACACTTTCCAAAGCATCGCATAGACAAATCAAACCAATCAGTAACACAGGTGTTTGAGAAGCTTTAGGAATCGCGAGGTTCGTATGCTTGTGTTTGTGTTGTTTGGTGATGTTTCTATCAAGTTCTATTAATTCTAAGATGTTTAGAAGAGAAGAAAATTGGAAACAAACACTTTCCAAAGAATCGCATAGACAAATCAAACCAATCAGTAACACAGGTGTTTGAGAAAATTTAGGAATCGCAAGGTTCGTATGCTTGTGTTTGTGTTGTTTGGTGATGTTTCTATCAAGTTCTATTAATTCTAAGATGTTTGGAAGAGAAGAACATTGGAAACAAACACTTTCCAAAGCATCGCATAGACAAATCAAACCAATCAGTAACATAGGTGTTTGAGAAGCTTTAGGAATCGCAAGGTTCGTATGCTTGTGTTTGTGTTGGTTGGTGATGTTTCTATCAAGTTCTATTATTTCTAAGATGTTTAGAAGAGAAGAAAATTCGAAACAAACACTTTCCAAAGAATCGCATAGACAAATCAAACAAATCAGTAACACAGGTGTTTGAGAAACTTTAGGAATCGCAGGGTTCGTATTCCTGTTTCTGTGTCGTTTGGTGATGTTTCTATCAAGTCCTATTAATTCTAAGATGTTTGGAAGACTAGAACATTGGAAACAACAACTTTCCAAAGCATCGCATAGACAAATCAATCCAATAAGTAACATAGGTGTTTGAGAAACTTTAGGAATCGCAAGGTTCGTATGCCTGTGTTTGTGTCGTTTGGTGATGATTCTATCAAGTTCTATTATTTCTAAGATGTTTAGAAGAGAAGAACATTGGAAACAAACACTTTCCAAAGCATCGCATAGACAAATCAAACCAATCAGTAACACAGGTGTTTGAGAAAATTTAGGAATCGCAAGGTTCGTATGCTTGTGTTTGTGTTGTTTGGTGATGTTTCTATCAAGTTCTATTAATTCTAAGATGTTTGGAAGAGAAGAACATTGGAAACAAACACTTTCCAAAGCATCGCATAGACAAATCAAACCAATCAGTAACACAGGTGTTTGAGAAGCTTTAGGAATCACAAGGTTCGTATGCCTGTGTTTGTGTCGTTTGGTGATGATTCTATCAAGTTCTATTATTTCTAAGATGTTTAGAAGAGAAGAACATTGGAAACAAACACTTTCCAAAGCATCGCATAGACAAATCAAACCAATCAGTAACACAGGTGTTTGAGAAAATTTAGGAATCGCAAGGTTCGTATGCTTGTGTTTGTGTTGTTTGGTGATGTTTCTATCAAGTTCTATTAATTCTAAGATGTTTGGAAGAGAAGAACATTGGAAACAAACACTTTCCAAAGCATCGCATAGACAAATCAAACCAATCAGTAACACAGGTGTTTGAGAAGCTTTAGGAATCACAAGGTTCGTATGCTTGTGTTTGTGTTGTTTGGTGATGTTTCTATCAAGTTCATTAATTCTAAGATGTTTGGAAGAGAAGAACATTGGATACAAACACTTTCCAAAGCATCGCATAGACAAATCAAACCAATCAGTAACATAGGTGTTTGAGAAACTTTAGGAATCGCAAGGTTCGTATGCCTGTGTTTGTGTCGTTTGGTGATGATTCTATCAAGTTCTATTATTTCTAAGATGTTTAGAAGAGAAGAACATTGGAAACAAACACTTTCCAAAGCATCGCATAGACAAATCAAACCAATCAGTAACACAGGTGTTTGAGAAAATTTAGGAATCGCAAGGTTCGTATGCTTGTGTTTGTGCTGTTTGGTGATGTTTCTATCAAGTTCTATTAATTATAAGATGTTTGGAAGAGAAGAACATTGGAAACAAACACTTTCCAAAGCATCGCATAGACAAATCAAACCAATCAGTAACACAGGTGTTTGAGAAAATTTAGGAATCACAAGGTTCGTATGCTTGTGTTTGTGTTGTTTGGTGATGTTTCTATCAAGTTCTATTAATTCTAAGATGTTTGGAAGAGAAGAACATTGGAAACAAACACTTTCCAAAGCATCGCATAGACAAATCAAACCAATCAGTAACATAGGTGTTTGAGAAACTTTAGGAATCGCAAGGTTCGTATGCCTGTGTTTGTGTCGTTTGGTGATGATTCTATCAAGTTCTATTATTTCTAAGATGTTTAGAAGAGAAGAACATTGGAAACAAACACTTTCCAATGCATCGCATAGACAAATCAAACCAATCAGTAACACAGGTGTTTGAGAAAATTTAGGAATCGCAAGGTTCGTATGCTTGTGTTTGTTTTGTTTGGTGATGTTTCTATCAAGTTCTATTAATTCTAAGATGTTTGGAAGAGAAGAACATTGGAAACAAACACTTTCCAAAGCATCGCATAGACAAATCAAACCAATCAGTAACACAGGTGTTTGAGAAGCTTTAGGAATCGCGAGGTTCGTATGCTTGTGTTTGTGTTGTTTGGTGATGTTTCTATCAAGTTCTATTAATTCTAAGATGTTTGGAAGAGAAGAACATTGGATACAAACACTTTCCAAAGCATCGCATAGACAAATCAAACCAATCAGTAACATAGGTGTTTGAGAAACTTTAGGAATTGCAAGGTTCGTATGCTTATGTTTGTGTTGTTTGGTGATGTTTCTATCAAGTTCTATTATTTCTAAGATGTTTAGAAGAGAAGAAAATTGGAAACAAACACTTTCCAAAGAATCGCATAGACAAATCAAACAAATCAGTAACACAGGTGTTTGAGAAACTTTAGGAATCGCAGGGTTCGTATTCCTGTGTCTGTGTCGTTTGGTGATGTTTCTATCAAGTCCTATTAATTCTAAGATGTTTGGAAGACTAGAACATTGGAAACAACAACTTTCCAAAGCATCGCATAGACAAATCAAACCAATAAGTAACATAGGTGTTTGAGAAACTTTAGGAATCGCAAGGTTCGTATGCCTGTGTTTGTGTCGTTTGGTGATGATTCTATCAAGTTCTATTATTTCTAAGATGTTTAGAAGAGAAGAACATTGGAAACAAACACTTTCCAAAGCATCGCATAGACAAATCAAACCAATCAGTAACACAGGTGTTTGAGAAAATTTAGGAATCGCAAGGTTCGTATGCTTGTGTTTGTGCTGTTTGGTGATGTTTCTATCAAGTTCTATTAATTCTAAGATGTTTGGAAGAGAAGAACATTGGAAACAAACACTTTCCAAAGCATCGCATAGACAAATCAAACCAATCAGTAACACAGGTGTTTGAGAAGCTTTAGGAATCGCAAGGTTCGTATGCTTGTGTTTGTGTTGGTTGGTGATATTTCTATCAAGTTCTATTAATTCAAAGATGTTTGGAAGAGAAGAACATTTGATACAAACACTTTCCAAAGCATCGCATAGACAAATCAAACCAATCAGTAACATAGGTGTTTGAGAAACTTTAGGAATCGCAAGGTTCGTATGCTTGTGTTTGTGTCGTTTGGTGATGATTCTATCAAGTTCTATTATTTCTAAGATGTTTAGAAGAGAAGAACATTGGAAACAAACACTTTCCAATGCATCGCATAGACAAATCAAACCAATCAGTAACACAGGTGTTTGAGAAAATTTAGGAATCGCAAGGTTCGTATGCTTGTGTTTGTTTTGTTTGGTGATGTTTCTATCAAGTTCTATTAATTCTAAGATGTTTGGAAGAGAAGAACATTGGAAACAAACACTTTCCAAAGCATCGCATGGACAAATCAAACCAATCAGTAACACAGGTGTTTGAGAAGCTTTAGGAATCGCGAGGTTCGTATGCTTGTGTTTGTGTTGTTTGGTGATGTTTCTATCAAGTTCTATTAATTCTAAGATGTTTGGAAGAGAAGAACATTGGATACAAACACTTTCCAAAGCATCGCATAGACAAATCAAACCAATCAGTAACATAGGTGTTTGAGAAACTTTAGGAATTGCAAGGTTCGTATGCTTATGTTTGTGTTGTTTGGTGATGTTTCTATCAAGTTCTATTATTTCTAAGATGTTTAGAAGAGAAGAAAATTGGAAACAAACACTTTCCAAAGAATCGCATAGACAAATCAAACAAATCAGTAACACAGGTGTTTGAGAAACTTTAGGAATCGCAGGGTTCGTATTCCTGTGTCTGTGTCGTTTGGTGATGTTTCTATCAAGTCCTATTAATTCTAAGATGTTTGGAAGACTAGAACATTGGAAACAACAACTTTCCAAAGCATCGCATAGACAAATCAAACCAATAAGTAACATAGGTGTTTGAGAAACTTTAGGAATCGCAAGGTTCGTATGCCTGTGTTTGTGTCGTTTGGTGATGATTCTATCAAGTTCTATTATTTCTAAGATGTTTAGAAGAGAAGAACATTGGAAACAAACACTTTCCAAAGCATCGCATAGACAAATCAAACCAATCAGTAACACAGGTGTTTGAGAAAATTTAGGAATCGCAAGGTTCGTATGCTTGTGTTTGTGCTGTTTGGTGATGTTTCTATCAAGTTCTATTAATTCTAAGATGTTTGGAAGAGAAGAACATTGGAAACAAACACTTTCCAAAGCATCGCATAGACAAATCAAACCAATCAGTAACACAGGTGTTTGAGAAGCTTTAGGAATCGCAAGGTTCGTATGCTTGTGTTTGTGTTGGTTGGTGATATTTCTATCAAGTTCTATTAATTCAAAGATGTTTGGAAGAGAAGAACATTTGATACAAACAATTTCCAAAGCATCGCATAGACAAATCAAACCAATCAGTAACATAGGTGTTTGAGAAACTTTAGGAATCGCAAGGTTCGTATGCCTGTGTTTGTGTCGTTTGGTGATGATTCTATCAAGTTCTATTATTTCTAAGATGTTTAGAAGAGAAGAACATTGGAAACAAACACTTTCCAATGCATCGCATAGACAAATCAAACCAATCAGTAACACAGGTGTTTGAGAAAATTTAGGAATCGCAAGGTTCGTATGCTTGTGTTTGTTTTGTTTGGTGATGTTTCTATCAAGTTCTATTAATTCTAAGATGTTTGGAAGAGAAGAACATTGGATACAAACACTTTCCAAAGCAACGCATAAACAAATCAAACCAATCAGTAACACATGTGTTTGAGAAAATTTAGGAATCGCAAGGTTCGTATGCTTGTGTTTGTTTTGTTTGGTGATGTTTCTATCAAGTTCTATTAATTCTAAGATGTTTGGAAGAGAAGAACATTGGAAACAAACACTTTCCAAAGCATCGCATGGACAAATCAAACCAATCAGTAACATAGGTGTTTGAGAAACTTTAGGAATCGCAAGGTTCGTATGCCTGTGTTTGTGTCGTTTGGTGATGATTCTATCAAGTTCTATTATTTCTAAGATGTTTAGAAGAGAAGAAAATTGGAAACAAACACTTTCCAAAGAATCGCATAGACAAATCAAACAAATCAGTAACACAGGTGTTTGAGAAACTTTAGGAATCGCAGGGTTCGTATTCCTGTGTCTGTGTCGTTTGGTGATGTTTCTATCAAGTCCTATTAATTCTAAGATGTTTGGAAGACTAGAACATTGGAAACAACAACTTTCCAAAGCATCGCATAGACAAATCAAACCAATAAGTAACATAGGTGTTTGAGAAACTTTAGGAATCGCAAGGTTCGTATGCCTGTGTTTGTGTCGTTTGGTGATGATTCTATCAAGTTCTATTATTTCTAAGATGTTTAGAAGAGAAGAACATTGGAAACAAACACTTTCCAAAGCATCGCATAGACAAATCAAACCAATCAGTAACACAGGTGTTTGAGAAAATTTAGGAATCGCAAGGTTCGTATGCTTGTGTTTGTGCTGTTTGGTGATGTTTCTATCAAGTTCTATTAATTCTAAGATGTTTGGAAGAGAAGAACATTGGAAACAAACACTTTCCAAAGCATCGCATAGACAAATCAAACCAATCAGTAACACAGGTGTTTGAGAAGCTTTAGGAATCGCAAGGTTCGTATGCTTGTGTTTGTGTTGGTTGGTGATATTTCTATCAAGTTCTATTAATTCAAAGATGTTTGGAAGAGAAGAACATTTGATACAAACAATTTCCAAAGCATCGCATAGACAAATCAAACCAATCAGTAACATAGGTGTTTGAGAAACTTTAGGAATCGCAAGGTTCGTATGCTTGTGTTTGTGTCGTTTGGTGATGATTCTATCAAGTTCTATTGTTTCTAAGATGTTTAGAAGAGAAGAACATTGGAAACAAACACTTTCCAATGCATCGCATAGACAAATCAAACCAATCAGTAACACAGGTGTTTGAGAAAATTTAGGAATCGCAAGGTTCGTATGCTTGTGTTTGTTTTGTTTGGTGATGTTTCTATCAAGTTCTATTAATTCTAAGATGTTTGGAAGAGAAGAACATTGGAAACAAACACTTTCCAAAGCATCGCATAGACAAATCAAACCAATCAGTAACACAGGTGTTTGAGAAGCTTTAGGAATCGCGAGGTTCGTATGCTTGTGTTTGTGTTGTTTGGTGATGTTTCTATCAAGTTCTATTAATTCTAAGATGTTTGGAAGAGAAGAACATTGGATACAAACACTTTCCAAAGCATCGCATAGACAAATCAAACCAATCAGTAACATAGGTGTTTGAGAAACTTTAGGAATTGCAAGGTTCGTATGCTTATGTTTGTGTTGTTTGGTGATGTTTCTATCAAGTTCTATTATTTCTAAGATGTTTAGAAGAGAAGAAAATTGGAAACAAACACTTTCCAAAGAATCGCATAGACAAATCAAACAAATCAGTAACACAGGTGTTTGAGAAACTTTAGGAATCGCAGGGTTCGTATTCCTGTGTCTGTGTCGTTTGGTGATGTTTCTATCAAGTCCTATTAATTCTAAGATGTTTGGAAGACTAGAACATTGGAAACAACAACTTTCCAAAGCATCGCATAGACAAATCAAACCAATAAGTAACATAGGTGTTTGAGAAACTTTAGGAATCGCAAGGTTCGTATGCCTGTGTTTGTGTCGTTTGGTGATGATTCTATCAAGTTCTATTATTTCTAAGATGTTTAGAAGAGAAGAACATTGGAAACAAACACTTTCCAAAGCATCGCATAGACAAATCAAACCAATCAGTAACACAGGTGTTTGAGAAAATTTAGGAATCGCAAGGTTCGTATGCTTGTGTTTGTGCTGTTTGGTGATGTTTCTATCAAGTTCTATTAATTCTAAGATGTTTGGAAGAGAAGAACATTGGAAACAAACACTTTCCAAAGCATCGCATAGACAAATCAAACCAATCAGTAACACAGGTGTTTGAGAAGCTTTAGGAATCGCAAGGTTCGTATGCTTGTGTTTGTGTTGGTTGGTGATATTTCTATCAAGTTCTATTAATTCAAAGATGTTTGGAAGAGAAGAACATTTGATACAAACACTTTCCAAAGCATCGCATAGACAAATCAAACCAATCAGTAACATAGGTGTTTGAGAAACTTTAGGAATCGCAAGGTTCGTATGCCTGTGTTTGTGTCGTTTGGTGATGATTCTATCAAGTTCTATTATTTCTAAGATGTTTAGAAGAGAAGAACATTGGAAATAAACACTTTCTAAACATCGCATAGACAAATCAAACCAATGAGTAACATAGGTGTTTGAGAAACTTTAGGAATCGCAAGGTTCGTATGCCTGTGTTTGTGTCGTTTGGTGATGATTCTATCAAGTTCTATTATTTCTAAGATGTTTAGAAGAGAAGAACATTGGAAACAAACACTTTCCAAAGCATCGCATAGACAAATCAAACCAATCAGTAACACAGGTGTTTGAGAAAATTTAGGAATCGCAAGGTTCGTATGCTTGTGTTTGTGCTGTTTGGTGATGTTTCTATCAAGTTCTATTAATTCTAAGATGTTTGGAAGAGAAGAACATTGGAAACAAACACTTTCCAAAGCATCGCATAGACAAATCAAACCAATCAGTAACACAGGTGTTTGAGAAGCTTTAGGAATCGCAAGGTTCGTATGCTTGTGTTTGTGTTGGTTGGTGATATTTCTATCAAGTTCTATTAATTCAAAGATGTTTGGAAGACTAGAACATTTGATACAAACACTTTCCAAAGCATCGCATAGACAAATCAAACAAATCAGTAACATAGGTGTTTGAGAAACTTTAGGAATCGCAAGGTTCGTATGCCTGTGTTTGTGTCGTTTGGTGATGATTCTATCAAGTTCTATTATTTCTAAGATGTTTAGAAGAGAAGAACATTGGAAACAAACACTTTCCAAAGCATCGCATAGACAAATCAAACCAATCAGTAACACAGGTGTTTGAGAAAATTTAGGAATCGCAAGGTTCGTATGCTTGTGTTTGTGCTGTTTGGTGATGTTTCTATCAAGTTCTATTAATTCTAAGATGTTTGGAAGAGAAGAACATTGGAAACAAACACTTTCCAAAGCATCGCATAGACAAATCAAACCAATCAGTAACACAGGTGTTTGAGAAGCTTTAGGAATCGCAAGGTTCGTATGCTTGTGTTTGTGTTGGTTGGTGATATTTCTATCAAGTTCTATTAATTCAAAGATGTTTGGAAGAGAAGAACATTTGATACAAACACTTTCCAAAGCATCGCATAGACAAATCAAACCAATCAGTAACATAGGTGTTTGAGAAACTTTAGGAATCGCAAGGTTCGTATGCCTGTGTTTGTGTCGTTTGGTGATGATTCTATCAAGTTCTATTATTTCTAAGATGTTTAGAAGAGAAGAACATTGGAAATAAACACTTTCTAAACATCGCATAGACAAATCAAACCAATGAGTAACATAGGTGTTTGAGAAACTTTAGGAATCGCAAGGTTCGTATGCCTGTGTTTGTGTCGTTTGGTGATGATTCTATCAAGTTCTATTATTTCTAAGATGTTTAGAAGAGAAGAACATTGGAAACAAACACTTTCCAAAGCATCGCATAGACAAATCAAACCAATCAGTAACACAGGTGTTTGAGAAAATTTAGGAATCGCAAGGTTCGTATGCTTGTGTTTGTGCTGTTTGGTGATGTTTCTATCAAGTTCTATTAATTCTAAGATGTTTGGAAGAGAAGAACATTGGAAACAAACACTTTCCAAAGCATCGCATAGACAAATCAAACCAATCAGTAACACAGGTGTTTGAGAAGCTTTAGGAATCGCAAGGTTCGTATGCTTGTGTTTGTGTTGGTTGGTGATATTTCTATCAAGTTCTATTAATTCAAAGATGTTTGGAAGAGAAGAACATTTGATACAAACACTTTCCAAAGCATCGCATAGACAAATCAAACAAATCAGTAACACAGGTGTTTGAGAAGCTTTAGGAATCGCAAGGTTCGTATGCTTGTGTTTGTGTCGTTTGGTGATGATTCTATCAAGTTCTATTATTTCTAAGATGTTTAGAAGAGAAGAACATTGGAAACAAACACTTTCCAATGCATCGCATAGACAAATCAAACCAATCAGTAACACAGGTGTTTGAGAAAATTTAGGAATCGCAAGGTTCGTATGCTTGTGTTTGTGTTGTTTGGTGATGTTTCTATCAAGTTCTATTAATTCTAAGATGTTTGGAAGAGAAGAACATTGGAAACAAACACTTTCCAAAGCATCGCATAGACAAATCAAACCAATCAGTAACACAGGTGTTTGAGAAGCTTTAGGAATCGCGAGGTTCGTATGCTTGTGTTTGTGTTGTTTGGTGATGTTTCTATCAAGTTCTATTAATTCTAAGATGTTTGGAAGAGAAGAACATTGGATACAAACACTTTCCAAAGCATCGCATAGACAAATCAAACCAATCAGTAACATAGGTGTTTGAGAAACTTTAGGAATTGCAAGGTTCGTATGCTTATGTTTGTGTTGTTTGGTGATGTTTCTATCAAGTTCTATTATTTCTAAGATGTTTAGAAGAGAAGAAAATTGGAAACAAACACTTTCCAAAGAATCGCATAGACAAATCAAACAAATCAGTAACACAGGTGTTTGAGAAACTTTAGGAATCGCAGGGTTCGTATTCCTGTGTCTGTGTCGTTTGGTGATGTTTCTATCAAGTCCTATTAATTCTAAGATGTTTGGAAGACTAGAACATTGGAAACAACAACTTTCCAAAGCATCGCATAGACAAATCAAACCAATAAGTAACATAGGTGTTTGAGAAACTTTAGGAATCGCAAGGTTCGTATGCCTGTGTTTGTGTCGTTTGGTGATGATTCTATCAAGTTCTATTATTTCTAAGATGTTTAGAAGAGAAGAACATTGGAAACAAACACTTTCCAAAGCATCGCATAGACAAATCAAACCAATCAGTAACACAGGTGTTTGAGAAAATTTAGGAATCGCAAGGTTCGTATGCTTGTGTTTGTGCTGTTTGGTGATGTTTCTATCAAGTTCTATTAATTCTAAGATGTTTGGAAGAGAAGAACATTGGAAACAAACACTTTCCAAAGCATCGCATAGACAAATCAAACCAATCAGTAACATAGGTGTTTGAGAAGCTTTAGGAATCGCAAGGTTCGTATGCTTGTGTTTGTGTTGGTTGGTGATATTTCTATCAAGTTCTATTAATTCAAAGATGTTTGGAAGAGAAGAACATTTGATACAAACACTTTCCAAAGCATCGCATAGACAAATCAAACCAATCAGTAACATAGGTGTTTGAGAAACTTTAGGAATCGCAAGGTTCGTATGCCTGTGTTTGTGTCGTTTGGTGATGATTCTATCAAGTTCTATTATTTCTAAGATGTTTAGAAGAGAAGAACATTGGAAATAAACACTTTCTAAACATCGCATAGACAAATCAAACCAATGAGTAACATAGGTGTTTGAGAAACTTTAGGAATTGCAAGGTTCGTATGCTTATGTTTGTGTTGTTTGGTGATGTTTCTATCAAGTTCTATTATTTCTAAGATGTTTAGAAGAGAAGAAAATTGGAAACAAACACTTTCCAAAGAATCGCATAGACAAATCAAACCAATCAGTAACACAGGTGTTTGAGAAACTTTAGGAATCGCAGGGTTCGTATTCCTGTGTCTGTGTCGTTTGGTGATGTTTCTATCAAGTCCTATTAATTCTAAGATGTTTGGAAGACTAGAACATTGAAAACAACAACTTTCCAAAGCATCGCATAGACAAATCAAACCAATAAGTAACATAGGTGTTTGAGAAACTTTAGGAATCGCAAGGTTCGTATGCCTGTGTTTGTGTCGTTTGGTGATGATTCTATCAAGTTCTATTATTTCTAAGATGTTTAGAAGAGAAGAACATTGGAAACAAACACTTTCCAAAGCATCGCATAGACAAATCAAACCAATCAGTAACACAGGTGTTTGAGAAAATTTAGGAATCGCAAGGTTCGTATGCTTGTGTTTGTGTTGTTTGGTGATGTTTCTATCAAGTTCTATTAATTCTAAGATGTTTGGAAGAGAAGAACATTGGAAACAAACACTTTCCAAAGCATCGCATAGACAAATCAAACCAATCAGTAACACAGGTGTTTGAGAAGCTTTAGGAATCGCGAGGTTCGTATGCTTGTGTTTGTGTTGTTTGGTGATGTTTCTATCAAGTTCTATTAATTCTAAGATGTTTAGAAGAGAAGAACATTGGAAACAAACACTTTCCAAAGCATCGCATAGACAAATCAAACCAATCAGTAACACAGGTGTTTGAGAAAATTTAGGAATCGCAAGGTTCGTATGCTTGTGTTTGTGTTGTTTGGTGATGTTTCTATCAAGTTCTATTAATTCTAAGATGTTTGGAAGAGAAGAACATTGGAAACAAACACTTTCCAAAGCATCGCATAGACAAATCAAACCAATCAGTAACATAGGTGTTTGAGAAGCTTTAGGAATCGCAAGGTTCGTATGCTTGTGTTTGTGTTGGTTGGTGATATTTCTATCAAGTTCTATTAATTCTAAGATGTTTGGAAGAGAAGAACATTTGATACAAACACTTTCCAAAGCATCGCATAGACAAATCAAACCAATCAGTAACATAGGTGTTTGAGAAACTTTAGGAATCGCAAGGTTCGTATGCCTGTGTTTGTGTCGTTTAGTGATGATTCTATCAAGTTCTATTATTTCTAAGATGTTTAGAAAAGAAGAACATTGGAAATAAACACTTTCTAAACATCGCATAGACAAATCAAACCAATGAGTAACATAGGTGTTTGAGAAACTTTAGGAATTGCAAGGTTCGTATGCTTATGTTTGTGTTGTTTGGTGATGTTTCTATCAAGTTCTATTATTTCTAAGATGTTTAGAAGAGAAGAAAATTGGAAACAAACACTTTCCAAAGAATCGCATAGACAAATCAAACAAATCAGTAACACAGGTGTTTGAGAAACTTTAGGAATCGCAGGGTTCGTATTCCTGTGTCTGTGTCGTTTGGTGATGTTTCTATCAAGTCCTATTAATTCTAAGATGTTTGGAAGACTAGAACATTGAAAACAACAACTTTCCAAAGCATCGCATAGACAAATCAAACCAATAAGTAACATAGGTGTTTGAGAAACTTTAGGAATCGCAAGGTTCGTATGCCTGTGTTTGTGTCGTTTGGTGATGATTCTATCAAGTTCTATTATTTCTAAGATGTTTAGAAGAGAAGAACATTGGAAACAAACACTTTCCAAAGCATCGCATAGACAAATCAAACCAATCAGTAACATAGGTGTTTGAGAACTTGAGTTAGTTCTTCGTGTTCTTGAGTGAGTCGCTTTCCCGTGATTCTCTCTGATTATTCCTGAAAGCGTTAGCGTCACAATAAATGCCTTGGGGCTATTTATAGGACTTGGGGAAGGGCGTCTTTTCTCTGGGACGATCATGCCCTTCGTGGACGTGGCTACAAGATCTTTCTCCACGTAGTAGGGCGGTGATGAGGAAGCTTCCTGTATCCAGCTGTGTATGATGAACTTCGCTACAGGATCGGCCGCCACGTGTTGATGGACTCTATAACAGGATCGTCCGCCACGTAGTGTTGGACTCCGCTATAGGATCGGTCTCCACGTGTCCTTGGATGATCAAACATTGTCGAGTGATGTCATCCTGTCGGCTAGTGAGTAAGGACTCCTTTCTTGCGTTCCTACTTGCTTAGGACTCCGTCCTTGCTCAAGTAGTCTCTGGCTGGTCCTTACTTCCTGTTAGCTAGCGTCCCTAAGCTTGTGGGACGCCCATACATACTTGTTGTCCTTTTGGTCACTGGCGTTCCTGAACACTTGGACAACTTTATAAGAATCAAAGTGAGTTTGTCATATCAAAACTAAGGGACGGTTGTGAGGAACACTAACAAGTACGCAAGCGTTCTTGATAGCGTCCCAACACAGGTGTTTGAGAAGCTTTAGGAATCGCAAGGTTCGTATGCTTGTGTTTGTGTTGTTTGGTGATGTTTCTATCAAGTTCTATTAATTCTAAGATGTTTGGAAGAGAAGAACATTGGATACAAACACTTTCCAAAGCAACGCATAGACAAATCAAACCAAGCAGTAACACAGGTGTTTGAGAAACTTTAGGAATCGTAAGGTTCGTATGCCTGTGTCTGTGTCGTTTGGTGATGTTTCTATCAAGTCCTATTAATTCTAAGATGTTTGGAAGACTAGAACATTGGAAACAACAACTTTCCAAAGCATCGCATAGACAAATCAAACCAATAAGTAACATAGGTGTTTGAGAAACTTTAGGAATCGCAAGGTTCGTATGCCTGTGTTTGTGTCGTTTGGTGATGATTCTATCAGGTTCTATTATTTCTAAGATGTATAGAAGAGAAGAACATTGGAAACAAACACTTTCCAAAGCATCGCATAGACAAATCAAACCAATCAGTAACACAGGTGTTTGAGAAAATTTAGGAATCGCAAGGTTCGTATGCTTGTGTTTGTGTTGTTTGGTGATGTTTCTATCAAGTTCTATTAATTCTAAGATGTTTGGAAGAGAAGAACATTGGAAACAAACACTTTCCAAAGCATCGCATAGACAAATCAAACCAATCAGTAACATAGGTGTTTGAGAAACTTTAGGAATCGCAAGGTTCGTATGCCTGTGTTTGTGTCGTTTGGTGATGATTCTATCAAGTTCTATTATTTCTAAGATGTTTAGAAGAGAAGAACATTGGAAACAAACACTTTCCAAAGCATCGCATAGACAAATAAAATCAATCAGTAACACAGGTTGTTGGATCGTTAGTACTGAGGGACGGCCTTACCTTAGATAAAGGCGTCCTGTGGTTAGGCGTTCCTACGAGGTGTAGGAGCGTCCTTGAGTAATGCAGCGGAAATAGTACTAAACAGATAATAGATGAACGCAGAGAATTATAGAGGAACCACTCAAGACCAAATAGTCCTTGAGTGTAAACCTCTACCTCCTTGGAGGATTTGTGAATAGTTCTTTCCTTTATATTAACCGTTCTTACAGTTGTACTGGCGAGTTCTTACAGTTCTCTGACACTTAGCTTTTCCCTAAGTTCACTTGTAAGGAACTCCTTTAAGCCTACAACTTAAGGTGGTTCAATCTGCTAAAGGACTCTATTCCTACGTTCTGCAGTACTTTGCAGAACTCTCTCTTTCTCTTTTGGTTACAAACTTGTTTTGTGATTTGTTTACAAGTCTCACTCGATCTAACTCAGGTCTAAGCACTGTTCTTGAGTTCTTGAGTTAGTTCTTCGTGTTCTTGAGTGAGTCGCTTTCCATTGATTCTCTCTGATTATTCCTGAAAGCGTTAGCGTCACAATAAATGCCTTGGGGCTATTAATAGGACTTGGGGAAGGGCGTCTTTTCTCTGGGACGATCATGCCCTTCGTGGACGTGGCTACAGGATCTTTCTCCACATAGTAGGGCGGTGATGAGGAAGCTTCCTGTATCCAGCTGTGTATGATGAACTTCGCTACAGGATCGGCCGCCACGTGTTGATGGACTCTATAACAGGATCGTCCGCCACGTAGTGTTGGACTCCGCTACAGGATCGGTCTCCACGTGTCCTTGGATGATCAAACATTGTCGAGTGATGTCATCCTGTCGGCTAGTGAGTAAGGACTCCTTTCTTTCGTTCCTACTTGCTTAGGACTCCGTCCTTGCTCAAGTAGTCTCTGGCTGGTCCTTACTTCCTGTTAGCTAGCGTTCCTAAGCTTGTGGGACGCCCATACACACTTGTTGTCCTTTTGGTCACTGGCGTTCTTGAACACTTGGACAACTTTATTAGAATCAAAGTGAGTTTGTCATATCAAAACTAAGGGACGGTTGTGTGGAACACTAACAAGTACGCAAGCGTTCTTGATAGCGTCCCAACAATTTCCCCCTTTTTGATGATGACAAACTCTTCAGCAAAATAGTTTTGACATTGGAACTTAGCATGCATGAAAACTTAGAAGCGTCCTCTAACACTTAGAGAAATTTCAGTAAGCCCAAGTTTTCATTCTTTGATTCTCTAACATTTGGATTTCAGGGAGAGAAAAGCGTCCTAGAATTTTCTAGGCGTCCTCTATTATATTAGCATGGCGTTCCTTAGCCCTTTCACTTAATAGTTCCCCCTTAACACTTGCTTATTCTAGATAACTATTTTATAGCGCATCTCTGCAAAACTACACTTCCCCCTTTTGGCATCATCGAAAAGGATAACAAGTGATAAGGACGTTAGCACAAACACATAACTAAAAGCAGTGGAACGCTTAAACAAACACATGCAAGCAAATAGTGGAAATGCCATTCAAACAAACATTAGAGTTATTACAGACAATGATCATAGTGTTTGAAGTTTAAAAGAAGCAAAGGCAAAATGATAGGGGATTAAAGGGGTGGTGGCAATCATTGAGAACGGCTCTTGTCTTGATAAAACTGGAGCAATTGTTCTTGGAGTTCAGCAGCTTTGGAGAAGGCAGATGACAAGTCCTTCAAGGCAGAGAAGATTAAGCACTGGTTGTCCATTATTGCACCCATGAGTTCTGCTAGAGGATGCTGAGAGATGTTTGCAGGAGCAGAACGGGGCCTTGGTCCTGAACTGGTTGAAGGAGCGTCCATTGGAGGATCTTGAGTAGGAGAAGGAGCCATAAGCATCTGATCAAGAACGTTAAGGTCTACGACTGGCTCTTCTTCTTGAGAGTACTCCTGTCCCATGGAAGCAAGGCGTTCTGCTTCAGCATCAGCGGCCATGCGTGCTTCCGCTTCTTTTAGTCTGGCTTCCTCAGCCTCAGCCTCTAACAGTTTTATGACAGACGGCAGCTCTTCATTATGCCTTATCTCGACAAGTCCGTTCTTGGAGTCTCGGGGTCCTTAGGGGGCGAGATGTGTGTTGGGGCAGATGGGAAATTGGCCAGATTTAGAGGGGAATGAATGCGGGGAGGGAAGGGGATTAGGGCATTTGCTCTTGAAGGTTGGGGGGACGGAGGAGGGGTGGGGAGTTGAACGATGGAAATTTGTTGAGGGGGAGGAGTGGATTCTTTGAACAGGTTGGACGGCCTTTTTGTGGTACTAGGCCTTTTTGTGGGAGCTTTAGAGGATGGGACGCTCGAGGTCTTGGCCTTTTTGAGGGGCCTTGGGTCATGGACTTTCTTGGAGCGTCCCTCCTTTAAGTGAGGTGGAAACTTGTCCACGATTTCTGTTGGGTTGGAGGAGGAGAAGGGTTTAGAAGATTTTGAGAGGGGAGATGAAGGGGTTGGACGCTTGGATGGAAGGATTGATTTTGTGGTGATGGAAGGGACTTGAGGAGGTGGTGGAGAAGGACTGGGCACACGGTTTTTTATCATTTTGTATGCCAAAGAGTCCTTAGGGTACATGGGGAATTCAGGTAGGACGGCGTTGTGAAGGTCGGGGATTAGGTCAAGCAAAGGAGCAAGGTTCTCACATCCGAACTGTGAAAAGAAAAGAACGTCGTCCATCCGTCCTGGCAAGTCTTTATAGTTGGTGTTGTGAAGTCCTTGGATGACGAACCGTTCGATGAACCGCTCGTAGTTCTTTGTTTTGACTTCATCGTTTTTTACGTCCGGTTTGTTCATGCGTTCCCTTATCAAGTTGTAAAGAGTTCGCGGCTTCCTGTTGATGAAGTCCACCAAAGACTCATTGAGAACGATAGGCTTTGGTTTCTCGATGAAGTGGGACTTCACCAGCTTTCTACGCTTCCCGCCGGTAGAAGATCCGGCCACGTTCTTTAGTTGTTGAGACATTGTCAGATGAGATTTTAGTGAGAGAAAGCTGCCGGAGTTCTAGAGAGAAGTCAGAGCAAATTTGAGAGCGAGAAAGTGGTTGAGCGTAATAAATTCTGAGAGCGACTGTTCTGGCCTTATATAGAGGAAGCGGTGGCACAAACGGTAATTACCACTGTTTTACTGTGCGACAAGTGTTTGAGAAGCTTTAGGAATCGCAAGGTTCGTATGCTTGTGTTTGTGTTGTTTGGTGATGTTTCTATCAAGTTCTATTAATTCTAAGATGTTTGGAAGAGAAGAACATTGGATACAAACACTTTCCAAAGCAACGCATAGACAAATCAAACCAAGCAGTAACACAGGTGTTTGAGAAACTTTAGGAATCGTAAGGTTCGTATGCCTGTGTCTGTGTCGTTTGGTGATGTTTCTATCAAGTCCTATTAATTCTAAGATGTTTGGAAGACTAGAACATTGGAAACAACAACTTTCCAAAGCATCGCATAGACAAATCAAACCAATAAGTAACATAGGTGTTTGAGAAACTTTAGGAATCGCAAGGTTCGTATGCCTGTGTTTGTGTCGTTTGGTGATGATTCTATCAGGTTCTATTATTTCTAAGATGTATAGAAGAGAAGAACATTGGAAACAAACACTTTCCAAAGCATCGCATAGACAAATCAAACCAATCAGTAACACAGGTGTTTGAGAAAATTTAGGAATCGCAAGGTTCGTATGCTTGTGTTTGTGTTGTTTGGTGATGTTTCTATCAAGTTCTATTAATTCTAAGATGTTTGGAAGAGAAGAACATTGGAAACAAACACTTTCCAAAGCATCGCATAGACAAATCAAACCAATCAGTAACACAGGTGTTTGAGAAACTTTAGGAATCGCAAGGTTCGCATGCCTGTGTTTGTGTCATTTGGTGATGATTCTATCAAGTTCTATTATTTCTAAGATATTTAGAAGAGAAGAACATTGGAAACAAACACTTTCCAAAGCATCGCATAGACAAATAAAACCAATCAGTAACATAGGTGTTTGAGAAGCTTTAGGAATCGCAAGGTTCGTATGCTTGTGTTTGTGTTGTTTGGTGATGTTTCTATCAAGTTCTATTAATTCTAAGAGGGTTGGAAGAGAAGAACATTGGATACAAACACTTTCCAAAGCATCGCCTAGACAAATCAAACCAATCAGTAACACAGGTGTTTGAGAAAATTTAGGAATCGCAAGGTTCGTATGCTTGTGTTTGTGTTGTTTGGTGATGTTTCTATCAAGTTCTATTAATTCTAAGATGTTTGGAAGAGAAGAACATTGGAAACAAACACTTTCCAAAGCATCGCATAGACAAATCAAACCAATCAGTAACACAGGTGTTTGAGAAACTTTAGGAATCGCAAGGTTCGCATGCCTGTGTTTGTGTCATTTGGTGATGATTCTATCAAGTTCTATTATTTCTAAGATATTTAGAAGAGAAGAACATTGGAAACAAACACTTTCCAAAGCATCGCATAGACAAATAAAACCAATCAGTAACATAGGTGTTTGAGAAGCTTTAGGAATCGCAAGGTTCGTATGCTTGTGTTTGTGTTGTTTGGTGATGTTTCTATCAAGTTCTATTAATTCTAAGATGTTTGGAAGAGAAGAACATTGGAAACAAACACTTTCCAAAGCATCGCATAGACAAATCAAACCAATCAGTAACACAGGTGTTTGAGAAACTTTAGGAATCGCAAGGTTCGCATGCCTGTGTTTGTGTCATTTGGTGATGATTCTATCAAGTTCTATTATTTCTAAGATATTTAGAAGAGAAGAACATTGGAAACAAACACTTTCCAAAGCATCGCATAGACAAATAAAACCAATCAGTAACATAGGTGTTTGAGAAGCTTTAGGAATCGCAAGGTTCGTATGCTTGTGTTTGTGTTGTTTGGTGATGTTTCTATCAAGTTCTATTAATTCTAAGAGGGTTGGAAGAGAAGAACATTGGATACAAACACTTTCCAAAGCATCGCCTAGACAAATCAAACCAATCAGTAACACAGGTGTTTGAGAAAATTTAGGAATCGCAAGGTTCGTATGCTTGTGTTTGTGTTGTTTGGTGATGTTTCTATCAAGTTCTATTAATTCTAAGATGTTTGGAAGAGAAGAACATTGGAAACAAACACTTTCCAAAGCATCGCATAGACAAATCAAACCAATAAGTAACATAGGTGTTTGAGAAACTTTAGGAATCGCAGGGTTCGTATGCCTGTGTCTGTGTCGTTTGGTGATGTTTCTATCAAGTTCTATTATTTCTAAGATATTTAGAAGAGAAGAACATTGGAAACAAACACTTTCCAAAGCATAGCATAGACAAATAAAACCAATCAGTAACACAGGTGTTTGAGAAGCTTTAGGAATCGCAAGGTTCGTATGGTTGTGTTTGTGTTGTTTGGTGATGTTTCTATCAAGTTCTATTAATTCTAAGATGTTTGGAAGAGAAGAACATTTGAAACAAACACTTTCCAAAGCATCGCCTAGACAAATCAAACCAATCAGTAACACATGTGTTTGAGAAAATTTAGGAATCGCAAGGTTCGTATGCTTGTGTTTGTGTTGTTTGGTGATGTTTCTATCAAGTTCTATTAATTCTAAGATGTTTGGAAGAGAAGAACATTGGAAACAAACTCTTTCCAAAGCATCGCATAGACAAATCAAACCAATAAGTAACATAGGTGTTTGAGAAACTTTAGGAGTCGCAAGGTTCGTATGCCTGTGTTTGTGTCGTTTGGTCATGATTCTATCAAGTTCTATTATTTCTAAGATGTTTAGAAGAGAAGAACATTGGAAACAAACACTTTCCAAAGCATCGCATAGACAAATAAAACCAATCACTAACACAGGTGTTTGAGAAGCTTTAGGAATCGCAAGGTTCGTATGCTTGTGTTTGTGTTGTTTGGTTATGTTTCTATCAAGTTCTATTAATTCTAAGATGTTTGGAAGAGAAGAACATTGGATACAAACACTTTCCAAAGCAACGCATAGACAAATCAAACCAATCAGTAACACAGGTGTTTGAGAAGCTTTAGGAATCGCAAGGTTCGTATGCTTGTGTTTGTGTTGTTTGGTGATGTTTCTATCAAGTTCTATTAATTCTAAGATGTTTGGAAGAGAAGAACATTGGAAACAAACACTTTCCAAAGCATCGCATAGACAAATCAAACCAATCAGTAACATAGGTGTTTGAGAAACTTTAGGAATCGTAGGGTTCGTATGCCTGTGTCTGTGTCGTTTGGTGATGTTTCTATCAAGTCCTATTAATTCTAAGATGTTTGGAAGACTAGAACATTGGAAACAACAACTTTCCAAAGCATAGCAAAGAAAAATCAAACCAATGAGCAACATAGGTGTTTGAGAAACTTTAGGAGTCGCAAGGTTCGTATGCCTGTGTTTGTGTCGTTTGGTGATGATTCTATCAAGTTCTATTATTTCTAAGATGTTTAGAAGAGAAGAACATTGGAAACAAACTCTTTCCAAAGCATCGCATAGACAAATCAAACCAATCAGTAACACAGGTGTTTGAGAAGCTTTAGGAATCGCAAGGTTCGTATGCTTGTGTTTGTGTTGTTTGGTTATGTTTCTATCAAGTTCTATTAATTCTAAGATGTTTGGAAGAGAAGAACATTGGATACAAACACTTTCCAACGCAACGCATAGACAAATCAAACCAATCAGTAACACAGGTGTTTGAGAAAATTTAGGAATCGCAAGGTTCGTATGCTTGTGTTTGTGTTGTTTGGTGATGTTTCTATCAAGTTCTATTAATTCTAAGATGTTTGGAAGATAAGAACATTGGAAACAAACACTTTCCAAAGCATCGCATAGACAAATCAAACCAATCAGTAACACAGGTGTTTGAGAAACTTTAGGAATCGCAAGGTTCGTATGCCTGTGTTTGTGTCATTTGGTGATGATTCTATCAAGTTCTATTATTTCTAAGATATTTAGAAGAGAAGAACATTGGAAACAAACAATTTCCAAAGCATAGCATAGACAAATAAAACCAATCAGTAACACAGGTGTTTGAGAAGCTTTAGGAATCGCAAGGTTCGTATGGTTGTGTTTGTGTTGTTTGGTGATGTTTCTATCAAGTTCTATTAATTCTAAGATGTTTGGAAGAGAAGAACATTTGAAACAAACACTTTCCAAAGCATCGCCTAGACAAATCAAACCAATCAGTAACACATGTGTTTGAGAAAATTTAGGAATCGCAAGGTTCGTATGCTTGTGTTTGTGTTGTTTGGTGATGTTTCTATCAAGTTCTATTAATTCTAAGATGTTTGGAAGAGAAGAACATTGGAAACAAACTCTTTCCAAAGCATCGCATAGACAAATCAAACCAATCAGTAACACAGGTGTTTGAGAAGCTTTAGGAATCGCAAGGTTCGTATGCTTGTGTTTGTGTTGTTTGGTGTTGTTTCTATCAAGTTCTATTAATTCTAAGATGTTTGGAAGAGAAGAACATTGGATACAAACACTTTCCAACGCAACGCATAGACAAATCAAACCAATCAGTAACACAGGTGTTTGAGAAACTTTAAGAATCGCAAGGTTCGTATGCTTGTGTTTGTGTCATTTGGTGATGATTCTATCAAGTTCTATTAATTCTAAGATATTTAGAAGAGAAGAACATTGGAAACAAACACTTTCCAAAGCATCGCATAGACAAATAAAACCAATCAGTAACACAGGTGTTTGAGAAGCTTTAGGAATCGCAAGGTTCGTATGCTTGTGTTTGTGTTGTTTGGTGATGTTTCTATCAAGTTCTATTATTTCTAAGATGTTTAGAAGAGAAGAACATTGGAAACAAACTCTTTCCAAAGCATCGCATAGACAAATCAAACCAATCAGTAACATAGGTGTTTGAGAAGCTTTAGGAATCGCAAGGTTCGTATGCTTGTGTTTGTGGTGTTTGGTGTTGTTTCTATCAAGTTCTATTAATTCTAAGATGTTTGGAAGAGAAGAACATTGGATACAAACACTTTCCAACGCAACGCATAGACAAATCAAACCAATCAGTAACACAGGTGTTTGAGAAAATTTAGGAATCGCAAGGTTCGTATGCTTGTGTTTGTGTTGTTTGGTGATGTTTCTATCAAGTTCTATTAATTCTAAGATGTTTGGAAGATAAGAACATTGGAAACAAACACTTTCCAAAGCATCGCATAGACAAATCAAACCAATCAGTAACACAGGTGTTTGAGAAACTTTAGGAATCGCAAGGTTCGTATGCCTGTGTTTGTGTCATTTGGTGATGATTCTATCAAGTTCTATTATTTCTAAGATATTTAGAAGAGAAGAACATTGGAAACAAACACTTTCCAAAGCATAGCATAGACAAATAAAACCAATCAGTAACACAGGTGTTTGAGAAGCTTTAGGAATCGCAAGGTTCGTATGGTTGTGTTTGTGTTGTTTGGTGATGTTTCTATCAAGTTCTATTAATTCTAAGATGTTTGGAAGAGAAGAACATTTGAAACAAACACTTTCCAAAGCATCGCCTAGACAAATCAAACCAATCAGTAACACATGTGTTTGAGAAAATTTAGGAATCGCAAGGTTCGTATGCTTGTGTTTGTGTTGTTTGGTGATGTTTCTATCAAGTTCTATTAATTCTAAGATGTTTGGAAGAGAAGAACATTGGAAACAAACTCTTTCCAAAGCATCGCATAGACAAATCAAACCAATCAGTAACACAGGTGTTTGAGAAGCTTTAGGAATCGCAAGGTTCGTATGCTTGTGTTTGTGTTGTTTGGTGTTGTTTCTATCAAGTTCTATTAATTCTAAGATGTTTGGAAGAGAAGAACATTGGATACAAACACTTTCCAACGCAACGCATAGACAAATCAAACCAATCAGTAACACAGGTGTTTGAGAAACTTTAAGAATCGCAAGGTTCGTATGCTTGTGTTTGTGTCATTTGGTGATGATTCTATCAAGTTCTATTAATTCTAAGATATTTAGAAGAGAAGAACATTGGAAACAAACACTTTCCAAAGCATCGCATAGCCAAATAAAACCAATCAGTAACACAGGTGTTTGAGAAGCTTTAGGAATCGCAAGGTTCGTATGCTTGTGTTTGTGTTGTTTGGTGATGTTTCTATCAAGTTCTATTAATTCTAAGATGGTTGGAAGAGAATAACATTGGAAACAAACTCTTTCCAAAGCAACGCATAGACAAATCAAACCAATCAGTAACACAGGTGTTTGAGAAGCTTTAGGAATCGCAAGGTTCGCATGCTTGTGTTTTTGTCGTTTGGTGATGATTCTATCAGGTTCTATTATTTCTAAGATGTATAGAAGAGAAGAACATTGGAAACAAACACTTTCCAAAGCATCGCATAGACAAATAAAACCAATCAGTAACATAGGTGTTTGAGAAGCTTTAGGAATCGCAAGGTTCGTATGCTTGTGTTTGTGTTGTTTGGTGATGTTTCTATCAAGTTCTATTAATTCTAAGATGGTTGGAAGAGAAGAACATTGGATACAAAAACTTTCCAAAGCAACGCATAGACAAATCAAAACAAGCAGTAACACAGGTGTTTGAGAAACTTTAGGAATCGTAAGGTTCGTATGCCTGTGTCTGTGTCGTTTGGTGATGTTTCTATCAAGTCCTATTAATTCTAATATGTTTGGAAGACTAGAACATTGGAAACAACAACTTTCCAAAGCATCGCATAGACAAATCAAACCAATAAGTAACATAGGTGTTTGAGAAACTTTAGGAATCGCAAGGTTCGTATGCCTGTGTTTGTGTCGTTTGGTGATGATTCTATCAGGTTCTATTATTTCTAAGATGTATAGAAGAGAAGAACATTGGAAACAAACACTTTCCAAAGCATCGCATAGACAAATCAAACCAATCAGTAACACAGGTGTTTGAGAAAATTTAGGAATCGCAAGGTTCGTATGCTTGTGTTTGTGTTGTTTGGTGATGTTTCTATCAAGTTCTATTAATTCTAAGATGTTTGGAAGATAAGAACATTGGAAACAAACACTTTCCAAAGCATCGCATAGACAAATCAAACCAATCAGTAACACAGGTGTTTGAGAAACTTTAAGAATCGCAAGGTTCGTATGCCTGTGTTTGTGTCATTTGGTGATGATTCTATCAAGTTCTATTATTTCTAAGATATTTAGAAGAGAAGAACATTGGAAACAAACACTTTCCAAAGCATCGCATAGACAAATAAAACCAATCAGTAACATAGGTGTTTGAGAAGCTTTAGGAATCGCAAGGTTCGTATGCTTGTGTTTGTGTTTTTTGGTGATGTTTCTATTAAGTTCTATTAATTCTAAGATGGTTGGAAGAAAATAACATTGGATACAAACACTTTCCAAAGCAACGCATAGACAAATCAAACCAATCAGTAACACAGGTGTTTGAGAAGCTTTAGGAATCGCAAGGTTCGTATGCTTGTGTTTGTGTCGTTTGGTGATGATTCTATCAGGTTCTATTATTTCTAAGATGTATAGAAGAGAAGAACATTGGAAACAAACACTTTCCAAAGCATCGCATAGACAAATCAAACCAATCAGTAACACAGGTGTTTGAGAAAATTTAGGAATCGCAAGGTTCGTATGCTTGTGTTTGTGTTGTTTGGTGATGTTTCTATCAAGTTCTATTAATTCTAAGATGTTTGGAAGAGAAGAACATTGGAAACAAACACTTTCCAAAGCATCGCATAGACAAATCAAAACAATCAGTAACACAGGTGTTTGAGAAACTTTAGGAATCGCAAGGTTCGTATGCCTGTGTTTGTGTCATTTGGTGATGATTCTATCAAGTTCTATTATTTCTAAGATATTTAGAAGAGAAGAACATTGGAAACAAACACTTTCCAAAGCATCGCATAGACAAATAAAACCAATCAGTAACATAGGTGTTTGAGAAGCTTTAGGAATCGCAAGGTTCGTATGGTTGTGTTTGTGTTGTTTGGTGATGTTTCTTTCAAGTTCTATTAATTCTAAGATGTTTGGAAGAGAACATTTGAAACAAACACTTTCCAAAGCATCGCCTAGACAAATCAAACCAATCAGTAACACAGGTGTTTGAGAAAATTTAGGAATCGCAAGGTTCGTATGCTTGTGTTTGTGTTGTTTGGTGATGTTTCTATCAAGTTCTATTAATTCTAAGATGTTTGGAAGAGAAGAACATTGGAAACAAACACTTTCCAAAGCATCGCATAGACAAATCAAACCAATAAGTAACATAGGTGTTTGAGAAACTTTAGGAATCGCAGGGTTCGTATGCCTGTGTCTGTGTCGTTTGGTGATGTTTCTATCAAGTCCTATTAATTCTAAGATGTTTGGAAGACTAGAACATTGGAAACAACAACTTTCCAAAGCATAGCAAAGAAAAATCAAACCAATGAGTAACATAGGTGTTTGAGAAACTTTAGGAGTCGCAAGGTTCGTATGCCTGTGTTTGTGTCGTTTGGTGATGATTCTATCAAGTTCTATTATTTCTAAGATGTTTAGAAGAGAAGAACATTGGAAACAAACACTTTCCAAAGCATCGCATAGACAAATAAAACCAATCAGTAACACAGGTGTTTGAGAAGCTTTAGGAATCGCAAGGTTCGTATGCTTGTGTTTGTGTTGTTTGGTGATGTTTCTATCAAGTTCTATTAATTCTAAGATGTTTGGAAGAGAAGAACATTGGATACAAACACTTTCCAAAGCAACGCATAGACAAATCAAACCAATAAGTAACATAGGTGTTTGAGAAACTTTAGGAGTCGCAAGGTTCGTATGCCTGTGTTTGTGTCGTTTGGTCATGATTCTATCAAGTTCTATTATTTCTAAGATGTTTAGAAGAGAAGAACATTGGAAACAAACACTTTCCAAAGCATCGCATAGACAAATAAAACCAATCACTAACACAAGTGTTTGAGAAGCTTTAGGAATCGCAAGGTTCGTATGCTTGTGTTTGTGTTGTTTGGTTATGTTTCTATCAAGTTCTATTAATTCTAAGATGTTTGGAAGAGAAGAACATTGGATACAAACACTTTCCAAAGCAACGCATAGACAAATCAAACCAATCAGTAACACAGGTGTTTGAGAAGCTTTAGGAATCGCAAGGTTCGTATGCTTGTGTTTGTGTTGTTTGGTGATGTTTCTATCAAGTTCTATTATTTCTAAGATGTTTAGAAGAGAAGAACATTGGAAACAAACACTTTCCAAAGCATCGCATAGACAAATCAAACCAATCAGTAACACAGGTGTTTGAGAAGCTTTAGGAATCGCAAGGTTCGTATGCTTGTGTTTGTGTTGTTTGGTGATGTTTCTATCAAGTTCTATTAATTCTAAGATGTTTGGAAGAGAATAACATTGGAAACAAACACTTTCCAAAGCATCGCATAGACAAATCAAACCAATCAGTAACACAGGTGTTTGAGAAGCTTTAGGAATCGCAAGGTTCGTATGCTTGTGTTTGTGTTGTTTGGTGATGTTTCTATCAAGTTCTATTAATTCTAAGATGTTTGGAAGAGAAGAACATTGGAAACAAACACTTTCCAAAGCATCGCATAGACAAATCAAATCAATCAGTAACATAGGTGTTTGAGAAACTTTAGGAATCGCAGGGTTCGTATGCCTGTGTCTGTGTCGTTTGGTGATGATTCTATCAAGTTCTATTATTTCTAAGATGTTTAGAAGAGAAGAACATTGGAAACAAACACTTTCCAAAGCATCGCATAGACAAATCAAACCAATCAGCAACACAGGTGTTTGAGAAGCTTTAGGAATCGCAATGTTCGTATGCTTGTGTTTGTGTCGTTTGGTGATGATTCTATCAAGTTCTATTATTTCTAAGATGTTTAGAAGAGAAGAACATTGGAAACAAACACTTTCCAAAGCATCGCATAGACAAATCAAACCAATCAGTAACACATGTGTTTGAGAAAATTTAGGAATCGCAAGGTTCGTATGCTTGTGTTTGTGTTGTTTGGTGATGTTTCTATCAAGTTCTATTAATTCTAAGATGTTTGGAAGAAAAGAACATTGGAAACAAACACTTTCCAAAGCATCGCATAGACAAATCAAACCAATCAGTAACACAGGTGTTTGAGAAGCTTTAGGAATCGCAATGTTCGTATGCTTGTGTTTGTGTTGTTTGGTGATGTTTCTATCAAGTTCTATTAATTCTAAGATGTTTGGAAGAGAAGAACATTGGAAACAAACACTTTCCAAAGCATCGCATAGACAAATCAAACCAATAAGTAACATAGGTGTTTGAGAAACTTTAGGAGTCGCAAGATTCGTATGCCTGTGTTTGTGTCGTTTGGTGATGATTCTATCAAGTTCTATTAATTCTAAGATGTTTAGAAGAGAAGAACATTGGAAACAAACACTTTCCAAAGCATCGCATAGACAAATAAAACTAATCAGTAACACAGGTGTTTGAGAAGCTTTAGGAATCGCAAGGTTCGTATGCTTGTGTTTGTATTGTTTGGTTATGTTTCTATCAAGTTCTATTAATTCTAAGATGTTTGGAAGAGAAGAACATTTGAAACAAACACTTTCCAAAGCATCGCCTAGACAAATCAAACCAATCAGTAACACATGTGTTTGAGAAAATTTAGGAATCGCAAGGTTCGTATGCTTGTGTTTGTGTTGTTTGGTGATGTTTCTATCAAGTTCTATTAATTCTAAGATGTTTGGAAGAGAAGAACATTGGAAACAAACACTTTCCAAAGCATCGCATAGACAAATCAAACCAATCAGTAACACAGGTGTTTGAGAAGCTTTAGGAATCGCAAGGTTCGTATGCTTGTGTTTGTGTTGTTTGGTGATGTTTCTATCAAGTTCTATTAATTCTAAGATGTTTGGAAGAGAAGAACATTGGAAACAAACACTTTCCAAAGCATCGCATAGACAAATCAAACCAATAAGTAACATAGGTGTTTGAGAAACTTTAGGAATCGCAGGGTTCGTATGCCTGTGTCTGTGTCGTTTGGTGATGTTTCTATCAAGTCCTATTAATTCTAAGATCTTTGGAAGACTAGAACATTGGAAACAACAACTTTCCAAAGCATAGCAAAGAAAAATCAAACCAATGAGTAACATAGGTGTTTGAGAAACTTTAGGAGTCGCAAGGTTCGTATGCCTGTGTTTGTGTCGTTTGGTGATGATTCTATCAAGTTCTATTATTTCTAAGATGTTTAGAAGAGAAGAACATTGGAAACAAACACTTTCTAAACATCGCATAGACAAATCAAACCAATGAGTAACATAGGTGTTTGAGAAACTTTAGGAGTCGCAAGGTTCGTATGCCTGTGTTTGTGTCATTTGGTGATGATTCTATCAAGTTCTATTAATTCTAAGATATTTAGAAGAGAAGAACATTGGAAACAAACACTTTCCAAAGCATCGCATAGACAAATAAAACCAATCAGTAACACAGGTGTTTGAGAAGCTTTAGGAATCGCAAGGTTCGTATGCTTGTGTTTGTGTTGTTTGGTGATGTTTCTATCAAGTTCTATTAATTCTAAGATGTTTGGAAGAGAAGAACATTGGATACAAACACTTTCCAAAGCAACGCATAGACAAATCAAACCAATAAGTAACATAGGTGTTTGAGAAACTTTAGGAGTCGCAAGGTTCATATGCCTGTGTTTGTGTCGTTTGGTCATGATTCTATCAAGTTCTATTATTTCTAAGATGTTTAGAAGAGAAGAACATTGGAAACAAACACTTTCCAAAGCATTGCATAGACAAATAAAACCAAACAGTAACACAGGTGTTTGAGAAGCTTTAGGAATCGCAAGGTTCGTATGCTTGTGTTTGTGTTGTTTGGTTATGTTTCTATCAAGTTCTATTAATTCTAAGATGTTTGGAAGAGAAGAACATTGGATACAAACACTTTCCAAAGCAACGCATAAACAAATCAAACCAATCAGTAACACATGTGTTTGAGAAAATTTAGGAATCGCAAGGTTCGTATGCTTGTGTTTGTGTTGTTTGGTGATGTTTCTATCAAGTTCTATTAATTCTAAGATGTTTGGAAGAGAAGAACATTGGAAACAAACACTTTCCAAAGCATCGCATAGACAAATCAAACCAATCAGTAACATAGGTGTTTGAGAAACTTTAGGAATCGCAGGGTTCGTATGCCTGTGTTTGTGTCGTTTGGTGATGATTCTATCAAGTTCTATTATTTCTAAGATGTTTAGAAGAGAAGAACATTGGAAACAAACACTTTCCAAAGCATCGCATAGACAAATCAAACCAATCAGTAACACAGGTGTTTGAGAAGCTTTAGGAATCGCAAGGTTCGTATGCTTGTGTTTGTGTTGTTTGGTGATGTTTCTATCAAGTTCTATTAATTCTAAGATGTTTGGAAGAGAAGAACATTGGAAACAAACACTTTCCAAAGCATCGCATAGACAAATCAAACCAATAAGTAACATAGGTGTTTGAGAAACTTTAGGAGTCGCAAGGTTCGTATGCCTGTGTTTGTGTCGTTTGGTCATGATTCTATCAAGTTCTATTATTTCTAAGATGTTTAGAAGAGAAGAACATTGGAAACAAACACTTTCCAAAGCATCGCATAGACAAATAAAACCAATCACTAACACAGGTGTTTGAGAAGCTTTAGGAATCGCAAGGTTCGTATGCTTGTGTTTGTGTTGTTTGGTTATGTTTCTATCAAGTTCTATTAATTCTAAGATGTTTGGAAGAGAAGAACATTGGATACAAACACTTTCCAAAGCAACGCATAGACAAATCAAACCAATCAGTAACACAGGTGTTTGAGAAGCTTTAGGAATCGCAAGGTTCGTATGCTTGTGTTTGTGTTGTTTGGTGATGTTTCTATCAAGTTCTATTAATTCTAAGATGTTTGGAAGAGAAGAACATTGGAAACAAACACTTTCCAAAGCATCGCATAGACAAATCAAACCAATCAGTAACATAGGTGTTTGAGAAACTTTAGGAATCGCAGGGTTCGTATGCCTGTGTTTGTGTCGTTTGGTGATGATTCTATCAAGTTCTATTATTTCTAAGATGTTTAGAAGAGAAGAACATTGGAAACAAACACTTTCCAAAGCATCGCATAGACAAATCAAACCAATCAGTAACACAGGTGTTTGAGAAGCTTTAGGAATCGCAAGGTTCGTATGCTTGTGTTTGTGTTGTTTGGTGATGTTTCTATCAAGTTCTATTAATTCTAAGATGTTTGGAAGAGAAGAACATTGGAAACAAACACTTTCCAAAGCATCGCATAGACAAATCAAACCAATCAGTAACACAGGTGTTTGAGAAGCTTTAGGAATCGCAAGGTTCGTATGCTTGTGTTTGTGTTGTTTGGTGATGTTTCTATCAAGTTCTACTAATTCTAAGATGTTTGGAAGAGAAGAACATTGGAAACAAACACTTTCCAAAGCATCGCATAGACAAATCAAATCAATCAGTAACATAGGTGTTTGAGAAACTTTAGGAATCGCAGGGTTCGTATGCCTGTGTCTGTGTCGTTTGGTGATGATTCTATCAAGTTCTATTATTTCTAAGATGTTTAGAAGAGAAGAACATTGGAAACAAACACTTTCCAAAGCATCGCATAGACAAATCAAACCCATCAGTAACACAGGTGTTTGAGAAGCTTTAGGAATCGCAATGTTCGTATGCTTGTGTTTGTGTCGTTTGGTGATGATTCTATCAAGTTCTATTATTTCTAAGATGTTTAGAAGAGAAGAACATTGGAAACAAACACTTTCCAAAGCATCGCATAGACAAATCAAACCAATCAGTAACACAGGTGTTTGAGAAAATTTAGGAATCGCAAGGTTCGTATGCTTGTGTTTGTGTTGTTTGGTGATGTTTCTATCAAGTTCTATTAATTCTAAGATGTTTGGAAGAAAAGAACATTGGAAACAAACACTTTCCAAAGCATCGCATAGACAAATCAAACCAATCAGTAACACAGGTGTTTGAGAAGCTTTAGGAATCGCAATGTTCGTATGCTTGTGTTTGTGTTGTTTGGTGATGTTTCTATCAAGTTCTATTAATTCTAAGATGTTTGGAAGAGAAGAACATTGGAAACAAACACTTTCCAAAGCATCGCATAGACAAATCAAACCAATAAGTAACATAGGTGTTTGAGAAACTTTAGGAGTCGCAAGGTTCGTATGCCTGTGTTTGTGTCGTTTGGTGATGATTCTATCAAGTTCTATTAATTCTAAGATGTTTAGAAGAGAAGAACATTGGAAACAAACACTTTCCAAAGCATCGCATAGACAAATAAAACCAATCAGTAACACAGGTGTTTGAGAAGCTTTAGGAATCGCAAGCTTCGTATGCTTGTGTTTGTATTGTTTGGTTATGTTTCTATCAAGTTCTATTAATTCTAAGATGTTTGGAAGAGAAGAACATTTGAAACAAACACTTTCCAAAGCATCGCCTAGACAAATCAAACCAATCAGTAACACATGTGTTTGAGAAAATTTAGGAATCGCAAGGTTCGTATGCTTGTGTTTGTGTTGTTTGGTGATGTTTCTATCAAGTTCTATTAATTCTAAGATGTTTGGAAGAGAAGAACATTGGAAACAAACACTTTTTAAAGCATCGCATAGACAAATCAAACCAATCAGTAACACAGGTGTTTGAGAAGCTTTAGGAATCGCAAGGTTCGTATGCTTGTGTTTGTGTTGTTTGGTGATGTTTCTATCAAGTTCTATTAATTCTAAGATGTTTGGAAGAGAAGAACATTGGAAACAAACACTTTCCAAAGCATCGCATAGACAAATCAAACCAATAAGTAACATAGGTGTTTGAGAAACTTTAGGAATCGCAGGGTTCGTATGCCTGTGTCTGTGTCGTTTGGTGATGTTTCTATCAAGTCCTATTAATTCTAAGATCTTTGGAAGACTAGAACATTGGAAACAACAACTTTCCAAAGCATAGCAAAGAAAAATCAAACCAATGAGTAACATAGGTGTTTGAGAAACTTTAGGAGTCGCAAGGTTCGTATGCCTGTGTTTGTGTCGTTTGGTGATGATTCTATCAAGTTCTATTATTTCTAAGATGTTTAGAAGAGAAGAACATTGGAAACAAACACTTTCCAAAGCATCGCATAGACAAATAAAACCAATCAGTAACACAGGTGTTTGAGAAGCTTTAGGAATCGCAAGGTTCGTATGCTTGTGTTTGTGTTGTTTGGTGATGTTTCTATCAAGTTCTATTAATTCTAAGATGTTTGGAAGAGAAGAACATTGGATACAAACACTTTCCAAAGCAACGCATAGACAAATCAAACCAATAAGTAACATAGGTGTTTGAGAAACTTTAGGAGTCGCAAGGTTCATATGCCTGTGTTTGTGTCGTTTGGTCATGATTCTATCAAGTTCTATTATTTCTAAGATGTTTAGAAGAGAAGAACATTGGAAACAAACACTTTCCAAAGCATCGCATAGACAAATAAAACCAAACAGTAACACAGGTGTTTGAGAAGCTTTAGGAATCGCAAGGTTCGTATGCTTGTGTTTGTGTTGTTTGGTTATGTTTCTATCAAGTTCTATTAATTCTAAGATGTTTGGAAGAGAAGAACATTGGATACAAACACTTTCCAAAGCAACGCATAAACAAATCAAACCAATCAGTAACACATGTGTTTGAGAAAATTTAGGAATCGCAAGGTTCGTATGCTTGTGTTTGTGTTGTTTGGTGATGTTTCTATCAAGTTCTATTAATTCTAAGATGTTTGGAAGAGAAGAACATTGGAAACAAACACTTTCCAAAGCATCGCATAGACAAATCAAACCAATAAGTAACATAGGTGTTTGAGAAACTTTAGGAATCGCAGGGTTCGTATGCCTGTGTTTGTGTCGTTTGGTGATGATTCTATCAAGTTCTATTATTTCTAAGATGTTTAGAAGAGAAGAACATTGGAAACAAACACTTTCCAAAGCATCGCATAGACAAATCAAACCAATCAGTAACACAGGTGTTTGAGAAGCTTTAGGAATCGCAAGGTTCGTATGCTTGTGTTTGTGTTGTTTGGTGATGTTTCTATCAAGTTCTATTAATTCTAAGATGTTTGGAAGAGAAGAACATTGGAAACAAACACTTTCCAAAGCATCGCATAGACAAATCAAACCAATAAGTAACATAGGTGTTTGAGAAACTTTAGGAGTCGCAAGGTTCATATGCCTGTGTTTGTGTCGTTTGGTCATGATTCTATCAAGTTCTATTATTTCTAAGATGTTTAGAAGAGAAGAACATTGGAAACAAACACTTTCCAAAGCATCGCATAGACAAATCAAACCAATCAGTAACACAGGTGTTTGAGAAGCTTTAGGAATCGCAATGTTCGTATGCTTGTGTTTGTGTCGTTTGGTGATGATTCTATCAAGTTCTATTATTTCTAAGATGTTTAGAAGAGAAGAACATTGGAAACAAACACTTTCCAAAGCATCGCATAGACAAATCAAACCAATCAGTAACACAGGTGTTTGAGAAAATTTAGGAATCGCAAGGTTCGTATGCTTGTGTTTGTGTTGTTTGGTGATGTTTCTATCAAGTTCTATTAATTCTAAGATGTTTGGAAGAAAAGAACATTGGAAACAAACACTTTCCAAAGCATCGCATAGACAAATCAAACCAATCAGTAACACAGGTGTTTGAGAAGCTTTAGGAATCGCAATGTTCGTATGCTTGTGTTTGTGTTGTTTGGTGATGTTTCTATCAAGTTCTATTAATTCTAAGATGTTTGGAAGAGAAGAACATTGGAAACAAACACTTTCCAAAGCATCGCATAGACAAATCAAACCAATAAGTAACATAGGTGTTTGAGAAACTTTAGGAGTCGCAAGGTTCGTATGCCTGTGTTTGTGTCGTTTGGTGATGATTCTATCAAGTTCTATTAATTCTAAGATGTTTAGAAGAGAAGAACATTGGAAACAAACACTTTCCAAAGCATCGCATAGACAAATAAAACCAATCAGTAACACAGGTGTTTGAGAAGCTTTAGGAATCGCAAGGTTCGTATGCTTGTGTTTGTATTGTTTGGTTATGTTTCTATCAAGTTCTATTAATTCTAAGATGTTTGGAAGAGAAGAACATTTGAAACAAACACTTTCCAAAGCATCGCCTAGACAAATCAAACCAATCAGTAACACATGTGTTTGAGAAAATTTAGGAATCGCAAGGTTCGTATGCTTGTGTTTGTGTTGTTTGGTGCTGTTTCTATCAAGTTCTATTAATTCTAAGATGTTTGGAAGAGAAGAACATTGGAAACAAACACTTTCCAGAGCATCGCATAGACAAATCAAATCAATCAGTAACATAGGTGTTTGAGAAACTTTAGGAATCGCAGGGTTCGTATGCCTGTGTCTGTGTCGTTTGGTGATGATTCTATCAAGTTCTATTATTTCTAAGATGTTTAGAAGAGAAGAACATTGGAAACAAACACTTTCCAAAGCATCGCATAGACAAATCAAACCAATCAGTAACACAGGTGTTTGAGAAGCTTTAGGAATCGCAATGTTCGTATGCTTGTGTTTGTGTCGTTTGGTGATGATTCTATCAAGTTCTATTATTTCTAAGATGTTTAGAAGAGAAGAACATTGGAAACAAACACTTTCCAAAGCATCGCATAGACAAATCAAACCAATCAGTAACACAGGTGTTTGAGAAAATTTAGGAATCGCAAGGTTCGTATGCTTGTGTTTGTGTTGTTTGGTGATGTTTCTATCAAGTTCTATTAATTCTAAGATGTTTGGAAGAAAAGAACATTGGAAACAAACACTTTCCAAAGCATCGCATAGACAAATCAAACCAATCAGTAACACAGGTGTTTGAGAAGCTTTAGGAATCGCAATGTTCGTATGCTTGTGTTTGTGTTGTTTGGTGATGTTTCTATCAAGTTCTATTAATTCTAAGATGTTTGGAAGAGAAGAACATTGGAAACAAACACTTTCCAAAGCATCGCATAGACAAATCAAACCAATAAGTAACATAGGTGTTTGAGAAACTTTAGGAGTCGCAAGGTTCGTATGCCTGTGTTTGTGTCGTTTGGTGATGATTCTATCAAGTTCTATTAATTCTAAGATGTTTAGAAGAGAAGAACATTGGAAACAAACACTTTCCAAAGCATCGCATAGACAAATAAAACCAATCAGTAACACAGGTGTTTGAGAAGCTTTAGGAATCGCAAGGTTCGTATGCTTGTGTTTGTATTGTTTGGTTATGTTTCTATCAAGTTCTATTAATTCTAAGATGTTTGGAAGAGAAGAACATTTGAAACAAACACTTTCCAAAACATCGCCTAGACAAATCAAACCAATCAGTAACACATGTGTTTGAGAAAATTTAGGAATCGCAAGGTTCGTATGCTTGTGTTTGTGTTGTTTGGTGATGTTTCTATCAAGTTCTATTAATTCTAAGATGTTTGGAAGAGAAGAACATTGGAAACAAACACTTTCCAAAGCATCGCATAGACAAATCAAACCAATCAGTAACACAGGTGTTTGAGAAGCTTTAGGAATCGCAAGGTTCGTATGCTTGTGTTTGTGTTGTTTGGTGATGTTTCTATCAAGTTCTATTAATTCTAAGATGTTTGGAAGAGAAGAACATTGGAAACAAACACTTTCCAAAGCATCGCATAGACAAATCAAACCAATAAGTAACATAGGTGTTTGAGAAACTTTAGGAATCGCAGGGTTCGTATGCCTGTGTCTGTGTCGTTTGGTGATGTTTCTATCAAGTCCTATTAATTCTAAGATCTTTGGAAGACTAGAACATTGGAAACAACAACTTTCCAAAGCATAGCAAAGAAAAATCAAACCAATGAGTAACATAGGTGTTTGAGAAACTTTAGGAGTCGCAAGGTTCGTATGCCTGTGTTTGTGTCGTTTGGTGATGATTCTATCAAGTTCTATTATTTCTAAGATGTTTAGAAGAGAAGAACATTGGAAACAAACACTTTCCAAAGCATCGCATAGACAAATAAAACCAATCAGTAACACAGGTGTTTGAGAAGCTTTAGGAATCGCAAGGTTCGTATGCTTGTGTTTGTGTTGTTTGGTGATGTTTCTATCAAGTTCTATTAATTCTAAGATGTTTGGAAGAGAAGAACATTGGATACAAACACTTTCCAAAGCAACGCATAGACAAATCAAACCAATAAGTAACATAGGTGTTTGAGAAACTTTAGGAGTCGCAAGGTTCATATGCCTGTGTTTGTGTCGTTTGGTCATGATTCTATCAAGTTCTATTATTTCTAAGATGTTTAGAAGAGAAGATCATTGGAAACAAACACTTTCCAAAGCATCGCATAGACAAATAAAACCAAACAGTAACACAGGTGTTTGAGAAGCTTTAGGAATCGCAAGGTTCGTATGCTTGTGTTTGTGTTGTTTGGTTATGTTTCTATCAAGTTCTATTAATTCTAAGATGTTTGGAAGAGAAGAACATTGGATACAAACACTTTCCAGAGCAACGCATAAACAAATCAAACCAATCAGTAACACATGTGTTTGAGAAAATTTAGGAATCGCAAGGTTCGTATGCTTGTGTTTGTGTTGTTTGGTGATGTTTCTATCAAGTTCTATTAATTCTAAGATGTTTGGAAGAGAAGAACATTGGAAACAAACACTTTCCAAAGCATCGCATAGACAAATCAAACCAATCAGTAACATAGGTGTTTGAGAAACTTTAGGAATCGCAGGGTTCGTATGCCTGTGTTTGTGTCGTTTGGTGATGATTCTATCAAGTTCTATTATTTCTAAGATGTTTAGAAGAGAAGAACATTGGAAACAAACACTTTCCAAAGCATCGCATAGACAAATCAAACCAATCAGTAACACAGGTGTTTGAGAAGCTTTAGGAATCGCAAGGTTCGTATGCTTGTGTTTGTGTTGTTTGGTGATGTTTCTATCAAGTTCTATTAATTCTAAGATGTTTGGAAGAGAAGAACATTGGAAACAAACACTTTCCAAAGCATCGCATAGACAAATCAAACCAATAAGTAACATAGGTGTTTGAGAAACTTTAGGAGTCGCAAGGTTCGTATGCCTGTGTTTGTGTCGTTTGGTCATGATTCTATCAAGTTCTATTATTTCTAAGATGTTTAGAAGAGAAGAACATTGGAAACAAACACTTTCCATAGCATCGCATAGACAAATAAAACCAATCACTAACACAGGTGTTTGAGAAGCTTTAGGAATCGCAAGGTTCGTATGCTTGTGTTTGTGTTGTTTGGTTATGTTTCTATCAAGTTCTATTAATTCTAAGATGTTTAGAAGAGAAGAACATTGGAAACAAACACTTTCCAAAGCATCGCATAGACAAATAAAACCAATCAGTAACACAGGTGTTTGAGAAGCTTTAGGAATCGCAAGGTTCGTATGCTTGTGTTTGTATTGTTTGGTTATGTTTCTATCAAGTTCTATTAATTCTAAGATGTTTGGAAGAGAAGAACATTGGAAACAAACACTTTCCAAAGCATCGCATAGACAAATCAAATCAATCAGTAACATAGGTGTTTGAGAAACTTTAGGAATCGCAGGGTTCGTATGCCTGTGTCTGTGTCGTTTGGTGATGATTCTATCAAGTTCTATTATTTCTAAGATGTTTAGAAGAGAAGAACATTGGAAACAAACACTTTCCAAAGCATCGCATAGACAAATCAAACCAATCAGTAACACAGGTGTTTGAGAAGCTTTAGGAATCGCAATGTTCGTATGCTTGTGTTTGTGTCGTTTGGTGATGATTCTATCAAGTTCTATTATTTCTAAGATGTTTAGAAGAGAAGAACATTGGAAACAAACACTTTCCAAAGCATCGCATAGACAAATCAAACCAATCAGTAACACAGGTGTTTGAGAAGCTTTAGGAATCGCAAGGTTCGTATGCTTGTGTTTGTGTTGTTTGGTGATGTTTCTATCAAGTTCTATTAATTCTAAGATGTTTGGAAGAAAAGAACATTGGAAACAAACACTTTCCAAAGCATCGCATAGACAAATCAAACCAATCAGTAACACAGGTGTTTGAGAAGCTTTAGGAATCGCAATGTTCGTATGCTTGTGTTTGTGTTGTTTGGTGATGTTTCTATCAAGTTCTATTAATTCTAAGATGTTTGGAAGAAAAGAACATTGGAAACAAACACTTTCCAAAGCATCGCATAGACAAATCAAACCAATAAGTAACATAGGTGTTTGAGAAACTTTAGGAGTCGCAAGGTTCGTATGCCTGTGTTTGTGTCGTTTGGTGATGATTCTATCAAGTTCTATTAATTCTAAGATGTTTAGAAGAGAAGAACATTGGAAACAAACACTTTCCAAAGCATCGCATAGACAAATAAAACCAATCAGTAACACAGGTGTTTGAGAAGCTTTAGGAATCGCAAGGTTCGTATGCTTGTGTTTGTATTGTTTGGTTATGTTTCTATCAAGTTCTATTAATTCTAAGATGTTTGGAAGAGAAGAACATTTGAAACAAACACTTTCCAAAACATCGCCTAGACAAATCAAACCAATCAGTAACACATGTGTTTGAGAAAATTTAGGAATCGCAAGGTTCGTATGCTTGTGTTTGTGTTGTTTGGTGATGTTTCTATCAAGTTCTATTAATTCTAAGATGTTTGGAAGAGAAGAACATTGGAAACAAACACTTTCCAAAGCATCGCATAGACAAATCAAACCAATCAGTAACACAGGTGTTTGAGAAGCTTTAGGAATCGCAATGTTCGTATGCTTGTGTTTGTGTCGTTTGGTGATGATTCTATCAAGTTCTATTATTTCTAAGATGTTTAGAAGAGAAGAACATTGGAAACAAACACTTTCCAAAGCATCGCATAGACAAATCAAACCAATCAGTAACACAGGTGTTTGAGAAAATTTAGGAATCGCAAGGTTCGTATGCTTGTGTTTGTGTTGTTTGGTGATGTTTCTATCAAGTTCTATTAATTCTAAGATGTTTGGAAGAAAAGAACATTGGAAACAAACACTTTCCAAAGCATCGCATAGACAAATCAAACCAATCAGTAACACAGGTGTTTGAGAAGCTTTAGGAATCGCAATGTTCGTATGCTTGTGTTTGTGTTGTTTGGTGATGTTTCTATCAAGTTCTATTAATTCTAAGATGTTTGGAAGAGAAGAACATTGGAAACAAACACTTTCCAAAGCATCGCATAGACAAATCAAACCAATAAGTAACATAGGTGTTTGAGAAACTTTAGGAGTCGCAAGGTTCGTATGCCTGTGTTTGTGTCGTTTGGTGATGATTCTATCAAGTTCTATTAATTCTAAGATGTTTAGAAGAGAAGAACATTGGAAACAAACACTTTCCAAAGCATCGCATAGACAAATAAAACCAATCAGTAACACAGGTGTTTGAGAAGCTTTAGGAATCGCAAGGTTCGTATGCTTGTGTTTGTATTGTTTGGTTATGTTTCTATCAAGTTCTATTAATTCTAAGATGTTTGGAAGAGAAGAACATTTGAAACAAACACTTTCCAAAGCATCGCCTAGACAAATCAAACCAATCAGTAACACATGTGTTTGAGAAAATTTAGGAATCGCAAGGTTCGTATGCTTGTGTTTGTGTTGTTTGGTGATGTTTCTATCAAGTTCTATTAATTCTAAGATGTTTGGAAGAGAAGAACATTGGAAACAAACACTTTCCAAAGCATCGCATAGACAAATCAAACCAATCAGTAACACAGGTGTTTGAGAAGCTTTAGGAATCGCAAGGTTCGTATGCTTGTGTTTGTGTTGTTTGGTGATGTTTCTATCAAGTTCTATTAATTCTAAGATGTTTGGAAGAGAAGAACATTGGAAACAAACACTTTCCAAAGCATCGCATAGACAAATCAAACCAATAAGTAACATAGGTGTTTGAGAAACTTTAGGAATCGCAGGGTTCGTATGCCTGTGTCTGTGTCGTTTGGTGATGTTTCTATCAAGTCCTATTAATTCTAAGATCTTTGGAAGACTAGAACATTGGAAACAACAACTTTCCAAAGCGTAGCAAAGAAAAATCAAACCAATGAGTAACATAGGTGTTTGAGAAACTTTAGGAGTCGCAAGGTTCGTATGCCTGTGTTTGTGTCGTTTGGTGATGATTCTATCAAGTTCTATTATTTCTAAGATGTTTAGAAGAGAAGAACATTGGAAACAAACACTTTCCAAAGCATCGCATAGACAAATAAAACCAATCAGTAACACAGGTGTTTGAGAAGCTTTAGGAATCGCAAGGTTCGTATGCTTGTGTTTGTGTTGTTTGGTGATGTTTCTATCAAGTTCTATTAATTCTAAGATGTTTGGAAGAGAAGAACATTGGATACAAACACTTTCCAAAGCAACGCATAGACAAATCAAACCAATAAGTAACATAGGTGTTTGAGAAACTTTAGGAGTCGCAAGGTTCATATGCCTGTGTTTGTGTCGTTTGGTCATGATTCTATCAAGTTCTATTATTTCTAAGATGTTTAGAAGAGAAGAACATTGGAAACAAACACTTTCCAAAGCATCGCATAGACAAATAAAACCAAACAGTAACACAGGTGTTTGAGAAGCTTTAGGAATCGCAAGGTTCGTATGCTTGTGTTTGTGTTGTTTGGTGATGTTTCTATCAAGTTCTATTAATTCTAAGATGTTTGGAAGAGAAGAACATTGGATACAAACACTTTCCAAAGCAACGCATAAACAAATCAAACCAATCAGTAACACATGTGTTTGAGAAAATTTAGGAATCGCAAGGTTCGTATGCTTGTGTTTGTGTTGTTTGGTGATGTTTCTATCAAGTTCTATTAATTCTAAGATGTTTGGAAGAGAAGAACATTGGAAACAAACACTTTCCAAAGCATCGCATAGACAAATCAAACCAATCAGTAACATAGGTGTTTGAGAAACTTTAGGAATCGCAGGGTTCGTATGCCTGTGTTTGTGTCGTTTGGTGATGATTCTATCAAGTTCTATTATTTCTAAGATGTTTAGAAGAGAAGAACATTGGAAACAAACACTTTCCAAAGCATCGCATAGACAAATCAAACCAATCAGTAACACAGGTGTTTGAGAAGCTTTAGGAATCGCAAGGTTCGTATGCTTGTGTTTGTGTTGTTTGGTGATGTTTCTATCAAGTTCTATTAATTCTAAGATGTTTGGAAGAGAAGAACATTGGAAACAAACACTTTCCAAAGCATCGCATAGACAAATCAAACCAATAAGTAACATAGGTGTTTGAGAAACTTTAGGAGTCGCAAGGTTCGTATGCCTGTGTTTGTGTCGTTTGGTCATGATTCTATCAAGTTCTATTATTTCTAAGATGTTTAGAAGAGAAGAACATTGGAAACAAACACTTTCCAAAGCATCGCATAGACAAATCAAACCAATCAGTAACACAGGTGTTTGAGAAGCTTTAGGAATCGCAAGGTTCGTATGCTTGTGTTTGTGTTGTTTGGTGATGTTTCTATCAAGTTCTATTAATTCTAAGATGTTTGGAAGAGAAGAACATTGGAAACAAACACTTTCCAAAGCATCGCATAGACAAATCAAACCAATCAGTAACACAGGTGTTTGAGAAGCTTTAGGAATCGCAAGGTTCGTATGCTTGTGTTTGTGTTGTTTGGTGATGTTTCTATCAAGTTCTATTAATTCTAAGATGTTTGGAAGAGAAGAACATTGGAAACAAACACTTTCCAAAGCATCGCATAGACAAATCAAATCAATCAGTAACATAGGTGTTTGAGAAACTTTAGGAATCGCAGGGTTCGTATGCCTGTGTCTGTGTCGTTTGGTGATGATTCTATCAAGTTCTATTATTTCTAAGATGTTTAGAAGAGAAGAACATTGGAAACAAACACTTTCCAAAGCATCGCATAGACAAATCAAACCAATCAGTAACACAGGTGTTTGAGAAGCTTTAGGAATCGCAATGTTCGTATGCTTGTGTTTGTGTCGTTTGGTGATGATTCTATCAAGTTCTATTATTTCTAAGATGTTTAGAAGAGAAGAACATTGGAAACAAACACTTTCCAAAGCATCGCATAGACAAATCAAACCAATCAGTAACACAGGTGTTTGAGAAAATTTAGGAATCGCAAGGTTCGTATGCTTGTGTTTGTGTTGTTTGGTGATGTTTCTATCAAGTTCTATTAATTCTAAGATGTTTGGAAGAGAAGAACATTGGAAACAAACACTTTCCAAAGCATCGCATAGACAAATCAAACCAATCAGTAACACAGGTGTTTGAGAAGCTTTAGGAATCGCAATGTTCGTATGCTTGTGTTTGTGTTGTTTGGTGATGTTTCTATCAAGTTCTATTAATTCTAAGATGTTTGGAAGAGAAGAACATTGGAAACAAACACTTTCCAAAGCATCGCATAGACAAATCAAACCAATAAGTAACATAGGTGTTTGAGAAACTTTAGGAGTCGCAAGGTTCGTATGCCTGTGTTTGTGTCGTTTGGTGATGTTTCTATCAAGTTCTATTAATTCTAAGATGTTTGGAAGAGAAGAACATTGGAAACAAACACTTTCCAAAGCATCGCATAGACAAATAAAACCAATCAGTAACACAGGTGTTTGAGAAGCTTTAGGAATCGCAAGGTTCGTATGCTTGTGTTTGTATTGTTTGGTTATGTTTCTATCAAGTTCTATTAATTCTAAGATGTTTGGAAGAGAAGAACATTTGAAACAAACACTTTCCAAAGCATCGCCTAGACAAATCAAACCAATCAGTAACACATGTGTTTGAGAAAATTTAGGAATCGCAAGGTTCGTATGCTTGTGTTTGTGTTGTTTGGTGATGTTTCTATCAAGTTCTATTAATTCTAAGATGTTTGGAAGAGAAGAACATTGGAAACAAACACTTTCCAAAGCATCGCATAGACAAATCAAACCAATCAGTAACACAGGTGTTTGAGAAGCTTTAGGAATCGCAAGGTTCGTATGCTTGTGTTTGTGTTGTTTGGTGATGTTTCTATCAAGTTCTATTAATTCTAAGATGTTTGGAAGAGAAGAACATTGGAAACAAACACTTTCCAAAGCATCGCATAGACAAATCAAACCAATAAGTAACATAGGTGTTTGAGAAACTTTAGGAATCGCAGGGTTCGTATGCCTGTGTCTGTGTCGTTTGGTGATGTTTCTATCAAGTCCTATTAATTCTAAGATCTTTGGAAGACTAGAACATTGGAAACAACAACTTTCCAAAGCATAGCAAAGAAAAATCAAACCAATGAGTAACATAGGTGTTTGAGAAACTTTAGGAGTCGCAAGGTTCGTATGCCTGTGTTTGTGTCGTTTGGTGATGATTCTATCAAGTTCTATTATTTCTAAGATGTTTAGAAGAGAAGAACATTGGAAACAAACACTTTCCAAAGCATCGCATAGACAAATCAAACCAATAAGTAACATAGGTGTTTGAGAAACTTTAGGAGTCGCAAGGTTCATATGCCTGTGTTTGTGTCGTTTGGTCATGATTCTATCAAGTTCTATTATTTCTAAGATGTTTAGAAGAGAAGAACATTGGAAACAAACACTTTCCAAAGCATCGCATAGACAAATAAAACCAAACAGTAACACAGGTGTTTGAGAAGCTTTAGGAATCGCAAGGTTCGTATGCTTGTGTTTGTGTTGTTTGGTTATGTTTCTATCAAGTTCTATTAATTCTAAGATGTTTGGAAGAGAAGAACATTGGATACAAACACTTTCCAAAGCAACGCATAAACAAATCAAACCAATCAGTAACACATGTGTTTGAGAAAATTTAGGAATCGCAAGGTTCGTATGCTTGTGTTTGTGTTGTTTGGTGATGTTTCTATCAAGTTCTATTAATTCTAAGATGTTTGGAAGAGAAGAACATTGGAAACAAACACTTTCCAAAGCATCGCATAGACAAATCAAACCAATCAGTAACATAGGTGTTTGAGAAACTTTAGGAATCGCAGGGTTCGTATGCCTGTGTTTGTGTCGTTTGGTGATGATTCTATCAAGTTCTATTATTTCTAAGATGTTTAGAAGAGAAGAACATTGGAAACAAACACTTTCCAAAGCATCGCATAGACAAATCAAACCAATCAGTAACACAGGTGTTTGAGAAGCTTTAGGAATCGCAAGGTTCGTATGCTTGTGTTTGTGTTGTTTGGTGATGTTTCTATCAAGTTCTATTAATTCTAAGATGTTTGGAAGAGAAGAACATTGGAAACAAACACTTTCCAAAGCATCGCATAGACAAATCAAACCAATCAGTAACACAGGTGTTTGAGAAGCTTTAGGAATCGCAAGGTTCGTATGCTTGTGTTTGTGTTGTTTGGTGATGTTTCTATCAAGTTCTATTAATTCTAAGATGTTTGGAAGAGAAGAACATTGGAAACAAACACTTTCCAAAGCATCGCATAGACAAATCAAATCAATCAGTAACATAGGTGTTTGAGAAACTTTAGGAATCGCAGGGTTCGTATGCCTGTGTCTGTGTCGTTTGGTGATGATTCTATCAAGTTCTATTATTTCTAAGATGTTTAGAAGAGAAGAACATTGGAAACAAACACTTTCCAAAGCATCGCATAGACAAATCAAACCAATCAGTAACACAGGTGTTTGAGAAGCTTTAGGAATCGCAATGTTCGTATGCTTGTGTTTGTGTCGTTTGGTGATGATTCTATCAAGTTCTATTATTTCTAAGATGTTTAGAAGAGAAGAACATTGGAAACAAACACTTTCCAAAGAATCGCATAGACAAATCAAACCAATCAGTAACACAGGTGTTTGAGAAAATTTAGGAATCGCAAGGTTCGTATGCTTGTGTTTGTGTTGTTTGGTGATGTTTCTATCAAGTTCTATTAATTCTAAGATGTTTGGAAGAAAAGAACATTGGAAACAAACACTTTCCAAAGCATCGCATAGACAAATCAAACCAATCAGTAACACAGGTGTTTGAGAAGCTTTAGGAATCGCAATGTTCGTATGCTTGTGTTTGTGTTGTTTGGTGATGTTTCTATCAAGTTCTATTAATTCTAAGAAGTTTGGAAGAGAAGAACATTGGAAACAAACACTTTCCAAAGCATCGCATAGACAAATCAAACCAATAAGTAACATAGGTGTTTGAGAAACTTTAGGAGTCGCAAGGTTCGTATGCCTGTGTTTGTGTCGTTTGGTGATGATTCTATCAAGTTCTATTAATTCTAAGATGTTTAGAAGAGAAGAACATTGGAAACAAACACTTTCCAAAGCATCGCATAGACAAATAAAACCAATCAGTAACACAGGTGTTTGAGAAGCTTTAGGAATCGCAAGGTTCGTATGCTTGTGTTTGTGTTGTTTGGTTATGTTTCTATCAAGTTCTATTAATTCTAAGATGTTTGGAAGAGAAGAACATTGGATACAAACACTTTCCAAAGCAACGCATAGACAAATCAAACCAATCAGTAACACAGGTGTTTGAGAAGCTTTAGGAATCGCAAGGTTCGTATGCTTGTGTTTGTGTTGTTTGGTGATGTTTCTATCAAGTTCTATTAATTCTAAGATGTTTGGAAGAGAAGAACATTGGATACAAACACTTTCCAAAGCATCGCATAGACAAATCAAACCAATAAGTAACATAGGTGTTTGAGAAACTTTAGGAGTCGCAAGGTTCGTATGCCTGTGTTTGTGTCGTTTGGTGATGATTCTATCAAGTTCTATTAATTCTAAGATGTTTAGAAGAGAAGAACATTGGAAACAAACACTTTCCAAAGCATCGCATAGACAAATAAAACCAATCAGTAACACAGGTGTTTGAGAAGCTTTAGGAATCGCAAGGTTCGTATGCTTGTGTTTGTGTTGTTTGGTTATGTTTCTATCAAGTTCTATTAATTCTAAGATGTTTGGAAGAGAAGAACATTGGATACAAACACTTTCCAAAGCAACGCATAGACAAATCAAACCAATCAGTAACACAGGTGTTTGAGAAGCTTTAGGAATCGCAAGGTTCGTATGCTTGTGTTTGTTTTGTTTGGTGATGTTTCTATCAAGTTCTATTAATTCTAAGATGTTTGGAAGAGAAGAACATTGGAAACAAACACTTTCCAAAGCATCGCATAGACAAATCAAACCAATCAGTAACATAGGTGTTTGAGAAACTTTAGGAATCGCAGGGTTCGTATGCCTGTGTCTGTGTCGTTTGGTGATGTTTCTATCAAGTCCTATTAATTCTAAGATGTTTGGAAGACTAGAACATTGGAAACAACAACTTTCCAAAGCATAGCAAAGAAAAATCAAACCAATGAGCAACATAGGTGTTTGAGAAACTTTAGGAGTCGCAAGGTTCGTATGCCTGTGTTTGTGTCGTTTGGTGATGATTTTATCAAGTTCTATTATTTCTAAGATATTTAGAAGAGAAGAACATTGGAAACAAACACTTTACAAAGCATCGCATAGACAAATAAAACCAATCAGTAACACAGGTGTTTGAGAAGCTTTAGGAATCGCAAGTTTCGTATGCTTGTGTTTGTGTTGTTTGGTGATGTTTCTATCAAGTTCTATTAATTCTAAGATGTTTGGAAGAGAAGAACATTGGATAAAACACTTTCCAAAGCAACGCATAGACAAATCAAACCAATTAGTAACACAGGTGTTTGAGAAACTTTAGGAATCACAAGGTTCGTATGCTTGTGTTTGTGTTGTTTGGTGATGTTTCTATCAAGTTCTATTAATTCTAAGATGTTTGGAAGAGAAGAACCTTGGAAACAAACACTTTCCAAAGCATCGCATAGACAAATCAAACCTATCAGTAACACAGGTGTTTGAGAAGCTTTAGGAATCGCAAGGTTCGTATGCTTGTGTTTGTGTTGTTTGGTGATGTTTCTATCAAGTTCTATTAATTCTAAGATGGTTGGAAGAGAATAACATTGGATACAAACACTTTCCAAAGCAACGCATAGAAAAATCAAACCAATCAGTAACACAGGTGTTTGAGAAACTTTAGGAATCGTAAGGTTCGTATGCCTGTGTCTGTGTCGTTTGGTGTAGTTTATATCAAGTCCTATTAATTCTAAGATGTTTGGAAGACTAGAACATTGGAAACAACAACTTTCCAAAGCATCGCATAGACAAATCAAACCAATAAGTAACATAGGTGTTTGAGAAACTTGAGGAGTCGTAAGGTTCGTATGCCTGTGTTTGTGTCGTTTGGTGATGATTCTATCAAGTTCTATTATTTCTAAGATGTTTAGAAGAGAAGAACATTGGAAACAAACACTTTCCAAAGCATCGCATAGACAAATCAAACCAATCAGTAACACATGTGTTTGAGAAAATTTAGGAATCGCAAGGTTCGTATGTTTGTGTTTGTGTTGTTTGGTGATGTTTCTATCAAGTTCTATTAATTCTAAGATGTTTGGAAGAAAAGAACATTGGAAACAAACACTTTCCAAAGCATCGCATAGACAAATCAAACCAATCAGTAACACAGGTGTTTGAGAAGCTTTAGGAATCGCAATGTTCGTATGCTTGTGTTTGTGTTGTTTGGTGATGTTTCTATCAAGTTCTATTAATTCTAAGATGTTTGGAAGAGAAGAACATTGGATACAAACACTTTCCAAAGCATCGCATAGACAAATCAAACCCATCAGTAACATAGGTGTTTGAGAAACTTTAGGAATCGCAAGGTTCGTATGCCTGTGTCTGTGTCGTTTGGTGATGATTCTATCAAGTTCTATTATTTCTAAAATATTTAGAAGAGAATAACATTGGAAACAAACACTTTCCAAAGCATCACATAGACAAATCAAACCAATCAGTAACATAGGTGTTTGAGAAACTTGAGGAGTCGTAAGGTTCGTATGCCTGTGTTTGTGTCGTTTGGTGATGATTCTATCAAGTTCTATTATTTCTAAGATGTTTAGAAGAGAAGAACATTGGAAACAAACACTTTCCAAAGCATCGCATAGACAAATCAAACCAATCAGTAACACAGGTGTTTGAGAAAATTTAGGAATCGCAAGGTTCGTATGCTTGTGTTTGTGTTGTTTGGTGATGTTTCTATCAAGTTCTATTAATTCTAAGATGTTTGGAAGAAAAGAACATTGGAAACAAACACTTTCCAAAGCATCGCATAGACAAATCAAACCAATCAGTAACACAGGTGTTTGAGAAGCTTTAGGAATCGCAATGTTCGTATGCTTGTGTTTGTGTTGTTTGGTGATGTTTCTATCAAGTTCTATTAATTCTAAGATGTTTGGAAGAGAAGAACATTGGAAACAAACACTTTCCAAAGCATCGCATAGACAAATCAAACCAATCAGTAACACAGGTGTTTGAGAAGCTTTAGGAATCGCAAGGTTCGTATGCTTGTGTTTGTGTTGTTTGGTGATGTTTCTATCAAGTTCTATTAATTCTAAGATGTTTGGAAGACTAGAACATTGGAAACAACAACTTTCCAAAGCATCGCATAGACAAATCAAACCAATGAGTAACATAGGTGTTTGAGAAACTTTAGGAATCGCAAGGTTCGTATGCCTGTGTTTGTGTCGTTTGGTGATGATTGTATCAAGTTCTATTATTTCTAAGATGTTTAGAAGAGAAGAGAATTGGAAACAAACACTTTCCAAAGAATCGCATAGACAAATCAAACAAATCAGTAACACAGGTGTTTGAGAAACTTTAGGAATTGCAAGGTTCGTATGCCTGTGTTTGTGTCGTTGGGTGATGTTTCTATCAAGTTCTATTAATTCTAAGATGTTTGGAAGAGAAGAACATTGGAAACAAACACTTTCCAAAGCATCGCATAGACAAATCAAACCAATCAGTAACACAATTGTTTGAGAAACTTTAGGAATCGCAAGGTTCGTATGCTTGTGTTTGTGTTGTTTGGTGATGTTTCTATCAAGTTCTATTAATTCTAAGATGTTTGGAAGAGAAGAACATTGGAAACAAACACTTTCCAAAGCATCGCATAGACAAATGAAACCAATCAGTAACATAGGTGTTTGAGAAACTTTAGGAATCGCAGGGTTCGTATGCCTGTGTCTGTGTCGTTTGGTGATGTTTCTATCAAGTCCTATTAATTCTAAGATGTTTGGAAGACTGGAACATTGGAAACAACAACTTTCCAAAGCATAGCAAAGAAAAATAAAACCATTGAATAACATAGGTGTTTGAGAAACTTTAGGAATCGCAAGGTTCGTATGCCTGTGTTTGTGTCGTTTGGTGATGATTCTATCAAGTTCTATTATTTCTAAGATGTTTAGAAGAGAAGAACATTGGAAACAAACACTTTCCAAAGCATCGCATAGACAAATCAAACCAATGAGTAACATAGGTGTTTGAGAAACTTTAGGAATTGCAAGGTTCGTATGCTTGTGTTTGTGTTGTTTGGTGATGTTTCTATCAAGTTCTATTAATTCTAAGATGGTTGGAAGAGAATAACATTGGATACAAACACTTTCCAAAGCAACGCATAGACAAATCAAACCAATCAGTAACACAGGTGTTTGAGAAACTTTAGGAATTGTAAGGTTCGTATGCTTGTGTCTGTGTCATTTGGTGTAGTTTATATCAAGTCCTATTAATTCTAAGATGTTTGGAAGACTAGAACATTGGAAACAACAACTTTCCAAAGCATCGCATAGACAAATCAAACCAATAAGTAACATAGGTGTTTGAGAAACTTGAGGAGTCGTAAGGTTCGTATGCCTGTGTTTGTGTCGTTTGGTGATGATTCTATCAAGTTCTATTATTTCTAAGATGTTTAGAAGAGAAGAACATTGGAAACAAACACTTTCCAAAGAATCGCATAGACAAATCAAACAAATCAGTAACATAGGTGTTTGAGAAAATTTAGGAATCGCAAGGTTCGTATGCTTGTGTTTGTGTTGTTTGGTGATGTTTCTATCAAGTTCTATTAATTCTAAGATGTTTGGAAGAAAAGAACATTGGAAACAAACACTTTCCAAAGCATCGCATAGACAAATCAAACCAATCAGTAACACAGGTGTTTGAGAAGCTTTAGGAATCGCAATGTTCGTATGCTTGTGTTTGTGTTGTTTGGTGATGTTTCTATCAAGTTCTATTAATTCTAAGATGTTTGGAAGAGAAGAACATTGGATACAAACACTTTCCAAAGCATCGCATAGACAAATCAAACCAATCAGTAACATAGGTGTTTGAGAAACTTTAGGAATCGCAAGGTTCGTATGCCTGTGTTTGTGTCGTTTGGTGATGATTCTATCAAGTTCTATTATTTCTAAAATATTTAGAAGAGAAGAACATTGGAAACAAACACTTTCCAAAGCATCACATAGACAAATCAAACCAATCAGTAACACAGGTGTTTGAGAAGCTTTAGGATTCACAAGGTTCGTATGCTTGTGTTTGTGTTGTTTGGTGATGTTTCTATCAAGTTCTATTAATTCTAAGATGTTTGGAAGAGAAGAACATTGGATACAAACACTTTCCAAAGCATCGCATAGACAAATCAAACCAATCAGTAACAGAGGTGTTTGAGAAAATTTAGGAATCGCAAGGTTCGTATGCTTGTGTTTGTGTTGTTTGGTGATTTTCTATCAAGTTCTATTAATTCTAAGATGTTTGGAAGAGAAGAACATTGGAAACAAACACTTTCCAAAGCATCGCATAGACAAATCAAACCAATCAGTAACATAGGTGTTTGAGAAACTTTAGGAATCGCAAGGTTCGTATGCCTGTGTTTGTGTCGTTTGGTGATGATTCTATCAAGTTCTATTATTTCTAAGATGTTTAGAAGAGAAGAACATTGGAAATAAACACTTTCTAAACATCGCAGAGACAAATCATACCATTGAGTAACATAGGTGTTTGAGAAACTTTAGGAATTGCAAGGTTCGTATGCTTATGTTTGTGTTGTTTGGTGATGTTTCTATCAAGTTCTATTATGTCTAAGATGTTTAGAAGAGAAGAAAATTGGAAACAAACACTTTCCAAAGCATCGCATAGACAAATCAAACAAATCAGTAACACAGGTGTTTGAGAAACTTTAGGAATCCCAAGGTTCGTATGCTTGTGTTTGTGTCGTTGGGTGATGTTTCTATCAAGTTCTATTAATTCTAAGATGTTTGGAAGAGAAGAACATTGGAAACAAACACTTTCCAAAGCATCGCATAGACAAATCAAACCAATCAGTAACATAGGTGTTTGAGAAACTTTAGGAATCGCAAGGTTCGTATGCCTGTGTTTGTGTCGTTTGGTGATGATTCTATCAAGTTCTATTATTTCTAAGATGTTTAGAAGAGAAGAACATTGGAAATAAACACTTTCTAAACATCGCATAGACAAATCATACCATTGAGTAACAGAGGTGTTTGAGAAACTTTAGGAATTGCAAGGTTCGTATGCTTATGTTTGTGTTGTTTGGTGATGTTTCTATCAAGTTCTATTATGTCTAAGATGTTTAGAAGAGAATAAAATTGGAAACAAACACTTTCCAAAGAATCGCATAGACAAATCAAACAAATCAGTAACACAGGTGTTTGAGAAACTTTAGGAATTGCAAGGTTCGTATGCTTGTGTTTGTGTTGTTTGGTGATGTTTCTATCAAGTTCTATTAATTCTAAGATGTTTGGAAGAGAAGAACATTGGATACAAACACTTTCCAAAGCAACGCATAGACAAATCAAACCAATCAGTAACAAAGGTGTTTGAGAAACTTTAGGAATCGTAAGGTTCGTATGCCTGTGTCTGTGTCGTTTGGTGATGTTTCTATCAAGTCCTATTAATTCTAAGATGTTTGGAAGACTAGAACATTGGAAACAACAACTTTCCAAAGCATCGCATAGACAAATCAAACCAATAAGTAACACAGGTGTTTGAGAAAATTTAGGAATCGCAAGGTTCGTATGCTTGTGTTTGTGTTGTTTGGTGATGTTTCTATCAAGTTCTATTAATTCTAAGATGTTTGGAAGAGAAGAACATTGGAAACAAACACTTTCCAAAGCATCGCATAGACAAATCAAACCAATCAGTAACATAGGTGTTTGAGAAACTTTAGGAATCGCAGGGTTCGTATGCTTGTGTCTGTGTCGTTTGGTGATGTTTCTATCAAGTCCTATTAATTCTAAGATGTTTGGAAGACTAGAACATTGGAAACAACAACTTTCCAAAGCATAGCAAAGAAAAATCAAACCAATGAGTAACATAGGTGTTTGAGAAACTTTAGGAATCGCAAGGTTCGTATGCCTGTGTTTGTGTCGTTTGGTGATCATTCTATCAAGTTCTATTATTTCTAAGATGTTTAGAAGAGAAGAACATTGGAAACAAACACTTTCCAAAGCATCGCATAGACAAATAAAACCAATTAGTAACACAGGTGTTTGAGAAAATTTAGGAATCGCAAGGTTCGTATGCTTGTGTCTGTGTCGTTTGGTGATGTTTCTATCAAGTGCTATTAATTCTAAGATGTTTGGAAGACTAGAACATTGGAAACAACAACTTTCCAAAGCATAGCAAAGAAAAATCAAACCAATGAGTAACATAGGTGTTTGAGAAACTTTAGGAATCGCAAGGTTCGTATGCCTGTGTTTGTGTCGTTTGGTGATCATTCTATCAAGTTCTATTATTTCTAAGATGTTTAGAAGAGAAGAACATTGGAAACAAACACTTTCCAAAGAATCGCATAGACAAATCAAACAAATCAGTAACACAGGTGTTTTAGAAAATTTAGGAATCGCAAGGTTCGTATGCTTGTGTTTGTGTTGTTTGGTGATGTTTCTATCAAGTTCTATTAATTCTAAGATGTTTGGAAGAAAAGAACATTGGAAACAAACACTTTCCAAAGCATCGCATAGACAAATCAAACCAATCAGTAACACAGGTGTTTGAGAAGCTTTAGGAATCGCAATGTTCGTATGCTTGTGTTTGTGTTGTTTGGTGATGTTTCTATCAAGTTCTATTAATTATAAGATGTTTGGAAGAGAAGAACATTGGATACAAACACTTTCCAAAGCATCGCATAGACAAATCAAACCAATCAGTAACATAGGTGTTTGAGAAACTTTAGGAATCGCAAGGTTCGTATGCCTGTGTTTGTGTCGTTTGGTGATGATTCTATCAAGTTCTATTATTTCTAAAATATTTAGAAGAGAAGAACATTGGAAACAAACACTTTCCAAAGCATCACATAGACAAATCAAACCAATCAGTAACACAGGTGTTTGAGAAGCTTTAGGAATCACAAGGTTCGTATGCTTGTGTTTGTGTTGTTTGGTGATGTTTCTATCAAGTTCTATTAATTCTAAGATGTTTGGAAGAGAAGAACATTGGATACAAACACTTTCCAAAGCATCGCATAGACAAATCAAACCAATCAGTAACAGAGGTGTTTGAGAAAATTTAGGAATCGCAAGGTTCGTATGCTTGTGTTTGTGTTGTTTGGTGATTTTCTATCAAGTTCTATTAATTCTAAGATGTTTGGAAGAGAAGAACATTGGAAACAAACACTTTCCAAAGCATCGCATAGACAAATCAAACCAATCAGTAACATAGGTGTTTGAGAAACTTTAGGAATCGCAAGGTTCGTATGCTTGTGTTTGTGTCGTTTGGTGATGATTCTATCAAGTTCTATTATTTCTAAGATGTTTAGAAGAGAAGAACATTGGAAATAAACACTTTCTAAACATCGCAGAGACAAATCATACCATTGAGTAACATAGGTGTTTGAGAAACTTTAGGAATTGCAAGGTTCGTATGCTTATGTTTGTGTTGTTTGGTGATGTTTCTATCAAGTTCTATTATGTCTAAGATGTTTAGAAGAGAAGAAAATTGGAAACAAACACTTTCCAAAGCATCGCATAGACAAATCAAACATATCAGTAACACAGGTGTTTGAGAAACTTTAGGAATCCCAAGGTTCGTATGCTTGTGTTTGTGTCGTTGGGTGATGTTTCTATCAAGTTCTATTAATTCTAAGATGTTAGGAAGAGAAGAACATTGGAAACAAACACTTTCCAAAGCATCGCATAGACAAATCAAACCAATCAGTAACATAGGTGTTTGAGAAACTTTAGGAATCGCAAGGTTCGTATGCCTGTGTTTGTGTCGTTTGGTGATGATTCTATCAAGTTCTATTATTTCTAAGATGTTTAGAAGAGAAGAACATTGGAAATAAACACTTTCTAAACATCGCATAGACAAATCATACCATTGAGTAACATAGGTGTTTGAGAAACTTTAGGAATTGCAAGGTTCGTATGCTTATGTTTGTGTTGTTTGGTGATGTTTCTATCAAGTTCTATTATGTCTAAGATGTTTAGAAGAGAATAAAATTGGAAACAAACACTTTCCAAAGAATCGCATAGACAAATCAAACAAATCAGTAACACAGGTGTTTGAGAAACTTTAGGAATTGCAAGGTTCGTATGCTTGTGTTTGTGTTGTTTGGTGATGTTTCTACCAAGTTCTATTAATTCTAAGATGTTTGGAAGAGAAGAACATTGGATACAAACACTTTCCAAAGCAACGCATAGACAAATCAAACCAATCAGTAACAAAGGTGTTTGAGAAACTTTAGGAATCGTAAGGTTCGTATGCCTGTGTCTGTGTCGTTTGGTGATGTTTCTATCAAGTCCTATTAATTCTAAGATGTTTGGAAGACTAGAACATTGGAAACAACAACTTTCCAAAGCATCGCATAGACAAATCAAACCAATAAGTAACACAGGTGTTTGAGAAAATTTAGGAATCGCAAGGTTCGTATGCTTGTGTTTGTGTTGTTTGGTGATGTTTCTATCAAGTTCTATTAATTCTAAGATGTTTGGAAGAGAAGAACATTGGAAACAAACACTTTCCAAAGCATCGCATAGACAAATCAAACCAATCAGTAACATAGGTGTTTGAGAAACTTTAGGAATCGCAGGGTTCGTATGCTTGTGTCTGTGTCGTTTGGTGATGTTTCTATCAAGTCCTATTAATTCTAAGATGTTTGGAAGACTAGAACATTGGAAACAACAACTTTCCAAAGCATAGCAAAGAAAAATCAAACCAATGAGTAACATAGGTGTTTGAGAAACTTTAGGAATCGCAAGGTTCGTATGCCTGTGTTTGTGTCGTTTGGTGATCATTCTATCAAGTTCTATTATTTCTAAGATGTTTAGAAGAGAAGAACATTGGAAACAAACACTTTCCAAAGCATCGCATAGACAAATAAAACCAATTAGTAACACAGGTGTTTGAGAAAATTTAGGAATCGCAAGGTTCGTATGCTTGTGTCTGTGTCGTTTGGTGATGTTTCTATCAAGTGCTATTAATTCTAAGATGTTTGGAAGACTAGAACATTGGAAACAACAACTTTCCAAAGCATAGCAAAGAAAAATCAAACCAATGAGTAACATAGGTGTTTGAGAAACTTTAGGAATCGCAAGGTTCGTATGCCTGTGTTTGTGTCGTTTGGTGATCATTCTATCAAGTTCTATTATTTCTAAGATGTTTAGAAGAGAAGAACATTGGAAACAAACACTTTCCAAAGCATCGCATAGACAAATCAAACCAATAAGTAACACAGGTGTTTGAGAAAATTTAGGAATCGCAAGGTTCGTATGCTTGTGTTTGTGTTGTTTGGTGATGTTTCTATCAAGTTCTATTAATTCTAAGATGTTTGGAAGAGAAGAACATTGGAAACAAACACTTTCCAAAGCATCGCATAGACAAATCAAACCAATCAGTAACATAGGTGTTTGAGAAACTTTAGGAATCGCAGGGTTCGTATGCTTGTGTCTGTGTCGTTTGGTGATGTTTCTATCAAGTCCTATTAATTCTAAGATGTTTGGAAGACTAGAACATTGGAAACAACAACTTTCCAAAGCATAGCAAAGAAAAATCAAACCAATGAGTAACATAGGTGTTTGAGAAACTTTAGGAATCGCAAGGTTCGTATGCCTGTGTTTGTGTCGTTTGGTGATCATTCTATCAAGTTCTATTATTTCTAAGATGTTTAGAAGAGAAGAACATTGGAAACAAACACTTTCCAAAGCATCGCATAGACAAATAAAACCAATTAGTAACACAGGTGTTTGAGAAAATTTAGGAATCGCAAGGTTCGTATGCTTGTGTCTGTGTCGTTTGGTGATGTTTCTATCAAGTGCTATTAATTCTAAGATGTTTGGAAGACTAGAACATTGGAAACAACAACTTTCCAAAGCATAGCAAAGAAAAATCAAACCAATGAGTAACATAGGTGTTTGAGAAACTTTAGGAATCGCAAGGTTCGTATGCCTGTGTTTGTGTCGTTTGGTGATCATTCTATCAAGTTCTATTATTTCTAAGATGTTTAGAAGAGAAGAACATTGGAAACAAACACTTTCCAAAGCATCGCATAGACAAATAAAACCAATCAGTAACACAGGTGTTTGAGAAGCTTTAGGAATCGCAAGGTTCGTATGCTTGTGTTTGTGTTGTTTGGTGATGTTTGTATCAAGTTCTATTAATTCTAAGATGTTTGGAAGAGAAGAACATTGGATACAAACACTTTCCAAAGCATCGCATAGACAAATCAAACCAATCAGTAACATAGGTGTTTGAGAAACTTTAGGAATCGCAAGGTTCGTATGCCTGTGTTTGTGTCGTTTGGTGATGATTCTATCAAGTTCTATTATTTCTAAGATGTTTAGAAGAGAAGAACATTGGAAATAAACACTTTCTAAACATCGCATAGACAAATCAAACCAATGAGTAACATAGGTGTTTGAGAAACTTTAGGAATTGCAAGGTTCGTATGCTTATGTTTGTGTTGTTTGGTGATGTTTCTATCAAGTTCTATTATTTCTAAGATGTTTAGAAGAGAAGAAAATTGGAAACAAACACTTTCCAAAGAATCGCATAGACAAATCAAACAAATCAAGAACACAGGTGTTTGAGAAACTTTAGGAATTGCAAGGTTCGTATGCCTGTGTTTGTGTCGTTGGGTGATGTTTCTATCAAGTTCTATTAATTCTAAGATGTTTGGAAGAGAAGAACATTGGAAACAAACACTTTCCAAAGCATCGCATAGACAAATCAAACCAATCAGTAACACAATTGTTTGAGAAACTTTAGGAATCGCAAGGTTCGTATGCCTGTGTTTGTGTCGTTTGGTGATCATTCTATCAAGTTCTATTATTTCTAAGATGTTTAGAAGAGAAGAACATTGGAAACAAACACTTTCCAAAGCATCGCATAGACAAATAAAACCAATTAGTAACACAGGTGTTTGAGAAAATTTAGGAATCGCAAGGTTCGTATGCTTGTGTCTGTGTCGTTTGGTGATGTTTCTATCAAGTGCTATTAATTCTAAGATGTTTGGAAGACTAGAACATTGGAAACAACAACTTTCCAAAGCATAGCAAAGAAAAATCAAACCATTGAGTAACATAGGTGTTTGAGAAAATTTAGGAATCGCAAGGTTCGTATGCCTGTGTTTGTGTCGTTTGGTGATGATTCTATCAAGTTCTATTATTTCTAAGATGTTTAGAAGAGAAGAACATTGGAAACAAACACTTTCCAAAGCATCGCATAGACAAATCAAACCAATTAGTAACACAGGTGTTTGAGAAGCTTTAGGAATCGCAAGGTTCGTATGCTTGTGTTTGTGTTGTTTGGTGATGTTTCTATCAAGTTCTATTAATTCTAAGATGTTTGGAAGAGAAGAACATTGGATACAAACACTTTCCAAAGAAACGCATAGACAAATCAAACCAATCAGTAACAAAGGTGTTTGAGAAACTTTAGGAATCGTAAGGTTCGTATGCCTGTGTCTGTGTCGTTTGGTGATGTTTCTATCAAGTCCTATTAATTCTAAGATGTTTGGAAGACTAGAACATTGGAAACAACAACTTTCCAAAGCATCGCATAGACAAATCAAACCAATAAGTAACACAGGTGTTTGAGAAAATTTAGGAATCGCAAGGTTCGTATGCTTGTGTTTGTGTTGTTTGGTGATGTTTCTATCAAGTTCTATTAATTCTAAGATGTTTGGAAGAGAAGAACATTGGAAACAAACACTTTCCAAAGCATCGCATAGACAAATCAAACCAATCAGTAACACAGGTGTTTGAGAAGCTTTAGGAATCGCAAGGTTCGTATGCTTGTGTTTGTGTTGTTTGGTGAGGTTTCTATCAAGTTCTATTAATTCTAAGATGTTTGGAAGAGAAGAACATTGGAAACAAACACTTTCCAAAGCATCGCATAGACAAATCAAACCAATCAGTAACACAGGTGTTTGAGAAGCTTTAGGAATCGCAAGGTTCGTATGCTTGTGTTTGTGTTGTTTGGTGATGTTTCTATCAAGTTCTATTAATTCTAAGATGTTTGGAAGAGAAGAACATTGGATACAAACACTTTCCAAAGCATCGCATAGACAAATCAAACCAATCAGTAACACAGGTGTTTGAGAAGCTTTAGGAATCGCAAGGTTCGTATGCTTGTGTTTGTGTCGTTTGGTGATGATTTGTATCAAGTTCTATTAATTCTAAGATGTTTGGAAGAGAAGAACATTGGATACAAACACTTTCCAAAGCATCGCATAGACAAATCAAACCAATCAGTAACATAGGTGTTTGAGAAACTTTAGGAATCGCAAGGTTCGTATGCCTGTGTTTGTGTCGTTGGGTGATGTTTCTATCAAGTTCTATTAATTCTAAGATGTTTGGAAGAGAAGAACATTGGAAACAAACACTTTCCAAAGCATCGCATAGACAAATCAAACCAATCAGTAACACAATTGTTTGAGAAACTTTAGGAATCGCAAGGTTCGTATGCCTGTGTTTGTGTCGTTTGGTGATCATTCTATCAAGTTCTATTATTTCTAAGATGTTTAGAAGAGAAGAACATTGGAAACAAACACTTTCCAAAGCATCGCATAGACAAATAAAACCAATTAGTAACACAGGTGTTTGAGAAAATTTAGGAATCGCAAGGTTCGTATGCTTGTGTCTGTGTCGTTTGGTGATGTTTCTATCAAGTGCTATTAATTCTAAGATGTTTGGAAGACTAGAACATTGGAAACAACAACTTTCCAAAGCATAGCAAAGAAAAATCAAACCATTGAGTAACATAGGTGTTTGAGAAAATTTAGGAATCGCAAGGTTCGTATGCCTGTGTTTGTGTCGTTTGGTGATGATTCTATCAAGTTCTATTATTTCTAAGATGTTTAGAAGAGAAGAACATTGGAAACAAACACTTTCCAAAGCATCGCATAGACAAATCAAACCAATTAGTAACACAGGTGTTTGAGAAGCTTTAGGAATCGCAAGGTTCGTATGCTTGTGTTTGTGTTGTTTGGTGATGTTTCTATCAAGTTCTATTAATTCTAAGATGTTTGGAAGAGAAGAACATTGGATACAAACACTTTCCAAAGCAACGCATAGACAAATCAAACCAATCAGTAACAAAGGTGTTTGAGAAACTTTAGGAATCGTAAGGTTCGTATGCCTGTGTCTGTGTCGTTTGGTGATGTTTCTATCAAGTCCTATTAATTCTAAGATGTTTGGAAGACTAGAACATTGGAAACAACAACTTTCCAAAGCATCGCATAGACAAATCAAACCAATAAGTAACACAGGTGTTTGAGAAAATTTAGGAATCGCAAGGTTCGTATGCTTGTGTTTGTGTTGTTTGGTGATGTTTCTATCAAGTTCTATTAATTCTAAGATGTTTGGAAGAGAAGAACATTGGAAACAAACACTTTCCAAAGCATCGCATAGACAAATCAAACCAATCAGTAACACAGGTGTTTGAGAAGCTTTAGGAATCGCAAGGTTCGTATGCTTGTGTTTGTGTTGTTTGGTGAGGTTTCTATCAAGTTCTATTAATTCTAAGATGTTTGGAAGAGAAGAACATTGGAAACAAACACTTTCCAAAGCATCGCATAGACAAATCAAACCAATCAGTAACACAGGTGTTTGAGAAGCTTTAGGAATCGCAAGGTTCGTATGCTTGTGTTTGTGTTGTTTGGTGATGTTTCTATCAAGTTCTATTAATTCTAAGATGTTTGGAAGAGAAGAACATTGGATACAAACACTTTCCAAAGCATCGCATAGACAAATCAAACCAATCAGTAACACAGGTGTTTGAGAAGCTTTAGGAATCGCAAGGTTCGTATGCTTGTGTTTGTGTCGTTTGGTGATGATTTGTATCAAGTTCTATTAATTCTAAGATGTTTGGAAGAGAAGAACATTGGATACAAACACTTTCCAAAGCATCGCATAGACAAATCAAACCAATCAGTAACATAGGTGTTTGAGAAACTTTAGGAATCGCAAGGTTCGTATGCCTGTGTTTGTGTCGTTTGGTGATGATTCTATCAAGTTCTATTATTTCTAAGATGTTTAGAAGAGAAGAACATTGGAAATAAACACTTTCTAAACATCGCATAGACAAATCAAACCAATGAGTAACATAGGTGTTTGAGAAACTTTAGGAATTGCAAGGTTCGTATGCTTATGTTTGTGTTGTTTGGTGATGTTTCTATCAAGTTCTATTATTTCTAAGATGTTTAGAAGAGAAGAAAATTGGAAACAAACACTTTCCAAAGAATCGCATAGACAAATCAAACAAATCAGTAACACAGGTGTTTGAGAAACTTTAGGAATTGCAAGGTTCGTATTCCTGTGTTTGTGTCGTTGGGTGATGTTTCTATCAAGTTCTATTAATTCTAAGATGTTTGGAAGAGAAGAACATTGGAAACAAACACTTTCCAAAGCATCGCATAGACAAATCAAACCAATCAGTAACACAATTGTTTGAGAAACTTTAGGAATCGCAAGGTTCGTATGCCTGTGTTTGTGTCGTTTGGTGATCATTCTATCAAGTTCTATTATTTCTAAGATGTTTAGAAGAGAAGAACATTGGAAACAAACACTTTCCAAAGCATCGCATAGACAAATAAAACCAATCAGTAACACAGGTGTTTGAGAAAATTTAGGAATCGCAAGGTTCGTATGCTTGTGTCTGTGTCGTTTGGTGATGTTTCTATCAAGTGCTATTAATTCTAAGATGTTTGGAAGACTAGAACATTGGAAACAACAACTTTCCAAAGCATAGCAAAGAAAAATCAAACCATTGAGTAACATAGGTGTTTGAGAAAATTTAGGAATCGCAAGGTTCGTATGCCTGTGTTTGTGTCGTTTGGTGATGATTCTATCAAGTTCTATTATTTCTAAGATGTTTAGAAGAGAAGAACATTGGAAACAAACACTTTCCAAAGCATCGCATAGACAAATCAAACCAATTAGTAACACAGGTGTTTGAGAAGCTTTAGGAATCGCAAGGTTCGTATGCTTGTGTTTGTGTTGTTTGGTGATGTTTCTATCAAGTTCTATTAATTCTAAGATGTTTGGAAGAGAAGAACATTGGATACAAACACTTTCCAAAGCAACGCATAGACAAATCAAACCAATCAGTAACAAAGGTGTTTGAGAAACTTTAGGAATCGTAAGGTTCGTATGCCTGTGTCTGTGTCGTTTGGTGATGTTTCTATCAAGTCCTATTAATTCTAAGATGTTTGGAAGACTAGAACATTGGAAACAACAACTTTCCAAAGCATCGCATAGACAAATCAAACCAATAAGTAACACAGGTGTTTGAGAAAATTTAGGAATCGCAAGGTTCGTATGCTTGTGTTTGTGTTGTTTGGTGATGTTTCTATCAAGTTCTATTAATTCTAAGATGTTTGGAAGAGAAGAACATTGGAAACAAACACTTTCCAAAGCATCGCATAGACAAATCAAACCAATCAGTAACACAGGTGTTTGAGAAGCTTTAGGAATCGCAAGGTTCGTATGCTTGTGTTTGTGTTGTTTGGTGAGGTTTCTATCAAGTTCTATTAATTCTAAGATGTTTGGAAGAGAAGAACATTGGAAACAAACACTTTCCAAAGCATCGCATAGACAAATCAAACCAATCAGTAACACAGGTGTTTGAGAAGCTTTAGGAATCGCAAGGTTCGTATGCTTGTGTTTGTGTTGTTTGGTGATGTTTCTATCAAGTTCTATTAATTCTAAGATGTTTGGAAGAGAAGAACATTGGATACAAACACTTTCCAAAGCATCGCATAGACAAATCAAACCAATCAGTAACAAAGGTGTTTGAGAAACTTTAGGAATCGCAGGGTTCGTATGCCTGTGTCTGTGTCGTTTGGTGATGTTTCTATCAAGTCCTATTAATTCTAAGATGTTTGGAAGACTCGAACATTGGAAACAACAACTTTCCAAAGCATAGCAAAGAAAAATCAAACCAATGAGTAACATAGGTGTTTGAGAAACTTTAGGAATTGCAAGGTTCGTATGCCTGTGTTTGTGTCGTTGGGTGATGTTTCTATCAAGTTCTATTAAGTCTAAGATGTTTGGAAGAGAAGAACATTGGAAACAAACACTTTCCAAAGCATCGCATAGACAAATCAAACCAATCAGTAACACAATTGTTTGAGAAACTTTAGGAATCGCAAGGTTCGTATGCTTGTGTTTGTGTTGTTTGGTGATGTTTCTATCAAGTTCTATTAATTCTAAGATGTTTGGAAGAGAAGAACATTGGATACAAACACTTTCCAAAGCAACGCATAGACAAATCAAACCAATCAGTAACAAAGGTGTTTGAGAAACTTTAGGAATCGTAAGGTTCGTATGCCTGTGTCTGTGTCGTTTTGTGATGTTTCTATCAAGTCCTATTAATTCTAAGATGTTTGGAAGACTAGAACATTGGAAACAACAACTTTCCAAAGCATCGCATAGACAAATCATACCAATGAGTAACATAGGTGTTTGAGAAACTTTAGGAATTGCAAGGTTCGTATGCTTATGTTTGTGTTGTTTGGTGATGTTTCTATCAAGTTCTATTATGTCTAAGATGTTTAGAAGAGAAGAACATTGGAAACAAACACTTTCCAAAGAATCGCATAGACAAATCAAACAAATCAGTAACACAGGTGTTTGAGAAACTTTAGGAATTGCAAGGTTCGTATGCTTGTGTTTGTGTTGTTTGGTGATGTTTCTATCAAGTTCTATTAATTCTAAGATGTTTGGAAGAGAAGAACATTGGATACAAACACTTTCCAAAGCATCGCATAGACAAATCAAACCAATCAGTAACACAGGTGTTTGAGAAGCTTTAGGAATCACAAGGTTCGTATGCTTGTGTTTGTGTCGTTTGGTGATGATTCTATCAAGTTCTATTATTTCTAAGATGTTTAGAAGAGAAGAACATTGGAAATAAACACTTTCTAAACATCGCATAGACAAATCAAACCAATGAGTAACATAGGTGTTTGAGAAACTTTAGGAATTGCAAGGTTCGTATGCTTGTGTTTGTGTTGTTTGGTGATGTTTCTATCAAGTTCTATTAATTCTAAGATGTTTGGAAAAGAAGAACATTGGATACAAACACTTTCCAAAGCATCGCATAGACAAATCAAACCAATCAGTAACACAGGTGTTTGAGAAACTTTAGGAATCGCAAGGTTCGTATGCCTGTGTTTGTGTCGTTTGGTGATGATTCTATCAAGTTCTATTATTTCTAAGATGTTTAGAAGAGAAGAACATTGGAAATAAACACTTTCTAAACATCGCATAGACAAATCAAACCAATGAGTAACATAGGTGTTTGAGAAACTTTAGGAATTGCAAGGTTCGTATGCTTATGTTTGTGTTGTTTGGTGATGTTTCTATCAAGTTCTATTATTTCTAAGATGTTTAGAAGAGAAGAAAATTGGAAACAAACACTTTCCAAAGAATCGCATAGACAAATCAAACAAATCAGTAACACAGGTGTTTGAGAAACTTTAGGAATTGCAAGGTTCGTATGCCTGTGTTTGTGTCGTTGGGTGATGTTTCTATCAAGTTCTATTAATTCTAAGATGTTTGGAAGAGAAGAACATTGGAAACAAACACTTTCCAAAGCATCGCATAGACAAATCAAACCAATCAGTAACACAATTGTTTGAGAAACTTTAGGAATCGCAAGGTTCGTATGCTTGTGTTTGTGTTGTTTGGTGATGTTTCTATCAAGTTCTATTAATTCTAAGATGTTTGGAAGAGAAGAACATTGGAAACAAACATTTTCCAAAGCATCGCATAGACAAATCAAACCAATCAGTAACATAGGTGTTTGAGAAACTTTAGGAATCGCAGGGTTCGTATGCCTGTGTCTGTGTCGTTTGGTGATGTTTCTATCAAGTCCTATTAATTCTAAGATGTTTGGAAGACTAGAACATTGGAAACAACAACTTTCCAAAGCATAGCAAAGAAAAATCAAACCATTGAGTAACATAGGTGTTTGAGAAAATTTAGGAATCGCAAGGTTCGTATGCCTGTGTTTGTGTCGTTTGGTGATGATTCTATCAAGTTCTATTATTTCTAAGATGTTTAGATGAGAAGAACATTGGAAACAAACACTTTCCAAAGCATCGCATAGACAAATCAAACCAATTAGTAACACAGGTGTTTGAGAAGCTTTAGGAATCGCAAGGTTCGTATGCTTGTGTTTGTGTTGTTTGGTGATGTTTCTATCAAGTTCTATTAATTCTAAGATGTTTGGAAGAGAAGAACATTGGATACAAACACTTTCCAAAGCAACGCATAGACAAATCAAACCAATCAGTAACAAAGGTGTTTGAGAAACTTTAGGAATCGTAAGGTTCGTATGCCTGTGTCTGTGTCGTTTGGTGATGTTTCTATCAAGTCCTATTAATTCTAAGATGTTTGGAAGACTAGAACATTGGAAACAACAACTTTCCAAAGCATCGCATAGACAAATCAAACCAATAAGTAACACAGGTGTTTGAGAAAATTTAGGAATCGCAAGGTTCGTATGCTTGTGTTTGTGTTGTTTGGTGATGTTTCTATCAAGTTCTATTAATTCTAAGATGTTTGGAAGAGAAGAACATTGGAAACAAACACTTTCCAAAGCATCGCATAGACAAATCAAACCAATCAGTAACACAGGTGTTTGAGAAGCTTTAGGAATCGCAAGGTTCGTATGCTTGTGTTTGTGTTGTTTGGTGAGGTTTCTATCAAGTTCTATTAATTCTAAGATGTTTGGAAGAGAAGAACATTGGAAACAAACACTTTCCAAAGCATCGCATAGACAAATCAAACCAATCAGTAACACAGGTGTTTGAGAAGCTTTAGGAATCGCAAGGTTCGTATGCTTGTGTTTGTGTTGTTTGGTGATGTTTCTATCAAGTTCTATTAATTCTAAGATGTTTGGAAGAGAAGAACATTGGATACAAACACTTTCCAAAGCATCGCATAGACAAATCAAACCAATCAGTAACATAGGTGTTTGAGAAACTTTAGGAATCGCAGGGTTCGTATGCCTGTGTCTGTGTCGTTTGGTGATGTTTCTATCAAGTCCTATTAATTCTAAGATGTTTGGAAGACTCGAACATTGGAAACAACAACTTTCCAAAGCATAGCAAAGAAAAATCAAACCAATGAGTAACATAGGTGTTTGAGAAACTTTAGGAATTGCAAGGTTCGTATGCCTGTGTTTGTGTCGTTGGGTGATGTTTCTATCAAGTTCTATTAAGTCTAAGATGTTTGGAAGAGAAGAACATTGGAAACAAACACTTTCCAAAGCATCGCATAGACAAATCCAACCAATCAGTAACACAATTGTTTGAGAAACTTTAGGAATCGCAAGGTTCGTATGCTTGTGTTTGTGTTGTTTGGTGATGTTTCTATCAAGTTCTATTAATTCTAAGATGTTTGGAAGAGAAGAACATTGGATACAAACACTTTCCAAAGCAACGCATAGACAAATCAAACCAATCAGTAACAAAGGTGTTTGAGAAACTTTAGGAATCGTAAGGTTCGTATGCCTGTGTCTGTGTCGTTTGGTGATGTTTCTATCAAGTCCTATTAATTCTAAGATGTTTGGAAGACTAGAACATTGGAAACAACAACTTTCCAAAGCATCGCATAGACAAATCATACCAATGAGTAACATAGGTGTTTGAGAAACTTTAGGAATTGCAAGGTTCGTATGCTTATGTTTGTGTTGTTTGGTGATGTTTCTATCAAGTTCTATTATGTCTAAGATGTTTAGAAGAGAAGAACATTGGAAACAAACACTTTCCAAAGAATCGCATAGACAAATCAAACAAATCAGTAACACAGGTGTTTGAGAAACTTTAGGAATTGCAAGGTTCGTATGCTTGTGTTTGTGTTGTTTGGTGATGTTTCTATCAAGTTCTATTAATTCTAAGATGTTTGGAAGAGAAGAACATTGGATACAAACACTTTCCAAAGCATCGCATAGACAAATCAAACCAATCAGTAACACAGGTGTTTGAGAAGCTTTAGGAATCACAAGGTTCGTATGCTTGTGTTTGTGTTGTTTGGTGATGTTTCTATCAAGTTCTATTAATTCTAAGATGTTTGGAAGAGAAGAACCTTGGAAACAAACACTTTCCAAAGCATCGCATAGACAAATCAAACCAATCAGTAACATAGGTGTTTGAGAAACTTTAGGAATCGCAGGGTTCGTATGCCTGTGTCTGTGTCGTTTGGTGATGTTTCTATCAAGTCCTATTAATTCTAAGATGTTTGGAAGACTAGAACATTGGAAACAACAACTTTCCAAAGCATAGCAAAGAAAAATCAAACCAATGAGTAACATAGGTGTTTGAGAAACTTTAGGAATCGCAAGGTTCGTATGCATGTGTTTGTGTCGTTTGGTGATCATTCTATCAAGTTCTATTATTTCTAAGATGTTTAGAAGCGAAGAACATTGGAAACAAACACTTTCCAAAGCATCGCATAGACAAATAAAACCAATCAGTAACATAGGTGTTTGAGAAGCTTTAGGAATCGCAAGGTTCGTATGCTTGTGTTTGTGTTGTTTGGTGATGTTTCTATCAAGTTCTATTAATTCTAAGATGTTTGGAAGAGAAGAACATTGGATACAAACACTTTCCAAAGCATCGCATAGACAAATAAAACCAATCAGTAACATAGGTGTTAGAGAAACATTCGGAATCGCAAGGTTCGTATGCTTGTGTTTGTGTTGTTTGGTGATGTTTCTATCAAGTTCTATTAATTCTAAGATGTTTGGAAGAGAAGAACATTGGATACAAACACTTTCCAAAGCATCGCATAGACAAATCAAACCAATTAGTAACATAGGTGTTTGAGAAACTTTAGGAATCGCAAGGTTCGTATGCCTGTGTTTGTGTTGTTTGGTGATGTTTCTATCAAGTTCTATTAATTCTAAGATGTTTGGAAGAGAAGAACATTGGATACAAACACTTTCCAAAGCATCGCATAGACAAATCAAACCAATCAGTAACACAGGTGTTTGAGAAACTTTAGGAATCACAAGGTTCGTATGCTTATGTTTGTGTTGTTTGGTGATGTTTCTATCAAGTTCTATTATGTCTAAGATGTTTAGAAGAGAAGAACATTGGAAACAAACACTTTCCAAAGAATCGCATAGACAAATCAAACAAATCAGTAACACAGGTGTTTGAGAAACTTTAGGAATTGCAAGGTTCGTATGCTTGTGTTTGTGTTGTTTGGTGATGTTTCTATCAAGTTCTATTAATTCTAAGATGTTTGGAAGAGAAGAACATTGGATACAAACACTTTCCAAAGCATCGCATAGACAAATCAAACCAATCAGTAACACAGGTGTTTGAGAAGCTTTAGGAATCACAAGGTTCGTATGCTTGTGTTTCTGTTGTTTGGTGATGTTTCTATCAAGTTCTATTAATTCTAAGATGTTTGGAAGAGAAGAACCTTGGAAACAAACACTTTCCAAAGCATCGCATAGACAAATCAAACCAATCAGTAACATAGGTGTTTGAGAAACTTTAGGAATCGCAGGGTTCGTATGCCTGTGTCTGTGTCGTTTGGTGATGTTTCTATCAAGTCCTATTAATTCTAAGATGTTTGGAAGACTAGAACATTGGAAACAACAACTTTCCAAAGCATCGCATAGACAAATAAAACCAATCAGTAACATAGGTGTTTGAGAAGCTTTAGGAATCGCAAGGTTCGTATGCTTGTGTTTGTGTTGTTTGGTGATGTTTCTATCAAGTTCTATTAATTCTAAGATGTTTGGAAGAGAAGAACATTGGATACAAACACTTTCCAAAGCATCGCATAGACAAATAAAACCAATCAGTAACATAGGTGTTAGAGAAACATTCGGAATCGCAAGGTTCGTATGCTTGTGTTTGTGTTGTTTGGTGATGTTTCTATCAAGTTCTATTAATTCTAAGATGTTTGGAAGAGAAGAACATTGGATACAAACACTTTCCAAAGCATCGCATAGACAAATCAAACCAATTAGTAACATAGGTGTTTGAGAAACTTTAGGAATCGCAAGGTTCGTATGCCTGTGTTTGTGTTGTTTGGTGATGTTTCTATCAAGTTCTATTAATTCTAAGATGTTTGGAAGAGAAGAACATTGGATACAAACACTTTCCAAAGCATCGCATAGACAAATCAAACCAATCAGTAACACAGGTGTTTGAGAAACTTTAGGAATCACAAGGTTCGTATGCTTATGTTTGTGTTGTTTGGTGATGTTTCTATCAAGTTCTATTATGTCTAAGATGTTTAGAAGAGAAGAACATTGGAAACAAACACTTTCCAAAGAATCGCATAGACAAATCAAACAAATCAGTAACACAGGTGTTTGAGAAACTTTAGGAATTGCAAGGTTCGTATGCTTGTGTTTGTGTTGTTTGGTGATGTTTCTATCAAGTTCTATTAATTCTAAGATGTTTGGAAGAGAAGAACATTGGATACAAACACTTTCCAAAGCATCGCATAGACAAATCAAACCAATCAGTAACACAGGTGTTTGAGAAGCTTTAGGAATCACAAGGTTCGTATGCTTGTGTTTCTGTTGTTTGGTGATGTTTCTATCAAGTTCTATTAATTCTAAGATGTTTGGAAGAGAAGAACCTTGGAAACAAACACTTTCCAAAGCATCGCATAGACAAATCAAACCAATCAGTAACATAGGTGTTTGAGAAACTTTAGGAATCGCAGGGTTCGTATGCCTGTGTCTGTGTCGTTTGGTGATGTTTCTATCAAGTCCTATTAATTCTAAGATGTTTGGAAGACTAGAACATTGGAAACAACAACTTTCCAAAGCATAGCAAAGAAAAATCAAACCAATGAGTAACATAGGTGTTTGAGAAACTTTAGGAATCGCAAGGTTCGTATGCATGTGTTTGTGTCGTTTGGTGATCATTCTATCAAGTTCTATTATTTCTAAGATGTTTAGAAGCGAAGAACATTGGAAACAAACACTTTCCAAAGCATCGCATAGACAAATAAAACCAATCAGTAACATAGGTGTTTGAGAAGCTTTAGGAATCGCAAGGTTCGTATGCTTGTGTTTGTGTTGTTTGGTGATGTTTCTATCAAGTTCTATTAATTCTAAGATGTTTGGAAGAGAAGAACATTGGATACAAACACTTTCCAAAGCATCGCATAGACAAATAAAACCAATCAGTAACATAGGTGTTAGAGAAACATTCGGAATCGCAAGGTTCGTATGCTTGTGTTTGTGTTGTTTGGTGATGTTTCTATCAAGTTCTATTAATTCTAAGATGTTTGGAAGAGAAGAACATTGGATACAAACACTTTCCAAAGCATCGCATAGACAAATCAAACCAATTAGTAACATAGGTGTTTGAGAAACTTTAGGAATCGCAAGGTTCGTATGCCTGTGTTTGTGTCGTTTGGTGATGATTCTATCAAGTTCTATTATTTCTAAGATGTTTAGAAGAGAAGAACATTGGAAATAAACACTTTCTAAACATCGCATAGACAAATCATACCAATGAGTAACATAGGTGTTTGAGAAACTTTAGGAATTGCAAGGTTCGTATGCTTATGTTTGTGTTGTTTGGTGATGTTTCTATCAAGTTCTATTATTTCTAAGATGTTTAGAAGAGAAGAGAATTGGAAACAAACACTTTCCAAAGAATCGCATAGACAAATCAAACAAATCAGTAACACAGGTGTTTGAGAAACTTTAGGAATTGCAAGGTTCGTATGCCTGTGTTTGTGTCGTTGGGTGATGTTTCTATCAAGTTCTATTAATTCTAAGATGTTTGGAAGAGAAGAACATTGGAAACAAACACTTTCCAAAGCATCGCATAGACAAATCAAACCAATCAGTAACACAATTGTTTGAGAAACTTTAGGAATCGCAAGGTTCGTATGCTTGTGTTTGTGTTGTTTGGTGATGTTTCTATCAAGTTCTATTAATTCTAAGATGTTTGGAAGAGAAGAACATTGGAAACAAACACTTTCTAAAGCATCGCATAGACAAATCAAACCAATCAGTAACATAGGTGTTTGAGAAACTTTAGGAATCGCAGGGTTCGTATGCCTGTGTCTGTGTCGTTTGGTGATGTTTCTATCAAGTCCTATTAATTCTAAGATGTTTGGAAGACTAGAACATTGGAAACAACAACTTTCCAAAGCATAGCAAAGAAAAATCAAACCAATGAGTAACATAGGTGTTTGAGAAACTTTAGGAATCGCGAGGTTCGTATGCATATGTTTGTGTCGTTTGGTGATGATTCTATCAAGTTCTATTATTTCTAAGATGTTTAGAAGAGAAGAACATTGGAAACAAACACTTTCCAAAGCATCGCATAGACAAATCAAACCAATCAGTAACACAGGTGTTTGAGAAGATTTAGGAATCGCAAGGTTCGTATGCTTATGTTTGTGTTGTTTGGTGATGTTTCTATCAAGTTCTAATAATTCCAAGATATTTAGAAGAGAAGAACATTGGAAACAAACACTTTCCAAAGCATCGCATAGACAAATCAAACTAACGAGTAACATAGGTGTTTGAGAAACTTTAGGAATTGCAAGGTTCGTATGCCTGTGTTTGTGTCGTTTGGTGATGATTCTATCAAGTTCTATTATTTCTAAGATGTTTAGAAGAGAAGAACATTGGAAACAAACACTTTCCAAAGCATCGCATAGACAAATCAAACAAATCAGTAACACAGGTGTTTGAGAAACTTTAGGAATTGCAAGGTTCGTATGCCTGTGTTTGTGTCGTTTTGTGATGTTTCTATCAAGTTCTATTAATTCAAAGATGTTTGGAAGACAAGAAGTTTTGAAACAACCACTTTCCAAAGCATCGCATAGACAATTCAAACCATTTAATAAGGAAGGTGTTTGAGAAACATTCGGAATCGCAAGGTTCGTATGCTTATGTTTGTGTTGTTTGGTGATGTTTCTATCAAGTTATATTAATTCTAAGATGTTTGGAAAACAAGAACATTGGAAACAACCACTTTGCAAAGCATCGCATAGACAGATTAAACCAATCAACAAGAAAGGTGTTTGAGAAACATTCGGAATCGCAAGGTTCGTATGCTTGTGTTTGTTTTGTTTGGTAATGTTTCTATCAAGTTCTATTAATTCTAAGATGTTTGGAAGAGAAGAACATTGGAAACAAACACTTTCCAAAGCATCGCATAGACAAATCAAACCAATCAGTAACACAATTGTTTGAGAAACTTTAGGAATCGCAAGGTTCGTATGCTTGTGTTTGTGTTGTTTGGTGATGTTTCTATCAAGTTCTATTAATTCTAAGATGTTTGGAAGAGAAGAACATTGGAAACAAACACTTTCTAAAGCATCGCATAGACAAATCAAACCAATCAGTAACATAGGTGTTTGAGAAACTTTAGGAATCGCAGGGTTCGTATGCCTGTGTCTGCGTCGTTTGGTGATGTTTCTATCAAGTCCTATTAATTCTAAGATGTTTGGAAGACTAGAACATTGGAAACAACTTTCCAAAGCATAGCAAAGAAAAATCAAACCAATGAGTAACATAGGTGTTTGAGAAACTTTAGGAATCGCGAGGTTCGTATGCCTATGTTTGTGTCGTTTGGTGATGATTCTATCAAGTTCTATTATTTCTAAGATGTTTAGAAGAGAAGAACATTGGAAACAAACACTTTCCAAAGCATCGCATAGACAAATCAAACCAATCAGTAACACAGGTGTTTGAGAAGATTTAGGAATCGCAAGGTTCGTATGCTTGTGTTTGTGTTGTTTGGTGATGTGTCTATCAAGTTCTATTAATTCTAAGATGTTTGGAAGAGAAGAACATTGGATACAAACACTTTCCAAAGCAACGCATAGACAAATCAAACCAATCAGTAACAAAGGTGTTTGAGAAACTTTAGGAATCGTAAGGTTCGTATGCCTGTGTCTGTGTCGTTTGGTGATGTTTCTATCAAGTCCTATTAATTCTAAGATGTTTGGAAGACTAGAACATTGGAAACAACAACCTTCCAAAGCATCGCATAGACAAATCAAACCAATCAGTAACATAGGTGTTTGAGAAACTTTAGGAATCGCAAGGTTCGTATGCCTGTGTTTGTGTCGTTTGGTGATGATTCTATCAAGTTCTATTATTTCTAAGATATTTAGAAGAGAAGAACATTGGAAACAAACACTTTCCAAAGCATCGCATAGACAAATCAAACCAATCAGTAACACAGGTGTTTGAGAAGCTTTAGGAATCGCAAGGTTCGTATGCTTGTGTTTGTGTGGTTTGGTGATGTTTCTATCAAGTTCTATTAATTCTAAGATGTTTGGAAGAGAAGAACATTGGATACAAACACTTTCCAAAGCATCGCATAGACAAATCAAACCAATCAGTAACATAGGTGTTTGAGAAACTTTAGGAATCGCAAGGTTCGTATGCCTGTGTTTGTGTCGTTTGGTGATGATTCTATCAAGTTCTAATATTTCTAAGATGTTTAGAAGAGAAGAACATTGGAAATAAACACTTTCTAAACATCGCATAGACAAATCATACCAATGAGTAACATAGGTGTTTGAGAAACTTTTGGAATTGCAAGGTTCGTATGCTTATGTTTGTGTTGTTTGGTGATGTTTCTATCAAGTTCTATTATTTCTAAGATGTTTAGAAGAGAAGAAAATTGGAAACAAACACTTTCCAAAGAATCGCATAGACAAATCAAACAAATCAGTAACACAGGTGTTTGAGAAACTTTAGGAATTGCAAGGTTCGTATGCCTGTGTTTGTGTCGTTGGGTGATGTTTCTATCAAGTTCTATTAATTCTAAGATGTTTGGAAGAGAAGAACATTGGAAACAAACACTTTCCAAAGCATCGCATAGACAAATCAAACCAATCAGTAACACAATTGTTTGAGAAACTTTAGTAATCGCAAGGTTCGTATGCTTGTGTTTGTGTTGTTTGGTGATGTTTCTATCAAGTTCTATTAATTCTAAGATTTTTGGAAGAGAAGAACATTGGAAACAAACACTTTCCAAAGCATCGCATAGACAAATCAAACCAATCAGTAACATAGGTGTTTGAGAAACTTTAGGAATCGCAGGGTTCGTATGCCTGTGTCTGTGTCGTTTGGTGATGTTTCTATCAAGTCCTATTAATTCTAAGATGTTTGGAAGACTAGAACATTGGAAACAACAACTTTCCAAAGCATAGCAAAGAAAAATCAAACCAATGAGTAACATAGGTGTTTGAGAAACTTTAGGAATCGCGAGGTTCGTATGCCTATGTTTGTGTCGTTTGGTGATGATTCTATCAAGTTATATTATTTCTAAGATGTTTAGAAGAGAAGAACATTGGAAACAAACACTTTCCAAAGCATCGCATAGACAAATCAAACCAATCAGTAACACAGGTGTTTGTGAAAATTTAGGAATCGCAAGGTTCGTATGCTTGTGTTTGTGTTGTTTGGTGATGTTTCAATCAAGTTCTATTAATTCTAAGATGTTTGGAAGAGAAGAACATTGGATACAAACACTTTCCAAAGAAACGCATAGACAAATCAAACCAATCAGTAACAAAGGTGTTTGAGAAACTTTAGGAATCGTAAGGTTCGTATGCCTGTGTCTGTGTCGTTTGGTGATGTTTCTATCAAGTCCTATTAATTCTAAGATGTTTGGAAGACTAGAACATTGGAAACAAACACTTTCCAAAGCATCGCATAAACAAATCAAACCAATTAGTAACACAGGTGTTTGAGAAAATTTAGGAATCGCAAGGTTCGTATGCTTGTGTTTGTGTTGTTTGGTGATGTTTCTATCAAGTTCTAATAATTCCAAGATATTTAGAAGAGAAGAACATTGGAAACAAACACTTTCCAAAGCATCGCATAGACAAATCAAACCAATCAGTAACACAGGTGTTTGAGAAGCTTTAGGAATCGCAAGGTTCGTATGCTTGTGTTTGTGTTGTTTGGTGATGTTTCTATCAAGTTCTATTAATTCTAAGATGTTTGGAAGAGAAGAACATTGGATACAAACACTTTCCAAAGCATCGCATAGACAAATCAAACCAATCAGTAACATAGGTGTTTGAGAAACTTTAGGAATCGCAAGGTTCGTATGCCTGTGTTTGTGTCGTTTGGTGATGATTCTATCAAGTTCTATTATTTCTAAGATGTTTAGAAGAGAAGAACATTGGAAATAAACACTTTCTAAACATCGCATAGACAAATCATACCAATGAGTAACATAGGTGTTTGAGAAACTTTTGGAATTGCAAGGTTCGTATGCTTATGTTTGTGTTGTTTGGTGATGTTTCTATCAAGTTCTATTCTTTCTAAGATGTTTAGAAGAGAAGAAAATTGGAAACAAACACTTTCCAAAGAATCGCATAGACAAATCAAACAAATCAGTAACACAGGTGTTTGAGAAACTTTAGGAATTGCAAGGTTCGTATGCCTGTGTTTGTGTCGTTGGGTGATGTTTCTATCAAGTTCTATTAATTCTAAGATGTTTGGAAGAGAAGAACATTGGAAACAAACACTTTCCAAAGCATCGCATAGACAAATCAAACCAATCAGTAACACAATTGTTTGAGAAACTTTAGGAATCGCAAGGTTCGTATGCTTGTGTTTGTGTTGTTTGGTGATGTTTCTATCAAGTTCTATTAATTTTAAGATGTTTGGAAGAGAAGAACATTGGAAACAAACACTTTCCAAAGCATCGCATAGACAAATCAAACCAATCAGTAACATAGGTGTTTGAGAAACTTTAGGAATCGCAGGGTTCGTATGCCTGTGTCTGTTTCGTTTGGTGATGTTTCTATCAAGTCCTATTAATTCTAAGATGTTTGGAAGACTAGAACATTGGAAACAACAACTTTCCAAAGCATAGCAAAGAAAAATCAAACCAATGAGTAACATAGGTGTTTGAGAAACTTTAGGAATCGCAAGGTTCGTATGCCTGTGTTTGTGTTGTTTGGTGATGATTCTATCAAGTTCTATTATTTCTAAGATGTTTAGAAGAGAAGAACATTGGAAACAACAACTTTCCAAAGCATCGCATAGACAAATCAAACTAATGAGTAACATAGGTGTTTGAGAAACTTTAGGAATCGCAAGGTTCGTATGCCTGTGTTTGTGTCGTTTGGTGATGATTCTATCAAGTTCTATTATTTCTAAGATGTTTAGAAGAGAAGAACATTGGAAACAAACACTTTCCAAAGCATCGCATAGACAAATCAAACAAATCAGTAACACAGGTGTTTGAGAAACTTTAGGAATTCCAAGGTTCGTATGCCTGTGTTTGTGTCGTTGGGTGATGTTTCTATCAAGTTCTATTAATTCTAAGATGTTTGGAAGACAAGAAGTTTTGAAACAACCACTTTCCAAAGCATCGCATAGACAATTCAAACCATTTAATAAGGAAGGTGTTTGAGAAACATTCGGAATCGCAAGGTTCGTATGCTTATGTTTGTGTTGTTTGGTGATGTTTCTATCAAGTTATATTAATTCTAAGATGTTTGGAAAACAAGAACATTGGAAACAACCACTTTGCAAAGAATCGCATAGACAGATTAAACCAATCAACAAGAAAGGTGTTTGAGAAACATTCGGAATCGCAAGGTTCGTATGCTTGTGTTTGTTTTGTTTGGTAATGTTTCTATCAAGTTCTATTATTTCTAAGATGTTTGGAAGAGAAGAACATTGGAAACAAACACTTTCCACAGCATCGAATAGACAAATCAAACCAATCAGTAACACAGGTGTTTGAGAAACTTTAGGAATCGCAAGGTTCGTATGCCTGTGTTTGTGTCGTTTGGTGATGATTCTATCAATTTCTATTATTTCTAAGATGTTTAGAAGAGAAGAACATTGGAAACAAACACTTTCCAAAGAATCGCATAGACAAATCAAACCAATCAGTAACACAGGTGTTTGAGAAACATTCGGAATCGCAAGGTTCGTATGCTTGTGTTTGTGTTGTTTGGTGATGTTTCTATCAAGTTCTATTAATTATAAGATGTTTGGAAGAGAATAATATTAGAAACAAACACTTTCTAAAGAATCGCAAAGACAAATCAAAGCAATCAATAAGACAGATGTTTGAGAAACATTAGGAAACACAAGGTTCGTATGCCTGTGTTTGTGTTGTTTGGTGATATTTCTATGAAGTTCTATTATTTGTAACATGTTTAGAAGAGCAGAACATTGCAAAGAAACACTTTCCAAAGCATCCCATAGACAAATCAAACGGATCAGTAACATAGGTGTTTGAGAAACATTCGGAATCGCAAGGTTCGTATGCTTGTGTTTGTGTTGTTCGGTGATGTTTCTATCAAGTTCTATTATTTCTAAGATGTTTAGAAGAGAAGAACATTGGAAACAACAACTTTCCAAAGCATCGCATAGACAAATCAAACTAATGAGTAACATAGGTGTTTGAGAAACTTTAGGAATCGCAAGGTTCGTATGCCTGTGTTTGTGTCGTTTGGTGATGATTCTATCAAGTTCTATTATTTCTAAGATGTTTAGAAGAGAAGAACATTGGAAACAAACACTTTCCAAAGCATCGCATAGACAAATCAAACCAATCAGTAACACAGGTGTTTGAGAAACATTCGGAATCGCAAGGTTCGTATGCTTGTGTTTGTGTTGTTTGGTGATGTTTCTATCAAGTTCTATTAATTCTAAGATGTTTGGAAGAGAAGAACATTGGAAACAAACACTTTCCAAAGCATCGCATAGACAAATCAAACCAATCAGTAACATAGGTGTTTGAGAAACTTTAGGAATCGCAGGGTTCGTATGCCTGTGTCTGTGTCGTTTGGTGATGTTTCTATCAAGTCCTATTAATTCTAAGATGTTTGGAAGACTAGAACATTGGAAACAACAACTTTCCAAAGCATAGCAAAGAAAAATCAAACCAATGAGTAACATAGGTGTTTGAGAAACTTTAGGAATCGCAAGGTTATATGCGTATGTTTGTGTCGTTTGGTGATGATTCTATCAAGTTCTATTATTTCTAAGAGGTTTAGAAGAGAAGAACATTGGAAACAAACACTTTCCAAAGCATCGCATAGACAAATAAAACCAATCAGTAACACAGGTGTTTGAGAAGCTTTAGGAATCGCAAGGTTCGTATGCCTGTGTTTGTGTTGTTTGGTGATGTTTCTATCAAGTTCTATTAATTCTAAGATGTTTGGAAGAGAAGAACATTGGATACAAACACTTTTCAAAGCAACGCATAGACAAATCAAACTAATCAGTAACAAAGGTGTTTGAGAAACTTTAGGAATCGTAAGGTTCGTATGCCTGTGTCTGTGTCGTTTGGTGATGTTTCTATCAAGTCCTATTAATTCTAAGATGTTTGGAAGACTATAACATTGGAAACAACAACTTTCCAAAGCATCGCATAAACAAATCAAACCAATAAGTAACACAGGTGTTTGAGAAAATTTAGGAATCGCAAGGTTCGTATGCTTGTGTTTGTGTTGTTTGGTGATGTTTCTATCAAGTTCTAATAATTCTAAGATATTTAGAAGAGAAGAACATTGGAAACAAACACTTTCCAAAGCATCGCATAGACAAATCAAACCAATCAGTAACACAGGTGTTTGAGAAGCTTTAGGAATCGCAAGGTTCGTATGCTTGTGTTTGTGTTGTTTGGTGATGTTTCTATCAAGTTCTATTAATTCTAAGATGTTTGGAAGAGAAGAACATTGGATACAAACACTTTCCAAAGCATCGCATAGACAAATCAAACCAATCAGTAACATAGGTGTTTGAGAAACTTTAGGAATCGCAAGGTTCGTATGCCTGTGTTTGTGTCGTTTGGTGATGATTCTATCAAGTTCTATTATTTCTAAGATGTTTAGAAGAGAAGAACATTGGAAATAAACACTTTCTAAACATCGCATAGACAAATCATACCAATAAGTAACATAGGTGTTTGAGAAACTTTTGGAATTGCAAGGTTCGTATGCTTATGTTTGTGTTGTTTGGTGATGTTTCTATCAAGTTCTATTCTTTCTAAGATGTTTAGAAGAGAAGAAAATTGGAAACAAACACTTTCCAAAGAATCGCATAGACAAATCAAACAAATCAGTAACACAGGTGTTTGAGAAACTTTAGGAATTGCAAGGTTCGTATGCCTGTGTTTGTGTCGTTGGGTGATGTTTCTATCAAGTTCTATTAATTCTAAGATGTTTGGAAGAGAAGAACATTGGAAACAAACACTTTCCAAAGCATCGCATAGACAAATCAAACCAATCAGTAACACAATTGTTTGAGAAAATTTAGGAATCGCAAGGTTCGTATGCTTGTGTTTGTGTTGTTTGGTGATGTTTCTATCAAGTTCTATTAATTCTAAGATATTTAGAAGAGAAGAACATTGGAAACAAACACTTTCCAAAGCATCGCATAGACAAATCAAACCAATCAGTAACACAGGTGTTTGAGAAGCTTTAGGAATCGCAAGGTTCGTATGCTTGTGTTTGTGTTGTTTGGTGATGTTTCTATCAAGTTCTATTAATTCTAAGATGTTTGGAAGAGAAGAACATTGGATACAAACACTTTCCAAAGCATCGCATAGACAAATCAAACCAATCAGTAACATAGGTGTTTGAGAAACTTTAGGAATCGCAAGGTTCGTATGCCTGTGTTTGTGTCGTTTGGTGATGATTCTATCAAGTTCTATTATTTCTAAGATGTTTAGAAGAGAAGAACATTGGAAATAAACACTTTCTAAACATCGCATAGACAAATCATACCAATGAGTAACATAGGTGTTTGAGAAACTTTTGGAATTGCAAGGTTCGTATGCTTATGTTTGTGTTGTTTGATGATGTTTCTATCAAGTTCTATTCTTTCTAAGATGTTTAGAAGAGAAGAAAATTGGAAACAAACACTTTCCAAAGAATCGCATAGACAAATCAAACAAATCAGTAACACAGGTGTTTGAGAAACTTTAGGAATTGCAAGGTTCGTATGCCTGTGTTTGTGTCGTTGGGTGATGTTTCTATCAAGTTCTATTAATTCTAAGATGTTTGGAAGAGAAGAACATTGGAAACAAACACTTTCCAAAGCATCGCATAGACAAATCAAACCAATCAGTAACACAATTGTTTGAGAAACTTTAGGAATCGCAAGGTTCGTATGCTTGTGTTTGTGTTGTTTGGTGATGTTTCTATCAAGTTCTATTAATTTTAAGATGTTTGGAAGAGAAGAACATTGGAAACAAACACTTTCCAAAGCATCGCATAGACAAATCAAACCAATCAGTAACATAGGTGTTTGAGAAACTTTAGGAATCGCAGGGTTCGTATGCCTGTGTCTGAGTCGTTTGGTGATGTTTCTATCAAGTCCTATTAATTCTAAGATGTTTGGAAGACTAGAACATTGGAAACAACAACTTTCCAAAGCATAGCAAAGAAAAATCAAACCAATGAGTAACATAGGTGTTTGAGAAACTTTAGGAATCGCAAGGTTCGTATGCCTGTGTTTGTGTTGTTTGGTGATGATTCTATCAAGTTCTATTATTTCTAAGATGTTTAGAAGAGAAGAACATTGGAAACAAACACTTTCCAAAGCATCGCATATACAAATCAAACCAATTAGTAACACAGGTGTTTGAGAAACTTTAGGAATCGCAAGGTTCGTATGCTTGTGTTTGTGTTGTTTGGTGATGTTTCTATCAAGTTCTATTAATTCAAAGATGTTTGGAAGACAAGAAGTTTTGAAACAACCACTTTCCAAAGCATCGCATAGACAATTCAAACCATTTAATAAGGAAGGTGTTTGAGAAACATTCGGAATCGCAAGGTTCGTATGCTTATGTTTGTGTTGTTTGGTGATGTTTCTATCAAGTTATATTAATTCTAAGATGTTTGGAAAACAAGAACATTGGAAACAACCACTTTGCAAAGCATCGCATAGACAGATTAAACCAATCAACAAGAAAGGTGTTTGAGAAACATTCGGAATCGCAAGGTTCGTATGCTTGTGTTTGTTTTGTTTGGTAATGTTTCTATCAAGTTCTATTATTTCTAAGATGTTTGGAAGAGAAGAACATTGGAAACAAACACTTTCCACAGCATCGAATAGACAAATCAAACCAATCAGTAACACAGGTGTTTGAGAAACTTTAGGAATCGCAAGGTTCGTATGCCTGTGTTTGTGTCGTTTGGTGATGATTCTATCAATTTCTATTATTTCTAAGATGTTTAGAAGAGAAGAACATTGGAAACAAACACTTTCCAAAGAATCGCATAGACAAATCAAACCAATCAGTAACACAGGTGTTTGAGAAACATTCGGAATCGCAAGGTTCGTATGCTTGTGTTTGTGTTGTTTGGTGATGTTTCTATCAAGTTCTATTAATTATAAGATGTTTGGAAGAGAATAATATTAGAAACAAACACTTTCTAAAGAATCGCAAAGACAAATCAAAGCAATCAATAAGACAGATGTTTGAGAAACATTAGGAAACACAAGGTTCGTATGCCTGTGTTTGTGTTGTTTGGTGATATTTCTATGAAGTTCTATTATTTGTAACATGTTTAGAAGAGCAGAACATTGCAAAGAAACACTTTCCAAAGCATCCCATAGACAAATCAAACGGATCAGTAACATAGGTGTTTGAGAAACATTCGGAATCGCAAGGTTCGTATGCTTGTGTTTGTGTTGTTCGGTGATGTTTCTATCAAGTTCTATTATTTCTAAGATGTTTAGAAGAGAAGAACATTGGAAACAACAACTTTCCAAAGCATCGCATAGACAAATCAAACTAATGAGTAACATAGGTGTTTGAGAAACTTTAGGAATCGCAAGGTTCGTATGCCTGTGTTTGTGTCGTTTGGTGATGATTCTATCAAGTTCTATTATTTCTAAGATGTTTAGAAGAGAAGAACATTGGAAACAAACACTTTCCAAAACATCGCATAGACAAATCAAACCAATCAGTAACACAGGTGTTTGAGAAACATTCGGAATCGCAAGGTTCGTATGCTTGTGTTTGTGTTGTTTGGTGATGTTTCTATCAAGTTCTATTAATTCTAAGATGTTTGGAAGAGAAGAACATTGGAAACAAACACTTTCCAAAGCATCGCATAGACAAATCAAACCAATCAGTAACATAGGTGTTTGAGAAACTTTAGGAATCGCAGGGTTCGTATGCCTGTGTCTGTGTCGTTTGGTGATGTTTCTATCAAGTCCTATTAATTCTAAGATGTTTGGAAGACTAGAACATTGGAAACAACAACTTTCCAAAGCATAGCAAAGAAAAATCAAACCAATGAGTAACATAGGTGTTTGAGAAACTTTAGGAATCGCAAGGTTATATGCGTATGTTTGTGTCGTTTGGTGATGATTCTATCAAGTTCTATTATTTCTAAGATGTTTAGAAGAGAAGAACATTGGAAACAAACACTTTCCAAAGCATCGCATAGACAAATAAAACCAATCAGTAACACAGGTGTTTGAGAAGCTTTAGGAATCGCAAGGTTCGTATGCCTGTGTTTGTGTTGTTTGGTGATGTTTCTATCAAGTTCTATTAATTCTAAGATGTTTGGAAGAGAAGAACATTGGATACAAACACTTTTCAAAGCAACGCATAGACAAATCAAACTAATCAGTAACAAAGGTGTTTGAGAAACTTTAGGAATCGTAAGGTTCGTATGCCTGTGTCTGTGTCGTTTGGTGATGTTTCTATCAAGTCCTATTAATTCTAAGATGTTTGGAAGACTATAACATTGGAAACAACAACTTTCCAAAGCATCGCATAAACAAATCAAACCAATAAGTAACACAGGTGTTTGAGAAAATTTAGGAATCGCAAGGTTCGTATGCTTGTGTTTGTGTTGTTTGGTGATGTTTCTATCAAGTTCTAATAATTCTAAGATATTTAGAAGAGAAGAACATTGGAAACAAACACTTTCCAAAGCATCGCATAGACAAATCAAACCAATCAGTAACACAGGTGTTTGAGAAGCTTTAGGAATCGCAAGGTTCGTATGCTTGTGTTTGTGTTGTTTGGTGATGTTTCTATCAAGTTCTATTAATTCTAAGATGTTTGGAAGAGAAGAACATTGGATACAAACACTTTCCAAAGCATCGCATAGACAAATCAAACCAATCAGTAACATAGGTGTTTGAGAAACTTTAGGAATCGCAAGGTTCGTATGCCTGTGTTTGTGTCGTTTGGTGATGATTCTATCAAGTTCTATTATTTCTAAGATGTTTAGAAGAGAAGAACATTGGAAATAAACACTTTCTAAACATCGCATAGACAAATCATACCAATGAGTAACATAGGTGTTTGAGAAACTTTTGGAATTGCAAGGTTCGTATGCTTATGTTTGTGTTGTTTGGTGATGTTTCTATCAAGTTCTATTCTTTCTAAGATGTTTAGAAGAGAAGAAAATTGGAAACAAACACTTTCCAAAGAATCGCATAGACAAATCAAACAAATCAGTAACACAGGTGTTTGAGAAACTTTAGGAATTGCAAGGTTCGTATGCCTGTGTTTGTGTCGTTGGGTGATGTTTCTATCAAGTTCTATTAATTCTAAGATGTTTGGAAGAGAAGAACATTGGAAACAAACACTTTCCAAAGCATCGCATAGACAAATCAAACCAATCAGTAACACAATTGTTTGAGAAAATTTAGGAATCGCAAGGTTCGTATGCTTGTGTTTGTGTTGTTTGGTGATGTTTCTATCAAGTTCTATTAATTCTAAGATATTTAGAAGAGAAGAACATTGGAAACAAACACTTTCCAAAGCATCGCATAGACAAATCAAACCAATCAGTAACACAGGTGTTTGAGAAGCTTTAGGAATCGCAAGGTTCGTATGCTTGTGTTTGTGTTGTTTGGTGATGTTTCTATCAAGTTCTATTAATTCTAAGATGTTTGGAAGAGAAGAACATTGGATACAAACACTTTCCAAAGCATCGCATAGACAAATCAAACAAATCAGTAACATAGGTGTTTGAGAAACTTTAGGAATCGCAAGGTTCGTATGCCTGTGTTTGTGTCGTTTGGTGATGATTCTATCAAGTTCTATTATTTCTAAGATGTTTAGAAGAGAAGAACATTGGAAATAAACACTTTCTAAACATCGCATAGACAAATCATACCAATGAGTAACATAGGTGTTTGAGAAACTTTTGGAATTGCAAGGTTCGTATGCTTATGTTTGTGTTGTTTGGTGATGTTTCTATCAAGTTCTATTCTTTCTAAGATGTTTAGAAGAGAAGAAAATTGGAAACAAACACTTTCCAAAGAATCGCATAGACAAATCAAACAAATCAGTAACACAGGTGTTTGAGAAACTTTAGGAATTGCAAGGTTCGTATGCCTGTGTTTGTGTCGTTGGGTGATGTTTCTATCAAGTTCTATTAATTCTAAGATGTTTGGAAGAGAAGAACATTGGAAACAAACACTTTCCAAAGCATCGCATAGACAAATCAAACCAATCAGTAACACAATTGTTTGAGAAACTTTAGGAATCGCAAGGTTCGTATGCTTGTGTTTGTGTTGTTTGGTGATGTTTCTATCAAGTTCTATTAATTTTAAGATGTTTGGAAGAGAAGAACATTGGAAACAAACACTTTCCAAAGCATCGCATAGACAAATCAAACCAATCAGTAACATAGGTGTTTGAGAAACTTTAGGAATCGCAGGGTTCGTATGCCTGTGTCTGAGTCGTTTGGTGATGTTTCTATCAAGTCCTATTAATTCTAAGATGTTTGGAAGACTAGAACATTGGAAACAACAACTTTCCAAAGCATAGCAAAGAAAAATCAAACCAATGAGTAACATAGGTGTTTGAGAAACTTTAGGAATCGCAAGGTTCGTATGCCTGTGTTTGTGTTGTTTGGTGATGATTCTATCAAGTTCTATTATTTCTAAGATGTTTAGAAGAGAAGAACATTGGAAACAAACACTTTCCAAAGCATCGCATATACAAATCAAACCAATTAGTAACACAGGTGTTTGAGAAACTTTAGGAATCGCAAGGTTCGTATGCTTGTGTTTGTGTTGTTTGGTGATGTTTCTATCAAGTTCTATTAATTCAAAGATGTTTGGAAGACAAGAAGTTTTGAAACAACCACTTTCCAAAGCATCGCATAGACAATTCAAACCATTTAATAAGGAAGGTGTTTGAGAAACATTCGGAATCGCAAGGTTCGTATGCTTATGTTTGTGTTGTTTGGTGATGTTTCTATCAAGTTATATTAATTCTAAGATGTTTGGAAAACAAGAACATTGGAAACAACCACTTTGCAAAGCATCGCATAGACAGATTAAACCAATCAACAAGAAAGGTGTTTGAGAAACATTCGGAATCGCAAGGTTCGTATGCTTGTGTTTGTTTTGTTTGGTAATGTTTCTATCAAGTTCTATTATTTCTAAGATGTTTGGAAGAGAAGAACATTGGAAACAAACACTTTCCACAGCATCGAATAGACAAATCAAACCAATCAGTAACACAGGTGTTTGAGAAACTTTAGGAATCGCAAGGTTCGTATGCCTGTGTTTGTGTCGTTTGGTGATGATTCTATCAAGTTCTATTATTTCTAAGATGTTTAGAAGAGAAGAACATTGGAAACAAACACTTTCCAAAGAATCGCATAGACAAATCAAACCAATCAGTAACACAGGTGTTTGAGAAACATTCGGAATCGCAAGGTTCGTATGCTTGTGTTTGTGTTGTTTGGTGATGTTTCTATCAAGTTCTATTAATTATAAGATGTTTGGAAGAGAATAATATTAGAAACAAACACTTTCTAAAGAATCGCAAAGACAAATCAAAGCAATCAATAAGACAGATGTTTGAGAAACATTAGGAAACGCAAGGTTTGTATGCCTGTGTTTGTGTTGTTTGGTGATATTTCTATCAAGTTCTATTATTTGTAACATGTTTAGAAGAGCAGAACATTGCAAAGAAACACTTTCCAAAGCATCCCATAGACAAATCAAACGGATCAGTAACATAGGTGTTTGAGAAACATTCGGAATCGCAAGGTTCGTATGCTTGTGTTTGTGTTGTTCGGTGATGTTTCTATCAAGTTCTATTATTTCTAAGATGTTTAGAAGAGAAGAACCTTGGAAACAACAACTTTCCAAAGCATCGCATAGACAAATCAAACTAATGAGTAACATAGGTGTTTGAGAAACTTTAGGAATCGCAAGGTTCGTATGCCTGTGTTTGTGTCGTTTGGTGATGATTCTATCAAGTTCTATTATTTCTAAGATGTTTAGAAGAGAAGAACATTGGAAACAAACACTTTCCAAAACATCGCATAGACAAATCAAACCAATCAGTAACACAGGTGTTTGAGAAACATTCGGAATCGCAAGGTTCGTATGCTTGTGTTTGTGTTGTTTGGTGATGTTTCTATCAAGTTCTATTAATTCTAAGATGTTCGGAAGAGAAGAACATTGGAAACAAACACTTTCCAAAGCATCGCATAGACAAATCAAACCAATCAGTAACATAGGTGTTTGAGAAGCTTTAGGAATCGCAAGGTTCGTATGCTTGTGTTTGTGTTGTTTGGTGATGTTTCTATCAAGTTCTATTAATTCTAAGATGTTTGGAAGAGAAGAACATTGGATACAAACACTTTCCAAAGCATCGCATAGACAAATCAAACCAATCAGTAACATAGGTGTTTGAGAAACTTTAGGAATCGCAAGGTTCGTATGCCTGTGTTTGTGTCGTTTGGTGATGATTCTATCAAGTTCTATTATTTCTAAGATGTTTAGAAGAGAAGAACATTGGAAATAAACACTTTCTAAACATCGCATAGACAAATCATACCAATGAGTAACATAGGTGTTTGAGAAACTTTTGGAATTGCAAGGTTCGTATGCTTATGTTTGTGTTGTTTGGTGATGTTTCTATCAAGTTCTATTCTTTCTAAGATGTTTAGAAGAGAAGAAAATTGGAAACAAACACTTTCCAAAGAATCGCATAGACAAATCAAACAAATCAGTAACACAGGTGTTTGAGAAACTTTAGGAATTGCAAGGTTCGTATGCCTGTGTTTGTGTCGTTGGGTGATGTTTCTATCAAGTTCTATTAATTCTAAGATGTTTGGAAGAGAAGAACATTGGAAACAAACACTTTCCAAAGCATCGCATAGACAAATCAAACCAATCAGTAACACAATTGTTTGAGAAACTTTAGGAATCGCAAGGTTCGTATGCTTGTGTTTGTGTTGTTTGGTGATGTTTCTATCAAGTTCTATTAATTTTAAGATGTTTGGAAGAGAAGAACATTGGAAACAAACACTTTCCAAAGCATCGCATAGACAAATCAAACCAATCAGTAACATAGGTGTTTGAGAAACTTTAGGAATCGCAGGGTTCGTATGCCTGTGTCTGAGTCGTTTGGTGATGTTTCTATCAAGTCCTATTAATTCTAAGATGTTTGGAAGACTAGAACATTGGAAACAACAACTTTCCAAAGCATAGCAAAGAAAAATCAAACCAATGAGTAACATAGGTGTTTGAGAAACTTTAGGAATCGCAAGGTTCGTATGCCTGTGTTTGTGTTGTTTGGTGATGATTCTATCAAGTTCTATTATTTCTAAGATGTTTAGAAGAGAAGAACATTGGAAACAAACACTTTCCAAAGCATCGCATATACAAATCAAACCAATTAGTAACACAGGTGTTTGAGAAACTTTAGGAATCGCAAGGTTCGTATGCTTGTGTTTGTGTTGTTTGGTGATGTTTCTATCAAGTTCTATTAATTCAAAGATGTTTGGAAGACAAGAAGTTTTGAAACAACCACTTTCCAAAGCATCGCATAGACAATTCAAACCATTTAATAAGGAAGGTGTTTGAGAAACATTCGGAATCGCAAGGTTCGTATGCTTATGTTTGTGTTGTTTGGTGATGTTTCTATCAAGTTATATTAATTCTAAGATGTTTGGAAAACAAGAACATTGGAAACAACCACTTTGCAAAGCATCGCATAGACAGATTAAACCAATCAACAAGAAAGGTGTTTGAGAAACATTCGGAATCGCAAGGTTCGTATGCTTGTGTTTGTTTTGTTTGGTAATGTTTCTATCAAGTTCTATTATTTCTAAGATGTTTGGAAGAGAAGAACATTGGAAACAAACACTTTCCACAGCATCGAATAGACAAATCAAACCAATCAGTAACACAGGTGTTTGAGAAACTTTAGGAATCGCAAGGTTCGTATGCCTGTGTTTGTGTCGTTTGGTGATGATTCTATCAAGTTCTATTATTTCTAAGATGTTTAGAAGAGAAGAACATTGGAAACAAACACTTTCCAAAGAATCGCATAGACAAATCAAACCAATCAGTAACACAGGTGTTTGAGAAACATTCGGAATCGCAAGGTTCGTATGCTTGTGTTTGTGTTGTTTGGTGATGTTTCTATCAAGTTCTATTAATTATAAGATGTTTGGAAGAGAATAATATTAGAAACAAACACTTTCTAAAGAATCGCAAAGACAAATCAAAGCAATCAATAAGACAGATGTTTGAGAAACATTAGGAAACGCAAGGTTTGTATGCCTGTGTTTGTGTTGTTTGGTGATATTTCTATCAAGTTCTATTATTTGTAACATGTTTAGAAGAGCAGAACATTGCAAAGAAACACTTTCCAAAGCATCCCATAGACAAATCAAACGGATCAGTAACATAGGTGTTTGAGAAACATTCGGAATCGCAAGGTTCGTATGCTTGTGTTTGTGTTGTTCGGTGATGTTTCTATCAAGTTCTATTATTTCTAAGATGTTTAGAAGAGAAGAACCTTGGAAACAACAACTTTCCAAAGCATCGCATAGACAAATCAAACTAATGAGTAACATAGGTGTTTGAGAAACTTTAGGAATCGCAAGGTTCGTATGCCTGTGTTTGTGTCGTTTGGTGATGATTCTATCAAGTTCTATTATTTCTAAGATGTTTAGAAGAGAAGAACATTGGAAACAAACACTTTCCAAAACATCGCATAGACAAATCAAACCAATCAGTAACACAGGTGTTTGAGAAACATTCGGAATCGCAAGGTTCGTATGCTTGTGTTTGTGTTGTTTGGTGATGTTTCTATCAAGTTCTATTAATTCTAAGATGTTTGGAAGAGAAGAACATTGGAAACAAACACTTTCCAAAGCATCGCATAGACAAATCAAACCAATAAGTAACATAGGTGTTTGAGAAACTTTAGGAATCGCAGGGTTCGTATGCCTGTGTCTGAGTCGTTTGGTGATGTTTCTATCAAGTCCTATTAATTCTAAGATGTTTGGAAGACTAGAACATTGGAAACAACAACTTTCCAAAGCATAGCAAAGAAAAATCAAACCAATGAGTAACATAGGTGTTTGAGAAACTTTAGGAATCGCAAGGTTCGTATGCCTGTGTTTGTGTTGTTTGGTGATGATTCTATCAAGTTCTATTATTTCTAAGATGTTTAGAAGAGAAGAACATTGGAAACAAACACTTTCCAAAGCATCGCATATACAAATCAAACCAATTAGTAACACAGGTGTTTGAGAAACTTTAGGAATCGCAAGGTTTGTATGCTTGTGTTTGTGTTGTTTGGTGATGTTTCTATCAAGTTCTATTAATTCAAAGATGTTTGGAAGACAAGAAGTTTTGAAACAACCACTTTCCAAAGCATCGCATAGACAATTCAAACCATTTAATAAGGAAGGTGTTTGAGAAACATTCGGAATGGCAAGGTTCGTATGCTTATGTTTGTGTTGTTTGGTGATGTTTCTATCAAGTTATATTAATTCTAAGATGTTTGGAAAACAAGAACATTGGAAACAACCACTTTGCAAAGCATCGCATAGACAGATTAAACCAATCAACAAGAAAGGTGTTTGAGAAACATTCGGAATCGCAAGGTTCGTATGCTTGTGTTTGTTTTGTTTGGTAATGTTTCTATCAAGTTCTATTATTTCTAAGATGTTTGGAAGAGAAGAACATTGGAAACAAACACTTTCCACAGCATCGAATAGACAAATCAAACCAATCAGTAACACAGGTGTTTGAGAAACTTTAGGAATCGCAAGGTTCGTATGCCTGTGTTTGTGTCGTTTGGTGATGATTCTATCAAGTTCTATTATTTCTAAGATGTTTAGAAGAGAAGAACATTGGAAACAAACACTTTCCAAAGAATCGCATAGACAAATCAAACCAATCAGTAACACAGGTGTTTGAGAAACATTCGGAATCGCAAGGTTCGTATGCTTGTGTTTGTGTTGTTTGGTGATGTTTCTATCAAGTTCTATTAATTATAAGATGTTTGGAAGAGAATAATATTAGAAACAAACACTTTCTAAAGAATCGCAAAGACAAATCAAAGCAATCAATAAGACAGATGTTTGAGAAACATTAGGAAACGCAAGGTTTGTATGCCTGTGTTTGTGTTGTTTGGTGATATTTCTATCAAGTTCTATTATTTGTAACATGTTTAGAAGAGCAGAACATTGCAAAGAAACACTTTCCAAAGCATCCCATAGACAAATCAAACGGATCAGTAACATAGGTGTTTGAGAAACATTCGGAATCGCAAGGTTCGTATGCTTGTGTTTGTGTTGTTCGGTGATGTTTCTATCAAGTTCTATTATTTCTAAGATGTTTAGAAGAGAAGAACCTTGGAAACAACAACTTTCCAAAGCATCGCATAGACAAATCAAACTAATGAGTAACATAGGTGTTTGAGAAACTTTAGGAATCGCAAGGTTCGTATGCCTGTGTTTGTGTCGTTTGGTGATGATTCTATCAAGTTCTATTATTTCTAAGATGTTTAGAAGAGAAGAACATTGGAAACAAACACTTTCCAAAACATCGCATAGACAAATCAAACCAATCAGTAACACAGGTGTTTGAGAAACATTCGGAATCGCAAGGTTCGTATGCTTGTGTTTGTGTTGTTTGGTGATGTTTCTATCAAGTTCTATTAATTCTAAGATGTTCGGAAGAGAAGAACATTGGAAACAAACACTTTCCAAAGCATCGCATAGACAAATCAAACCAATAAGTAACATAGGTGTTTGAGAAACTTTAGGAATCGCAGGGTTCGTATGCCTGTGTCTGTGTCGTTTGGTGATGTTTCTATCAAGTCCTATTAATTCTAAGATGTTTGGAAGACTAGAACATTGGAAACAGCAACTTTCCAAAGCATAGCAAAGAAAAATCAAACGGATCAGTAACATAGGTGTTTGAGAAACTTTAGGAATCGCAAGGTTCGTATGCGTATGTTTGTGTCGTTTGGTGATGATTCTATCAAGTTCTATTATTTCTAAGATGTTTAGAAGAGAAGAACATTGGAAACAAACACTTTCCAAAGCATCGCATAGACAAATAAAACCAATCAGTAACACAGGTGTTTGAGAAGCTTTAGGAATCGCAAGGTTCGTATGCTTGTGTTTGTGTTGTTTGGTGATGTTTCTATCAAGTTCTATTAATTCTAAGATGTTTGGAAGAGAAGAACATTGGATACAAACACTTTCCAAAGCAACGCATAGACAAATCAAACTAATCAGTAACAAAGGTGTTTGAGAAACTTTAGGAATCGTAAGGTTCGTATGCCTGTGTCTGTGTCGTTTGGTGATGTTTCTATCAAGTCATATTAATTCTAAGATGTTTGGAAGACTAGAACATTGGAAACAACAACTTTCCAAAGCATCGCATAAACAAATCAAACCAATCAGTAACACAGGTGTTTGAGAAGCTTTAGGAATCGCAAGGTTCGTATGCTTGTGTTTGTGTTGTTTGGTGATGTTTCTATCAAGTTCTATTAATTCTAAGATGTTTGGAAGAGAAGAACATTGGAAACAAACACTTTCCAAAGCATCGCATAGACAAATCAAACCAATCAGTAACACAATTGTTTGAGAAACTTTAGGAATCGCAAGGTTCGTATGCATGTGTTTGTGTTGTTTGGTGATGTTTCTATCAAGTTCTATTAATTTTAAGATGTTTGGAAGAGAAGAACATTGGAAACAAACACTTTCCAAAGCATCGCATAGACAAATCAAACCAATCAGTAACATAGGTGTTTGAGAAACTTTAGGAATCGCAGGGTTCGTATGCCTGTGTCTGTGTCGTTTGGTGATGTTTCTATCAAGTCCTATTAATTCTAAGATGTTTGGAAGACTAGAACATTGGAAACAACAACTTTCCAAAGCATAGCAAAGAAAAATCAAACCAATGAGTAACATAGGTGTTTGAGAAACTTTAGGAATCGCAAGGTTCGTATGCCTGTGTTTGTGTTGTTTGGTGATGATTCTATCAAGTTCTATTATTTCTAAGATGTTTAGAAGAGAAGAACATTGGAAACAAACACTTTCCAAAGCATTGCATAGACAAATCAAACCAATTAGTAACACAGGTGTTTGAGAAACTTTAGGAATCGCAAGGTTCGTATGCTTGTGTTTGTGTTGTTTGGTGATGGTTCTATCAAGTTCTATTAATTCTAAGATGTTTGGAAGAGAAGAACATTGGAAACAAACACTTTCCAAAGCATCGCATAGACAAATCAAACAAATCAGTAACACAGGTGTTTGAGAAACTTTAGGAATTGCAAGGTTCGTATGCCTGTGTTTGTGTCGTTTGGTGATGTTTCTATCAAGTTCTATTAATTCAAATATGTTTGGAAGACAAGAAGTTTTGAAACAACCACTTTCCAAAGCATCGCATAGACAATTCAAACCATTTAATAAGGAAGGTGTTTGAGAAACATTCGGAATCGCAAGGTTCGTATGCTTATGTTTGTGTTGTTTGGTGATGTTTCTATCAAGTTATATTAATTCTAAGATGTTTGGAAAACAAGAACATTGGAAACAACCACTTTGCAAAGCATCGCATAGACAGATTAAACCAATCAACAAGAAAGGTGTTTGAGAAACATTCGGAATCGCAAGGTTCGTATGCTTGTGTTTGTTTTGTTTGGTAATGTTTCTATCAAGTTCTATTATTTCTAAGATGTTTGGAAGAGAAGAACATTGGAAACAAACACTTTCCACAGCATCGCATAGACAAATCAAACCAATCAGTAACACAGGTGTTTGAGAAACTTTAGGAATCGCAGGGTTCGTATGCCTGTGTCTGTGTCGTTTGGTGATGTTTCTATCAAGTCCTATTAATTCTAAGATGTTTGGAAGACTAGAACATTGGAAACAACAACTTTCCAAAGCATAGCAAAGAAAAATCAAACCAATGAGTAACATAGGTGTTTGAGAAACTTTAGGAATCGCAAGGTTCGTATGCCTGTGTTTGTGTTGTTTGGTGATGATTCTATCAAGTTCTATTATTTCTAAGATGTTTAGAAGAGAAGAAAATTGGAAACAAACACTTTCCAAAGCATTGCATAGACAAATCAAACCAATTAGTAACACAGGTGTTTGAGAAACTTTAGGAATCGCAAGGTTCGTATGCTTGTGTTTGTGTTGTTTGGTGATGGTTCTATCAAGTTCTATTAATTCTAAGATGTTTGGAAGAGAAGAACATTGGAAACAAACACTTTCCAAAGCATCGCATAGACAAATCAAACAAATCAGTAACACAGGTGTTTGAGAAACTTTAGGAATTGCAAGGTTCGTATGCCTGTGTTTGTGTCGTTTGGTGATGTTTCTATCAAGTTCTATTAATTCAAATATGTTTGGAAGACAAGAAGTTTTGAAACAACCACTTTCCAAAGCATCGCATAGACAATTCAAACCATTTAATAAGGAAGGTGTTTGAGAAACATTCGGAATCGCAAGGTTCGTATGCTTATGTTTGTGTTGTTTGGTGATGTTTCTATCAAGTTATATTAATTCTAAGATGTTTGGAAAACAAGAACATTGGAAACAACCACTTTGCAAAGCATCGCATAGACAGATTAAACCAATCAACAAGAAAGGTGTTTGAGAAACATTCGGAATCGCAAGGTTCGTATGCTTGTGTTTGTTTTGTTTGGTAATGTTTCTATCAAGTTCTATTATTTCTAAGATGTTTGGAAGAGAAGAACATTGGAAACAAACACTTTCCACAGCATCGCATAGACAAATCAAACCAATCAGTAACACAGGTGTTTGAGAAACTTTAGGAATCGCAAGGTTCGTATGCCTGTGTTTGTGTCGTTTGGTGATGATTCTATCAAGTTCTATTATTTCTAAGATGTTTAGAAGAGAAGAACATTGGAAACAAACACTTTCCAAAGAATCGCATAGACAAATCAAACCAATCAGTAACACAGGTGTTTGAGAAACATTCGGAATCGCAAGGTTCGTATGCTTGTGTTTGTGTTGTTTGGTGATGTTTCTATCAAGTTCTATTAATTATAAGATGTTTGGAAGAGAATAATATTAGAAACAAACACTTTCTAAAGAATCGCAAAGACAAATCAAAGCAATCAATAAGACAGATGTTTGAGAAACAATAGGAAACGCAAGGTTCGTATGCCTGTGTTTGTGTTGTTTGGTGATATTTCTATCAAGTTCTATTATTTGTAACATGTTTAGAAGAGCAGAACATTGCAAAGAAACACTTTCCAAAGCATCCCATAGACAAATCAAACGGATCAGTAACATAGGTGTTTGAGAAACATTCGGAATCGCAAGGTTCGTATGCTTGTGTTTGTGTTGTTCGGTGATGTTTCTATCAAGTTCTATTATTTCTAAGATGTTTAGAAGAGAAGAACATTGGAAACAACAACTTTCCAAAGCATCGCATAGACAAATCAAACTAATGAGTAACATAGGTGTTTGAGAAACTTTAGGAATCGCAAGGTTCGTATGCCTGTGTTTGTGTCGTTTGGTGATGATTCTATCAAGTTCTATTATTTCTAAGATGTTTAGAAGAGAAGAACATTGGAAACAAACACTTTCCAAAACATCGCATAGACAAATCAAACCAATCAGTAACACAGGTGTTTGAGAAACATTCGGAATCGCAAGGTTCGTATGCTTGTGTTTGTGTTGTTTGGTGATGTTTCTATCAAGTTCTATTAATTATAAGATGTTTGGAAGAGAATAATATTAGAAACAAACACTTTCTAAAGAATCGCAAAGACAAATCAAAGCAATCAATAAGACAGATGTTTGGGAAACATTAGGAAACGCAAGGTTCGTATGCCTGTGTTTGTGTTGTTTGGTGATATTTCTATCAAGTTCTATTATTTGTAACATGTTTAGAAGAGCAGAACATTGGAAAGAAACACTTTCCAAAGCATCCCATAGACAAATTAAACGGATCAGTAACATAGGTGTTTGAGAAACATTCGGAATCGCAAGGTTCGTATGCTTGTGTTTGTGTTGTTCGGTGATGTTTCTATCTTGTTCTATTATTTCTAAGATGTTTAGAAGAGAAGAACATTGGAAACAACAATTTTCCAAAGCATCGCATAGACAAATCAAACCATTTAATAAGGAAGGTGTTTGAGAAACATTCGGAATCGCAAGGTTCGTATGCTTATGTTTGTGTTGTTTGGTGATGTTTCTATCAAGTTATATTAATTCTAAGATGTTTGGAAAACAAGAACATTGGAAACAACCACTTTGCAAAGCATCGCATAGACAGATTAAACCAAACAACAAGAAAGGTGTTTGAGAAACATTCGGAATCGCAAGGTTCGTATGCTTGTGTTTGTTTTGTTTGGTGATGTTTCTATCAAGTTCTATTATTCCTAAGATTTTTGGAAGAGAAGAACATTGGAAACAAACACTTTCCAAAGCATCACATAGACAAATCAAACCAATCAGTAACACAGGTGTTTGAGAAACTTTAGGAATCGCAAGGTTCGTATGCCTGTGTTTGTGTCGTTTGGTGATGATTTGTATCAAGTTCTATTATTTCTAAGATGTTTAGAAGAGAAGAACATTGGAAACAAACACTTTCCAAAGAATCGCATAGACAAATCAAACCAATCAGTAACACAGGTGTTTGAGAAACATTCGGAATCGCAAGGTTCGTATGCTTGTGTTTGTGTTGTTTGGTGATGTTTCTATCAAGTTTAATTAATTCTAAGATGTTTGGAAGAGAAGAATATTAGAAACAAACACTTTCCAAAGAATCGCAAAGACAAATCAAAGCAATCAATAAGACAGATGTTTGAGAAACATTAGGAAACGCAAGGTTCGTATGCCTGTGTTTGTGTTGTTTGGTGATATTTCTATCAAGTTCTATTATTTGTAACATGTTTAGAAGAGCAGAACATTGTAAAGAAACATTTTCCAAAGCATCCCATAGACAAATCAAACCAATCAGTAACATAGGTGTTTGAGAAACATTCGGAATCGCAAGGTTCGTATGCTTGTGTTTGTGTTGTTCGGTGATGTTTCTATCAAGTTCTATTATTTCTAAGATGTTTAGAAGAGAAGAAAATTGGAAACAACAACTTTCCAAAGCATCGCATAGACAAATCAAACCAATGAGTAACATAGGTGTTTGAGAAACTTTAGGAATCGCAAGGTTCGTATGCCTGTGTTTGTGTTGTTTGGTGATGATTCTATCAAGTTCTATTATTTCTAAGATGTTTAGAAGAGAAGAACATTGGAAACAACAACTTTCCAAAGCATCGCATAGACAAATCAAACTAATGAGTAACATAGGTGTTTGAGAAACTTTAGGAATCGCAAGGTTCGTATGCCTGTGTTTGTGTCGTTTGGTGATGATTCTATTAAGTTCTATTATTTCTAAGATGTTTAGAAGAGAAGAACATTGGAAACAAACACTTTCCAAAGCATCGCATAGACAAATCAAACAAATCAGTAACACAGGTGTTTGAGAAACTTTAGGAATTGCAAGGTTCGTATGCCTGTGTTTGTGTCGTTTGGTGATGTTTCTATCAAGTTCTATTAATTCAAAGATGTTTGGAAGACAAGAAGTTTTGAAACAACCACTTTCCAAAGCATCGCATAGACAATTCAAACCATTTAATAAGGAAGGTGTTTGAGAAACATTCGGAATCGCAAGGTTCGTATGCTTATGTTTGTGTTGTTTGGTGATGTTTCTATCAAGTTATATTAATTCTAAGATGTTTGGAAAACAAGAACATTGGAAACAACCACTTTGCAAAGCATCGCATAGACAGATTAAACCAATCAACAAGAAAGGTGTTTGAGAAACATTCGGAATCGCAAGGTTCGTATGCTTGTGTTTGTTTTGTTTGGTAATGTTTCTATCAAGTTCTATTATTTCTAAGATGTTTGGAAGAGAAGAACATTGGAAACAAAAACCTTCCACAGCATCGCATAGACAAATCAAACCAATCAGTAACACAGGTGTTTGAGAAACTTTAGGAATCGCAAGGTTCGTATGCCTGTGTTTGTGTCGTTTGGTGATGATTCTATCAATTTCTATTATTTCTAAGATGTTTAGAAGAGAAGAACATTGGAAACAAACACTTTCCAAAGAATCGCATAGACAAATCAAACCAATCAGTAACACAGGTGTTTGAGAAACATTCGGAATCGCAAGGTTCGTATGCTTGTGTTTGTGTTGTTTGGTGATGTTTCTATCAAGTTCTATTAATTATAAGATGTTTGGAAGAGAATAATATTAGAAACAAACACTTTCTAAAGAATCGCAAAGACAAATCAAAGCAATCAATAAGACAGATGTTTGAGAAACATTAGGAAACACAAGGTTCGTATGCCTGTGTTTGTGTTGTTTGGTGATATTTCTATCAAGTTCTATTATTTGTAACATGTTTAGAAGAGCAGAACATTGCAAAGAAACACTTTCCAAAGCATCCCATAGACAAATCAAACGGATCAGTAACATAGGTGTTTGAGAAACATTCGGAATCGCAAGGTTCGTATGCTTGTGTTTGTGTTGTTCGGTGATGTTTCTATCAAGTTCTATTATTTCTAAGATGTTTAGAAGAGAAGAACATTGGAAACAACAACTTTCCAAAGCATCGCATAGACAAATCAAACTAATGAGTAACATAGGTGTTTGAGAAACTTTAGGAATCGCAAGGTTCGTATGCCTGTGTTTGTGTCGTTTGGTGATGATTCTATCAAGTTCTATTATTTCTAAGATGTTTAGAAGAGAAGAACATTGGAAACAAACACTTTCCAAAACATCGCATAGACAAATCAAACCAATCAGTAACACAGGTGTTTGAGAAACATTCGGAATCGCAAGGTTCGTATGCTTGTGTTTGTGTTGTTTGGTGATGTTTCTATCAAGTTCTATTAATTCTAAGATGTTTGGAAGAGAAGAACATTGGATACAAACACTTTCCAAAGCATCGCATAGACAAATCAAACCAATCAGTAACATAGGTGTTTGAGAAACTTTAGGAATCGCAAGGTTCGTATGCCTGTGTTTGTGTCGTTTGGTGATGATTCTATCAAGTTCTATTATTTCTAAGATATTTAGAAGAGAAGAACATTGGAAATAAACACTTTCTAAACATCGCATAGACAAATCATACCAATGAGTAACATAGGTGTTTGAGAAACTTTTGGAATTGCAAGGTTCGTATGCTTATGTTTGTGTTGTTTGGTGATGTTTCTATCAAGTTCTATTCTTTCTAAGATGTTTAGAAGAGAAGAAACTTGGAAACAAACACTTTCCAAAGAATCGCATAGACAAATCAAACAAATCAGTAACACAGGTGTTTGAGAAACTTTAGGAATTGCAAGGTTCGTATGCCTGTGTTTGTGTCGTTGGGTGATGTTTCTATCAAGTTCTATTAATTCTAAGATGTTTGGAAGAGAAGAACATTGGAAACAAACACTTTCCAAAGCATCCCATAGACAAATCAAACCAATCAGTAACACAATTGTTTGAGAAACTTTAGGAATCGCAAGGTTCGTATGCTTGTGTTTGTGTTGTTTGGTGATGTTTCTATCAAGTTCTATTAATTTTAAGATGTTTGGAAGAGAAGAACATTGGAAACAAACACTTTCCAAAGCATCGCATAGACAAATCAAACCAATCAGTAACATAGGTGTTTGAGAAACTTTAGGAATCGCAGGGTTCGTATGCCTGTGTTTGAGTCGTTTGGTGATGTTTCAATCAAGTCCTATTAATTCTAAGATGTTTGGAAGACTAGAACATTGGAAACAACAACTTTCCAAAGCATAGCAAAGAAAAATCAAACCAATGAGTAACATAGGTGTTTGAGAAACTTTAGGAATCGCAAGGTTCGTATGCCTGTGTTTGTGTTGTTTGGTGATGATTCTATCAAGTTCTATTATTTCTAAGATGTTTAGAAGAGAAGAACATTGGAAACAAACACTTTCCAAAGCATCGCATATACAAATCAAACCATTTAGTAACACAGGTGTTTGAGAAACTTTAGGAATCGCAAGGTTCGTATGCTTGTGTTTGTGTTGTTTGGTGATGTTTATATCAAGTTCTATTAATTCTAAGATGTTTGGAAGAGAAGAACATTGGAAACAAACACTTTCCAAAGCATCGCATAGACAAATCAAACAAATCAGTAACACAGGTGTTTGAGAAACTTTAGGAATTGCAAGGTTCGTATGCCTGTGTTTGTGTCGTTTGGTGATGTTTCTATCAAGTTCTATTAATTCAAAGATGTTTGGAAGACAAGAAGTTTTGAAACAACCACTTTCCAAAGCATCGCATAGACAATTCAAACCATTTAATAAGGAAGGTGTTTGAGAAACATTCGGAATCGCAAGGTTCGTATGCTTATGTTTGTGTTGTTTGGTGATGTTTCTATCAAGTTATATTAATTCTAAGATGTTTGGAAAACAAGAACATTGGAAACAACCACTTTGCAAAGCATCGCATAGACAAATCAAACCAATCAGTAACACAGGTGTTTGAGAAGCTTTAGGAATGACAAGGTTCGTATGCTTGTGTTTGTGTTGTTTGGTGATGTTTCTATCAAGTTCTATTAATTATAAGATGTTTGGAAGAGAATAATATTAGAAACAAACACTTTCTAAAGAATCGCAAAGACAAATCAAAGCAATCAATAAGACAGATGTTTGAGAAACATTCGGAATCTTAAGGTTCGTATGCCTGTGTTTGTGTCGTTGGGTGATGTTTCTATCAAGTTCTATTAATTCTAAGATGTTTGTAAGAGAAGAACATTGGAAACAAACACTTTCCAAAGCATCGCATAGACAAATCAAACCAATCAGCAACACAGGTGTTTGAGAAGCTTTAGGAATGACAAGGTTCGTATGCTTGTGTTTGTGTTGTTTGGTGATGTTTCTATCAAGTTCTATTAATTATAAGATGTTTGGAAGAGAATAATATTAGAAACAAACACTTTCTAAAGAATCGCAAAGACAAATCAAAGCAATCAATAAGACAGATGTTTGAGAAACATTAGGAATCGCAAGGTTCGTATGCCTGTGTTTGTGTCGTTTGGTGATGATTCTATCAAGTTCTATTATTTCTAAGATGTTTAGAAGAGAAGAACATTGGAAACAAACACTTTCCAAAACATCGCATAGACAAATCAAACCAATCAGTAACACAGGTGTTTGAGAAACATTCGGAATCGCAAGGTTCGTATGCTTGTGTTTGTGTTGTTTGGTGATGTTTCTATCAAGTTCTATTAATTCTAAGATGTTTGGAAGAGAAGAACATTGGATACAAACACTTTCCAAAGCATCGCATAGACAAATCAAACCAATCAGTAACATAGGTGTTTGAGAAACTTTAGGAATCGCAAGGTTCGTATGCCTGTGTTTGTGTCGTTTGGTGATGATTCTATCAAGTTCTATTATTTCTAAGATATTTAGAAGAGAAGAACATTGGAAATCAACACTTTCTAAACATCGCATAGACAAATCATACCAATGAGTAACATAGGTGTTTGTGAAACTTTTGGAATTGCAAGGTTCGTATGCTTATGTTTGTGTTGTTTGGTGATGTTTCTATCAAGTTCTATTCTTTCTAAGATGTTTAGAAGAGAAGAAAATTGGAAACAAACACTTTCCAAAGAATCGCATAGACAAATCAAACAAATCAGTAACACAGGTGTTTGAGAAACTTTAGGAATTGCAAGGTTCGTATGCCTGTGTTTGTGTCGTTGGGTGATGTTTCTATCAAGTTCTATTAATTCTAAGATGTTTGGAAGAGAAGAACATTGGAAACAAACACTTTCCAAAGCATCCCATAGACAAATCAAACCAATCAGTAACACAATTGTTTGAGAAACTTTAGGAATCGCAAGGTTCGTATGCTTGTGTTTGTGTTGTTTGGTGATGTTTCTATCAAGTTCTATTAATTTTAAGATGTTTGGAAGAGAAGAACATTGGAAACAAACACTTTCCAAAGCATCGCATAGACAAATCAAACCAATCAGTAACATAGGTGTTTGAGAAACTTTAGGAATCGCAGGGTTCGTATGCCTGTGTTTGAGTCGTTTGGTGATGTTTCAATCAAGTCCTATTAATTCTAAGATGTTTGGAAGACTAGAACATTGGAAACAACAACTTTCCAAAGCATAGCAAAGAAAAATCAAACCAATGAGTAACATAGGTGTTTGAGAAACTTTAGGAATCGTAAGGTTCGTATGCCTGTGTTTGTGTTGTTTGGTGATGATTCTATCAAGTTCTATTATTTCTAAGATGTTTAGAAGAGAAGAACATTGGAAACAAACACTTTCCAAAGCATCGCATATACAAATCAAACCATTTAGTAACACAGGTGTTTGAGAAACTTTAGGAATCGCAAGGTTCGTATGCTTGTGTTTGTGTTGTTTGGTGATGTTTATATCAAGTTCTATTAATTCTAAGATGTTTGGAAGAGAAGAACATTGGAAACAAACACTTTCCAAAGCATCGCATAGACAAATCAAACAAATCAGTAACACAGGTGTTTGAGAAACTTTAGGAATTGCAAGGTTCGTATGCCTGTGTTTGTGTCGTTTGGTGATGTTTCTATCAAGTTCTATTAATTCAAAGATGTTTGGAAGACAAGAAGTTTTGAAACAACCACTTTCCAAAGCATCGCATAGACAATTCAAACCATTTAATAAGGAAGGTGTTTGAGAAACATTCGGAATCGCAAGGTTCGTATGCTTATGTTTGTGTTGTTTGGTGATGTTTCTATCAAGTTATATTAATTCTAAGATGTTTGGAAAACAAGAACATTGGAAACAACCACTTTGCAAAGCATCGCATAGACAAATCAAACCAATCAGTAACACAGGTGTTTGAGAAGCTTTAGGAATGACAAGGTTCGTATGCTTGTGTTTGTGTTGTTTGGTGATGTTTCTATCAAGTTCTATTAATTATAAGATGTTTGGAAGAGAATAATATTAGAAACAAACACTTTCTAAAGAATCGCAAAGACAAATCAAAGCAATCAATAAGACAGATGTTTGAGAAACATTCGGAATCTTAAGGTTCGTATGCCTGTGTTTGTGTCGTTGGGTGATGTTTCTATCAAGTTCTATTAATTCTAAGATGTTTGTAAGAGAAGAACATTGGAAACAAACACTTTCCAAAGCATCGCATAGACAAATCAAACCAATCAGCAACACAGGTGTTTGAGAAGCTTTAGGAATGACAAGGTTCGTATGCTTGTGTTTGTGTTGTTTGGTGATGTTTCTATCAAGTTCTATTAATTATAAGATGTTTGGAAGAGAATAATATTAGAAACAAACACTTTCTAAAGAATCGCAAAGACAAATCAAAGCAATCAATAAGACAGATGTTTGAGAAACATTAGGAATCGCAAGGTTCGTATGCCTGTGTTTGTGTCGTTTGGTGATGATTCTATCAAGTTCTATTATTTCTAAGATGTTTAGAAGAGAAGAACATTGGAAACAAACACTTTCCAAAACATCGCATAGACAAATCAAACCAATCAGTAACACAGGTGTTTGAGAAACATTCGGAATCGCAAGGTTCGTATGCTTGTGTTTGTGTTGTTTGGTGATGTTTATATCAAGTTCTATTAATTTTAAGATGTTTGGAAGAGAAGAACATTGGAAACAAACACTTTCCAAAGCATCGCATAGACAAATCAAACCAATCAGTAACATAGGTGTTTGAGAAACTTTAGGAATCGCAGGGTTCGTATGCCTGTGTTTGAGTCGTTTGGTGATGTTTCAATCAAGTCCTATTAATTCTAAGATGTTTGGAAGACTAGAACATTGGAAACAACAACTTTCCAAAGCATAGCAAAGAAAAATCAAACCAATGAGTAACATAGGTGTTTGAGAAACTTTAGGAATCGTAAGGTTCGTATGCCTGTGTTTGTGTTGTTTGGTGATGATTCTATCAAGTTCTATTATTTCTAAGATGTTTAGAAGAGAAGAACATTGGAAACAAACACTTTCCAAAGCATCGCATATACAAATCAAACCATTTAGTAACACAGGTGTTTGAGAAACTTTAGGAATCGCAAGGTTCGTATGCTTGTGTTTGTGTTGTTTGGTGATGTTTATATCAAGTTCTATTAATTCTAAGATGTTTGGAAGAGAAGAACATTGGAAACAAACACTTTCCAAAGCATCGCATAGACAAATCAAACAAATCAGTAACACAGGTGTTTGAGAAACTTTAGGAATTGCAAGGTTCGTATGCCTGTGTTTGTGTCGTTTGGTGATGTTTCTATCAAGTTCTATTAATTCAAAGATGTTTGGAAGACAAGAAGTTTTGAAACAACCACTTTCCAAAGCATCGCATAGACAATTCAAACCATTTAATAAGGAAGGTGTTTGAGAAACATTCGGAATCGCAAGGTTCGTATGCTTATGTTTGTGTTGTTTGGTGATGTTTCTATCAAGTTATATTAATTCTAAGATGTTTGGAAAACAAGAACATTGGAAACAACCACTTTGCAAAGCATCGCATAGACAAATCAAACCAATCAGTAACACAGGTGTTTGAGAAGCTTTAGGAATGACAAGGTTCGTATGCTTGTGTTTGTGTTGTTTGGTGATGTTTCTATCAAGTTCTATTAATTATAAGATGTTTGGAAGAGAATAATATTAGAAACAAACACTTTCTAAAGAATCGCAAAGACAAATCAAAGCAATCAATAAGACAGATGTTTGAGAAACATTCGGAATCTTAAGGTTCGTATGCCTGTGTTTGTGTCGTTGGGTGATGTTTCTATCAAGTTCTATTAATTCTAAGATGTTTGTAAGAGAAGAACATTGGAAACAAACACTTTCCAAAGCATCGCATAGACAAATCAAACCAATCAGCAACACAGGTGTTTGAGAAGCTTTAGGAATGACAAGGTTCGTATGCTTGTGTTTGTGTTGTTTGGTGATGTTTCTATCAAGTTCTATTAATTATAAGATGTTTGGAAGAGAATAATATTAGAAACAAACACTTTCTAAAGAATCGCAAAGACAAATCAAAGCAATCAATAAGACAGATGTTTGAGAAACATTAGGAATCGCAAGGTTCGTATGCCTGTGTTTGTGTCGTTTGGTGATGATTCTATCAAGTTCTATTATTTCTAAGATGTTTAGAAGAGAAGAACATTGGAAACAAACACTTTCCAAAACATCGCATAGACAAATCAAACCAATCAGTAACACAGGTGTTTGAGAAACATTAGGAATCGCAAGGTTCGTATGCCTGTGTTTGTGTCGTTTGGTGATGATTCTATCAAGTTCTATTATTTCTAAGATGTTTAGAAGAGAAGAACATTGGAAACAAACACTTTCCAAAACATCGCATAGACAAATCAAACCAATCAGTAACACAGGTGTTTGAGAAACATTCGGAATCGCAAGGTTCGTATGCTTGTGTTTGTGTTGTTTGGTGATGTTTCTATCAAGTTCTATTAATTCTAAGATGTTTGGAAGAGAAGAACATTGGAAACAAACACTTTCCAAAGCATCGCATAGACAAATCAAACCAATCAGTAACATAGGTGTTTGAGAAACTTTAGGAATCGCAGGGTTCGTATGCCTGTGTCTGTGTCGTTTGGTGATGTTTCTATCAAGTCCTATTAATTCTAAGATGTTTGGAAGACTAGAACATTGGAAACAACAACTTTCCAAAGCATAGCAAAGAAAAATCAAACGGATCAGTAACATAGGTGTTTGAGAAACTTTAGGAATCGCAAGGTTCGCATGCGTATGTTTGTGTCGTTTGGTGATGATTCTATCAAGTTCTATTATTTCTAAGATGTTTAGAAGAGAAGAACATTGGAAACAAACACTTTCCAAAGCATCGCATAGACAAATAAAACCAATCAGTAACACAGGTGTTTGAGAAGCTTTAGGAATCGCAAGGTTCGTATGCTTGTGTTTGTGTTGTTTGGTGATGTTTCTATCAAGTTCTATTAATTCTAAGATGTTTGGAAGAGAAGAACATTGGATACAAACACTTTCCAAAGCAACGCATAGACAAATCAAACTAATCAGTAACAAAGGTGTTTGAGAAACTTTAAGAATCGTAAGGTTCGTATGCCTGTGTCTGTGTCGTTTGGTGATGTTTCTATCAAGTCCTATTAATTCTAAGATGTTTGGAAGACTAGAACATTGGAAACAACAACTTTCCAAAGCATCGCATAAACAAATCAAACCAATCAGTAACACAGGTGTTTGAGAAGCTTTAGGAATCGCAAGGTTCGTATGCTTGTGTTTGTGTTGTTTGGTGATGTTTCTATCAAGTTCTATTAATTCTAAGATGTTTGGAAGAGAAGAACATTGGAAACAAACACTTTCCAAAGCATCGCATAGACAAATCAAACCAATCAGTAACACAATTGTTTGAGAAACTTTAGGAATCGCAAGGTTCGTATGCATGTGTTTGTGTTGTTTGGTGATGTTTCTATCAAGTTCTATTAATTTTAAGATGTTTGGAAGAGAAGAACATTGGAAACAAACACTTTCCAAAGCATCGCATAGACAAATCAAACCAATCAGTAACATAGGTGTTTGAGAAACTTTAGGAATCGCAGGGTTCGTATGCCTGTGTCTGTGTCGTTTGGTGATGTTTCTATCAAGTCCTATTAATTCTAAGATGTTTGGAAGACTAGAACATTGGAAACAACAACTTTCCAAAGCATAGCAAAGAAAAATCAAACCAATGAGTAACATAGGTGTTTGAGAAACTTTAGGAATCGCAAGGTTCGTATGCCTGTGTTTGTGTTGTTTGGTGATGATTCTATCAAGTTCTATTATTTCTAAGATGTTTAGAAGAGAAGAACATTGGAAACAAACAATTTCCAAAGCATTGCATAGACAAATCAAACCAATTAGTAACACAGGTGTTTGAGAAACTTTAGGAGTCGCAAGGTTCGTATGCTTGTGTTTGTGTTGTTTGGTGATGGTTCTATCAAGTTCTATTAATTCTAAGATGTTTGGAAGAGAAGAACATTGGAAACAAACACTTTCCAAAGAATCGCATAGACAAATCAAACAAATCAGTAACACAGGTGTTTGAGAAACTTTAGGAATTGCAAGGTTCGTATGCTTGTGTTTGTGTTGTTTGGTGATGTTTATATCAAGTTCTATTAATTCTAAGATGTTTGGAAGAGAAGAACATTGGAAACAAACACTTTCCAAAGCATCGCATAGACAAATCAAACAAATCAGTAACACAGGTGTTTGAGAAACTTTAGGAATTGCAAGGTTCGTATGCCTGTGTTTGTGTCGTTTGGTGATGTTTCTATCAAGTTCTATTAATTCAAAGATGTTTGGAAGACAAGAAGTTTTGAAACAACCACTTTCCAAAGCATCGCATAGACAATTCAAACCATTTAATAAGGAAGGTGTTTGAGAAACATTCGGAATCGCAAGGTTCGTATGCTTATGTTTGTGCTGTTTGGTGATGTTTCTATCAAGTTATATTAATTCTAAGATGTTTGGAAAACAAGAACATTGGAAACAACCACTTTGCAAAGCATCGCATAGACAGATTAAACCAATCAACAAGAAAGGTGTTTGAGAAACATTCGGAATCGCAAGGTTCGTATGCTTGTGTTTGTTTTGTTTGGTAATGTTTCTATCAAGTTCTATTATTTCTAAGATGTTTGGAAGAGAAGAACATTGGAAACAAACACTTTCCACAGCATCGCATAGACAAATCAAACCAATCAGTAACACAGGTGTTTGAGAAACTTTAGGAATCGCAAGGTTCGTATGCCTGTGTTTGTGTCGTTTGGTGATGATTCTATCAAGTTCTATTATTTCTAAGATGTTTAGAAGAGAAGAACATTGGAAACAAACACTTTCCAAAGATTCGCATAGACAAATCAAACCAATCAGTAACACAGGTGTTTGAGAAACATTCGGAATCGCAAGGTTCGTATGCTTGTGTTTGTGTTGTTTGGTGATGTTTCTATCAAGTTCTATTAATTATAAGATGTTTGGAAGAGAATAATATTAGAAACAAACACTTTCTAAAGAATCGCAAAGACAAATCAAAGCAATCAATAAGACAGATGTTTGAGAAACATTAGGAATCGCAAGGTTCGTATGCCTGTGTTTGTGTCGTTTGGTGATGATTCTATCAAGTTCTATTATTTCTAAGATGTTTAGAAGAGAAGAACATTGGAAACAAACACTTTCCAAAACATCGCATAGACAAATCAAACCAATCAGTAACACAGGTGTTTGAGAAACTTTAGGAATCGCAAGGTTCGTATGCTTGTGTTTGTGTTGTTTGGTGATGTTTATATCAAGTTCTATTAATTCTAAGATGTTTGGAAGAGAAGAACATTGGAAACAAACACTTTCCAAAGCATCGCATAGACAAATCAAACAAATCAGTAACACAGGTGTTTGAGAAACTTTAGGAATTGCAAGGTTCGTATGCCTGTGTTTGTGTCGTTTGGTGATGTTTCTATCAAGTTCTATTAATTCAAAGATGTTTGGAAGACAAGAAGTTTTGAAACAACCACTTTCCAAAGCATCGCATAGACAATTCAAACCATTTAATAAGGAAGGTGTTTGAGAAACATTCGGAATCGCAAGGTTCGTATGCTTATGTTTGTGTTGTTTGGTGATGTTTCTATCAAGTTATATTAATTCTAAGATGTTTGGAAAACAAGAACATTGGAAACAACCACTTTGCAAAGCATCGCATAGACAGATTAAACCAATCAACAAGAAAGGTGTTTGAGAAACATTCGGAATCGCAAGGTTCGTATGCTTGTGTTTGTTTTGTTTGGTAATGTTTCTATCAAGTTCTATTATTTCTAAGATGTTTGGAAGAGAAGAACATTGGAAACAAACACTTTCCACAGCATCGCATAGACAAATCAAACCAATCAGTAACACAGGTGTTTGAGAAACTTTAGGACTCGCAAGGTTCGTATGCCTGTGTTTGTGTCGTTTGGTGATGATTCTATCAAGTTCTATTATTTCTAAGATGTTTAGAAGAGAAGAACATTGGAAACAAACACTTTCCAAAGAATCGCATAGACAAATCAAACCAATCAGTAACACAGGTGTTTGAGAAACATTCGGAATCGCAAGGTTCGTATGCTTGTGTTTGTGTTGTTTGGTGATGTTTCTATCAAGTTCTATTAATTATAAGATGTTTGGAAGAGAATAATATTAGAAACAAACACTTTCTAAAGAATCGCAAAGACAAATCAAAGCAATCAATAAGACAGATGTTTGAGAAACATTAGGAATCGCAAGGTTCGTATGCCTGTGTTTGTGTCGTTTGGTGATGATTCTATCAAGTTCTATTATTTCTAAGATGTTTAGAAGAGAAGAACATTGGAAACAAACACTTTCCAAAACATCGCATAGACAAATCAAACCAATCAGTAACACAGGTGTTTGAGAAACATTCGGAATCGCAAGGTTCGTATGCTTGTGTTTGTGTTGTTTGGTGATGTTTCTATCAAGTTCTATTATTTCTAAGATGTTTGGAAGAGAAGAACATTGGAAACAAACACTTTCCAAAGCATCGCATAGACAAATCAAACCAATCAGTAACATAGGTGTTTGAGAAACTTTAGGAATCGCAGGGTTCGTATGCCTGTGTCTGTGTCGTTTGGTGATGTTTCTATCAAGTCCTATTAATTCTAAGATGTTTGGAAGACTAGAACATTGGAAACAACAACTTTCCAAAGCATAGCAAAGAAAAATCAAACGGATCAGTAACATAGGTGTTTGAGAAACTTTAGGAATCGCAAGGTTCGCATGCGTATGTTTGTGTCGTTTGGTGATGATTCTATCAAGTTCTATTATTTCTAAGATGTTTAGAAGAGAAGAACATTGGAAACAAACACTTTCCAAAGCATCGCATAGACAAATAAAACCAATCAGTAACACAGGTGTTTGAGAAGCTTTAGGAATCGCAAGGTTCGTATGCTTGTGTTTGTGTTGTTTGGTGATGTTTCTATCAAGTTCTATTAATTCTAAGATGTTTGGAAGAGAAGAACATTGGATACAAACACTTTCCAAAGCAACGCATAGACAAATCAAACTAATCAGTAACAAAGGTGTTTGAGAAACTTTAGGAATCGTAAGGTTCGTATGCCTGTGTCTGTGTCGTTTGGTGATGTTTCTATCAAGTCCTATTAATTCTAAGATGTTTGGAAGACTAGAACATTGGAAACAACAACTTTCCAAAGCATCGCATAAACAAATCAAACCAATCAGTAACACAGGTGTTTGAGAAGCTTTAGGAATCGCAAGGTTCGTATGCTTGTGTTTGTGTTGTTTGGTGATGTTTCTATCAAGTTCTATTAATTCTAAGATGTTTGGAAGAGAAGAACATTAAACAAACACTTTCCAAAGCATCGCATAGACAAATCAAACCAATCAGTAACACAATTGTTTGAGAAACTTTAGGAATCGCAAGGTTCGTATGCATGTGTTTGTGTTGTTTGGTGATGTTTCTATCAAGTTCTATTAATTTTAAGATGTTTGGAAGAGAAGAACATTGGAAACAAACACTTTCCAAAGCATCGCATAGACAAATCAAACCAATCAGTAACATAGGTGTTTGAGAAACTTTAGGAATCGCAGGGTTCGTATGCCTGTGTCTGTGTCGTTTGGTGATGTTTCTATCAAGTCCTATTAATTCTAAGATGTTTGGAAGACTAGAACATTGGAAACAACAACTTTCCAAAGCATAGCAAAGAAAAATCAAACCAATGAGTAACATAGGTGTTTGAGAAACTTTAGGAATCGCAAGGTTCGTATGCCTGTGTTTGTGTTGTTTGGTGATGATTCTATCAAGTTCTATTATTTCTAAGATGTTTAGAAGAGAAGAACATTGGAAACAAACAATTTCCAAAGCATTGCATAGACAAATCAAACCAATTAGTAACACAGGTGTTTGAGAAACTTTAGGAGTCGCAAGGTTCGTATGCTTGTGTTTGTGTTGTTTGGTGATGGTTCTATCAAGTTCTATTAATTCTAAGATGTTTGGAAGAGAAGAACATTGGAAACAAACACTTTCCAAAGCATCGCATAGACAAATCAAACAAATCAGTAACACAGGTGTTTGAGAAACTTTAGGAATTGCAAGGTTCGTATGCCTGTGTTTGTGTCGTTTGGTGATGTTTCTATCAAGTTCTATTAATTCAAATATGTTTGGAAGACAAGAAGTTTTGAAACAACCACTTTCCAAAGCATCGCATAGACAATTCAAACCATTTAATAAGGAAGGTGTTTGAGAAACATTCGGAATCGCAAGGTTCGTATGCTTATGTTTGTGTTGTTTGGTGATGTTTCTATCAAGTTATATTAATTCTAAGATGTTTGGAAAACAAGAACATTGGAAACAACCACTTTGCAAAGCATCGCATAGACAGATTAAACCAATCAACAAGAAAGGTGTTTGAGAAACATTCGGAATCGCAAGGTTCGTATGCTTGTGTTTGTTTTGTTTGGTAATGTTTCTATCAAGTTCTATTATTTCTAAGATGTTTGGAAGAGAAGAACATTGGAAACAAACACTTTCCACAGCATCGCATAGACAAATCAAACCAATCAGTAAAACAGGTGTTTGAGAAACTTTAGGAATCGCAAGGTTCGTATGCCTGTGTTTGTGTCGTTTGGTGATGATTCTATCAAGTTCTATTATTTCTAAGATGTTTAGAAGAGAAGAACATTGGAAACAAACACTTTCCAAAGAATCGCATAGACAAATCAAACCAATCAGTAACACAGGTGTTTGAGAAACATTCGGAATCGCAAGGTTCGTATGCTTGTGTTTGTGTTGTTTGGTGATGTTTCTATCAAGTTCTATTAATTATAAGATGTTTGGAAGAGAATAATATTAGAAACAAACACTTTCTAAAGAATCGCAAAGACAAATCAAAGCAATCAATAAGACCGATGTTTGAGAAACATTAGGAAACGCAAGGTTCGTATGCCTGTGTTTGTGTTGTTTGGTGATATTTCTATCAAGTTCTATTATTTGTAACATGTTTAGAAGAGCAGAACATTGCAAAGAAACACTTTCCAAAGCATCCCATAGACAAATCAAACGGATCAGTAACATAGGTGTTTGAGAAACATTCGGAATCGCAAGGTTCGTATGCTTGTGTTTGTGTTGTTCGGTGATGTTTCTATCAAGTTCTATTATTTCTAAGATGTTTAGAAGAGAAGAACATTGGAAACAACAACTTTCCAAAGCATCGCATAGACAAATCAAACTAATGAGTAACATAGGTGTTTGAGAAACTTTAGGAATCGCAAGGTTCGTATGCCTGTGTTTGTGTCGTTTGGTGATGATTCTATCAAGTTCTATTATTTCTAAGATGTTTAGAAGAGAAGAACATTGGAAACAAACACTTTCCAAAGCATCGCATAGACAAATCAAACCAATCAGTAACACAGGTGTTTGAGAAACATTCGGAATCGCAAGGTTCGTATGCTTGTGTTTGTGTTGTTTGGTGATGTTTCTATCAAGTTCTATTAATTATAAGATGTTTGGAAGAGAATAATATTAGAAACAAACACTTTCTAAAGAATCGCAAAGACAAATCAAAGTAATCAATAAGACAGATGTTTGAGAAACATTAGGAAACGCAAGGTTCGTATGCCTGTGTTTGTGTTGTTTGGTGATATTTCTATCAAGTTCTATTATTTGTAACATGTTTAGAAGAGCAGAACATTGCAAAGAAACACTTTCCAAAGCATCCCATAGACAAATCAAACGGATCAGTAACATAGGTGTTTGAGAAACATTCGGAATCGCAAGGTTCGTATGCTTGTGTTTGTGTTGTTCGGTGATGTTTCTATCAAGTTCTATTATTTCTAAGATGTTTAGAAGAGAAGAACATTGGAAACAACAACTTTCCAAAGCATCGCATAGACAAATCAAACTAATGAGTAACATAGGTGTTTGAGAAACTTTAGGAATCGCAAGGTTCGTATGCCTGTGTTTGTGTCGTTTGGTGATGATTCTATCAAGTTCTATTATTTCTAAGATGTTTAGAAGAGAAGAACATTGGAAACAAACACTTTCCAAAACATCGCATAGACAAATCAAACCAATCAGTAACACAGGTGTTTGAGAAACATTCGGAATCGCAAGGTTCGTATGCTTGTGTTTGTGTTGTTTGGTGATGTTTCTATCAAGTTCTATTAATTATAAGATGTTTGGAAGAGAATAATATTAGAAACAAACACTTTCTAAAGAATCGCAAAGACAAATCAAAGCAATCAATAAGACAGATGTTTGAGAAACTTTAGGAATCGCAAGGTTCGTATGCCTGTGTTTGTGTCGTTTGGTGATGATTCTATCAAGTTCTATTATTTCTAAGATGTTTAGAAGAGAAGAACATTGGAAACAAACACTTTCCAAAACATCGCATAGACAAATCAAACCAATCAGTAACACAGGTGTTTGAGAAACATTCGGAATCGCAAGGTTCGTATGCTTGTGTTTGTGTTGTTTGGTGATGTTTCTATCAAGTTCTATTAATTCTAAGATGTTTGGAAGAGAAGAACATTGGAAACAAACACTTTCCAAAGCATCGCATAGACAAATCAAACCAATCAGTAACATAGGTGTTTGAGAAACTTTAGGAATCGCAGGGTTCGTATGCCTGTGTCTGAGTCGTTTGGTGATGTTTCTATCAAGTCCTATTAATTCTAAGATGTTTGGAAGACTAGAACATTGGAAACAACAACTTTCCAAAGCATAGCAAAGAAAAATCAAACCAATGAGTAACATAGGTGTTTGAGAAACATTCGGAATCGCAAGGTTCGTATGCCTGTGTTTGTGTTGTTTGGTGATGATTCTATCAAGTTCTATTATTTCTAAGATGTTTAGAAGAGAAGAACATTGGAAACAAACACTTTCCAAAGCATCGCATATACAAATCAAACCAATTAGTAACACAGGTGTTTGAGAAACTTTAGGAATCGCAAGGTTCGTATGCTTGTGTTTGTGTTGTTTGGTGATGTTTCTATCAAGTTCTATTAATTCAAAGATGTTTGGAAGACAAGAAGTTTTGAAACAACCACTTTCCAAAGCATCGCATAGACAATTCAAACCATTTAATAAGGAAGGTGTTTGAGAAACATTCGGAATCGCAAGGTTCGTATGCTTATGTTTGTGTTGTTTGGTGATGTTTCTATCAAGTTATATTAATTCTAAGATGTTTGGAAAACAAGAACATTGGAAACAACCACTTTGCAAAGCATCGCATAGACAGATTAAACCAATCAACAAGAAAGGTGTTTGAGAAACATTCGGAATCGCAAGGTTCGTATGCTTGTGTTTGTTTTGTTTGGTAATGTTTCTATCAAGTTCTATTATTTCTAAGATGTTTGGAAGAGAAGAACATTGGAAACAAACACTTTCCACAGCATCGAATAGACAAATCAAACCAATCAGTAACACAGGTGTTTGAGAAACTTTAGGAATCGCAAGGTTCGTATGCCTGTGTTTGTGTCGTTTGGTGATGATTCTATCAAGTTCTATTATTTCTAAGATGTTTAGAAGAGAAGAACATTGGAAACAAACACTTTCCAAAGAATCGCATAGACAAATCAAACCAATCAGTAACACAGGTGTTTGAGAAACATTCGGAATCGCAAGGTTCGTATGCTTGTGTTTGTGTTGTTTGGTGATGTTTCTATCAAGTTCTATTAATTATAAGATGTTTGGAAGAGAATAATATTAGAAACAAACACTTTCTAAAGAATCGCAAAGACAAATCAAAGCAATCAATAAGACAGATGTTTGAGAAACATTAGGAAACGCAAGGTTTGTATGCCTGTGTTTGTGTTGTTTGGTGATATTTCTATCAAGTTCTATTATTTGTAACATGTTTAGAAGAGCAGAACATTGCAAAGAAACACTTTCCAAAGCATCCCATAGACAAATCAAACGGATCAGTAACATAGGTGTTTGAGAAACATTCGGAATCGCAAGGTTCGTATGCTTGTGTTTGTGTTGTTCGGTGATGTTTCTATCAAGTTCTATTATTTCTAAGATGTTTAGAAGAGAAGAACCTTGGAAACAACAACTTTCCAAAGCATCGCATAGACAAATCAAACTAATGAGTAACATAGGTGTTTGAGAAACTTTAGGAATCGCAAGGTTCGTATGCCTGTGTTTGTGTCGTTTGGTGATGATTCTATCAAGTTCTATTATTTCTAAGATGTTTAGAAGAGAAGAACATTGGAAACAAACACTTTCCAAAACATCGCATAGACAAATCAAACCAATCAGTAACACAGGTGTTTGAGAAACATTCGGAATCGCAAGGTTCGTATGCTTGTGTTTGTGTTGTTTGGTGATGTTTCTATCAAGTTCTATTAATTCTAAGATGTTCGGAAGAGAAGAACATTGGAAACAAACACTTTCCAAAGCATCGCATAGACAAATCAAACCAATAAGTAACATAGGTGTTTGAGAAACTTTAGGAATCGCAGGGTTCGTATGCCTGTGTCTGTGTCGTTTGGTGATGTTTCTATCAAGTCCTATTAATTCTAAGATGTTTGGAAGACTAGAACATTGGAAACAGCAACTTTCCAAAGCATAGCAAAGAAAAATCAAACGGATCAGTAACATAGGTGTTTGAGAAACTTTAGGAATCGCAAGGTTCGTATGCGTATGTTTGTGTCGTTTGGTGATGATTCTATCAAGTTCTATTATTTCTAAGATGTTTAGAAGAGAAGAACATTGGAAACAAACACTTTCCAAAGCATCGCATAGACAAATAAAACCAATCAGTAACACAGGTGTTTGAGAAGCTTTAGGAATCGCAAGGTTCGTATGCTTGTGTTTGTGTTGTTTGGTGATGTTTCTATCAAGTTCTATTAATTCTAAGATGTTTGGAAGAGAAGAACATTGGATACAAACACTTTCCAAAGCAACGCATAGACAAATCAAACTAATCAGTAACAAAGGTGTTTGAGAAACTTTAGGAATCGTAAGGTTCGTATGCCTGTGTCTGTGTCGTTTGGTGATGTTTCTATCAAGTCATATTAATTCTAAGATGTTTGGAAGACTAGAACATTGGAAACAACAACTTTCCAAAGCATCGCATAAACAAATCAAACCAATCAGTAACACAGGTGTTTGAGAAGCTTTAGGAATCGCAAGGTTCGTATGCTTGTGTTTGTGTTGTTTGGTGATGTTTCTATCAAGTTCTATTAATTCTAAGATGTTTGGAAGAGAAGAACATTGGAAACAAACACTTTCCAAAGCATCGCATAGACAAATCAAACCAATCAGTAACACAATTGTTTGAGAAACTTTAGGAATCGCAAGGTTCGTATGCATGTGTTTGTGTTGTTTGGTGATGTTTCTATCAAGTTCTATTAATTTTAAGATGTTTGGAAGAGAAGAACATTGGAAACAAACACTTTCCAAAGCATCGCATAGACAAATCAAACCAATCAGTAACATAGGTGTTTGAGAAACTTTAGGAATCGCAGGGTTCGTATGCCTGTGTCTGTGTCGTTTGGTGATGTTTCTATCAAGTCCTATTAATTCTAAGATGTTTGGAAGACTAGAACATTGGAAACAACAACTTTCCAAAGCATAGCAAAGAAAAATCAAACCAATGAGTAACATAGGTGTTTGAGAAACTTTAGGAATCGCAAGGTTCGTATGCCTGTGTTTGTGTTGTTTGGTGATGATTCTATCAAGTTCTATTATTTCTAAGATGTTTAGAAGAGAAGAACATTGGAAACAAACACTTTCCAAAGCATTGCATAGACAAATCAAACCAATTAGTAACACAGGTGTTTGAGAAACTTTAGGAATCGCAAGGTTCGTATGCTTGTGTTTGTGTTGTTTGGTGATGGTTCTATCAAGTTCTATTAATTCTAAGATGTTTGGAAGAGAAGAACATTGGAAACAAACACTTTCCAAAGCATCGCATAGACAAATCAAACAAATCAGTAACACAGGTGTTTGAGAAACTTTAGGAATTGCAAGGTTCGTATGCCTGTGTTTGTGTCGTTTGGTGATGTTTCTATCAAGTTCTATTAATTCAAATATGTTTGGAAGACAAGAAGTTTTGAAACAACCACTTTCCAAAGCATCGCATAGACAATTCAAACCATTTAATAAGGAAGGTGTTTGAGAAACATTCGGAATCGCAAGGTTCGTATGCTTATGTTTGTGTTGTTTGGTGATGTTTCTATCAAGTTATATTAATTCTAAGATGTTTGGAAAACAAGAACATTGGAAACAACCACTTTGCAAAGCATCGCATAGACAGATTAAACCAATCAACAAGAAAGGTGTTTGAGAAACATTCGGAATCGCAAGGTTCGTATGCTTGTGTTTGTTTTGTTTGGTAATGTTTCTATCAAGTTCTATTATTTCTAAGATGTTTGGAAGAGAAGAACATTGGAAACAAACACTTTCCACAGCATCGCATAGACAAATCAAACCAATCAGTAACACAGGTGTTTGAGAAACTTTAGGAATCGCAGGGTTCGTATGCCTGTGTCTGTGTCGTTTGGTGATGTTTCTATCAAGTCCTATTAATTCTAAGATGTTTGGAAGACTAGAACATTGGAAACAACAACTTTCCAAAGCATAGCAAAGAAAAATCAAACCAATGAGTAACATAGGTGTTTGAGAAACTTTAGGAATCGCAAGGTTCGTATGCCTGTGTTTGTGTTGTTTGGTGATGATTCTATCAAGTTCTATTATTTCTAAGATGTTTAGAAGAGAAGAAAATTGGAAACAAACACTTTCCAAAGCATTGCATAGACAAATCAAACCAATTAGTAACACAGGTGTTTGAGAAACATTCGGAATCGCAAGGTTCGTATGCTTGTGTTTGTGTTGTTTGGTGATGTTTCTATCAAGTTTAATTAATTCTAAGATGTTTGGAAGAGAAGAATATTAGAAACAAACACTTTCCAAAGAATCGCAAAGACAAATCAAAGCAATCAATAAGACAGATGTTTGAGAAACATTAGGAAACGCAAGGTTCGTATGCCTGTGTTTGTGTTGTTTGGTGATATTTCTATCAAGTTCTATTATTTGTAACATGTTTAGAAGAGCAGAACATTGTAAAGAAACATTTTCCAAAGCATCCCATAGACAAATCAAACCAATCAGTAACATAGGTGTTTGAGAAACATTCGGAATCGCAAGGTTCGTATGCTTGTGTTTGTGTTGTTCGGTGATGTTTCTATCAAGTTCTATTATTTCTAAGATGTTTAGAAGAGAAGAAAATTGGAAACAACAACTTTCCAAAGCATCGCATAGACAAATCAAACCAATGAGTAACATAGGTGTTTGAGAAACTTTAGGAATCGCAAGGTTCGTATGCCTGTGTTTGTGTTGTTTGGTGATGATTCTATCAAGTTCTATTATTTCTAAGATGTTTAGAAGAGAAGAACATTGGAAACAACAACTTTCCAAAGCATCGCATAGACAAATCAAACTAATGAGTAACATAGGTGTTTGAGAAACTTTAGGAATCGCAAGGTTCGTATGCCTGTGTTTGTGTCGTTTGGTGATGATTCTATTAAGTTCTATTATTTCTAAGATGTTTAGAAGAGAAGAACATTGGAAACAAACACTTTCCAAAGCATCGCATAGACAAATCAAACAAATCAGTAACACAGGTGTTTGAGAAACTTTAGGAATTGCAAGGTTCGTATGCCTGTGTTTGTGTCGTTTGGTGATGTTTCTATCAAGTTCTATTAATTCAAAGATGTTTGGAAGACAAGAAGTTTTGAAACAACCACTTTCCAAAGCATCGCATAGACAATTCAAACCATTTAATAAGGAAGGTGTTTGAGAAACATTCGGAATCGCAAGGTTCGTATGCTTATGTTTGTGTTGTTTGGTGATGTTTCTATCAAGTTATATTAATTCTAAGATGTTTGGAAAACAAGAACATTGGAAACAACCACTTTGCAAAGCATCGCATAGACAGATTAAACCAATCAACAAGAAAGGTGTTTGAGAAACATTCGGAATCGCAAGGTTCGTATGCTTGTGTTTGTTTTGTTTGGTAATGTTTCTATCAAGTTCTATTATTTCTAAGATGTTTGGAAGAGAAGAACATTGGAAACAAAAACCTTCCACAGCATCGCATAGACAAATCAAACCAATCAGTAACACAGGTGTTTGAGAAACTTTAGGAATCGCAAGGTTCGTATGCCTGTGTTTGTGTCGTTTGGTGATGATTCTATCAATTTCTATTATTTCTAAGATGTTTAGAAGAGAAGAACATTGGAAACAAACACTTTCCAAAGAATCGCATAGACAAATCAAACCAATCAGTAACACAGGTGTTTGAGAAACATTCGGAATCGCAAGGTTCGTATGCTTGTGTTTGTGTTGTTTGGTGATGTTTCTATCAAGTTCTATTAATTATAAGATGTTTGGAAGAGAATAATATTAGAAACAAACACTTTCTAAAGAATCGCAAAGACAAATCAAAGCAATCAATAAGACAGATGTTTGAGAAACATTAGGAAACACAAGGTTCGTATGCCTGTGTTTGTGTTGTTTGGTGATATTTCTATCAAGTTCTATTATTTGTAACATGTTTAGAAGAGCAGAACATTGCAAAGAAACACTTTCCAAAGCATCCCATAGACAAATCAAACGGATCAGTAACATAGGTGTTTGAGAAACATTCGGAATCGCAAGGTTCGTATGCTTGTGTTTGTGTTGTTTGGTGATGTTTCTATCAAGTTCTATTATTTCTAAGATGTTTAGAAGAGAAGAACATTGGAAACAACAACTTTCCAAAGCATCGCATAGACAAATCAAACTAATGAGTAACATAGGTGTTTGAGAAACTTTAGGAATCGCAAGGTTCGTATGCCTGTGTTTGTGTCGTTTGGTGATGATTCTATCAAGTTCTATTATTTCTAAGATGTTTAGAAGAGAAGAACATTGGAAACAAACACTTTCCAAAACATCGCATAGACAAATCAAACCAATCAGTAACACAGGTGTTTGAGAAACATTCGGAATCGCAAGGTTCGTATGCTTGTGTTTGTGTTGTTTGGTGATGTTTCTATCAAGTTCTATTAATTCTAAGATGTTTGGAAGAGAAGAACATTGGATACAAACACTTTCCAAAGCATCGCATAGACAAATCAAACCAATCAGTAACATAGGTGTTTGAGAAACTTTAGGAATCGCAAGGTTCGTATGCCTGTGTTTGTGTCGTTTGGTGATGATTCTATCAAGTTCTATTATTTCTAAGATATTTAGAAGAGAAGAACATTGGAAATAAACACTTTCTAAACATCGCATAGACAAATCATACCAATGAGTAACATAGGTGTTTGAGAAACTTTTGGAATTGCAAGGTTCGTATGCTTATGTTTGTGTTGTTTGGTGATGTTTCTATCAAGTTCTATTCTTTCTAAGATGTTTAGAAGAGAAGAAAATTGGAAACAAACACTTTCCAAAGAATCGCATAGACAAATCAAACAAATCAGTAACACAGGTGTTTGAGAAACTTTAGGAATTGCAAGGTTCGTATGCCTGTGTTTGTGTCGTTGGGTGATGTTTCTATCAAGTTCTATTAATTCTAAGATGTTTGGAAGAGAAGAACATTGGAAACAAACACTTTCCAAAGCATCCCATAGACAAATCAAACCAATCAGTAACACAATTGTTTGAGAAACTTTAGGAATCGCAAGGTTCGTATGCTTGTGTTTGTGTTGTTTGGTGATGTTTCTATCAAGTTCTATTAATTTTAAGATGTTTGGAAGAGAAGAACATTGGAAACAAACACTTTCCAAAGCATCGCATAGACAAATCAAACCAATCAGTAACATAGGTGTTTGAGAAACTTTAGGAATCGCAGGGTTCGTATGCCTGTGTTTGAGTCGTTTGGTGATGTTTCAATCAAGTCCTATTAATTCTAAGATGTTTGGAAGACTAGAACATTGGAAACAACAACTTTCCAAAGCATAGCAAAGAAAAATCAAACCAATGAGTAACATAGGTGTTTGAGAAACTTTAGGAATCGCAAGGTTCGTATGCCTGTGTTTGTGTTGTTTGGTGATGATTCTATCAAGTTCTATTATTTCTAAGATGTTTAGAAGAGAAGAACATTGGAAACAAACACTTTCCAAAGCATCGCATATACAAATCAAACCATTTAGTAACACAGGTGTTTGAGAAACTTTAGGAATCGCAAGGTTCGTATGCTTGTGTTTGTGTTGTTTGGTGATGTTTATATCAAGTTCTATTAATTCTAAGATGTTTGGAAGAGAAGAACATTGGAAACAAACACTTTCCAAAGCATCGCATAGACAAATCAAACAAATCAGTAACACAGGTGTTTGAGAAACTTTAGGAATTGCAAGGTTCGTATGCCTGTGTTTGTGTCGTTTGGTGATGTTTCTATCAAGTTCTATTAATTCAAAGATGTTTGGAAGACAAGAAGTTTTGAAACAACCACTTTCCAAAGCATCGCATAGACAATTCAAACCATTTAATAAGGAAGGTGTTTGAGAAACATTCGGAATCGCAAGGTTCGTATGCTTATGTTTGTGTTGTTTGGTGATGTTTCTATCAAGTTATATTAATTCTAAGATGTTTGGAAAACAAGAACATTGGAAACAACCACTTTGCAAAGCATCGCATAGACAAATCAAACCAATCAGTAACACAGGTGTTTGAGAAGCTTTAGGAATGACAAGGTTCGTATGCTTGTGTTTGTGTTGTTTGGTGATGTTTCTATCAAGTTCTATTAATTATAAGATGTTTGGAAGAGAATAATATTAGAAACAAACACTTTCTAAAGAATCGCAAAGACAAATCAAAGCAATCAATAAGACAGATGTTTGAGAAACATTCGGAATCTTAAGGTTCGTATGCCTGTGTTTGTGTCGTTGGGTGATGTTTCTATCAAGTTCTATTAATTCTAAGATGTTTGTAAGAGAAGAACATTGGAAACAAACACTTTCCAAAGCATCGCATAGACAAATCAAACCAATCAGCAACACAGGTGTTTGAGAAGCTTTAGGAATGACAAGGTTCGTATGCTTGTGTTTGTGTTGTTTGGTGATGTTTCTATCAAGTTCTATTAATTATAAGATGTTTGGAAGAGAATAATATTAGAAACAAACACTTTCTAAAGAATCGCAAAGACAAATCAAAGCAATCAATAAGACAGATGTTTGAGAAACATTAGGAATCGCAAGGTTCGTATGCCTGTGTTTGTGTCGTTTGGTGATGATTCTATCAAGTTCTATTATTTCTAAGATGTTTAGAAGAGAAGAACATTGGAAACAAACACTTTCCAAAACATCGCATAGACAAATCAAACCAATCAGTAACACAGGTGTTTGAGAAACATTCGGAATCGCAAGGTTCGTATGCTTGTGTTTGTGTTGTTTGGTGATGTTTCTATCAAGTTCTATTAATTCTAAGATGTTTGGAAGAGAAGAACATTGGAAACAAACACTTTCCAAAGCATCGCATAGACAAATCAAACCAATCAGTAACATAGGTGTTTGAGAAACTTTAGGAATCGCAGGGTTCGTATGCCTGTGTCTGTGTCGTTTGGTGATGTTTCTATCAAGTCCTATTAATTCTAAGATGTTTGGAAGACTAGAACATTGGAAACAACAACTTTCCAAAGCATAGCAAAGAAAAATCAAACGGATCAGTAACATAGGTGTTTGAGAAACTTTAGGAATCGCAAGGTTCGCATGCGTATGTTTGTGTCGTTTGGTGATGATTCTATCAAGTTCTATTATTTCTAAGATGTTTAGAAGAGAAGAACATTGGAAACAAACACTTTCCAAAGCATCGCATAGACAAATAAAACCAATCAGTAACACAGGTGTTTGAGAAGCTTTAGGAATCGCAAGGTTCGTATGCTTGTGTTTGTGTTGTTTGGTGATGTTTCTATCAAGTTCTATTAATTCTAAGATGTTTGGAAGAGAAGAACATTGGATACAAACACTTTCCAAAGCAACGCATAGACAAATCAAACTAATCAGTAACAAAGGTGTTTGAGAAACTTTAAGAATCGTAAGGTTCGTATGCCTGTGTCTGTGTCGTTTGGTGATGTTTCTATCAAGTCCTATTAATTCTAAGATGTTTGGAAGACTAGAACATTGGAAACAACAACTTTCCAAAGCATCGCATAAACAAATCAAACCAATCAGTAACACAGGTGTTTGAGAAGCTTTAGGAATCGCAAGGTTCGTATGCTTGTGTTTGTGTTGTTTGGTGATGTTTCTATCAAGTTCTATTAATTCTAAGATGTTTGGAAGAGAAGAACATTGGAAACAAACACTTTCCAAAGCATCGCATAGACAAATCAAACCAATCAGTAACACAATTGTTTGAGAAACTTTAGGAATCGCAAGGTTCGTATGCATGTGTTTGTGTTGTTTGGTGATGTTTCTATCAAGTTCTATTAATTTTAAGATGTTTGGAAGAGAAGAACATTGGAAACAAACACTTTCCAAAGCATCGCATAGACAAATCAAACCAATCAGTAACATAGGTGTTTGAGAAACTTTAGGAATCGCAGGGTTCGTATGCCTGTGTCTGTGTCGTTTGGTGATGTTTCTATCAAGTCCTATTAATTCTAAGATGTTTGGAAGACTAGAACATTGGAAACAACAACTTTCCAAAGCATAGCAAAGAAAAATCAAACCAATGAGTAACATAGGTGTTTGAGAAACTTTAGGAATCGCAAGGTTCGTATGCCTGTGTTTGTGTTGTTTGGTGATGATTCTATCAAGTTCTATTATTTCTAAGATGTTTAGAAGAGAAGAACATTGGAAACAAACAATTTCCAAAGCATTGCATAGACAAATCAAACCAATTAGTAACACAGGTGTTTGAGAAACTTTAGGAGTCGCAAGGTTCGTATGCTTGTGTTTGTGTTGTTTGGTGATGGTTCTATCAAGTTCTATTAATTCTAAGATGTTTGGAAGAGAAGAACATTGGAAACAAACACTTTCCAAAGAATCGCATAGACAAATCAAACAAATCAGTAACACAGGTGTTTGAGAAACTTTAGGAATTGCAAGGTTCGTATGCTTGTGTTTGTGTTGTTTGGTGATGTTTATATCAAGTTCTATTAATTCTAAGATGTTTGGAAGAGAAGAACATTGGAAACAAACACTTTCCAAAGCATCGCATAGACAAATCAAACAAATCAGTAACACAGGTGTTTGAGAAACTTTAGGAATTGCAAGGTTCGTATGCCTGTGTTTGTGTCGTTTGGTGATGTTTCTATCAAGTTCTATTAATTCAAAGATGTTTGGAAGACAAGAAGTTTTGAAACAACCACTTTCCAAAGCATCGCATAGACAATTCAAACCATTTAATAAGGAAGGTGTTTGAGAAACATTCGGAATCGCAAGGTTCGTATGCTTATGTTTGTGCTGTTTGGTGATGTTTCTATCAAGTTATATTAATTCTAAGATGTTTGGAAAACAAGAACATTGGAAACAACCACTTTGCAAAGCATCGCATAGACAGATTAAACCAATCAACAAGAAAGGTGTTTGAGAAACATTCGGAATCGCAAGGTTCGTATGCTTGTGTTTGTTTTGTTTGGTAATGTTTCTATCAAGTTCTATTATTTCTAAGATGTTTGGAAGAGAAGAACATTGGAAACAAACACTTTCCACAGCATCGCATAGACAAATCAAACCAATCAGTAACACAGGTGTTTGAGAAACTTTAGGAATCGCAAGGTTCGTATGCCTGTGTTTGTGTCGTTTGGTGATGATTCTATCAAGTTCTATTATTTCTAAGATGTTTAGAAGAGAAGAACATTGGAAACAAACACTTTCCAAAGATTCGCATAGACAAATCAAACCAATCAGTAACACAGGTGTTTGAGAAACATTCGGAATCGCAAGGTTCGTATGCTTGTGTTTGTGTTGTTTGGTGATGTTTCTATCAAGTTCTATTAATTATAAGATGTTTGGAAGAGAATAATATTAGAAACAAACACTTTCTAAAGAATCGCAAAGACAAATCAAAGCAATCAATAAGACAGATGTTTGAGAAACATTAGGAATCGCAAGGTTCGTATGCCTGTGTTTGTGTCGTTTGGTGATGATTCTATCAAGTTCTATTATTTCTAAGATGTTTAGAAGAGAAGAACATTGGAAACAAACACTTTCCAAAACATCGCATAGACAAATCAAACCAATCAGTAACACAGGTGTTTGAGAAACTTTAGGAATCGCAAGGTTCGTATGCTTGTGTTTGTGTTGTTTGGTGATGTTTATATCAAGTTCTATTAATTCTAAGATGTTTGGAAGAGAAGAACATTGGAAACAAACACTTTCCAAAGCATCGCATAGACAAATCAAACAAATCAGTAACACAGGTGTTTGAGAAACTTTAGGAATTGCAAGGTTCGTATGCCTGTGTTTGTGTCGTTTGGTGATGTTTCTATCAAGTTCTATTAATTCAAAGATGTTTGGAAGACAAGAAGTTTTGAAACAACCACTTTCCAAAGCATCGCATAGACAATTCAAACCATTTAATAAGGAAGGTGTTTGAGAAACATTCGGAATCGCAAGGTTCGTATGCTTATGTTTGTGTTGTTTGGTGATGTTTCTATCAAGTTATATTAATTCTAAGATGTTTGGAAAACAAGAACATTGGAAACAACCACTTTGCAAAGCATCGCATAGACAGATTAAACCAATCAACAAGAAAGGTGTTTGAGAAACATTCGGAATCGCAAGGTTCGTATGCTTGTGTTTGTTTTGTTTGGTAATGTTTCTATCAAGTTCTATTATTTCTAAGATGTTTGGAAGAGAAGAACATTGGAAACAAACACTTTCCACAGCATCGCATAGACAAATCAAACCAATCAGTAACACAGGTGTTTGAGAAACTTTAGGAATCGCAAGGTTCGTATGCGTGTGTTTGTGTCGTTTGGTGATGATTCTATCAAGTTCTATTATTTCTAAGATGTTTAGAAGAGAAGAACATTGGAAACAAACACTTTCCAAAGAATCGCATAGACAAATCAAACCAATCAGTAACACAGGTGTTTGAGAAACATTCGGAATCGCAAGGTTCGTATGCTTGTGTTTGTGTTGTTTGGTGATGTTTCTATCAAGTTCTATTAATTATAAGATGTTTGGAAGAGAATAATATTAGAAACAAACACTTTCTAAAGAATCGCAAAGACAAATCAAAGCAATCAATAAGACAGATGTTTGAGAAACATTAGGAATCGCAAGGTTCGTATGCCTGTGTTTGTGTCGTTTGGTGATGATTCTATCAAGTTCTATTATTTCTAAGATGTTTAGAAGAGAAGAACATTGGAAACAAACACTTTCCAAAACATCGCATAGACAAATCAAACCAATCAGTAACACAGGTGTTTGAGAAACATTCGGAATCGCAAGGTTCGTATGCTTGTGTTTGTGTTGTTTGGTGATGTTTCTATCAAGTTCTATTAATTCTAAGATGTTTGGAAGAGAAGAACATTGGAAACAAACACTTTCCAAAGCATCGCATAGACAAATCAATCCAATCAGTAACATAGGTGTTTGAGAAACTTTAGGAATCGCAGGGTTCGTATGCCTGTGTCTGTGTCGTTTGGTGATGTTTCTATCAAGTCCTATTAATTCTAAGATGTTTGGAAGACTAGAACATTGGAAACAACAACTTTCCAAAGCATAGCAAAGAAAAATCAAACGGATCAGTAACATAGGTGTTTGAGAAACTTTAGGAATCGCAAGGTTCGCATGCGTATGTTTGTGTCGTTTGGTGATGATTCTATCAAGTTCTATTATTTCTAAGATGTTTAGAAGAGAAGAACATTGGAAACAAACACTTTCCAAAGCATCGCATAGACAAATAAAACCAATCAGTAACACAGGTGTTTGAGAAGCTTTAGGAATCGCAAGGTTCGTATGCTTGTGTTTGTGTTGTTTGGTGATGTTTCTATCAAGTTCTATTAATTCTAAGATGTTTGGAAGAGAAGAACATTGGATACAAACACTTTCCAAAGCAACGCATAGACAAATCAAACTAATCAGTAACAAAGGTGTTTGAGAAACTTTAGGAATCGTAAGGTTCGTATGCCTGTGTCTGTGTCGTTTGGTGATGTTTCTATCAAGTCCTATTAATTCTAAGATGTTTGGAAGACTAGAACATTGGAAACAACAACTTTCCAAAGCATCGCATAAACAAATCAAACCAATCAGTAACACAGGTGTTTGAGAAGCTTTAGGAATCGCAAGGTTCGTATGCTTGTGTTTGTGTTGTTTGGTGATGTTTCTATCAAGTTCTATTAATTCTAAGATGTTTGGAAGAGAAGAACATTGGAAACAAACACTTTCCAAAGCATCGCATAGACAAATCAAACCAATCAGTAACACAATTGTTTGAGAAACTTTAGGAATCGCAAGGTTCGTATGCATGTGTTTGTGTTGTTTGGTGATGTTTCTATCAAGTTCTATTAATTTTAAGATGTTTGGAAGAGAAGAACATTGGAAACAAACACTTTCCAAAGCATCGCATAGACAAATCAAACCAATCAGTAACATAGGTGTTTGAGAAACTTTAGGAATCGCAGGGTTCGTATGCCTGTGTCTGTGTCGTTTGGTGATGTTTCTATCAAGTCCTATTAATTCTAAGATGTTTGGAAGACTAGAACATTGGAAACAACAACTTTCCAAAGCATAGCAAAGAAAAATCAAACCAATGAGTAACATAGGTGTTTGAGAAACTTTAGGAATCGCAAGGTTCGTATGCCTGTGTTTGTGTTGTTTGGTGATGATTCTATCAAGTTCTATTATTTCTAAGATGTTTAGAAGAGAAGAACATTGGAAACAAACAATTTCCAAAGCATTGCATAGACAAATCAAACCAATTAGTAACACAGGTGTTTGAGAAACTTTAGGAGTCGCAAGGTTCGTATGCTTGTGTTTGTGTTGTTTGGTGATGGTTCTATCAAGTTCTATTAATTCTAAGATGTTTGGAAGAGAAGAACATTGGAAACAAACACTTTCCAAAGCATCGCATAGACAAATCAAACAAATCAGTAACACAGGTGTTTGAGAAACTTTAGGAATTGCAAGGTTCGTATGCCTGTGTTTGTGTCGTTTGGTGATGTTTCTATCAAGTTCTATTAATTCAAATATGTTTGGAAGACAAGAAGTTTTGAAACAACCACTTTCCAAAGCATCGCATAGACAATTCAAACCATTTAATAAGGAAGGTGTTTGAGAAACATTCGGAATCGCAAGGTTCGTATGCTTATGTTTGTGTTGTTTGGTGATGTTTCTATCAAGTTATATTAATTCTAAGATGTTTGGAAAACAAGAACATTGGAAACAACCACTTTGCAAAGCATCGCATAGACAGATTAAACCAATCAACAAGAAAGGTGTTTGAGAAACATTCGGAATCGCAAGGTTCGTATGCGTGTGTTTGTGTCGTTTGGTGATGATTCTATCAAGTTCTATTATTTCTAAGATGTTTAGAAGAGAAGAACATTGGAAACAAACACTTTCCAAAGATTCGCATAGACAAATCAAACCAATCAGTAACACAGGTGTTTGAGAAACATTCGGAATCGCAAGGTTCGTATGCTTGTGTTTGTGTTGTTTGGTGATGTTTCTATCAAGTTCTATTAATTATAAGATGTTTGGAAGAGAATAATATTAGAAACAAACACTTTCTAAAGAATCGCAAAGACAAATCAAAGCAATCAATAAGACAGATGTTTGAGAAACATTAGGAATCGCAAGGTTCGTATGCCTGTGTTTGTGTCGTTTGGTGATGATTCTATCAAGTTCTATTATTTCTAAGATGTTTAGAAGAGAAGAACATTGGAAACAAACACTTTCCAAAACATCGCATAGACAAATCAAACCAATCAGTAACACAGGTGTTTGAGAAACTTTAGGAATCGCAAGGTTCGTATGCTTGTGTTTGTGTTGTTTGGTGATGTTTATATCAAGTTCTATTAATTCTAAGATGTTTGGAAGAGAAGAACATTGGAAACAAACACTTTCCAAAGCATCGCATAGACAAATCAAACAAATCAGTAACACAGGTGTTTGAGAAACTTTAGGAATTGCAAGGTTCGTATGCCTGTGTTTGTGTCGTTTGGTGATGTTTCTATCAAGTTCTATTAATTCAAATATGTTTGGAAGACAAGAAGTTTTGAAACAACCACTTTCCAAAGCATCGCATAGACAATTCAAACCATTTAATAAGGAAGGTGTTTGAGAAACATTCGGAATCGCAAGGTTCGTATGCTTATGTTTGTGTTGTTTGGTGATGTTTCTATCAAGTTATATTAATTCTAAGATGTTTGGAAAACAAGAACATTGGAAACAACCACTTTGCAAAGCATCGCATAGACAGATTAAACCAATCAACAAGAAAGGTGTTTGAGAAACATTCGGAATCGCAAGGTTCGTATGCTTGTGTTTGTTTTGTTTGGTAATGTTTCTATCAAGTTCTATTATTTCTAAGATGTTTGGAAGAGAAGAACATTGGAAACAAACACTTTCCACAGCATCGCATAGACAAATCAAACCAATCAGTAACACAGGTGTTTGAGAAACTTTAGGAATCGCAAGGTTCGTATGCCTGTGTTTGTGTCGTTTGGTGATGATTCTATCAAGTTCTATTATTTCTAAGATGTTTAGAAGAGAAGAACATTGGAAACAAACACTTTCCAAAGAATCGCATAGACAAATCAAACCAATCAGTAACACAGGTGTTTGAGAAACATTCGGAATCGCAAGGTTCGTATGCTTGTGTTTGTGTTGTTTGGTGATGTTTCTATCAAGTTCTATTAATTATAAGATGTTTGGAAGAGAATAATATTAGAAACAAACACTTTCTAAAGAATCGCAAAGACAAATCAAAGCAATCAATAAGACAGATGTTTGAGAAACATTAGGAAACGCAAGGTTCGTATGCCTGTGTTTGTGTTGTTTGGTGATATTTCTATCAAGTTCTATTATTTGTAACATGTTTAGAAGAGCAGAACATTGCAAAGAAACACTTTCCAAAGCATCCCATAGACAAATCAAACGGATCAGTAACATAGGTGTTTGAGAAACATTCGGAATCGCAAGGTTCGTATGCTTGTGTTTGTGTTGTTCGGTGATGTTTCTATCAAGTTCTATTATTTCTAAGATGTTTAGAAGAGAAGAACATTGGAAACAACAACTTTCCAAAGCATCGCATAGACAAATCAAACTAATGAGTAACATAGGTGTTTGAGAAACTTTAGGAATCGCAAGGTTCGTATGCCTGTGTTTGTGTCGTTTGGTGATGATTCTATCAAGTTCTATTATTTCTAAGATGTTTAGAAGAGAAGAACATTGGAAACAAACACTTTCCAAAACATCGCAAAGACAAATCAAAGCAATCAATAAGACAGGTGTTTGAGAAACATTCGGAATCGCAAGGTTCGTATGCTTGTGTTTGTGTTGTTTGGTGATGTTTCTATCAAGTTCTATTAATTATAAGATGTTTGGAAGAGAATAATATTAGAAACAAACACTTTCTAAAGAATCGCAAAGACAAATCAAAGTAATCAATAAGACAGATGTTTGAGAAACATTAGGAAACGCAAGGTTCGTATGCCTGTGTTTGTGTTGTTTGGTGATATTTCTATCAAGTTCTATTATTTGTAACATGTTTAGAAGAGCAGAACATTGCAAAGAAACACTTTCCAAAGCATCCCATAGACAAATCAAACGGATCAGTAACATAGGTGTTTGAGAAACATTCGGAATCGCAAGTTTCGTATGCTTGTGTTTGTGTTGTTCGGTGATGTTTCTATCAAGTTCTATTATTTCTAAGATGTTTAGAAGAGAAGAACATTGGAAACAACAACTTTCCAAAGCATCGCATAGACAAATCAAACTAATGAGTAACATAGGTGTTTGAGAAACTTTAGGAATCGCAAGGTTCGTATGCCTGTGTTTGTGTCGTTTGGTGATGATTCTATCAAGTTCTATTATTTCTAAGATGTTTAGAAGAGAAGAACATTGGAAACAAACACTTTCCAAAACATCGCATAGACAAATCAAACCAATCAGTAACACAGGTGTTTGAGAAACATTCGGAATCGCAAGGTTCGTATGCTTGTGTTTGTGTTGTTTGGTGATGTTTCTATCAAGTTCTATTAATTATAAGATGTTTGGAAGAGAATAATATTAGAAACAAACACTTTCTAAAGAATCGCAAAGACAAATCAAAGCAATCAATAAGACAGATGTTTGAGAAACATTAGGAAACGCAAGGTTCGTATGCCTGTGTTTGTGTTGTTTGGTGATATTTCTATCAAGTTCTATTATTTGTAACATGTTTAGAAGAGCAGAACATTGGAAAGAAACACTTTCCAAATCATCCCATAGACAAATCAAACGGATCAGTAACATAGGTGTTTGAGAAACATTCGGAATCGCAAGGTTCGTATGCTTGTGTTTGTGTTGTTCGGTGATGTTTCTATCTTGTTCTATTATTTCTAAGATGTTTAGAAGAGAAGAACATTGGAAACAACAATTTTCCAAAGCATCGCATAGACAAATCAAACCATTTAATAAGGAAGGTGTTTGAGAAACATTCGGAATCGCAAGGTTCGTATGCTTATGTTTGTGTTGTTTGGTGATGTTTCTATCAAGTTATATTAATTCTAAGATGTTTGGAAAACAAGAACATTGGAAACAACCACTTTGGAAAGCATCGCATAGACAGATTAAACCAAACAACAAGAAAGGTGTTTGAGAAACATTCGGAATCGCAAGGTTCGTATGCTTGTGTTTGTTTTGTTTGGTGATGTTTCTATCAAGTTCTATTATTCCTAAGATTTTTGGAAGAGAAGAACATTGGAAACAAACACTTTCCAAAGCATCACATAGACAAATCAAACCAATCAGTAACACAGGTGTTTGAGAAACTTTAGGAATCGCAAGGTTCGTATGCCTGTGTTTGTGTCGTTTGGTGATGATTTGTATCATGTTCTATTATTTCTAAGATGTTTAGAAGAGAAGAACATTGGAAACAAACACTTTCCAAAGAATCGCATAGACAAATCAAACCAATCAGTAACACAGGTGTTTGAGAAACATTCGGAATCGCAAGGTTCGTATGCTTGTGTTTGTGTTGTTTGGTGATGTTTCTATCAAGTTTAATTAATTCTAAGATGTTTGGAAGAGAAGAATATTAGAAACAAACACTTTCCAAAGAATCGCAAAGACAAATCAAAGCAATCAATAAGACAGATGTTTGAGAAACATTAGGAAACGCAAGGTTCGTATGCCTGTGTTTGTGTTGTTTGGTGATATTTCTATCAAGTCCTATTAATTCTAAGATGTTTGGAAGACTAGAACATTGGAAACAACAACTTTCCAAAGCATCGCATAGACAAATCAAACCAATAAGTAACATAGGTGTTTGAGAAACTTTAGGAATCGCAAGGTTCATATGCCTGTGTTTGTGTCGTTTGGTGATGATTCTATCAAGTTCTATTATTTCTAAGATGTTTAGAAGAGAAGAACATTGGAAACAAACACTTTCCAAAGCATCGCATAGACAAATCAAACCAATCAGTAACACAGGTGTTTGCGAAAATTTAGGAATCGCAAGGTTCGTATGCTTGTGTTTGTGTTGTTTGGTGATGTTTCTATCAAGTTCTATTAATTCTAAGATGTTTGGAAGAGAAGAACATTGGAAACAAACACTTTCCAAAGCATCGCATAGACAAATCAAACCAATCAGTAACACAGGTGTTTGAGAAGCTTTAGGAATCGCAAGGTCCGTATGCTTGTGTTTGTGTTGTTTGGTGATGTTTCTATCAAGTTCTATTAATTCTAAGATGTTTGGAAGAGAAGAACATTGGAAACAAACACTTTCCAAAGCATCGCTTAGACAAATCAAACCAATCAGTAACACAGGTGTTTGAGAAGCTTTAGGAATCGCAAGGTTCGTATGCTGTTGATGTCTCTCATTTTGGAGGTGTTTTAGTAGTTAATTTCCCTTGTAAATATGTGCTTTTCATTCTCTTCTTTGTTTTTTCGTTTCCTTTTTAGCTTAGTTCCCGGTTTTCTTCAAGAGTCGGAAACTATGCGAGTTTGTGTGTTTTTGTAGGTAAAATGGCAAGAATGAGGACCATTTCGAGGAGCTAAGAAAGGAGCCAAGTCAAGGAGCGCAAGAGCCAAGACAAGAATGATGTGGAACCAAAGGAAACCAAGGAAGAAAGCAAGGATCGAGGCCCAGGACCGAAGTACACTAAGTCGGGCCCGAGATCGAGCAACCAGAGCCAGGACCAACGTTCCCAACGTCGGGCCCGATGTCGACCCGTGTCGGTCCAAGTCGGCGATTGTGAGAATTGTTCCCCAAGGCATATTTTTAGCAACTTTCCACATTTGCCCCTTTCTAAATTGGGATTCCTTGGTCCCCAATCCTTAAGAGGCTATAAATAGAGGTGATTAGAGAGCATTAAGAAAAAAGGGTTTGGATAGACCACAACCAAATCACTCTCAAAAGGCTCAAGGAAGACTTGGAGAGCAAGGAGAAGAAGGGAGAAGGAAGAGAAGGAGAGATCGGTGGAGAAGAGAGGGAGATTTGTGAGTTTTGTACTTTGTTTTGCTTTGATCTAGTGGAATTGAACTTGGATTTTGTAGACACTTTGAGTTTGAATGCAATTGGAGTTTGATTTGATGTTGATGATTGAGATTTGCTTGATTTCCCTTTTGTTTATGCTTTTCTCTTACTTGATGGAGTAGATTCCATAGTCTTGGGCTATGGGGGAATCCCCCTAGCTAGATTTGGGTAGAAAACCCCAATTCCATAGCCTTGAGTGCTTGATTTGTGAATCCTCTCTACATTGAGATTCAATTCTCTTGTGAAAGCAAGGGATCTAGAGCTTGTGTTTGGTAAGAGTAAGCGAAAGTGGTCTCGATCCCATCACAAGTCTCTAGCATCGAAGGTGAGTGAAAGCTCCCTCGGGTCGAGGTGTAGATTGGAGGGATTTGAGGCGAGCAACCTCAATCTCACTAGAATCAAACACTTATTGGTTGAATTGAGGTAGAATATCCAAGTCCAGTTGGGGGAGGAACCCAAAAACCCAAGACCGATCTACTATTTTGCTTAGACCGAGTTACCCAGAACCTCGGGCCCGACTTGCTCTACGTCGGTCCCGTGCAACTCAACCTCGATCCTACCTCGGACCGAAGTGACCCTGTGTCGGTCCGAGGAGATCTCTCTTGTTTTCCTTCGTTTGTCTTTATTTTCATCTCTTTTTTAGTCTTTTCGGGTACTCTCGACGCACGAACTCCCGTATGTTCGACACCCTACCTCTTTACTACAAGTTAGGTTCGGTTTTATAAATTTAAATTGTGAGACCCACCGATCCCGGAACTCATCACCTGTGTTTGTGTCGTTTGGTGATGTTTCTATCAAGTTCTATTAATTCTAAGATGTTTGGAAGAGAAGAACATTGGAAACCAACACTTTCCAAAGCATCGCATAGACAAATCAAACCAATCAGTAACACAATTGTTTGAGAAACTTTAGGAATCGCAAGGTTCGTATGCTTGTGGTTGTGTTGTTTGGTGATGTTTCTATCAAGTTCTATTAATTCTAAGATGTTTGGAAGAGAAGAACATTGGAAACAAACACTTTCCAAAGCATCGCATAGACAAATCAAACCAATCAGTAACATAGGTGTTTGAGAAACTTTAGGAAGTGCAAGGTTCGTATGCCTGTGTCTGTGTCGTTTGGTGATGTTTCTATCAAGTCCTATTAATTCTAATATGTTTGGAAGACTAGAACATTGGAAACAACAACTTTCCAAAGCATCGTGAAGACAAATCAAACCAATGAGTAACATAGGTGTTTGAGAAACTTTAGGAATCGCAAGGTTCGTATGCCTGTGTTTGTGTTGTTTGGTGATGATTCTATCAAGTTCTATTATTTCTAAGTTGTTTAGAAGAGAAGAACATTGGAAACAAACACTTTCCAAAGCATCGCATAGACAAATCAAACCAATCAGTAACACAGGTGTTTGAGAAACTTTAGGAATCGCAAGGTTCGTATGCCTGTGTTTGTGTCGTTTGGTGATGTTTCTATCAAGTTCTATTATTTCTAAGATGTTTATAAGAGAATAACATTGGAAACAAACACTTTCCAAAGCATCGCATAGACAAATCAAACCAATCAATAACATTGGTGTTTGAGAAATTTTAGGAATCGAAAGGTTCGTATGCCTGTGTTTGTGTTGTTTGGTGATGATTCTATCAAGTTCTATTATTTCTAAGATGTTTAGAAGAGAAGAACATTGGAAACAAACACTTTCCAAAGCATCGCATAGACAAATCAAACCAATCAGTAACACAGGTGTTTGAGAAACTTTAGGAATCGCAAGGTTCGTATGCCTGTGTCTGTGTCGTTTGGTGATGTTTCTATCAAGTTCTATTATTTCTAAGATGTTTATAAGAGAATAACATTGGAAACAAACACTTTCCAAAGCATCGCATAGACAAATCAATCCAATCAGTAACACAGGTGTTTGAGAAACTTTAGGAATTGCAAGGTTCGTATGCTTGTGTTTGTGTCGTTTGGTGATGTTTCTATCAAGTTCTATTAATTCTAAGATGTTTGGAAGAGAAGAACATTGGAAACAAACACTTTCCAAAGCATCGCATAGACAAATCAAACCAATTAGTAACACAATTGTTTGAGAAACTTTAGGAATCGCAAGGTTCGTATGCTTGTGTTTGTGTTGTTTGGTGATGTTTCTATCAAGTTCTATTAATTCTAAGATGTTTGGAAGAGAAGAACATTGGAAACAAACACTTTCCAAAGCATCGCATAGACAAATCAAACCAATCAATAACATAGGTGTTTGAGAAACTTTAGGAATTGCAAGGTTCGTATGCCTGTGTCTGTGTCGTTTGGTGATGTTTCTATCAAGTCCTATTAATTCTAAGATGTTTAGAAGACTAGAACATTGGAAACAACAACTTTCCAAAGCATCGTAAAGACAAATCAAACCAATGAGTAACATTGGTGTTTGAGAAACTTTAGGAATCGCAAGGTTGATATGCCTGTGTTTGTGTTGTTTGGTGATGATTCTATCAGGTTCTATTATTTCTAAGATGTTTAGAAGAGAAGAACATTGGAAACAAACACTTTCCAAAGCATCGCATAGACAAATCAAACCAATCAGTAACACAGGTGTTTGAGAAACTTTAGGAATCGCAAGGTTCGTATGCCTGTGTTTGTGTCGTTTTGGTAGTGATTTGGGTGAGGGATTAGCCCAAACCCCTTGTTTGTTTTGATTTGGTTTTTGTTTGTGTCTTTGGTTGTAGGTGCATGCGAGCTAGTTCCGTCCGAGGAACTCTTGAGTTCGACTTTGTGTGTGACCCGGAGAGTATTCTAAGGCAAGCCCGAAAGAAGAAGAGGATGGCGGACCAAGCCCGAGATGAGGAGTTCGAAAGGATGAGAGCCGACATGGCTCGAATGCAAATTGAGATGGCAAATCGAGATGCCGAGGCCCGTAGAGAGAGGGAGCAAAGGATAAGGTTGGAGGCCCAAATCAACACTCAACCCCGGAATGCTAGACAATACATGCATCCGGAGTTGAAGGTCCCGGAGCCGGCCATTGTCTTGCCGGAGGTGTCGAGGAATTTTGAGATAAAAACTCAATTTATCTCACTCATCAAGAGAGAGCAATTCCAAGGGAGGCCGAATGAGTGTCCGATCGAGCATGTCAAGCAATTCAAGGACCTTTGTGAGACCATTTCCACGGATGATGAGACACTTGAGTACGTGCTACTCAAAGCCTTCAAGTGGTCTTTGGGAGGCAAGGCTATGCATTGGTTGGAGAGTCAAGCACCTCGATCCATCACATCATGGAGGGCCCTAAATGAAGCGTTCTTGATGAAGTTCTTCCCGCCCACCAAGACAACGGAGCTTAGAAGGAAGATTGCTAGTTTCCAACAAGGAGCTCATGAGCCACTTTTTGAGGCGTGGGATAGATTCAAGGAGATGTTGAGAGCGTGTCCGACACATGGCCAACAACCTTATGTCCTTCAAGACATATTCTTCCAAGGGATCAACACCGCCACGAAGGACAAATTGAACCTCCATACCGATTGTGGGTTCATAGATTTGCCGCCGGAGCAAGCATGGGAGTTGTTGGACAAACTCTCGGATTATGAGGCGATGTATGGTACTAGCAATGTGAGCAAGGAAGTTAGAGTCCATGGAGAAGGTCCGAAGAAGCTTTACGATCCCAAGAGTGAAGAAGTGGACAAAGATGTGAAGATCCAATTCTTGGAGGACGAGTTGAACAAGATGAGGAGGAAGATGAGTTATGCCCAACAAACCACAAGAGCATGTGAAGAGTGTGGATCCTTGAAGCATGAAGCCCAAGAGTGCCCAAATGAGCGCCAAGTCCGATTGGCGGAACAAATTGAGGAGGCTCATTATGTCCAAAGAAATTTCGGAGGGAGAACCAACTTCAACAACAATGGAGGAAGGTGGAATCAAGGGCAAGCAAGTGGCTACAACAACAACTTCAACCAAAACGAGCCAAGAGCCCAACAACCACCATACCGACCTCCGGGGTTCTATGAGCAAACTCCACAATGGGCACAAGAGATGAGAAGCGAGTTCAAGGACTTGAAGAATCAATTCACCAACGTTGAGAGAAGAGTTGATGAAATGGGTGCTCAATTCAAGGAGTTTGGTGTGTGGAGAAGGCAAGTGGACAACCAATTTGTTCACATGGCAAAACAACTTCCAAGAGAGGAAGGGAGACTCCCGGGCCGACCCGAGGAGAATCCCCATGCCCCACAACAACAAAACGAAGTTCGAGCCATAGGATTAAGGAGTGGACGGAGTTTGCCCGAGCCACAAGTTTCAAAATCAAAAGAAGGGAGTCGGACCGAGGTTCCCAACAACTCGGGCCCGACGTTGCCAGAAGTCGATCCTATAGACGGAGGAAGTCCCCTGGAGTGGACCGAGGTTGAACCCAACTCGGGCCCGACTTGCCTTGAAGTCGGCCCGACGTGCCCCGATGATTTTTGCCATGGGACCGATGTCCCTAAAGTCGGTCCCGAGGTACTTCCAACGTCGGTCCAGGGTGAATTTGTTGAGAAAGATCGATCCAAGGAGGTTGATCCAAGCAAGAAGCAAAGTGGCACTACTCTTCCCTATCCTATGAAGAAGCCAAAGGAGATTGTTGAGGGCAAATTCAAGCGGTTCTTGAAGCTTTTGCAAGGCTTGAACATTACTATTCCTTTCACCGATGCTCTAAGCGAGATGCCATCTTATGCTAAGTTTTTGAGAGAAATCTTGAGCAAGAAAAGGTCAATTGTTGAGATGCAAGACGAGGTAAAGATATTGGAGCTACCTCAAAAGCTTGGAGATCCCAGAAGATTTGCCATCACCATAAAGATTGGTTCTCAACAATTCAAAGCTCTTTGTGATCTAGGAGCGAGTATTTCGGTTATGCCCATGAGTATATGGAGAAGGGCTAACCTTGGGGATCTAGAGCCGGTGGATATGAGTCTTACCATGGCCGATGGTTCTTCAACAAAGGCCACCGGAATTCTTGATGACGTCCCGGTTCGAGTTGGAAGGTATTTTGTACCCGACGACTTTGTGATTTTTGACATGAAAGAGGATCCAATGGTGCCCATTATTCTCGGAAGGCCGTTCTTAGCCACGGAGGGTGCCAAGTTTGATGTAAGGAATGGGAAAGTCACCTTCGAGATTGGAGAAGAGAAGGTAGAGTTCCATTTCAACAAGGCCCTAAATGAACCGGATGCGTTGGCAATTTTGAAACTTGAGGAAAATGCCAAGTGCAAGAAAGAGAAGTTGGAGTCCACAAGAGAAGAAGTACCATCGAGAGACCATGAGATGATCGATGTACAAACCCATGATGAGACAAGAGATGGAGATAGCCCACCAAACCATGAAGAGTATCCTAATCTATATCCTTTTGATGTGGGAGATTCTTTTATGTGCTTAGATGACTTGAAAGAGGATTTAGGAGATGATTATCTTCGCTTAGATGATTTGCAAGATGATTTGAGTTATGATGTCCTAGAGTCTCCTAGAAATTCTTTAGACTTGTGTGATGTAGGTGATAAGATGCAAGATGAGAAGATGCAAGAGATGCCAAGCTATACTTTGGAGGATGATGGAGATTTTAGATGCCACACTTTCATCAAACACAAATGGTGGCATTTTGGCTATGAGGATTGTGGAGATGTCCATGGCAAGGAGGACCAATTCACCGTTTTTCACCCTCCTTGAAGGGTAGAGGTTAGACGTCAAGCTAATGACGTAAAAGAAGCGCTCCTCGGGAGGCAACCCGGGTTCGGTAGATTCATTTTCGTAGTTTCTAGCTTGTTTCTTTTTGCCTTAGCTTAGATTAGTCCTAATCTCTTCTCTAGCTTGTATTTTGTGGAAATGTGTGTTATGTGAGCTTCATTAGCATGTGTGGTATTTGTGGAAATAATGCAAACACTTGTGGATAGAAGTAACCAAAGCGTGGAATTTTTAGGAACCAAAATCGGGTAGGACCGAGGTACCCAGTACCTCGGGCCCGAGGTGCCCGACGTCGGTCCAAGCTTGCCGACCCACCTTGACCTTGACTTTGTGGAAATTCCTACTATACCCACTTGACCCACCTTTGTCTTCTTCCCCATTTAAGAGTTTTTTCCCTTACCTAACATCACCATCCCCATAACTACTTTCCCAAAATACCCAATTCACTCTCAAACCCCAAAATCGATCCCCTTCCCCCATAGTCGATCCTCAAGCTACCTCACCACAAGATCTCGATCCATACCCTAGCATACCCAAGCATTGAACCAAAAGCCAAAAATCCCACCCAAAACCCATAGATCTACTTCCTTCTTCTAGATCTAGAAGAAGAAAATTTGAGTTCTAAGGATTTGCTTGCTAGACGTTCTTGTTTTCTTCATATTTGGTATGTAAATCTCAATTTCTACTTGATTCCTTGTGAATTTCATGCTTTCATTGCTAGATTTGAGATATGCCATGATTGAGTGAGCTTGAACTTTGAGTATCCATGGTGATTTGCATGTTTTGTGAAATTTGTGCTTAATTGTTGCTAAATCCCTCTTAGAACTTCGATTGATGTTGATTGATGATGGAATTTGGATTTTAGGGACATGATTATGTGTTGCATAGTTGAATCTAGGGTGAAAAGTCGGAAAAGACTCGGTTCGAGGTACCCAGTACCTCGGGACCGACGTTCAACATCGGTCCAGTGACTCGGACCGAGGTCCCCAACCTCGAGCCCGTTGTCATTTGCATATCGGTCCGATGCTTTTCGAGTCTCTTTTGTGTGATTTTAAGATTTCTTGAGCTTGAATGTTGGTTATAGCATGCTATTCATGATAAGATTTGAGGCTTGACCATTGATATGAGAATCTTACTTCATGCATGATTGAATTTTGTGGATTGAGTGTGTAAAGTTCAAGTATGGGGTTATCTCTTTGCATGTTGAGTTGGAATTCATGTGTATAATCTCAGGATCGACCCCCCTAGGGTCGAGATCGACCACCCTTGTGGTTGTTTCTTTGCATGATGAGTTGTTTGTGATGAAAGCTTGTGTTTGTGTTTGTGATGAGATCGACCACCCTTGTGGTTGTTCCTAAGTACACAGAGGCAGAGATGAAGGAACTTACTTGTTTTAAATGTAACAAGAAAGGACATTTTGCTAAAAAGTGTACAACAGGAATGTCTTCAAAGGATATGAAGACAAAGGCTCTCATTGGAGCGTTTGCTTCTGCATGGGATAACATGAGTTCTGATGATGAAGAACCCGATGAAGAAGAGGCCTACATTGCTCTTGAGGACGCCTTCGATAATGATCAAGTGGCTTTCATGGCTATGGAGGACGCCACAGTTGATGAGGAGGACGCTCCTAAATCTGAAAATGAGGTAACCCGTGAGTCTATGATGAAATCCTTAGAAAGTTGTTCTAAAACTAAACTCATAAAACTCATTGGAAAAATCATGGAAGAAAGTGTGATTATGCAAAAGAGAATGGATGAACTGGAAATTGAAAATGAAAACATTGTTGTTGAATGTGAAAATTGCAGTACTATGTCTATTCAACTAGAGTCCTCATGTGAAGAAGTTAAATCCCTGAAAACTGAATTAATGTGTCTCAAGCTAGAGAACGCTAACCTTAGAGATGAAGTCAAAGTGCTAGGAAAGAGTCCTGTAGTTGAAGAAGTTAGACCTATGATGTTTGTCCCAGCCAAAAGGGGACTAGGATATGAGTCTGATTCTAAGAACTCTCTCCCAAGTGACTTTGAGGCTAGTAAATCCACAGAACTTGAACAAGAGAGGGAGAAAACCAGGAATCTTCTTGATAGAATTAGAGTCCTAGAGAGTGGAGAGAAAGGTGAAGAGGACTACTATACTAACTCCACTGGTCATAGGATTTACAAGAAAATTGCTAAAAGGGAAGGTTATAAAGTTTGCAACCCTCAAAAGATGAAACAAAACAGGATCCAACGTCCCAATAAGAAGTACTACCTCGGTACTTACTACAGGACGTGTTGGTATTGTGGTCAAGGAGATCACTACAAGTATGAGTGTTTGAAACTAAAGGAAGACTTTGAAAAGGGAAAAGCTGCTAGGACTAACATTGAAAATGAAGAGTCCGTCCCTAAGACTAAGTCTAGGCGTTCTAGACATTCTAGGAGTTCTTTCCGCAGATATGCTACTTCAAATGATGTGAACATTAATGACTACATGCCAGAACCAGAGTTCTATTTCTGTAACGAACCAGGTAAGGAACACCTTGCCTGGGTCGCCAAAAACTAACTTTGTTTTGGCAGGTGGAAGTGAGGGGACGCCCATGGATCATTGATAGTGGCGCCTCAAATCATATGACAGGAAGCCAGATCCATCTCACTTCTATCCAGAGTAGTGCCACGGGAGGAACGGTCTCGTTTGGCAATAAGGGCAAGGGAAAGATCAAAGGGACGGGAACTGCTATTCTCAATCCGTCCATCAAAGCAACAAATGTCAGTCTTGTTGAAGGACTTGGTTTCAATCTCCTGAGTGTTTCCCAAATGTGTGACCAAGGTGAAAATTTAGTCACATTTGACTCAAAGGAGTGTCTCGTGATCAACAAGAAGTCCAACAAAGTTGTTCTCAAAGGAGTTCGCCAGAACAATGTCTACATCTTCAATCAAGAGTTCAAGCCAAAATCTGAGTTGTGCCTATCTGTTTCAAAGGAGGACGCTGACCTCTGGCATCGTCGTCTTGGACATGCTGGACTAAGCACAATCCTCAAACTGCATCAAAGAAACCTTGTGAAAGGACTTCCTCAAATTGATCCTGAGAAGATTGAACAATGTGAAGCATGTATTAAAGGGAAGCAAACAAGAACGTCCTTCAAATCTAAGAACGAAGTCAGCACAAAGAAGCCTTTGGAACTCCTTCATATGGATCTTTGTGGACCAATGAAGACGTTGAGCCATGGTGGAAAGAGGTACATTTACGTTCTTGTAGATGATTTTTCTCGTTTCACTTGGGTTCTTTTCTTGGCTTCCAAAACAGATTGCTTTAATGCGTTCAAAGTCTTCATCAAACAAGTGGAAGTTACCCTGGAGACGCCTCTTAAAGCCATAAGATCAGACCATGGAACGGAGTTTCAGAATTCAGAGTTCCTGGTCTTCTGTGATCAACATGGTGTCTCGCACAATTTTTCAGCTCCAAGGACTCCTCAACAAAATGGTGTTGTGGAAAGAAAGAATAGGACGCTGGAGGATATGGCAAGGACTATGCTTTTAGCCAATAGCGTTCCTATGTACTTCTGGGCGGAAGCTATTGCTACAGCTTGTTATATCATCAATCGTGCCATGATCCGTCCGCTGCTCAAAAAGACGTCCTATGAATTGTTGAATGGAAGGAAGCCTCGCATTGATTATCTCAGAGTGTTCGGATGCAAGTGCTTTGTTCACAACAATGACAAAGAACGACTTGGAAAGTTTGATGCAAGGAGTGATGAAGCTATATTTCTTGGATACTCTCTAACCAGCAAAGCATATAGAGTTTTCAACAAAAGGACTCTAAAGCTTGAGGAGAGCATTCATGTTGTGTTCAAGGAGAGCGTTTCTCATAAAGAAAAACCAAGTAAGAAAGAACGCTCTTCCTCACAACAGCAGGACGATTCTGAAGACGAAGCTGATTTTGGGTCCTCTGGAAAATATTATGTTCCTAAGGACGCCACTCCAAATCCTGAAGAAGTCTCAGTGGACGTTCCTAGTATTGTTGAAGGAGTTCCCTCTCGAAGTGAATCTCCAATTCAACAAGATGTGGCTGAATCAAGTGTTCAAGGTCAGGGTGTGGACGCTCTCTCTGAGGGGGAACACACCGAGGACGCCTCTTCAGATGATGAAATTGATCCTAGGTTTGCTCAACTATTTCAAAGAGAGTCCCGTTTCTCAAGAGATCATCCAACTTCTCAGATTGTCTCCGATCCAGCTCAAGGAGTTCAAACCAGATCAGCTGCAAGCAAGTCCCAAAGTGCAAATTTAGCCTTCTGTGCGTTCAACGCCTTTGTATCTATGGTGGAACCAAAGAATATCAAAAAAGCACTTCAGGACGCTGATTGGATCCAAGCAATGCAAGAAGAACTTAACCAGTTTGAAAGGAACAAAGTTTGGACTCTCGTCCCTCGTCCCAAAGGGAAAAATATCATAGGGACGCGCTGGGTGTTCCGAAATAAGCTCGATGAAAATGGTCGTGTGTCAAGGAACAAGGCAAGACTGGTGGCTCAAGGATTCAAGCAAGAGGAAGGCATTGACTATGATGAAACCTTTGCTCCCGTTGCTAGAATTGAGGCCGTTCGTCTTCTCATTGCCTTTGCCGCACACAAAGGATTCAAGCTATTTCAGATGGACGTCAAGACTGCCTTTCTAAATGGAAAACTCAAGGAAGAGGTGTATGTTGCTCAACCGCCTGGTTTCGAGGACGCCTCTCATCCAGATAATGTGTACTACTTAGACAAAGCTCTCTATGGACTCAAGCAAGCTCCTCGTGCATGGTACGACAGGTTTGCGTCCTTTCTTCTGTCTAATGGCTACACAAGAGGTTCAATTGATAAAACTTTGTTCATTAAGAAAGTTCACAAGGACATTTTAATTGCCCAAGTCTATGTTGATGATATAGTCTTTGGTAGTACTAACATGAAACTTGTAGATGAGTTCAAGTCCTTAATGAGTAGTGAATTTGAAATGTCTCTCATTGGAGAACTCACCTTCTTCCTGGGACTTCAAATCAACCAACTCAAAGATGGGACGCGCATTCATCAACAAAAGTATGTCCGTGAAATGTTGGAGAAATTTGGGATGAATACGTCCAAGCCAATGGCAACACCTTGTTCCCCAAATTCACGTCTTTATGCAGATGACCAAGGGAAGGACGTTGATCAAAAGCTATACAGAGGAATGATTGGCTCTTTGCTCTATCTGACCGCAAGCCGTCCAGACATCATGTTTGCAGTCTGCTTGTGTGCACGCTTCCAGGCAAATCCAAAGGAGTCCCACATGCAAGAAGTCAAGAGGATCTTTCGTTACCTCAAAGGACGGGACGATCTTTGCCTTTGGTATCCCAGGAAGACGTCCTTCAAACTAGTTGGCTACTCTGACGCTGACTATGCTGGACATGTCATTGATAGAAAAAGTACTTCAGGAATGGCACAGTTTCTTGGTTCATGCCTAGTCTCATGGGGATCTAAGAAACAGAACTCTGTGGCGCTTTCAACTGCGGAAGCTGAGTACGTTGCTGCTGCCTCGTGCTGTTCACAAGTTATCTGGATCAAATATCAACTTGAGGACTATGGTATATCTCTTGAAACTATTCCTATTTTGTGTGATAATACCAGTGCCATAGAAATTGCTAAGAATCCTGTTTTTCATTCTCGCACAAAGCACATTCATATAAGACATCATTTCTTGCGTGATAATGTGGAACTAGGAATTATTAGCATGGGACATGTAAGGACTGAGGACCAAATAGCTGATATTTTTACCAAAGCACTTGATAGACGTCCCTTTGAGCATCTCAGGCTGCTCTTAGGGATGATAACCTTTAAATAGCAAGTCCCGTTCTACTATTCCCTCAATGCTTGGCTATGTTTAGTTGATTACATAATTGCTAAGTACTTTATGCACTAATTTCACTTTTGCAAGAACGCTAGTCTAAAACTGCTGTGTGCATATCATGAGAACGCCTTTGAATTTCTCTATTTGTCTTGAAAAAGAGTTTCCCTGATCACCCAACCCTCATTATAAGCCGAAATGATGGGAACTCTAAGCTTTCCCTAGCCGAAAACTTTGCAAAAGCGTCCTATGATCTTCACTTTTCTTTTACGGGACGTACTTGCATAGTTTTCAAATTGGTTCCTAAGGTGATCCCAGGAAGGATGTGTAAATTCTGTGAACGACAGCTATAATCTGAGTTGAGGACGCCAGTACAGTACAGGTTCATTCGGAACGCGCCCTTTTTGGAAGTTGAACAGTTGCCGTTTGAATTTTGAAATGAGGAAGTTACCAGCGTGCCCCTCACCAACCTCCTATATATACATTGATTGAAACGGCTGTCAGAACTTTCGCACGCTAAAATCTCAAAGCTCCGTTTTGCTCTGACTTCTCTCTAGATTTCCGGCAACATCTCTCTAGCTTTCCGATCAGTCTCCGACGACCTCTCTCCGATCAGCTCAGAATGTCAAGGGTCATGAACACTTCTGGTTCGTCTTTGAGTGGGAAGCGCAAGCGTCTTGCTAAGAGGAACTTTTACGTCGAAGGTCCTCCAGAAATTCAGATTGACGAGATCTTGAAGGACTTCATCGACACAAAGCCACGCACTTTCTATGTTGCTGTGGTGAACTACATGAAGGACTGCAAGGATCAAGTCCATCTTCGCAATCTGAGGACGTTCTTGGATCGATTTGTGGTGCCCGTATTGAGGAAGACAGGGGGAATGGACGCTCCTTTCTGTGGAGGCACCAACATTTTCTTAGAGGCGTTCCAAGGTCAAGACTGGAGGATCCCCTTGATTGAATCCATCCCAGACCTTTCCAATGCCCGATTTGTGGATCTTCCCTCCACAGCATCAAAGAAAAGGTTAGTGAAACCAATCTCCAATCCCTTTTCTCCTTCATCCCCTCCCCGAGCTATTACCACTAAACCTACTCCCCCTCCATCTCGTCTTATCCGCTCCTCTCTCCCACAAAAGGCTTCCTCCTCCCAACCCACAAAAATCTTTGACAGATTTCCAACTAATGTGGAGGAGCGAACCAAATTCAAGCATGACCGTCCTCACCCCAAACCCCTCAAAAGGCGAAAGCTCGCCAAGGCCAAGCCCAATCCCATTCCTCTTGACACCCCTTCAACCACACCTTCACCAATCGACATCATCGACCCATCCATGCCTGACCCTACCCTTCTCCAATTAAAGCAGGCCTTCCCTGATGTGGACATCTCCCCATCCCCATCTCCTCAAAATTCCCCTTTCCCCTCCGCCCCTCCCACTCCCAAATCAAGGGGCCACTCAGCTGAGAGGGACGACTCCATAGAAGCGGAGTTTGGCTCTGCTAACTCTGAGGAGATCTCTACAACAATCGTCCTTGACGAACTAACAAGACAGCAGATTGCTGAGGATGAAGAGCTTTGTCGCCAAATTGCAAATCAACGCGGCAACGTTGTACAAGAGGACGCTCTCTCTCTCGATGAGCAACTTTCTGCTGATGCTCTTGAGACTCCCCCATGGGAAGCCGTCCCAATGGACGCGGGAGACAAGTCTGCTCCCAAAGGCAAAGGTGGAAAGCGTCCACGGAAAACAAAGGCGTCCAAGGACGCAGCTGGTCCATCTGAGGGACAGGCTGATGAAAATCTCCAGGAAGGAGATAATAATGAAGATGAAGATGAGGATGAGGAAGAAGAGAATGAGGACGGCACTTCTGGTCCTCCCAAAATGAAAAACAAGAAGTCTGAGCATATTCTTTCTCCTCTTGTCTATAATGAAGTATTCCTTAGCCAGTTTTCTGAGGCCAAGGATCTCGTTGAGCTCCTAAAGGTTCAAGGATGGCTCAAGTTATCAGAGGAGAATGTGACAGTGGATCCTAAGCTGGTGCAAGATTTCTACGATTCTCTCAACGTCAACATAGAGAATGGTACAGGGATGTTCTTGGCCAATGGCGAATCTGCTACCTTTTCTGAAAAGACAGTCCGTCAACTGATGGGGCTTGATAAACAGCGTCCTGGACCTGAGGCCTTGCACAGAGTTCCAGCAAGCGGCTTTGGCATCGAAGGAGAGGACCTCGAAGCCCTGTTCAAAAGAATTTTTAATGGGAAGACTCCGGATTCCCAGGATAGAGTGGCTTCTGTCCTTTCTCGTACCGGTGCTCAAGCTCACTATATGATTTGTCGGACAGTTGTGCCTCGACAAGAGAAGAAATCCATCGTCCAGACTATAGACTGCTTGTTGCTGGACGCTTTCCTTCAAGGACGCAAAATCAACTTAGCCAGAATCATGATTGAGCACATGGCCAAGTGTACAAAGAAGAACCATGCCCTTCCTTATCCAGGTTTGGTGAAAGCTCTGCTGATTGAAAATGATGCTTACACACCTGGCGAGGAAATCTCTTTGGGCTTGCCATGGGATCAAAAGTACGGCATTGTTGAAATCAAGCATGACAAGGAACTTCCTTCCATCAGAAAACAACTAGAGAAGGAACGAAAAGAAGCTGAGAGGAAAAAGAAGGAAGAAGAGGCCGCCAAGAGAGCTGAAGAGAAACAACTAAGGCAGGAAGCTGCTAAGAAAGCTGCTGAGGACGAGCGTGCTCGACAAGAAGCTGCAAAGAAAGGGAAGACTGTTGCTCCTGAGCCTCCCTTGATAGTTGATACTGAGGAAGACCGTGTTGCTCGCTATGCTGAAGTTGATCAGTTGTCGTCCTTCTTTAATGCCGATCAGATGGACTTCAACTTCTCGCCTTCTCATCTTCCTCCTCTTCAACAGCCGTCCTACTTTCAGTGCTCTCCTGCTCCGTCCAACACAGAAGCATACTCTGAGAAGCAGCTGTACGCCCTCATCCTTAACAATCAAAATGTTCTTGCGCAACAAGGGAACGCCATCATTCAACAGAACAACGCTGCCATGCAACAGAACTACCACTATTTTCAGGCCGTTAAGACTCAGAATGACTTGATTAAGCTGCTAGTCCAGTCAATTCACAGGGATAGTACAGAGGGAGACACCCAAGAGGAAGAGGAACCTGCTGCGACGGACGCCAATGTCAATGATCAAAGCCGTCCTGCTGGATCACCTCCCACCTAACCCTTTATTCCCTCGTTATTTTTGCCTGTGCTTCTTTTGTTTTTCAAACACTTGTCTGCTTGTCTGTAATGACTTCATTCCCTTTCAATGGCAAATCTTATGTTTGTGTGCATATGTGTGTTTAAGCGTTCTCTTGCCTCTAATTGTGATTTTGTGCTATCGTCCTTAAGCTAACTTGTTATCCTTTTCGATGATGTCAAAAGGGGGAAGTGTAGTTTTGCAGAGATGCGCTTTTAATAGTTATCTAGAATAAGCAAGTGTTAAGAAGGAATTTCAGTGAAAGGAACTAAGTTTAAGAGGGACGCTAATTAAGAAAGAAATAGAAAGCCGTCCCTTCATACTTGTGCCTATATACTTGTGCCTATAGATTATTCCCAAATGTTGAAAGGACGTTCTTTGAGTTTTCAAAGCATGCTAGAGCTTAAGTGCAAAATGTTTATTGCCCAGAGTTTGTTATCATCAAAAAGGGGGAAACTGTTGGGACAATGTTAAGGACATCTTCAGTAATTAACATTGTGCCTAGCGTCCCTTAGTTTTGATATGACAAACTCGCCTTGATCTAATAAAGTTGTCCAAGTGTTTCAGGAACGCATGTTGAAAAGGACAACAAGTTGAGGATTAGGTAGCCGTCCTTAGGAAGTAAGGACGCTACATCCTTCAGTGAACGGCTTGGTAAAATACAAACAAGGACACCGTCCTTAATCATTACACTGGAGTCCTTCAAAGCTGGCCGACAAAGTGACATCACCAGACAAGCTTTGATCATGATCTCCACGTGGAAGAAGATCCCGCATCCAAGCCTAACGGAATTGCCAGTAAGCTTCTTTGATCTTCAGAGCAACACGTGGAAGCCGATTACTGTTGCAACGTTCCCAAGGGCATGATTGTCAGAGATAAAGTTGCCCCTTCCCAATGTCACTATAAATACTCCCCAAAGTATTTATTGTGTAGTGACGCTTCAGAGAATATTCAGAGAATTTGTCAAGTCGCTCAAGAACACCAAGAACATCAAGAACAAGCTCAAGAACAAGTGAGACTTAGGTGTTCGATCGAGCGAGAAGCGTTCAACAAAATCACAAACTGTTTGTAATAGAAAAGAACAAAAAGAGTGAGAGAGTCCTTATGACGAACTGTAAGGACGAGGTGATAGTTTCCTTTAGAGGAATTAAGTTAGGTTACTCTACAGGCTTAAAGGGGTTGTTACTAGTGGACTTAGGGACGCCAGTCTAAGTGCCAGAGAAGTGTAACCGCTCGCCAGTGTATTGTAAGGAAACTTAATAAGAAAGGAAAAAGCTATTACAAAATCCTCCAAGGAGGTAGAGGTTTACACTCAAGGACTAGTTGGTACTTGAGTGGTTCCTCTATAAATCAAAAGCGTTCCTTACTTATTGTCTTAACCTGTTTAGTCTTTTGATTTCCGCTGCGAACCAAGGAAGTCCTTGATCTTTATTAAGGACATCCTGGTGAAGGACGACCTTAACTCTGTTAAGGACGCCCTTGTATTTCTGACTAACGATCCAACAGTCGGAAACTATGCGAGTTTGTGTGTTTTTGTAGGTAAAATGGCAAGAATGAGGACCATTTCGAGGAGCTAAGAAAGGAGCCAAGTCAAGGAGCGCAAGAGCCAAGACAAGAATGAAGTGGAACCAAAGGAAACCAAGGAAGAAAGCAAGGATCGAGGCCCAGGACCGAAGTACACTAAGTCGGGCCCGAGATCGAGCAACCAGAGCCAGGACCAACGTTCCCAACGTCGGGCCCGATGTCGACCGGTGTCGGTCCAAGTCGGTGATTGTGAGAATTGTTCCCTAAGGCATATTTTTAGCAACTTTCCACATTTGCCCCTTTCTAAATTGGGATTCCTTGGTCCCCAATCCTTAAGAGGCTATAAATAGAGGTGATTAGAGAGCATTAAGAAAAAAGGGTTTGGATAGACCACAACCAAATCACTCTCAAAAGGCTCAAGGAAGACTTGGAGAGCAAGGAGAAGAAGGGAGAAGGAAGAGAAGGAGAGATCGGTGGAGAAGAGAGGGAGATTTGTGAGTTTTGTACTTTGTTTTGCTTTGATCTAGTGGAATTGAACTTGGATTTTGTAGACACTTTGAGTTTGAATGCAATTGGAGTTTGATTTGATGTTGATGATTGAGATTTGCTTGATTTCCCTTTTGTTTATGCTTTTCTCTTACTTGATGGAGTAGATTCCATAGTCTTGGGCTATGGGGGAATCCCCCTAGCTAGATTTGGGTAGAAAACCCCAATTCCATAGCCTTGAGTGCTTGATTTGTGAATCCTCTCTACATTGAGATTCAATTCTCTTGTGAAAGCAAGGGATCTAGAGCTTGTGTTTGGTAAGAGTAAGCGAAAGTGGTCTCGATCCCATCACAAGTCTCTAGCATCGAAGGTGAGTGAAAGCTCCCTCGGGTCGAGGTGTAGATTGGAGGGATTTGAGGCGAGCAACCTCGATCTCACTAGAATCAAACACTTATTGGTTGAATTGAGGTAGAATATCCAAGTCCAGTTGGGGGAGGAACCCAAAAACCCAAGACCGATCTACTATTTTGCTTAGACCGAGTTACCCAGAACCTCGGGCCCGACTTGCTCTACGTCGGTCCCGTGCAACTCAACCTCGATCCTACCTCGGACCGAAGTGACCCTGTGTCGGTCCGAGGAGATCTCTCTTGTTTTCCTTCGTTTGTCTTTATTTTCATCTCTTTTTTAGTCTTTTCGGGTACTCTCGACGCACGAACTCCCGTATGTTCGACACCCTACCTCTTTACTACAAGTTAGGTTCGGTTTTATAAATTTAAATTGTGAGACCCACCGATCCCGGAACTCATCACCTGTGTTTGTGTCGTTTGGTGATGTTTCTATCAAGTTCTATTAATTCTAAGATGTTTGGAAGAGAAGAACATTGGAAACCAACACTTTCCAAAGCATCGCATAGACAAATCAAACCAATCAGTAACACAATTGTTTGAGAAACTTTAGGAATCGCAAGGTTCGTATGCTTGTGGTTGTGTTGTTTGGTGATGTTTCTATCAAGTTCTATTAATTCTAAGATGTTTGGAAGAGAAGAACATTGGAAACAAACACTTTCCAAAGCATCGCATAGACAAATCAAACCAATCAGTAACATAGGTGTTTGAGAAACTTTAGGAAGTGCAAGGTTCGTATGCCTGTGTCTGTGTCGTTTGGTGATGTTTCTATCAAGTCCTATTAATTCTAATATGTTTGGAAGACTAGAACATTGGAAACAACAACTTTCCAAAGCATCGTGAAGACAAATCAAACCAATGAGTAACATAGGTGTTTGAGAAACTTTAGGAATCGCAAGGTTCGTATGCCTGTGTTTGTGTTGTTTGGTGATGATTCTATCAAGTTCTATTATTTCTAAGTTGTTTAGAAGAGAAGAACATTGGAAACAAACACTTTCCAAAGCATCGCATAGACAAATCAAACCAATCAGTAACACAGGTGTTTGAGAAACTTTAGGAATCGCAAGGTTCGTATGCCTGTGTTTGTGTCGTTTGGTGATGTTTCTATCAAGTTCTATTATTTCTAAGATGTTTATAAGAGAATAACATTGGAAACAAACACTTTCCAAAGCATCGCATAGACAAATCAAACCAATCAATAACATTGGTGTTTGAGAAATTTTAGGAATCGAAAGGTTCGTATGCCTGTGTTTGTGTTGTTTGGTGATGATTCTATCAAGTTCTATTATTTCTAAGATGTTTAGAAGAGAAGAACATTGGAAACAAACACTTTCCAAAGCATCGCATAGACAAATCAAACCAATCAGTAACACAGGTGTTTGAGAAACTTTAGGAATCGCAAGGTTCGTATGCCTGTGTCTGTGTCGTTTGGTGATGTTTCTATCAAGTTCTATTATTTCTAAGATGTTTATAAGAGAATAACATTGGAAACAAACACTTTCCAAAGCATCGCATAGACAAATCAATCCAATCAGTAACACAGGTGTTTGAGAAACTTTAGGAATTGCAAGGTTCGTATGCTTGTGTTTGTGTCGTTTGGTGATGTTTCTATCAAGTTCTATTAATTCTAAGATGTTTGGAAGAGAAGAACATTGGAAACAAACACTTTCCAAAGCATCGCATAGACAAATCAAACCAATTAGTAACACAATTGTTTGAGAAACTTTAGGAATCGCAAGGTTCGTATGCTTGTGTTTGTGTTGTTTGGTGATGTTTCTATCAAGTTCTATTAATTCTAAGATGTTTGGAAGAGAAGAACATTGGAAACAAACACTTTCCAAAGCATCGCATAGACAAATCAAACCAATCAATAACATAGGTGTTTGAGAAACTTTAGGAATTGCAAGGTTCGTATGCCTGTGTCTGTGTCGTTTGGTGATGTTTCTATCAAGTCCTATTAATTCTAAGATGTTTAGAAGACTAGAACATTGGAAACAACAACTTTCCAAAGCATCGTAAAGACAAATCAAACCAATCAGTAACAAAGGTGTTTGAGAAGCTTTAGGAATCGCAAGGTTCGTATGCTTGTGTTTGTGTTGTTTGGTGATGATTCTATCAAGTTCTATTATTTCTAAGATGTTTAGAAGTGAAGAAAATTGGAAACAAACACTTTCCAAAGCATCGACTAGACAAATCAAACCAATGAGTAACACAGGTGTTTGAGAAACTTTAGGAATCGCAAGGTTGATATGCCTGTGTTTGTGTTGTTTGGTGATGATTCTATCAGGTTCTATTATTTCTAAGATGTTTAGAAGAGAAGAACATTGGAAACAAACACTTTCCAAAGCATCGCATAGACAAATCAAACCAATCAGTAACACAATTGTTTGAGAAACTTTAGGAATCGCAAGGTTCGTATGCTTGTGGTTGTGTTGTTTGGTGATGTTTCTATCAAGTTCTATTATTTCTAAGATGTTTAGAAGAGAAGAACATTGGAAACAAACACTTTCCAAAGCATCGCATAGACAAATCAAACCTATCAGTAACACAAGTGTTTGAGAAACTTTAGGAATCGCAAGGTTCGTATGTCTGTGTTTGTGTCGTTTGGTGATGTTTCTATCAAGTTCTATTAATTCTAAGATGTTTGGAAGAGAAGAACATTGGAAACAAACACTTTCCAAAGCATCGTATAGACAAATCAAACCAATCAGTAACAAAGGTGTTTGAGAAGCTTTAGGAATCGCAAGGTTCGTATGCTTGTGTTTGTGTTGTTTGGTGATGATTCTATCAAGTTCTATTATTTCTAAGATGTTTAGAAGTGAAGAAAATTGGAAACAAACACTTTCCAAAGCATCGACTAGACAAATCAAACCAATGAGTAACATAGGTGTTTGAGAAACTTTAGGAATCGCAAGGTTCGTATGCCTGTGTTTGTGTTGTTTGGTGATGATTCTATCAAGTTTTATTATTTCTAAGATGTTTAGAAGAAAAGAACATTGGAAAAAAACACTTTCCAAAGCATCGCATAGACAAATCAAACCAATCAATAACACAGGTGTTTGAGAAACTTTAGGAATCGCAAGGTTCGTATGCCTGTGTTTGTGTCGTTTGGTGATGATTCTATCAAGTTCTATTATTTCTAAGATGTTTAAAAGAGAAGAACATTGGAAACAAACACTTTCCAAAGCATCGCATAGACAAATCAAACAAATCAGTAACACAATTGTTTGAGAAACTTTAGGAATCGCAAGGTTCGTATGCTTGTGTTTGTGTTGTTTGGTGATGTTTCTATCAAGTTCTATTAATTCTAAGATGTTTGGAAGAGAAGAACATTGGAAACAAACACTTTCCAAAGCATCGCATAGACAAATAAAACCAATCAATAACACAAGTGTTTGAGAAACTTTAGGAATCGCAAGGTTCGTATGCTTGTGTTTGTGTTGTTTGGTGATGTTTCTATCAAGTTCTACTAATTCTAAGATGTTTGAAAGAGCAGAACATTGGAAAGAAACACTTTCCAAAGCATCCCATAGACAAATCAAACCAATCAGTAACATAGGTGTTTTAGAAACATTCGGAATCGCAAGGTTCGTATGCTTGTGTTTGTGTTGTTCGGTGATGTTTCTATCAAGTTCTATTATTTCTAAGATGTTTAGAAGAGAAGAACATTGGAAACAACAACTTTCCAAAGCATCGACTAGACAAATCAAACCAATGAGTAACATAGGTGTTTGAGAAACTTTAGGAATCGCAAGGTTCGTATGCTTATGTTTGTGTTGTTTGGTGATGTTTCTATCAAGTTCTATTATTTCTAAGATGTTTAGAAGAGAAGAAAATTGGAAACAAACACTTTCCAAAGCATCGCATAGACAAATCAAACAAATCAGTAACACAGGTGTTTGAGAAACTTTAGGAATTGCAAGGTTCGTACGCCTGTGTTTGTGTCGTTTGGTGATGTTTCTACCAAGTTCTATTAATTCTAAGATGTTTGGAAGAGAAGAACATTGGAAACAAACACTTTCCAAAGCAACGCATAGACAAATCAAACTAATTAGTAACACTATTGTTTGAGAAACTTTAGGAATCGCAAGGTTCGTATGCTTGTGTTTGTGATTTTTGGTGATGTTTCTATCAAGTTATATTAATTCTAAGATGTTTGGAAGAGAAGAACATTGGAAACAAACACTTTCCAAAGCATCGCATAGACAAATCAAACCAATCAGTAACATAGGTCTTTTGAGAAACTTTAGGAATCGGAAGGTTCGTATGCCTGTGTCTGTGTCGTTTGGTGATGTTTCTATCAAGTCCTATTAATTCTAAGATGTTTGGAAGACTAGAACATTGGAAACAACAACTTTCCAAAGCATCGCAAAGACAAATCAAACCAATGACTAACATAGGTGTTTGAGAAACTTTAGGAATCGCAAGCTTCGTATGCCAGTGTTTGTGTTGTTTGGTGATGATTCTATCAAGTTCTATTATTTCTAAGATGTTTAGAAGAGAAGAACATTGGAAACAAACACTTTCCAAAGCATCGCATAGACAAATCAAACCAATCAGTAACACAATTGTTTGAGAAACTTTAGGAATCGCAAGGTTCGTATGCTTTTGTTTGTGTTGTTTGGTGATGTTTCTATCAAGTTCTATTAATTCTAAGATGTTTGGAAGAGAAGAACATTGGAAACAAACACTTTCCAAAGCATCGCATAGACAAATCAAACCAATCAGTAACACAGGTGTTTGAGAAGCTTTAGGAATCGCAAGGTTCGTATGCTTGTGTTTGTGTTGTTTGGTGATGTTTCTATCAAGTTCTACTAATTCTAAGAGGTTTGGAGGAGCAGAACATTGGAAAGAAACACTTTCCAAGGCATCCTATAGACAAATCAAACCAATCAGTAACATAGGTGTTTGAGAAACATTCGGAATCGCAAGGTTCGTATGCTTGTGTTTGTGTTGTTCGGTGATGTTTCTATCAATTTCTATTATTTCTAAGATGATTAGAAGAGAAGAACATTGGAAACAACAATTTTCCAAAGCATCGCTTAGACAAATCAAACCAATGAGTAACATAGGTGTTTGAGAAACTTTAGGAATCGCAAGGTTCGTATGCTTATGTTTGTGTTGTTTGGTGATGTTTCTATCAAGTTCTATTATTTAAGATGTTTGGAAGAGAAGAACTTTGGAAACAAACACTTTGGCATAGACAAATCTAACCAATCAGTAACACAAGTGTTTGAGAAACTTTAGGAATGGCAAGGTTCGTATGCTTTTGTTTGTGTTGTTTGCTGATGTTTCTATCAAGTTCTATTATTTCTAAGATGTTTAGAAGAGAAGAACATTGGAAACAAACACTTTCCAATGCATCGCATAGACAAATCAAACCAATCAGTAACACAGGTGTTTAAGAAACTTTAGGAATCGCAAGGTTCGTATGCCTGTGTATGTGTCGTTTGGTGATGTTTCTATCAAGTTCTATTATTTTTAAGATGTTTAGAAGAGAAGAACATTGGATACAAACACTTTCCAAAGCATCGCATAGACAAATCAAACCAATCAGTAACACAGGTGTTTGAGAAGCTTTAGGAATCGCAAGGTTCGTATGCCTGTGTTTGTGTCGTTTGGTGATGTTTCTATCAAGTTCTATTAGTTCTAAGATGTTTGGAAGAGAAGAACATTGGAAACAAACACTTTTCAAAGCATCGCATAGACAAATCAAACAAATCAGTAACACAGGTGTTTGAGAAGCTTTAGGAATCGCAAGGTTCGTATGCTTGTGTTTGTGTTGTTTGGTGATGTTTCTATCAAGTTCTATTAATTCTAAGATGTTTGGAAGAGCAGAACATTGGAAAGAAACACTTTCCAAAGCATCCCATAGACAAATCAAACCAATCAGTAACATAGGTGTTAGAGAAACATTCGGAATCGCAAGGTTCGTATTCTTGTGTTTGTGTTGTTCGGTGATGTTTCTATCAAGTTCTATTATTTCTAAGATGTTTAGAATAGAAGAACATTGGAAACAACAACTTTCCAAAGCATCGCATAGACAAATCAAACCAATGAGTAACATAGGTGTTTGAGAAACTTTAGGAATCGCAAGGTTCGTATGCTTGTGTTTGTGTTGTTTGGTGATGTTTCTATCAAGTTCTACTAATTCTAAGAGGTTTGGAAGAGCAGAACATTGGAAAGAAACACTTTCCAAGGCATCCTATAGACAAATCAAACCAATCAGTAACATAGGTGTTTGAGAAACATTCGGAATCGCAAGGTTCGTATGCTTGTGTTTGTGTTGTTCGGTGATGTTTCTATCAATTTCTATTATTTCTAAGATGTTTAGAAGAGAAGAACATTGGAAACAACAACTTTCCAAAGCATCGCTTAGACAAATCAAACCAATGAGTAACATAGGTGTTTGAGAAACTTTAGGAATCGCAAGGTTCGTATGCTTATGTTTGTGTTGTTTGGTGATGTTTCTATCAAGTTCTATTATTTAAGATGTTTGGAAGAGAAGAACTTTGGAAACAAACACTTTGGCATAGACAAATCTAACCAATCAGTAACACAAGTGTTTGAGAAACTTTAGGAATGGCAAGGTTCGTATGCTTTTGTTTGTGTTGTTTGGTGATGTTTCTATCAAGTTCTATTATTTCTAAGATGTTTAGAAGAGAAGAACATTGGAAACAAACACTTTCCAATGCATCGCATAGACAAATCAAACCAATCAGTAACACAGGTGTTTGAGAAACTTTAGGAATCGTAAGCTTCGTATGCCTGTGTATGTGTCGTTTGGTGATGTTTCTATCAAGTTCTATTATTTTTAAGATGTTTAGAAGAGAAGAACATTGGAAACAAACACTTTCCAAAGCATCGCATAGACAAATCAAACCAATCAGTAACACAGGTGTTTGAGAAACTTTAGGAATCGCAAGGTTCGTATGCCTGTGTTTGTGTCGTTTGGTGATGTTTCTATCAAGTTCTATTAGTTCTAAGATGTTTGGAAGAGAAGAACATTGGAAACAAACACTTTTCAAAGCATCGCATAGACAAATCAAACAAATCAGTAACACAGGTGTTTGAGAAGCTTTAGGAATCGCAAGGTTCGTATGCTTGTGTTTGTGTTGTTTGGTGATGTTTCTATCAAGTTCTATTAATTCTAAGATGTTTGGAAGAGAAGAACATTGGAAAGAAACACTTTCCAAAGCATCCCATAGACAAATCAAACCAATCAGTAACATAGGTGTTAGAGAAACATTCGGAATCGCAAGGTTCGTATGCTTGTGTTTGTGTTGTTCGGTGATGTTTCTATCAAGTTCTATTATTTCTAAGATGTTTAGAATAGAAGAACATTGGAAACAACAACTTTCCAAAGCATCGCATAGACAAATCAAACCAATGAGTAACACAGGTGTTTGAGAAACTTTAGGAATCGCAAGGTTCGTATGCTTGTGTTTGTGTTGTTTGGTGATGTTTCTATCAAGTTCTACTAATTCTAAGAGGTTTGGAAGAGCAGAACATTGGAAAGAAACACTTTCCAAGGCATCCTATAGACAAATCAAACCAATCAGTAACATAGGTGTTTGAGAAACATTCGGAATCGCAAGGTTCGTATGCTTGTGTTTGTGTTGTTCGGTGATGTTTCTATCAATTTCTATTATTTCTAAGATGTTTAGAAGAGAAGAACATTGGAAACAACAACTTTCCAAAGCATCGCTTAGACAAATCAAACCAATGAGTAACATAGGTGTTTGAGAAACTTTAGGAATCGCAAGGTTCGTATGCTTATGTTTGTGTTGTTTGGTGATGTTTCTATCAAGTTCTATTATTTAAGATGTTTGGAAGAGAAGAACTTTGGAAACAAACACTTTGGCATAGACAAATCTAACCAATCAGTAACACAAGTGTTTGAGAAACTTTAAGAATGGCAAGGTTCGTATGCTTTTGTTTGTGTTGTTTGGTGATGTTTCTATCAAGTTCTATTATTTCTAAGATGTTTAGAAGAGAAGAACATTGGAAACAAACACTTTCCAAAGCATCGCATAGACAAATCAAACCAATCAGTAACACAGGTGTTTGAGAAACTTTAGGAATCGCAAGGTTCGTATGCCTGTGTTTTGGTCGTTTGGTGATGTTTCTATCAAGTTCTATTAGTTCTAAGATGTTTGGAAGAGAAGAACATTGGAAACAAACACTTTTCAAAGCATCGCATAGACAAATCAAACAAATCAGTAACACAGGTGTTTGAGAAGCTTTAGGAATCGCAAGGTTCGTATGCTTGTGTTTGTGTTGTTTGGTGATGTTTCTATCAAGTTCTATTAATTCTAAGATGTTTGGAAGAGCAGAACATTGGAAAGAAACACTTTCCAAAGCATCCCATAGACAAATCAAACCAATCAGTAACATAGGTGTTAGAGAAACATTCGGAATCGCAAGGTTCGTATGCTTGTGTTTGTGTTGTTCGGTGATGTTTCTATCAAGTTCTATTATTTCTAAGATGTTTAGAATAGAAGAACATTGGAAACAACAACTTTCCAAAGCATCGCATAGACAAATCAAACCAATGAGTAACATAGGTGTTTGAGAAACTTTAGGAATCGCAAGGTTCGTATGCTTGTGTTTGTGTTGTTTGGTGATGTTTCTATCAAGTTCTACTAATTCTAAGAGGTTTGGAAGAGCAGAACATTGGAAAGAAACACTTTCCAAGGCATCCTATAGACAAATCAAACCAATCAGTAACATAGGTGTTTGAGAAACATTCGGAATCGCAAGGTTCGTATGCTTGTGTTTGTGTTGTTCGGTGATGTTTCTATCAATTTCTATTATTTCTAAGATGTTTAGAAGAGAAGAACATTGGAAACAACAACTTTCCAAAGCATCGCTTAGACAAATCAAACCAATGAGTAACATAGGTGTTTGAGAAACTTTAGGAATCGCAAGGTTCGTATGCTTATGTTTGTGTTGTTTGGTGATGTTTCTATCAAGTTCTATTATTTAAGATGTTTGGAAGAGAAGAACTTTGGAAACAAACACTTTGGCATAGACAAATCTAACCAATCAGTAACACAAGTGTTTGAGAAACTTTAAGAATGGCAAGGTTCGTATGCTTTTGTTTGTGTTGTTTGGTGATGTTTCTATCAAGTTCTATTATTTCTAAGATGTTTAGAAGAGAAGAACATTGGAAACAAACACTTTCCAATGCATCGCATAGACAAATCAAACCAATCAGTAACACAGGTGTTTGAGAAACTTTAGGAATCGCAAGGTTCGTATGCCTGTGTATGTGTCGTTTGGTGATGTTTCTATCAAGTTCTATTATTTTTAAGATGTTTAGAAGAGAAGAACATTGGAAACAAACACTTTCCAAAGCATCGCATAGACAAATCAAACCAATCAGTAACACAGGTGTTTGAGAAACTTTAGGAATCGCAAGGTTCGTATGCCTGTGTTTGTGTCGTTTGGTGATGTTTCTATCAAGTTCTATTAGTTCTAAGATGTTTGGAAGAGAAGAACATTGGAAACAAACACTTTTCAAAGCATCGCATAGACAAATCAAACAAATCAGTAACACAGGTGTTTGAGAAGCTTTAGGAATCGCAAGGTTCGTATGCTTGTGTTTGTGTTGTTTGGTGATGTTTCTATCAAGTTCTATTAATTCTAAGATGTTTGGAAGAGCAGAACATTGGAAAGAAACACTTTCCAAAGCATCCCATAGACAAATCAAACCAATCAGTAACATAGGTGTTAGAGAAACATTCGGAATCGCAAGGTTCGTATGCTTGTGTTTGTGTTGTTCGGTGATGTTTCTATCAAGTTCTATTATTTCTAAGATGTTTAGAATAGAAGAACATTGGAAAAAACAACTTTCCAAAGCATCGCATAGACAAATCAAACCAATGAGTAACATAGGTGTTTGAGAAACTTTAGGAATCGCAAGTTCGTATGCTTTGGTTTGTGTTGTTTGGTGATGTTTCTATCAAGTTCTATTATTTCTAAGATGTTGAGAAGAGAAGAAAATTGGAAACAAACACTTTCCAAAGAATCGCATAGACAAATCAAACAAATCAGTAACACAGGTGTTTGAGAAACTTTAGGAATTGCAAGGTTCGTATGCCTGTGTTTGTGTCGTTTGGTGATGTTTCTATCAAGTTCTATTAATTCTAAGATGTTGGGAAGAGAAGAACATTGGAAACAAACACTTTCCAAAGAATCGCATAGACAAATCAAACCAATCAGTAACACAAGTGTTTGAGAAACTTTAGGAATGGCAAGGTTCGTATGCGTTTGTTTGTGTTGTTTGGTGATGTTTCTATCAAGTTCTATTATTTCTAAGATGTTTGGAAGAGAAGAACATTGGAAACAAACACTTTCCAAAGCATCGCATAGACAAATCAAACCAATCGGTAACATAGGTGTTTGAGAAACTTTAGGAATAGCAAGGTTCGTATGCCTGTGTCTGTGTCGTTTGGTGATGTTTCTATCAAGTCCTATTAATTCTAAGATGTTTGGAAGACTAGAACATTGGAAACAACAACTTTCCAAAGCATCGCAAAGACAAATCAAACCAATGAGTAACATAGGTGTTTGAGAAACTTTAGGAATCGCAAGGTTCGTATGCCTGTGTTTGTGTTGTTTGGTGATGATTCTATCAAGCTCTACTATTTCTAAGATGTTTAGAAGAGAAGAAAATTGGAAACAAACACTTTCCAAATCATCGCATAGACAAATCAAACCAATCAGTAACACAAGTGTTTGAGAAACTTTAGGAATCGCAAGGTTCGTATGCCTGTGTTTGTGTCGTTTGGTGATGTTTCTATCAAGTTCTATTATTTCTAAGATGTTTAAAAGAGAAGAACATTGGAAACAAACACTTTCCAAAGCATCGCATAGACAAATCAAACCAATCAGTAACACAGGTGTTTGAGAAGCTTTAGGAATCACAAGGTTCGTATGCTTGTGTTTGTGTTGTTTGGTGATGTTTCTATCAAGTTCTACTAATTCTAAGAGGTTTGGAAGAGCAGAACATTGGAAAGAAACACTTTCCAAGGCATCCCATAGACAAATCAAACCAATCAGTAACATAGGTGTTTGAGAAACATTCGGAATCGCAAGGTTCGTATGCTTGTGTTTGTGTTGTTCGGTGATGTTTCTATCAATTTCTATTATTTCTAAGATGTTTAGAAGAGAAGAACATTGGAAACAACAACTTTCCAAAGCATCGCTTAGACAAATCAAACCAATGAGTAACATAGGTGTTTGAGAAACTTTAGGAATCGCAAGGTTCGTATGCTTATGTTTGTGTTGTTTGGTGATGTTTCTATCAAGTTCTATTATTTCTAAGATGTTTAGAAGAGAAGAACATTGGAAATAAACACTTTCCAATGCATCGCATAGACAAATCAAACCAATCAGTAACACAGGTGTTTGAGAAACTTTAGGAATCGCAAGGTTCGTATGCCTGTGTATGTGTCGTTTGGTGATGTTTCTATCAAGTTCTATTATTTTTAAGATGTTTAGAAGAGAAGAACATTGGAAACAAACACTTTTCAAAGCATCGCATAGACAAATCAAACCAATCAGTAACACAGGTGTTTGAGAAACTTTAGGAATCGCAAGATTCGTATGTCTGTGTTTGTGTCGTTTGGTGATGTTTCTATCAAGTTCTATTAACTCTAAGATGTTTGGAAGAGAAGAACATTGGAAACAAACACTTTCCAAAGCATCGCATAGACAAATCAAACCAATCAGTAACACAGGTGTTTGAGAAGCTTTAGGAATCGCAAGGTTCGTATGCTTGTGTTTGTGTTGTTTGGTGATGTTTCTATCAAGTTCTACTAATTCTAAGAGGTTTGGAAGAGCAGAACATTGGAAAGAAACACTTTCCAAGGCATCCTATAGACAAATCAAACCAATCAGTAACATAGGTGTTTGAGAAACATTCGGAATCGCAAGGTTCGTATGCTTGTGTTTGTGTTGTTCGGTGATGTTTCTATCAATTTCTATTATTTCTAGGATGTTTAGAAGAGAAGAACATTGGAAACAACAACTTTCCAAAGCATCGCTTAGACAAATCAAACCAATGAGTAACATAGGTGTTTGAGAAACTTTAGGAATCGCAAGGTTCGTATGCTTATGTTTGTGTTGTTTGGTGATGTTTCTATCAAGTTCTATTATTTAAGATGTTTGGAAGAGAAGAACTTTGGAAACAAACACTTTGGCATAGACAAATCTAACCAATCAGTAACACAAGTGTTTGAGAAACTTTAGGAATGGCAAGGTTCGTATGCTTTTGTTTGTGTTGTTTGGTGATGTTTCTATCAAGTTCTATTATTTCTAAGATGTTTAGAAGAGAAGAACATTGGAAAGAAACACTTTCCAAATCATCGCATAGACAAATCAAACCAATCAGTAACACAAGTGTTTGAGAAACTTTAGGAATCGCAAGGTTCGTATGCCTGTGTTTGTGTCGTTTGGTGATGTTTCTATCAAGTTCTATTATTTCTAAGATGTTTAAAAGAGAAGAACATTGGAAACAAACACTTTCCAAAGCATCGCATAGACAAATCAAACCAATCAGTAACACAGGTGTTTGAGAAGCTTTAGGAATCACAAGGTTCGTATGCTTGTGTTTGTGTTGTTTGGTGATGTTTCTATCAAGTTCTACTAATTCTAAGAGGTTTGGAAGAGCAAAACATTGGAAAGAAACACTTTCCAAGGCATCCCATAGACAAATCAAACCAATCAGTAACATAGGTGTTTGAGAAACATTCGGAATCGCAAGGTTCGTATGCTTGTGTTTGTGTTGTTCGGTGATGTTTCTATCAATTTCTATTATTTCTAAGATGTTTGGAAGAGCAGAACATTGGAAATAAACACTTTCCAAAGCATCCCATAGACAAATCAAACCAATCAGTAACATAGGTGTTAGAGAAACATTCGGAATCGCAAGGTTCGTATGCTTGTGTTTGTGTTGTTCGGTGATGTTTCTATCAAGTTCTATTATTTCTAAGATGTTTAGAATAGAAGAACATTGGAAACAACAACTTTCCAAAGCATCGCATAGACAAATCAAACCAATGAGTAACATAGGTGTTTGAGAAACTTTAGGAATCGCAAGGTTCGTATGCTTGTGTTTGTGTTGTTTGGTGATGTTTCTATCAAGTTCTACTAATTCTAAGAGGTTTGGAAGAGCAGAACATTGGAAAGAAACACTTTCCAAGGCATCCTATAGACAAATCAAACCAATCAGTAACATAGGTGTTTGAGAAACATTCGGAATCGCAAGGTTCGTATGCTTGTGTTTCTGTTGTTCGGTGATGTTTCTATCAATTTCTATTATTTCTAAGATGTTTAGAAGATAAGAACATTGGAAACAACAACTTTCCAAAGCATCGCTTAGACAAATCAAACCAATGAGTAACATAGGTGTTTGAGAAACTTTAGGAATAGCAAGGTTCGTATGCCTGTGTCTGTGTCGTTTGGTGATGTTTCTATCAAGTCCTATTAATTCTAAGATGTTTGGAAGACTAGAACATTGGAAACAACAACTTTCCAAAGCATCGCAAAGACAAATCAAACCAATGAGTAACATAGGTGTTTGAGAAACTTTAGGAATCGCAAGGTTCGTATGCCTGTGTTTGTGTTGTTTGGTGATGATTCTATCAAGCTCTACTATTTCTAAGATGTTTAGAAGAGAAGAAAATTGGAAACAAACACTTTCCAAATCATCGCATAGACAAATCAAACCAATCAGTAACACAGGTGTTTGAGAAGCTTTAGGAATCGCAAGGTTCGTATGCCTGTGTTTGTGTCGTTTGGTGATGATTCTATCAAGTTCTATTATTTTTAAGATGTTTGGAAGAGAAGAACATTGGAAACAAACACTTTTCAAAGCATCGCATAGACAAATCAAACAAATCAGTAACAAAGGTGTTTGAGAAGCTTTAGGAATCGCAAGGTTCGTATGCTTGTGTTTGTGTTGTTTGGTGATGTTTCTATCAAGTTCTACTAATTCTAAGAGGTTTGGAAGAGCAGAACATTGGAAAGAAACACTTTCCAAGGCATCCCATAGACAAATCAAACCAATCAGTAACATAGGTGTTTGAGAAACATTCGGAATCGCAAGGTTCGTATGCTTGTGTTTGTGTTGTTCGGTGATGTTTCTATCAATTTCTATTATTTCTAAGATGTTTAGAAGAGAAGAACATTGGAAACAACAACTTTCCAAAGCATCGTTTGGACAAATCAAACCAATGAGTAACGTTGGTGTTTGAGAAACTTTAGGAATCGCAAGGTTCGTATGCTTATGTTTGTGTTGTTTGGTGATGTTTCTATCAAGTTCTATTATTTAAGATGTTTGGAAGAGAAGAACTTTGGAAACAAACACTTTGGCATAGACAAATCTAACCAATCAGTAACACAAGTGTTTGAGAAACTTTAGGAATGGCAAGGTTCGTATGCTTTTGTTTGTGTTGTTTGGTGATGTTTCTATCAAGTTCTATTATTTCTAAGATGTTTAGAAGAGAAGAACATTGGAAACAAACACTTTCCAAAGCATCGCATAGACAAATCAAACCAATGAGTAACATAGGTGTTTGAGAAACATTCGGAATCGCAAGGTTCGTATGCCTGTGTTTGTGTCGTTTGGTGATGTTTCTATCAAGTTCTATTAGTTCTAAGATGTTTGGAAGACTAGAACATTGGAAACAACAACTTTCCAAAGCATCGCAAAGACAAATCAAACCAATGAGTAACATAGGTGTTTGAGAAACTTTAGGAATCGCAAGGTTCGTATGCCTGTGTTTGTGTTGTTTGGTGATGATTCTATCAAGCTCTACTATTTCTAAGATGTTTAGAAGAGAAGAAAATTGGAAACAAACACTTTCCAAATCATCGCATAGACAAATCAAACCAATCAGTAACACAGGTGTTTGAGAAGCTTTAGGAATCGCAAGGTTCGTATGCCTGTGTTTGTGTCGTTTGGTGATGATTCTATCAAGTTCTATTATTTTTAAGATGTTTGGAAGAGAAGAACATTGGAAACAAACACTTTTCAAAGCATCGCATAGACAAATCAAACAAATCAGTAACACAGGTGTTTGAGAAGCTTTAGGAATCGCAAGGTTCGTATGCTTGTGTTTGTGTTGTTTGGTGATGTTTCTATCAAGTTCTACTAATTCTAAGAGGTTTGGAAGAGCAGAACATTGGAAAGAAACACTTTCCAAGGCATCCCATAGACAAATCAAACCAATCAGTAACATAGGTGTTTGAGAAACATTCGGAATCGCAAGGTTCGTATGCTTGTGTTTGTGTTGTTCGGTGATGTTTCTATCAATTTCTATTATTTCTAAGATGTTTAGAAGAGAAGAACATTGGAAACAACAACTTTCCAAAGCATCGCTTAGACAAATCAAACCAATGAGTAACGTTGGTGTTTGAGAAACTTTAGGAATCGCAAGGTTCGTATGCTTATGTTTGTGTTGTTTGGTGATGTTTCTATCAAGTTCTATTATTTAAGATGTTTGGAAGAGAAGAACTTTGGAAACAAACACTTTGGCATAGACAAATCTAACCAATCAGTAACACAAGTGTTTGAGAAACTTTAGGAATGGCAAGGTTCGTATGCTTTTATTTGTGTTGTTTGGTGATGTTTCTATCAAGTTCTATTATTTCTAAGATGTTTAGAAGAGAAGAACATTGGAAACAAACACTTTCCAATGCATCGCATAGACAAATCAAACCAATCAGTAACACAGGTGTTTGAGAAACTTTAGGAATCGCAAGGTTCGTATGCCTGTGTTTGTGTCGTTTGGTGATGATTCTATCAAGTTCTATTATTTTTAAGATGTTTGGAAGAGAAGAACATTGGAAACAAACACTTTTCAAAGCATCGCATAGACAAATCAAACAAATCAGTAACAGAGGTGTTTGAGAAGCTTTAGGAATCGCAAGGTTCGTATGCTTGTGTTTGTGTTGTTTGGTGATGTTTCTATCAAGTTCTACTAATTCTAAGAGGTTTGGAAGAGCAGAACATTGGAAAGAAACACTTTCCAAGGCATCCCATAGACAAATCAAACCAATCAGTAACATAGGTGTTTGAGAAACATTCGGAATCGCAAGGTTCGTATGCTTGTGTTTGTGTTGTTCGGTGATGTTTCTATCAATTTCTATTATTTCTAAGATGTTTAGAAGAGAAGAACATTGGAAACAACAACTTTCCAAAGCATCGCTTAGACAAATCAAACCAATGAGTAACATAGGTGTTTGAGAAACTTTAGGAATCGCAAGGTTCGTATGCTTATGTTTGTGTTGTTTGGTGATGTTTCTATCAAGTTCTATTATTTAAGATGTTTGGAAGAGAAGAACTTTGGAAACAAACACTTTGGCATAGACAAATCTAACCAATCAGTAACACAGGTGTTTGAGAAGCTTTGGGAATCGCAAGGTTCGTATGCCTGTGTTTGTGTCGTTTGGTGATGATTCTATCAAGTTCTATTATTTTTAAGATGTTTGGAAGAGAAGAACATTGGAAACAAACACTTTTCAAAGCATCGCATAGACAAATCAAACAAATCAGTAACACAGGTGTTTGAGAAGCTTTAGGAATCGCAAGGTTCGTATGCTTGTGTTTGTGTTGTTTGGTGATGTTTCTATCAAGTTCTATTAATTCTAAGATGTTTGGAAGAGCAGAACATTGGAAAGAAACACTTTCCAAAGCATCCCATAGACAAATCAAACCAATCACTAACATAGGTGTTAGAGAAACATTCGGAATCGCAAGGTTCGTATGCTTGTGTTTGTGTTGTTCGGTGATGTTTCTATCAAGTTCTATTATTTCTAAGATGTTTAGAATAGAAGAACATTGGAAACAACAACTTTCCAAAGCATCGCATAGACAAATCAAACCAATGAGTAACATAGGTGTTTGAGAAACTTTAGGAATCGCAAGGTTCGTATGCTTGTGTTTGTGTTGTTTGGTGATGTTTCTATCAAGTTCTACTAATTCTAAGAGGTTTGGAAGAGCAGAACATTGGAAAGAAACACTTTCCAAGGCATCCTATAGACAAATCAAACCAATCAGTAACATAGGTGTTTGAGAAACATTCGGAATCGCAAGGTTCGTATGCTTGTGTTTCTGTTGTTCGGTGATGTTTCTATCAATTTCTATTATTTCTAAGATGTTTAGAAGATAAGAACATTGGAAACAACAACTTTCCAAAGCATCGCTTAGACAAATCAAACCAATGAGTAACATAGGTGTTTGAGAAACTTTAGGAATAGCAAGGTTCGTATGCCTGTGTCTGTGTCGTTTGGTGATGTTTCTATCAAGTCCTATTAATTCTAAGATGTTTGGAAGACTAGAACATTGGAAACAACAACTTTCCAAAGCATCGCAAAGACAAATCAAACCAATGAGTAACATAGGTGTTTGAGAAACTTTAGGAATCGCAAGGTTCGTATGCCTGTGTTTGTGTTGTTTGGTGATGATTCTATCAAGCTCTACTATTTCTAAGATGTTTAGAAGAGAAGAAAATTGGAAACAAACACTTTCCAAATCATCGCATAGACAAATCAAACCAATCAGTAACACAGGTGTTTGAGAAGCTTTAGGAATCGCAAGGTTCGTATGCCTGTGTTTGTGTCGTTTGGTGATGATTCTATCAAGTTCTATTATTTTTAAGATGTTTGGAAGAGAAGAACATTGGAAACAAACACTTTTCAAAGCATCGCATAGACAAATCAAACAAATCAGTAACAAAGGTGTTTGAGAAGCTTTAGGAATCGCAAGGTTCGTATGCTTGTGTTTGTGTTGTTTGGTGATGTTTCTATCAAGTTCTACTAATTCTAAGAGGTTTGGAAGAGCAGAACATTGGAAAGAAACACTTTCCAAGGCATCCCATAGACAAATCAAACCAATCAGTAACATAGGTGTTTGAGAAACATTCGGAATCGCAAGGTTCGTATGCTTGTGTTTGTGTTGTTCGGTGATGTTTCTATCAATTTCTATTATTTCTAAGATGTTTAGAAGAGAAGAACATTGGAAACAACAACTTTCCAAAGCATCGCTTAGACAAATCAAACCAATGAGTAACGTTGGTGTTTGAGAAACTTTAGGAATCGCAAGGTTCGTATGCTTATGTTTGTGTTGTTTGGTGATGTTTCTATCAAGTTCTATTATTTAAGATGTTTGGAAGAGAAGAACTTTGGAAACAAACACTTTGGCATAGACAAATCTAACCAATCAGTAACACAAGTGTTTGAGAAACTTTAGGAATGGCAAGGTTCGTATGCTTTTATTTGTGTTGTTTGGTGATGTTTCTATCAAGTTCTATTATTTCTAAGATGTTTAGAAGAGAAGAACATTGGAAACAAACACTTTCCAATGCATCGCATAGACAAATCAAACCAATCAGTAACACAGGTGTTTGAGAAACTTTAGGAATCGCAAGGTTCGTATGCCTGTGTTTGTGTCGTTTGGTGATGATTCTATCAAGTTCTATTATTTTTAAGATGTTTGGAAGAGAAGAACATTGGAAACAAACACTTTTCAAAGCATCGCATAGACAAATCAAACAAATCAGTAACAGAGGTGTTTGAGAAGCTTTAGGAATCGCAAGGTTCGTATGCTTGTGTTTGTGTTGTTTGGTGATGTTTCTATCAAGTTCTACTAATTCTAAGAGGTTTGGAAGAGCAGAACATTGGAAAGAAACACTTTCCAAGGCATCCCATAGACAAATCAAACCAATCAGTAACATAGGTGTTTGAGAAACATTCGGAATCGCAAGGTTCGTATGCTTGTGTTTGTGTTGTTCGGTGATGTTTCTATCAATTTCTATTATTTCTAAGATGTTTAGAAGAGAAGAACATTGGAAACAACAACTTTCCAAAGCATCGCTTAGACAAATCAAACCAATGAGTAACATAGGTGTTTGAGAAACTTTAGGAATCGCAAGGTTCGTATGCTTATGTTTGTGTTGTTTGGTGATGTTTCTATCAAGTTCTATTATTTAAGATGTTTGGAAGAGAAGAACTTTGGAAACAAACACTTTGGCATAGACAAATCTAACCAATCAGTAACACAGGTGTTTGAGAAGCTTTGGGAATCGCAAGGTTCGTATGCCTGTGTTTGTGTCGTTTGGTGATGATTCTATCAAGTTCTATTATTTTTAAGATGTTTGGAAGAGAAGAACATTGGAAACAAACACTTTTCAAAGCATCGCATAGACAAATCAAACAAATCAGTAACACAGGTGTTTGAGAAGCTTTAGGAATCGCAAGGTTCGTATGCTTGTGTTTGTGTTGTTTGGTGATGTTTCTATCAAGTTCTATTAATTCTAAGATGTTTGGAAGAGCAGAACATTGGAAAGAAACACTTTCCAAAGCATCCCATAGACAAATCAAACCAATCAGTAACATAGGTGTTAGAGAAACATTCGGAATCGCAAGGTTCGTATGCTTGTGTTTGTGTTGTTCGGTGATGTTTCTATCAAGTTCTATTATTTCTAAGATGTTTAGAATAGAAGAACATTGGAAACAACAACTTTCCAAAGCATCGCATAGACAAATCAGACCAATGAGTAACATAGGTGTTTGAGAAACTTTAGGAATCGCAAGGTTCGTATGCTTGTGTTTGTGTTGTTTGGTGATGTTTCTATCAAGTTCTACTAATTCTAAGAGGTTTGGAAGAGCAGAACATTGGAAAGGAACACTTTCCAAGGCATCCTATAGACAAATCAAACCAATCAGTAACATAGGTGTTTGAGAAACATTCGGAATCGCAAGGTTCGTATGCTTGTGTTTGTGTTGTTCGGTGATGTTTCTATCAATTTCTATTATTTCTAAGATGTTTAGAAGAGAAGAACATTGGAAACAACAACTTTCCAAAGCATCGCTTAGACAAATCAAACCAATGAGTAACATAGGTGTTTGAGAAACTTTAGGAATCGCAAGGTTCGTATGCTTATGTTTGTGTTGTTTGGTGATGTTTCTATCAAGTTCTATTATTTAAGATGTTTGGAAGAGAAGAACTTTGGAAACAAACACTTTGGCATAGACAAATCTAACCAATCAGTAACACAAGTGTTTGAGAAACTTTAGGAATGGCAAGGTTCGTATGCTTTTGTTTGTGTTGTTTGGTGATGTTTCTATCAAGTTCTATTATTTCTAAGATGTTTAGAAGAGAAGAACATTGGAAACAAACACTTTCCAATGCATCGCATAGACAAATCAAACCAATCAGTAACACAGGTGTTTGAGAAACTTTAGGAATCGCAAGGTTCGTATGCCTGTGTATGTGTCGTTTGGTGATGTTTCTATCAAGTTCTATTATTTTTAAGATGTTTAGAAGAGAAGAACATTGGAAACAAACACTTTCCAAAGCATCGCATAGACAAATCAAACCAATCAGTAACACAGGTGTTTGAGAAACTTTAGGAATCGCAAGGTTCGTATGCCTGTGTTTGTGTCGTTTGGTGATGTTTCTATCAAGTTCTATTAGTTCTAAGATGTTTGGAAGAGAAGAACATTGGAAACAAACACTTTTCAAAGCATCGCATAGACAAATCAAACCAATCAGTAACACAGGTGTTTGAGAAGCTTTAGGAATCGCAAGGTTCGTATGCCTGTGTTTGTGTCGTTTGGTGATGTTTCTATCAAGTTCTATTATTTCTAAGATGTTTAAAAGAGAAGAACATTGGAAACAAACACTTTCCAAAGCATCGCATAGACAAATCAAACCAATCAGTAACACAGGTGTTTGAGAAGCTTTAGGAATCACAAGGTTCGTATGTTTGTGTTTGTGTTGTTTGGTGATGTTTCTATCAAGTTCTACTAATTCTAAGAGGTTTGGAAGAGCAGAACATTGGAAAGAAACACTTTCCAAGGCATCCCATAGACAAATCAAACCAATCAGTAACATAGGTGTTTGAGAAACATTCGGAATCGCAAGGTTCGTATGCTTGTGTTTGTGTTGTTTGGTGATGTTTCTATCAAGTTCTATTATTTCTAAGATGTTGAGAAGAGAAGAAAATTGGAAACAAACACTTTCCAAAGAATCGCATAGACAAATCTAACAAATCAGTAACACAGGTGTTTGAGAAACTTTAGGAATTGCAAGGTTCGTATGCCTGTGTTTGTGTCGTTTGGTGATGTTTCTATCAAGTTCTATTAATTCTAAGATGTTGGGAAGAGAAGAACATTGGAAACAAACACTTTCCAAAGAATCGCATAGACAAATCAAACCAATCAGTAACACAAGTGTTTGAGAAACTTTAGGAATGGCAAGGTTCGTATGCGTTTGTTTGTGTTGTTTGGTGATGTTTCTATCAAGTTCTATTATTTCTAAGATGTTTGGAAGAGAAGAACATTGGAAACAAACACTTTCCAAAGCATCGCATAGACAAATCAAACCAATCGGTAACATAGGTGTTTGAGAAACTTTAGGAATAGCAAGGTTCGTATGCCTGTGTCTGTGTCGTTTGGTGATGTTTCTATCAAGTCCTATTAATTTTAAGATGTTTGGAAGACTAGAACATTGGAAACAACAACTTTCCAAAGCATCGCAAAGACAAATCAAACCAATGAGTAACATAGGTGTTTGAGAAACTTTAGGAATCGCAAGGTTCGTATGCCTGTGTTTGTGTTGTTTGGTGATGATTCTATCAAGCTCTACTATTTCTAAGATGTTTAGAAGAGAAGAAAATTGGAAACAAACACTTTCCAAATCATCGCATAGACAAATCAAACCAATCAGTAACACAAGTGTTTGAGAAACTTTAGGAATCGCAAGGTTCGTATGCCTGTGTTTGTGTTGTTTGGTGATGTTTCTATCAAGTTCTATTATTTCTAAGATGTTTAAAAGAGAAGAACATTGGAAACAAACACTTTCCAAAGCATCGCATAGACAAATCAAACCAATCAGTAACACAGGTGTTTGAGAAGCTTTAGGAATCACAAGGTTCGTATGCTTGTGTTTGTGTTGTTTGGTGATGTTTCTATCAAGTTCTACTAATTCTAAGAGGTTTGGAAGAGCAGAACATTGGAAAGAAACACTTTCCAAGGCATCCCATAGACAAATCAAACCAATCAGTAACATAGGTGTTTGAGAAACATTCGGAATCGCAAGGTTCGTATGCTTGTGTTTGTGTTGTTCGGTGATGTTTCTATCAATTTCTATTATTTCTAAGATGTTTAGAAGCGAAGAACATTGGAAACAACAACTTTCCAAAGCATCGCTTAGACAAATCAAACCAATGAGTAACATAGGTGTTTGAGAAACTTTAGGAATCGCAAGGTTCGTATGCTTATGTTTGTGTTGTTTGGTGATGTTTCTATCAAGTTCTATTATTTAAGATGTTTGGAAGAGAAGAACTTTGGAAACAAACACTTTGGCATAGACAAATCTAACCAATCAGTAACACAAGTGTTTGAGAAACTTTAGGAATGGCAAGGTTCGTATGCTTTTGTTTGTGTTGTTTGGTGATGTTTCTATCAAGTTCTATTATTTCTAAGATGTTTAGAAGAGAAGAACATTGGAAACAAACACTTTCCAATGCATCGCATAGACAAATCAAACCAATCAGTAACACAGGTGTTTGAGAAACTTTAGGAATCGCAAGGTTCGTATGCCTGTGTATGTGTCGTTTGGTGATGTTTCTATCAAGTTCTATTATTTTTAAGATGTTTAGAAGAGAAGAACATTGGAAACAAACACTTTTCAAAGCATCGCATAGACAAATCAAACCAATCAGTAACACAGGTGTTTGAGAAACTTTAGGAATCGCAAGGTTCGTATGTCTGTGTTTGTGTCGTTTGGTGATGTTTCTATCAAGTTCTATTAGCTCTAAGATGTTTGGAAGAGAAGAACATTGGAAACAAACATTTTCCAAAGCATCGCATAGACAAATCAAACCAATCAGTAACACAGGTGTTTGAGAAGCTTTAGGAATCGCAAGGTTCGTATGCTTGTGTTTGTGTTGTTTGGTGATGTTTCTATCAAGTTCTACTAATTCTAAGAGGTTTGGAAGAGCAGAACATTAGAAAGAAACACTTTCCAAGGCATCCTATAGACAAATCAAACCAATCAGTAACATAGGTGTTTGAGAAACATTCGGAATCGCAAGGTTCGTATGCTTGTGTTTGTGTTGTTCGGTGATGTTTCTATCAATTTCTATTATTTCTAAGATGTTTAGAAGATAAGAACATTGGAAACAACAACTTTCCAAAGCATCGCTTAGACAAATCAAACCAATGAGTAACATAGGTGTTTGAGAAACTTTAGGAATCGCAAGGTTCGTATGCTTATGTTTGTGTTGTTTGGTGATGTTTCTATCAAGTTCTATTATTTAAGATGTTTGGAAGAGAAGAACTTTGGAAACAAACACTTACCAAAGAATCGCATAGACAAATCTAACAAATCAGTAACACAGGTGTTTGAGAAACTTTAGGAATTGCAAGGTTCGTATGCCTGTGTTTGTGTCGTTTGGTGATGTTTCAATCAAGTTCTATTAATTCTAAGATGTTGGGAAGAGAAGAACATTGGAAACAAACACTTTCCAAAGAATCGCATAGACAAATCAAACCAATCAGTAACACAAGTGTTTGAGAAACTTTAGGAATGGCAAGGTTCGTATGCGTTTGTTTGTGTTGTTTGGTGATGTTTCTATCAAGTTCTATTATTTCTAAGATGTTTGGAAGAGAAGAACATTGGAAACAAACACTTTCCAAAGCATCGCATAGACAAATCAAACCAATCGGTAACATAGGTGTTTGAGAAACTTTAGGAATAGCAAGGTTCGTATGCCTGTGTCTGTGTCGTTTGGTGATGTTTCTATCAAGTCCTATTAATTTTAAGATGTTTGGAAGACTAGAACATTGGAAACAACAACTTTCCAAAGCATCGCAAAGACAAATCAAACCAATGAGTAACATAGGTGTTTGAGAAACTTTAGGAATCGCAAGGTTCGTATGCCTGTGTTTGTGTTGTTTGGTGATGATTCTATCAAGCTCTACTATTTCTAAGATGTTTAGAAGAGAAGAAAATTGGAAACAAACACTTTCCAAATCATCGCATAGACAAATCAAACCAATCAGTAACACAAGTGTTTGAGAAACTTTAGGAATCGCAAGGTTCGTATGCCTGTGTTTGTGTCGTTTGGTGATGTTTCTATCAAGTTCTATTATTTCTAAGATGTTTAAAAGAGAAGAACATTGGAAACAAACACTTTCCAAAGCATCGCATAGACAAATCAAACCAATCAGTAACACAGGTGTTTGAGAAGCTTTAGGAATCACAAGGTTCGTATGCTTGTGTTTGTGTTGTTTGGTGATGTTTCTATCAAGTTCTACTAATTCTAAGAGGTTTGGAAGAGCAGAACATTGGAAAGAAACACTTTCCAAGGCATCCCATAGACAAATCAAACCAATCAGTAACATAGGTGTTTGAGAAACATTCGGAATCGCAAGGTTCGTATGCTTGTGTTTGTGTTGTTTGGTGATGTTTCTATCAATTTCTATTATTTCTAAGATGTTTAGAAGCGAAGAACATTGGAAACAACAACTTTCCAAAGCATCGCTTAGACAAATCAAACCAATGAGTAACATAGGTGTTTGAGAAACTTTAGGAATCGCAAGGTTCGTATGCTTATGTTTGTGTTGTTTGGTGATGTTTCTATCAAGTTCTATTATTTAAGATGTTTGGAAGAGAAGAACTTTGGAAACAAACACTTTGGCATAGACAAATCTAACCAATCAGTAACACAAGTGTTTGAGAAACTTTAGGAATGGCAAGGTTCGTATGCTTTTATTTGTGTTGTTTGGTGATGTTTCTATCAAGTTCTATTATTTCTAAGATGTTTAGAAGAGAAGAACATTGGAAACAAACACTTTCCAATGCATCGCATAGACAAATCAAACCAATCAGTAACACAGGTGTTTGAGAAACTTTAGGAATCGCAAGGTTCGTATGCCTGTGTATGTGTCGTTTGGTGATGTTTCTATCAAGTTCTATTATTTTTAAGATGTTTAGAAGAGAAGAACATTGGAAACAAACACTTTTCAAAGCATCGCATAGACAAATCAAACCAATCAGTAACACAGGTGTTTGAGAAACTTTAGGAATCGCAAGGTTCGTATGTCTGTGTTTGTGTCGTTTGGTGATGTTTCTATCAAGTTCTATTAGCTCTAAGATGTTTGGAAGAGAAGAACATTGGAAACAAACATTTTCCAAAGCATCGCATAGACAAATCAAACCAATCAGTAACACAGGTGTTTGAGAAGCTTTAGGAATCGCAAGGTTCGTATGCTTGTGTTTGTGTTGTTTGGTGATGTTTCTATCAAGTTCTACTAATTCTAAGAGGTTTGGAAGAGCAGAACATTAGAAAGAAACACTTTCCAAGGCATCCTATAGACAAATCAAACCAATCAGTAACATAGGTGTTTGAGAAACATTCGGAATCGCAAGGTTCGTATGCTTGTGTTTGTGTTGTTCGGTGATGTTTCTATCAATTTCTATTATTTCTAAGATGTTTAGAAGATAAGAACATTGGAAACAACAACTTTCCAAAGCATCGCTTAGACAAATCAAACCAATGAGTAACATAGGTGTTTGAGAAACTTTAGGAATCGCAAGGTTCGTATGCTTATGTTTGTGTTGTTTGGTGATGTTTCTATCAAGTTCTATTATTTAAGATGTTTGGAAGAGAAGAACTTTGGAAACAAACACTTTGGCATAGACAAATCTAACCAATCAGTAACACAGGTGTTTGAGAAGCTTTAGGAATCACAAGGTTCGTATGCTTGTGTTTGTGTTGTTTGGTGATGTTTCTATCAAGTTCTACTAATTCTAAGAGGTTTGGAAGAGCAGAACATTGGAAAGAAACACTTTCCAAGGCATCCCATAGACAAATCAAACCAATCAGTAACATAGGTGTTTGAGAAACATTCGGAATCGCAAGGTTCGTATGCTTGTGTTTGTGTTGTTTGGTGATGTTTCTATCAAGTTCTATTATTTCTAAGATGTTGAGAAGAGAAGAAAATTGGAAACAAACACTTTCCAAAGAATCGCATAGACAAATCAAACAAATCAGTAACACAGGTGTTTGAGAAACTTTAGGAATTGCAAGGTTCGTATGCCTGTGTTTGTGTCGTTTGGTGATGTTTCTATCAAGTTCTATTAATTCTAAGATGTTGGGAAGAGAAGAACATTGGAAACAAACACTTTCCAAAGAATCGCATAGACAAATCAAACCAATCAGTAACACAAGTGTTTGAGAAACTTTAGGAATGGCAAGGTTCGTATGCGTTTGTTTGTGTTGTTTGGTGATGTTTCTATCAAGTTCTATTATTTCTAAGATGTTTGGAAGAGAAGAACATTGGAAACAAACACTTTCCAAAGCATCGCATAGACAAATCAAACCAATCGGTAACATAGGTGTTTGAGAAACTTTAGGAATAGCAAGGTTCGTATGCCTGTGTCTGTGTCGTTTGGTGATGTTTCTATCAAGTCCTATTAATTTTAAGATGTTTGGAAGACTAGAACATTGGAAACAACAACTTTCCAAAGCATCGCAAAGACAAATCAAACCAATGAGTAACATAGGTGTTTGAGAAACTTTAGGAATCGCAAGGTTCGTATGCCTGTGTTTGTGTTGTTTGGTGATGATTCTATCAAGCTCTACTATTTCTAAGATGTTTAGAAGAGAAGAAAATTGGAAACAAACACTTTCCAAATCATCGCATAGACAAATCAAACCAATCAGTAACACAAGTGTTTGAGAAACTTTAGGAATCGCAAGGTTCGTATGCCTGTGTTTGTGTCGTTTGGTGATGTTTCTATCAAGTTCTATTATTTCTAAGATGTTTAAAAGAGAAGAACATTGGAAACAAACACTTTCCAAAGCATCGCATAGACAAATCAAACCAATCAGTAACACAGGTGTTTGAGAAGCTTTAGGAATCACAAGGTTCGTATGCTTGTGTTTAAGTTGTTTGGTGATGTTTCTATCAAGTTCTACTAATTCTAAGAGGTTTGGAAGAGCAGAACATTGGAAAGAAACACTTTCCAAGGCATCCCATAGACAAATCAAACCAATCAGTAACATAGGTGTTTGAGAAACATTCGGAATCGCAAGGTTCGTATGCTTGTGTTTGTGTTGTTCGGTGATGTTTCTATCAATTTCTATTATTTCTAAGATGTTTAGAAGAGAAGAACATTGGAAACAACAACTTTCCAAAGCATCGCTTAGACAAATCAAACCAATGAGTAACATAGGTGTTTGAGAAACTTTAGGAATCGCAAGGTTCGTATGCTTATGTTTGTGTTGTTTGGTGATGTTTCTATCAAGTTCTATTATTTAAGATGTTTGGAAGAGAAGAACTTTGGAAACAAACACTTTGGCATAGACAAATCTAACCAATCAGTAACACAAGTGTTTGAGAAACTTTAGGAATGGCAAGGTTCGTATGCTTTTATTTGTGTTGTTTGGTGATGTTTCTATCAAGTTCTATTATTTCTAAGATGTTTAGAAGAGAAGAACATTGGAAACAAACACTTTCCAATGCATCGCATAGACAAATCAAACCAATCAGTAACACAGGTGTTTGAGAAACTTTAGGAATCGCAAGGTTCGTATGCCTGTGTATGTGTCGTTTGGTGATGTTTCTATCAAGTTCTATTATTTTTAAGATGTTTAGAAGAGAAGAACATTGGAAACAAACACTTTTCAAAGCATCGCATAGACAAATCAAACCAATCAGTAACACAGGTGTTTGAGAAACTTTAGGAATCGCAAGGTTCGTATGTCTGTGTTTGTGTCGTTTGGTGATGTTTCTATCAAGTTCTATTAACTCTAAGATGTTTGGAAGAGAAGAACATTGGAAACAAACATTTTCCAAAGCATCGCATAGACAAATCAAACCAATCAGTAACACAGGTGTTTGAGAAGCTTTAGGAATCGCAAGGTTCGTATGCTTGTGTTTGTGTTGTTTGGTGATGTTTCTATCAAGTTCTACTAATTCTAAGAGGTTTGGAAGAGCAGAACATTAGAAAGAAACACTTTCCAAGGCATCCTATAGACAAATCAAACCAATCAGTAACATAGGTGTTTGAGAAACATTCGGAATCGCAAGGTTCGTATGCTTGTGTTTGTGTTGTTCGGTGATGTTTCTATCAATTTCTATTATTTCTAAGATGTTTAGAAGATAAGAACATTGGAAACAACAACTTTCCAAAGCATCGCTTAGACAAATCAAACCAATGAGTAACATAGGTGTTTGAGAAACTTTAGGAATCGCAAGGTTCGTATGCTTATGTTTGTGTTGTTTGGTGATGTTTCTATCAAGTTCTATTATTTAAGATGTTTGGAAGAGAAGAACTTTGGAAACAAACACTTTGGCATAGACAAATCTAACCAATCAGTAACACAAGTGTTTGAGAAACTTTAGGAATGGCAAGGTTCGTATGCTTTTATTTGTGTTGTTTGGTGATGTTTCTATCAAGTTCTATTATTTCTAAGATGTTTAGAAGAGAAGAACATTGGAAACAAACACTTTCCAATGCATCGCATAGACAAATCAAACCAATCAGTAACACAGGTGTTTGAGAAACTTTAGGAATCGCAAGGTTCGTATGCCTGTGTATGTGTCGTTTGGTGATGTTTCTATCAAGTTCTATTATTTTTAAGATGTTTAGAAGAGAAGAACATTGGAAACAAACACTTTTCAAAGCATCGCATAGACAAATCAAACCAATCAGTAACACAGGTGTTTGAGAAACTTTAGGAATCGCAAGGTTCGTATGTCTGTGTTTGTGTCGTTTGGTGATGTTTCTATCAAGTTCTATTAACTCTAAGATGTTTGGAAGAGAAGAACATTGGAAACAAACATTTTCCAAAGCATCGCATAGACAAATCAAACCAATCAGTAACACAGGTGTTTGAGAAGCTTTAGGAATCGCAAGGTTCGTATGCTTGTGTTTGTGTTGTTTGGTGATGTTTCTATCAAGTTCTACTAATTCTAAGAGGTTTGGAAGAGCAGAACATTAGAAAGAAACACTTTCCAAGGCATCCTATAGACAAATCAAACCAATCAGTAACATAGGTGTTTGAGAAACATTCGGAATCGCAAGGTTCGTATGCTTGTGTTTGTGTTGTTCGGTGATGTTTCTATCAATTTCTATTATTTCTAAGATGTTTAGAAGATAAGAACATTGGAAACAACAACTTTCCAAAGCATCGCTTAGACAAATCAAACCAATGAGTAACATAGGTGTTTGAGAAACTTTAGGAATCGCAAGGTTCGTATGCTTATGTTTGTGTTGTTTGGTGATGTTTCTATCAAGTTCTATTATTTAAGATGTTTGGAAGAGAAGAACTTTGGAAACAAACACTTTGGCATAGACAAATCTAACCAATCAGTAACACAAGTGTTTGAGAAACTTTAGGAATGGCAAGGTTCGTATGCTTTTGTTTGTGTTGTTTGGTGATGTTTCTATCAAGTTCTATTATTTCTAAGATGTTTAGAAGAGAAGAACATTGGAAACAAACACTTTCCAATGCATCGCATAGACAAATCAAACCAATCAGTAACACAGGTGTTTGAGAAACTTTAGGAATCGCAAGGTTCGTATGCCTGTGTATGTGTCGTTTGGTGATGTTTCTATCAAGTTCTATTATTTTTAAGATGTTTAGAAGAGAAGAACATTGGAAACAAACACTTTCCAAAGCATCGCATAGACAAATCAAACCAATCAGTAACACAGGTGTTTGAGAAGCTTTAGGAATCGCAAGGTTCGTATGCCTGTGTTTGTGTCGTTTGGTGATGATTCTATCAAGTTCTATTATTTTTAAGATGTTTGGAAGAGAAGAACATTGGAAACAAACACTTTTCAAAGCATCGCATAGACAAATCAAACAAATTAGTAACACAGGTGTTTGAGAAGCTTTAGGAATCGCAAGGTTCGTATGCTTGTGTTTGTGTTGTTTGGTGATGTTTCTATCAAGTTCTATTAATTCTAAGATGTTTGGAAGAGCAGAACATTGGAAAGAAACACTTTCCAAGGCATCCTATAGACAAATCAAACCAATCAGTAACATAGGTGTTAGAGAAACATTCGGAATCGCAAGGTTCGTATGCTTTTGTTTGTGTTGTTCGGTGATGTTTCTATCAATTTCTATTATTTCTAAGATGTTTAGAATAGAAGAACATTGGAAACAACAACTTTCCAAAGCATCGCTTAGACAAATCAAACCAATGAGTAACATAGGTGTTTGAGAAACTTTAGGAATCGCAAGGTTCGTATGCTTATGTTTGTGTTGTTTGGTGATGTTTCTATCAAGTTCTATTATTTAAGATGTTTGGAAGAGAAGAACTTTGGAAACAAACACTTTGGCATAGACAAATCTAACCAATCAGTAACACAAGTGTTTGAGAAACTTTAGGAATGGCAAGGTTCGTATGCTTTTGTTTGTGTTGTTTGGTGATGTTTCTATCAAGTTCTATTATTTCTAAGATGTTTAGAAGAGAAGAACATTGGAAACAAACACTTTCCAATGCATCGCATAGACAAATCAAACCAATCAGTAACACAAGTGTTTGAGAAACTTTAGGAATCGCAAGGTTCGTATGCCTGTGTATGTGTCGTTTGGTGATGTTTCTATCAAGTTCTATTATTTTTAAGATGTTTAGAAGAGAAGAACATTGGAAACAAACACTTTCCAAAGCATCGCATAGACAAATCAAACCAATCAGTAACACAGGTGTTTGAGAAACTTTAGGAATCGCAAGGTTCGTATGCCTGTGTTTGTGTCGTTTGGTGATGTTTCTATCAAGTTCTATTAGTTCTAAGATGTTTGGAAGAGAAGAACATTGGAAACAAACACTTTTCAAAGCATCGCATAGACAAATCAAACAAATCAGTAACACAGGTGTTTGAGAAGCTTTAGGAATCGCAAGGTTCGTATGCTTGTGTTTGTGTTGTTTGGTGATGTTTCTATCAAGTTCTATTAATTCTAAGATGTTTGGAAGAGCAGAACATTGGAAAGAAACACTTTCCAAAGCATCCCATAGACAAATCAAACCAATCAGTAACATAGGTGTTAGAGAAACATTCGGAATCGCAAGGTTCGTATGCTTGTGTTTGTGTTGTTCGGTGATGTTTCTATCAAGTTCTATTATTTCTAAGATGTTTAGAATAGAAGAACATTGGAAACAACAACTTTCCAAAGCATCGCATAGACAAATCAAACCAATGAGTAACATAGGTGTTTGAGAAACTTTAGGAATCGCAAGTTCGTATGCTTTGGTTTGTGTTGTTTGGTGATGTTTCTATCAAGTTCTATTATTTCTAAGATGTTGAGAAGAGAAGAAAATTGGAAACAAACACTTTCCAAAGAATCGCATAGACAAATCAAACAAATCAGTAACACAGGTGTTTGAGAAACTTTAGGAATTGCAAGGTTCGTATGCCTGTGTTTGTGTCGTTTGGTGATGTTTCTATCAAGTTCTATTAATTCTAAGATGTTGGGAAGAGAAGAACTTTGGAAACAAACACTTTCCAAAGCATCGCATAGACAAATCAAACCAATCGGTAACATAGGTGTTTGAGAAACTTTAGGAATAGCAAGGTTCGTATGCCTGTGTCTGTGTCGTTTGGTGATGTTTCTATCAAGTCCTATTAATTCTAAGATGTTTGGAAGACTAGAACATTGGAAACAACAACTTTCCAAAGCATCGCAAAGACAAATCAAACCAATGAGTAACATAGGTGTTTGAGAAACTTTAGGAATCGCAAGGTTCGTATGCCTGTGTTTGTGTTGTTTGGTGATGATTCTATCAAGCTCTACTATTTCTAAGATGTTTAGAAGAGAAGAAAATTGGAAACAAACACTTTCCAAATCATCGCATAGACAAATCAAACCAATCAGTAACACAAGTGTTTGAGAAACTTTAGGAATCGCAAGGTTCGTATGCCTGTGTTTGTGTCGTTTGGTGATGTTTCTATCAAGTTCTATTATTTCTAAGATGTTTAAAAGAGAAGAACATTGGAAACAAACACTTTCCAAAGCATCGCATAGACAAATCAAACCAATCAGTAACACAGGTGTTTGAGAAGCTTTAGGAATCACAAGGTTCGTATGCTTGTGTTTGTGTTGTTTGGTGATGTTTCTATCAAGTTCTACTAATTTTAAGAGGTTTAAAAGCGCAGAACATTGGAAAGAAACACTTTCCAAGGCATCCCATAGACAAATCAAACCAATCAGTAACATAGGTGTTTGAGAAACATTCGGAATCGCAAGGTTCGTATGCTTGTGTTTGTGTTGTTCGGTGATGTTTCTATCAATTTCTATTATTTCTAAGATGTTTAGAAGAGAAGAACATTGGAAACAACAACTTTCCAAAGCATCGCTTAGACAAATCAAACCAATGAGTAACATAGGTGTTTGAGAAACTTTAGGAATCGCAAGGTTCGTATGCTTATGTTTGTGTTGTTTGGTGATGTTTCTATCAAGTTCTATTATTTAAGATGTTTGGAAGAGAAGAACTTTGGAAACAAACACTTTGGCATAGACAAATCTAACCAATCAGTAACACAAGTGTTTGATAAACTTTAGGAATGGCAAGGTTCGTATGCTTTTATTTGTGTTGTTTGGTGATGTTTCTATCAAGTTCTATTATTTCTAAGATGTTTAGAAGAGAAGAACATTGGAAACAAACACTTTCCAATGCATCGCATAGACAAATCAAACCAATCAGTAACACAGGTGTTTGAGAAACTTTAGGAATCGCAAGGTTCGTATGCCTGTGTATGTGTCGTTTGGTGATGTTTCTATCAAGTTCTATTATTTTTAAGATGTTTAGAAGAGAAGAACATTGGAAACAAACACTTTTCAAAGCATCGCATAGACAAATCAAACCAATCAGTAACACAGGTGTTTGAGAAACTTTAGGAATCGCAAGGTTCGTATGTCTGTGTTTGTGTCGTTTGGTGATGTTTCTATCAAGTTCTATTAACTCTAAGATGTTTGGAAGAGAAGAACATTGGAAACAAACACTTTCCAAAGCATCCAATAGACAAATCAAACCAATCAGTAACACAGGTGTTTGAGAAGCTTTAGGAATCGCAAGGTTCGTATGCTTGTGTTTGTGTTGTTTGGTGATGTTTCTATCAAGTTCTACTAATTCTAAGAGGTTTGGAAGAGCAGAACATTGGACAGAAACACTTTCCAAGGCATCCTATAGACAAATCAAACCAATCAGTAACATAGGTGTTTGAGAAACATTCGGAATCGCAAGGTTCGTATGCTTGTGTTTGTGTTGTTCGGTGATGTTTCTATCAATTTCTATTATTTCTAAGATGTTTAGAAGAGAAGAACATTGGAAACAACAACTTTCCAAAGCATCGCTTAGACAAATCAAACCAATGAGTAACATAGGTGTTTGAGAAACTTTAGGAATCGCAAGGTTCGTATGCTTATGTTTGTGTTGTTTGGTGATGTTTCTATCAAGTTCTATTATTTAAGATGTTTGGAAGAGAAGAACTTTGGAAACAAACACTTTGGCATAGACAAATCTAACCAATCAGTAACACAAGTGTTTGAGAAACTTTAGGAATGGCAAGGTTCGTATGCTTTTGTTTGTGTTGTTTGGTGATGTTTCTATCAAGTTCTATTATTTCTAAGATGTTTAGAAGAGAAGAACATTGGAAACAAACACTTTCCAATGCATCGCATAGACAAATCAAACCAATCAGTAACACAGGTGTTTGAGAAACTTTAGGAATCGCAAGGTTCGTATGCCTGTGTATGTGTCGTTTGGTGATGTTTCTATCAAGTTCTATTATTTTTTAAGATGTTTAGAAGAGAAGAACATTGGAAACAAACACTTTCCAAAGCATCGCATAGACAAATCAAACCAATCAGTAACACAGGTGTTTGAGAAGCTTTAGGAATCGCAAGGTTCGTATGCCTGTGTTTGTGTCGTTTGGTGATGATTCTATCAAGTTCTATTATTTTTAAGATGTTTGGAAGAGAAGAACATTGGAAACAAACACTTTTCAAAGCATCGCATAGACAAATCAAACAAATCAGTAACACAGGTGTTTGAGAAGCTTTAGGAATCGCAAGGTTCGTATGCTTGTGTTTGTGTTGTTTGGTGATGTTTCTATCAAGTTCTATTAATTCTAAGATGTTTGGAAGAGCAGAACATTGGAAAGAAACACTTTCCAAAGCATCCCATAGACAAATCAAACCAATCAGTAACATAGGTGTTTGAGAAACATTCGGAATCGCAAGGTTCGTATGCTTGTGTTTGTGTTGTTCGGTGATGTTTCTATCAATTTCTATTATTTCTAAGATGTTTAGCAGAGAAGAACATTGGAAACAACAACTTTCCAAAGCATCGCTTAGACAAATCAAACCAATGAGTAACATAGGTGTTTGAGAAACTTTAGGAATCGCAAGGTTCGTATGCTTATGTTTGTGTTGTTTGGTGATGTTTCTATCAAGTTCTATTATTTAAGATGTTTGGAAGAGAAGAACTTTGGAAACAAACACTTTGGCATAGACAAATCTAACCAATCAGTAACACAGGTGTTTGAGAAGCTTTAGGAATCGCAAGGTTCGTATGCCTGTGTTTGTGTCGTTTGGTGATGATTCTATCAAGTTCTATTATTTTTAAGATGTTTGGAAGAGAAGAACATTGGAAACAAACACTTTTCAAAGCATCGCATAGACAAATCAAACAAATCAGTAACACAGGTGTTTGAGAAGCTTTAGGAATCGCAAGGTTCGTATGCTTGTGTTTGTGTTGTTTGGTGATGTTTCTATCAAGTTCTATTAATTCTAAGATGTTTGGAAGAGAAGAACATTGGAAAGAAACACTTTCCAAAGCATCCCATAGACAAATCAAACCAATCAGTAACATAGGTGTTAGAGAAACATTCGGAATCGCAAGGTTCGTATGCTTGTGTTTGTGTTGTTCGGTGATGTTTCTATCAAGTTCTATTATTTCTAAGATGTTTAGAATAGAAGAACATTGGAAACAACAACTTTCCAAAGCATCGCATAGACAAATCAGACCAATGAGTAACATAGGTGTTTGAGAAACTTTAGGAATCGCAAGGTTCGTATGCTTGTGTTTGTGTTGTTTGGTGATGTTTCTATCAAGTTCTACTAATTCTAAGAGGTTTGGAAGAGCAGAACATTGGAAAGAAACACTTTCCAAGGCATCCTATAGACAAATCAAACCAATCAGTAACATAGGTGTTTGAGAAACATTCGGAATCGCAAGGTTCGTATGCTTGTGTTTGTTTTGTTCGGTGATGTTTCTATCAATTTCTATTATTTCTAAGATGTTTAGAAGAGAAGAACATTGGAAACAACAACTTTCCAAAGCATCGCTTAGACAAATCAAACCAATGAGTAACATAGGTGTTTGAGAAACTTTAGGAATCGCAAGGTTCGTATGCTTATGTTTGTGTTGTTTGGTGATGTTTCTATCAAGTTCTATTATTTAAGATGTTTGGAAGAGAAGAACTTTGGAAACAAACACTTTGGCATAGACAAATCTAACCAATCAGTAACACAAGTGTTTGAGAAACTTTAGGAATGGCAAGGTTCGTATGCTTGTGTTTGTGTTGTTTGGTGATGTTTCTATCAAGTTCTACTAATTCTAAGAGGTTTGGAAGAGCAGAACATTGGAAAGAAACACTTTCCAAGGCATCCCATAGACAAATCAAACCAATCAGTAACATAGGTGTTTGAGAAACATTCGGAATCGCAAGGTTCGTATGCTTGTGTTTGTGTTGTTCGGTGATGTTTCTATCAATTTCTATTATTTCTAAGTTGTTTAGAAGAGAAGAACATTGGAAACAACAACTTTCCAAAGCATCGCTTAGACAAATCAAACCAATGAGTAACATAGGTGTTTGAGAAACTTTAGGAATCGCAAGGTTCGTATGCTTATGTTTGTGTTGTTTGGTGATGTTTCTATCAAGTTCTATTATTTAAGATGTTTGGAAGAGAAGAACTTTGGAAACAAACACTTTGGCATAGACAAATCTAACCAATCAGTTACACAAGTGTTTGAGAAACTTTAGGAATGGCAAGGTTCGTATGCTTTTGTTTGTGTTGTTTGGTGATGTTTCTATCAAGTTCTATTATTTCTAAGATGTTTAGAAGAGAAGAACATTGGAAACAAACACTTTCCAATGCATCGCATAGACAAATCAAACCAATCAGTAACACAGGTGTTTGAGAAACTTTAGGAATCGCAAGGTTCGTATGCCTGTGTATGTGTCGTTTGGTGATGTTTCTATCAAGTTCTATTATTTTTAAGATGTTTAGAAGAGAAGAACATTGGAAACAAACACTTTCCAAAGCATCGCATAGACAAATCAAACCAATCAGTAACACAGGTGTTTGAGAAGCTTTAGGAATCGCAAGGTTCGTATGCCTGTGTTTGTGTCGTTTGGTGATGATTCTATCAAGTTCTATTATTTTTAAGATGTTTGGAAGATAAGAACATTGGAAACAAACACTTTTCAAAGCATCGCATAGACAAATCAAACAAATCAGTAACACAGGTGTTTGAGAAGCTTTAGGAATCGCAAGGTTCGTATGCTTGTGTTTGTGTTGTTTGGTGATGTTTCTATCAAGTTCTATTAATTCTAAGATGTTTGGAAGAGCAGAACATTGGAAAGAAACACTTTCCAAAGCATCCCATAGACAAATCAAACCAATCAGTAATATAGGTGTTAGAGAAACATTCGGAATCGCAAGGTTCGTATGCTTGTGTTTGTGTTGTTCGGTGATGTTTCTATCAAGTTCTATTATTTCTAAGATGTTTAGAATAGAAAAACATTGGAAACAACAACTTTCCAAAGCATCGCATAGACAAATCAAACCAATGAGTAACATAGGTGTTTGAGAAACTTTAGGAATCGCAAGGTTCGTATGCTTGTGTTTGGGTTGTTTGGTGATGTTTCTATCAAGTTCTACTAATTCTAAGAGGTTTGGAAGAGCAGAAAATTGGAAACAAACACTTTCCAAAGAATCGCATAGACAAATCAAACAAATCAGTAACACAGGTGTTTGAGAAACTTTAGGAATGGCAAGGTTCGTATGCTTTTGTTTGTGTTGTTTGGTGATGTTTCTATCAAGTTCTATTATTTCTAAGATGTTTGGAAGAGAAGAACATTGGAAACAAACACTTTCCAAAGCATCGCATAGACAAATCAAACCAATCGGTAACATAGGTGTTTGAGAAACTTTAGGAATAGCAAGGTTCGTATGCCTGTGTCTGTGTCGTTTGGTGATGTTTCTATCAAGTCCTATTAATTCTAAGATGTTTGGAAGACTAGAACATTGGAAACAACAACTTTCCAAAGCATCGCAAAGACAAATCAAACCAATGAGTAACATAGGTGTTTGAGAAACTTTAGGAATCGCAAGGTTCGTATGCCTGTGTTTGTGTTGTTTGGTGATGATTCTATCAAGCTCTACTATTTCTAAGATGTTTAGAAGAGAAGAAAATTGGAAACAAACACATTCCAAATCATCGCATAGACAAATCAAACCAATCAGTAACACAAGTGTTTGAGAAACTTTAGGAATCGCAAGGTTCGTATGCCTGTGTTTGTGTCGTTTGGTGATGTTTCTATCAAGTTCTATTATTTCTAAGATGTTTAAAAGAGAAGAACATTGGAAACAAACACTTTCCAAAGCATCGCATAGACAAATCAAACCAATCAGTAACACAGGTGTTTGAGAAGCTTTAGGAATCACAAGGTTCGTATGCTTGTGTTTGTGTTGTTTGGTGATGTTTCTATCAAGTTCTACTAATTCTAAGAGGTTTGGAAGAGCAGAACATTGGAAAGAAACACTTTCCAAGGCATCCCATAGACAAATCAAACCAATCAGTAACATAGGTGTTTGAGAAACATTCGGAATCGCAAGGTTCGTATGCTTGTGTTTGTGTTGTTCGGTGATGTTTCTATCAAGTTCTATTATTTCTAAGATGTTTAGAAGAGAAGAACATTGGAAACAACAACTTTCCAAAGCATCGCTTAGACAAATCAAACCAATGAGTAACATAGGTGTTTGAGAAACTTTAGGAATCGCAAGGTTCGTATGCTTATGTTTGTGTTGTTTGGTGATGTTTCTATCCAGTTCTATTATTTAAGATGTTTGGAAGAGAAGAACTTTGGAAACAAACACTTTGGCATAGACCAATCTAACCAATCAGTAACACAAGTGTTTGAGAAACTTTAGGAATGGCAAGGTTCGTATGCTTTTATTTGTGTTGTTTGGTGATGTTTCTATCAAGTTCTATTATTTCTAAGATGTTTAGAAGAGAAGAACATTGGAAACAAACACTTTCCAATGCATCGCATAGACAAATCAAACCAATCAGTAACACAGGTGTTTGAGAAACTTTAGGAATCGCAAGGTTCGTATGCCTGTGTATGTGTCGTTTGGTGATGTTTCTATCAAGTTCTATTATTTTTAAGATGTTTAGAAGAGAAGAACATTGGAAACAAACACTTTCCAAAGCATCGCATAGACAAATCAAACCAATCAGTAACACAGGTGTTTGAGAAACTTTAGGAATCGCAAGGTTCGTATATCTGTGTTTGTGTCGTTTGGTGATGTTTCTATCAAGTTCTATTAGTTCTAAGATGTTTGGAAGAGAAGAACATTGGAAACAAACACTTTTCAAAGCATCGCATAGACAAATCAAACCAATCAGTAACACAGGTGTTTGAGAAGCTTTAGGAATCGCAAGGTTCGTATGCCTGTGTTTGTGTCGTTTGGTGATGTTTCTATCAAGTTCTATTATTTCTAAGATGTTTAAAAGAGAAGAACATTGGAAACAAACACTTTCCAAAGCATCGCATAGACAAATCAAACCAATCAGTAACACAATTGTTTGAGAAACTTTAGGAATCGCAAGGTTCGTATGCTTGTGTTTGTGTTGTTCGGTGATGTTTCTATCAAGTTCTATTATTTCTAAGATGTTTAGAATAGAAGAACATTGGAAACAACAACTTTCCAAAGCATCGCATAGACAAATCAAACCAATGAGTAACATAGGTGTTTGAGAAACTTTAGGAATCGCAAGTTCGTATGCTTTGGTTTGTGTTGTTTGGTGATGTTTCTATCAAGTTCTATTATTTCTAAGATGTTGAGATGAGAAGAACATTGGAAACAACAACTTTCCAAAGCATCGCATAGACAAATCAAACCAATCCGTAACATAGGTGTTCGAGAAACTTTAGGAATCGCAAGGTTCGTATGCCTGTGTTTGTGTTGTTTGGTGATGTTTCTATCAAGTTCTATTATTTCTAAGATGTTTAGAAGAGAAGAAAATTGGAAACAAACACTTTCCAAAGAATCGCATAGACAAATCAAACAAATCAGTAACACAGGTGTTTGAGAAACTTTAGGAATTGCAAGGTTCGTATGCTTGTGTTTGTGTTGTTTGGTGATGTTTCTATCAAGTTCTATTAATTCTAAGATGTTTGGAAGAGAAGAACATTGGAAACAAACACTTTCCAAAGCATCGCATAGACAAATCAAACCAATCGGTAACATAGGTGTTTGAGAAACTTTAGGAATAGCAAGGTTCGTATGCCTGTGTCTGTGTCGTTTGGTGATGTTTCTATCAAGTCCTATTAATTCTAAGATGTTTGGAAGACTAGAACATTGGAAACAACAACTTTCCAAAGCATCGCAAAGACAAATCAAACCAATGAGTAACATAGGTGTTTGAGAAACTTTAGGAATCGCAAGGTTCGTATGCCTGTGTTTGTGTTGTTTGGTGATGATTCTATCAAGCTCTACTATTTCTAAGATGTTTAGAAGAGAAGAAAATTGGAAACAAACACTTTCCAAATCATCGCATAGACAAATCAAACCAATCAGTAACACAAGTTTTTGAGAAACTTTAGGAATCGCAAGGTTCGTATGCCTGTGTTTGTGTCGTTTGGTGATGTTTCTATCAAGTTCTATTATTTCTAAGATGTTTAAAAGAGAAGAACATTGGAAACAAACACTTTCCAAAGCATCGCATAGACAAATCAAACCAATCAGTAACACAATTGTTTGAGAAAGTTTAGGAATCGCAAGGTTCGTATGCTTGTGTTTGTGTTGTTTGGTGATGTTTCTATCAAGTTCTATTAATTCTAAGATGTTTGGAAGAGAAGAACATTGGAAACAAATACTTTCCAAAGCATCGCATAGACAAATCAAACCATTCAGTAACACAGGTGTTTGAGAAACTTTAGGAATCGCAAGGTTCGTATGCCTGTGTCTGTGTCGTTTGGTGATGTTTCTATCAAGTCCTATTAATTCTAAGATGTTTGGAAGACTAGAACATTGGAAACAACAACTTTCCAAAACATCGCAAAGACAAATCAAACCAATGAGTAACATAGGTGTTTGAGAAACTTTAGGAATCGCATGGTTCGTATGCCTGTGTTTGTGTTGTTTGGTGATGATTCTATCAAGTTCTATTATTTCTAAGATGTTTAGAAGAGAAGAAAATTGGAAATAAACACTTTCCAAATCATCGCATAGACAAATCAAACCAATCAGTAACACAAGTGTTTGAGAAACTTTAGGAATCGCAAGGTTCGTATGCTTGTGTTTGTGTCGTTTGGTGATGTTTCTATCAAGTTCTATTATTTCTAAGATGTTTAAAAGAGAAGAACATTGGAAACAAACACTTTCCAAAGCATCGCATAGACAAATCAAACCAATAAGTAACACAATTGTTTGAGAAACTTTAGGAATCGCAAGGTTCGTATGCTTGTGTTTGTGTTGTTTGGTGATGTTTCTATCAAGTTCTATTAATTCTTAGATGTTTGGAAGAGAAGAACATTGGAAACAAATACTTTCCAAAGCATCGCATAGACAAATCAAACCATTCAGTAACACAGGTGTTTGAGAAACTTTAGGAATCGCAAGGTTCGTATGCCTGTGTTTGTGTCGTTTGGTGATGTTTCTATCAAGTTCTATTATTTCTAAGATGTTTAAACAGAAGAACATTGGAAACAAACACTTTCCAAAGCATCCCATAGACAAATCAAACCAATCAGTAACATAGGTGTTAGAGAAACATTCGGAATCGCAAGGTTCGTATGCTTGTGTTTGTGTTGTTCGGTGATGTTTCTATCAAGTTATATTATTTCTAAGATGTTTAGAAGAGAAGAACATTGGAAACAACAACTTTCCAAAGCATCGCATAGACAAATCAAACCAATCAGTAACACAGGTGTTTGAGAAACTTTAGGAATCGCAAGTTCGTATGCTTTTGTTTGTGTTGTTTGGTGATGTTTCTATCAAGTTCTATTATTTCTAAGATGTTGAGAAGAGAAGAACATTGGAAACAACAACTTTCCAAAGCATCGCATAGACAAATCAAACCAATCAGTAACACAGGTATTCGAGAAACTTTAGGAATCGCAAGGTTCGTATGCCTGTGTTTGTGTTGTTTGGTGATATTTCTATCAAGTTCTATTATTTTTAAGATGTTTAGAAGAGAAGAAAATTGGAAACAAACACTTTCCAAAGAATCGCATAGACAAATCAAACAAATCAGTAACACAGGTGTTTGAGAAACTTTAGGAATTGCAAGGTTCGTATGCCTGTGTTTGTGTCGTTTGGTGATGTTTCTATCAAGTTCTATTAATTCTAAGATGTTGGGAAGAGAAGAACATTGGAAACAAACACTTTCCAAAGAATCGCATAGACAAATCAAACCAATCAGTAACACAAGTGTTTGAGAAACTTTAGGAATCGCAAGGTTCGTATGCCTGTGTTTGTGTCGTTTGGTGATGTTTCTATCAAGTTCTATTATTTCTAACATGTTTAAAAGAGAAGAACATTGGAAACAAACACTTTCCAAAGCATCGCATAGACAAATCAAACCAATCAGTAACACAATTGTTTGAGAAACTTTAGGAATCGCAAGGTTCGTATGCTTGTGTTTGTATTGTTTGGTGATGTTTCTATTAAGTTCTATTAATTCTAAGATGTTTAGAAGAGAAGAACATTGGAAACAAACACTTTCCAAAGCATCGCATAGACAAATCAAACCAATGAGTAACATAGGTGTTTGAGAAACTTTAGGAATCGCAAGGTTCGTATGCTTATGTTTGTGTTGTTTGGTGATGTTTCTATCAAGTCCTATTAATTCTAAGATGTTTGGAAGCCTAGAACATTGGAAACAACAACTTTCCAAAGCATCGCATAGACAAATCAAACCAATCAGTAACATAGGTGTTTGAGAAACTTTAGGAATCGCAAGGTTCGTAAGCCTGTGTCTGTGTCGTTTGGTGATGTTTCTATCAAGTCCTATTAATTCTAAGATGTTTGGAAGACTAGAACATTGGAAACAACAACTTTCCAAAGCATCGCAAAGACAAATCAAACCAATGAGTAACATAGGTGTTCGAGAAACTTTAGGAATCGCAAGGTTCGTATGCCTGTGTTTGTGTTGTTTGGTGATGATTCTATCAAGTTCTACTATTTCTAAGATGTTTAGAAGAGAATAAAATTGGAAACAAACACTTTCCAAATCATCGCATAGACAAATCAAACCAATCAGTAACACAAGTGTTTAAGAAACTTTAGGAATCGCAAGGTTCGTATGCCTGTGTTTGTGTCGTTTGGTGATGTTTCTATCAAGTTCTATTATTTCTAAGATGTTTAAAAGAGAAGAACATTGGAAACAAACACTTTCCAAAGCATCGCATAGACAAATCAAACCAATCAGTAAAACAATTGTTTGAGAAACTTTAGGAATCGCAAGGTTCGTATGCTTGTGTTTGTGTTGTTTGGTGATGTTTCTATCAAGTTCTATTAATTCTTAGATGTTTGGAAGAGAAGAACATTGGAAACAAATACTTTCCAAAGCATCGCATAGACAGATCAAACCATTCAGTAACACAGGTGTTTGAGAAACTTTAGGAATCGCAAGGTTCGTATGCTTGTGTTTGTGTTGTTCGGTGATATTTCTATCAAGTTATATTATTTCTAAGATGTTTAGAAGAGAAGAAAATTGGAAACAAACACTTTCCAAAGAATCGCATAGACAAATCAAACAAATCAGTAACACAGGTGTTTGAGAAACTTTCGGAATCGCAAGGTTCGTATGCCTGTGTTTGTGTTGTTCGGTGATGTTTCTATCAAGTTATATTATTTCTAAGATGCTTAGAAGAGAAGAACATTGGAAACAACAACTTTCCAAAGCATCGCATAGACAAATCAAACCAATCAGTAACACAGGTGTTTGAGAAACTTTAGGAATCGCAAGTTCGTATGCCTTTGTTTGTGTTGTTTGGTGATGTTTCTATCAAGTTCTATTATTTCTAAGATGTTGAGAAGAGAAGAACATTGGAAACAACAACTTTCCAAAGCATCGCATAGACAAATCAAACCAATCAGTAACACAGGTATTCGAGAAACTTTAGGAATCGCAAGGTTCGTATGCCTGTGTTTGTGTTGTTTGGTGATATTTCTATCAAGTTCTATTATTTCTAAGATGTTTAGAAGAGAAGAAAATTGGAAACAAACACTTTCCAAAGAATCGCATAGACAAATCAAACAAATCAGTAACACAGGTGTTTGAGAAACTTTAGGAATTGCAAGGTTCGTATGCCTGTGTTTGTGTCGTTTGGTGATGTTTCTATCAAGTTCTATTAATTCTAAGATGTTGGGAAGAGAAGAACATTGGAAACAAACACTTTCCAAAGAATCGCATAGACAAATCAAACCAATCAGTAACACAATTGTTTGAGAAACTTTAGGAATCGCAAGGTTCGTATGCTTGTGTTTGTGTTGTTTGGTGATGTTTCTATCAAGTTTTATTAATTCTAAGATGTTTGGAAGAGAAGAACATTGGAAACAAACACTTTCCAAAGCATCGCATAGACAAATCAAACCAATCAGTAACATAGGTGTTTGAGAAACTTTAGGAATCGCAATGTTCGTATGCCTGTGTCTGTGTCGTTTGGTGATGTTTCTATCAAGTCCTATTAATTCTAAGATGTTTAGAAGACTAGAACATTGGAAACAACAACTTTCCAAAGCATCGCAAAGACAAATCAAACCAATGAGTAACATAGGTGTTTGAGAAACATTAGGAATCGCAAGGTTCGTATGCCTGTGTTTGTGTCGTTTGGTGATGATTCTATCAAGTTCTATTATTTCTAAGATGTTTAGAAGAGAAGAAAATTAAAAACAAACACTTTCCAAAGCATCGCATAGACAAATCAAACCAATCAGTAACACAAGTGTTTGAGAAACTTTAGGAATCGCAAGGTTCGTATGCCTGTGTCTGTGTCGTTTGGTGATGTTTCTATCAAGTCCTATTAATTCTAAGATGTTTGGAAGACTAGAACATTAGAAACAACAACTTTCCAAAACATCGCAAAGACAAATCAAACCAATGAGTAACATAGGTGTTTGAGAAACTTTAGGAATCGCATGGTTCGTATGCCTGTGTTTGTGTTGTTTGGTGATGATTCTATCAAGTTCTATTATTTCTAAGATGTTTAGAAGAGAAGAAAATTGGAAACAAACACTTTCCAAAGCATCGCATAGACAAATCAAACCAATGAGTAACATAGGTGTTTGAGAAACTTTAGGAATCGCAAGGTTCGTATGCCTGTGTCTGTGTCGTTTGGTGATGTTTCTATCAAGTCCTATTAATTCTAAGATGTTTGGAAGACTAGAACATTGGAAACAACAACTTTCCAAAACATCGCAAAGACAAATCAAACCAATGAGTAACATAGGTGTTTGAGAAACTTTAGGAATCGCATGGTTCGTATGCCTGTGTTTGTGTTGTTTGGTGATGATTCTATCAAGTTCTATTATTTCCAAGATGTTTAGAAGAGAAGAAAATTGGAAATAAACACTTTCCAAATCATCGCATAGACAAATCAAACCAATCAGTAACACAAGTGTTTGAGAAACTTTAGGAATCGCAAGGTTCGTATGCCTGTGTTTGTGTCGTTTGGTGATGTTTCTATCAAGTTCTATTATTTCTAAGATGTTTGGAAGAGAAGAACATTGGAAACAAACACTTTCCAAAGAATCGCATAGACAAATCAAACCAATCAGTAACACAATTGTTTGAGAAACTTTAGGAATCGCAAGGTTCGTATGCTTGTGTTTGTGTTGTTTGATGATGTTTCTATCAAGTTCTATTAATTCTAAGATGTTTGGAAGACTAGAACATTAGAAACAACAACTTTCCAAAACATCGCAAAGACAAATCAAACCAATGAGTAACATAGGTGTTTGAGAAACTTTAGGAATCGCATGGTTCGTATGCCTGTGTTTGTGTTGTTTGGTGATGATTCTATCAAGTTCTATTATTTCTAAGATGTTTAGAAGAGAAGAACATTGGAAACAAACACTTTCCAAAGCATCGCATAGACAAATCAAACATATCAGTAACACAAGTGTTTGAGAAACTTTAGGAATCGCAAGGTTCGTATGCTTGTGTTTGTGTTGTTTGGTGATGTTTCTATCAAGTTCTATTAATTCTAAGATGTTTGGAAGACTAGAACATTGGATACAAACACTTTTCAAAGCATCGCATAGACAAATAAAACCAACCAGTAACACAGGTGTTTGAGAAACTTTAGGAATCGTAAGGTTCGTATGCCTGTGTCTGTGTCGTTTGGTGATGTTTCTATCAAGTCCTCATAATTCTAAGATGTTTGGAAGACTAGAACATTGGAAACAACAACTTTTCAAAGCATCGCATAGACAAATAAAACCAATCAGTAACATAGGAGTTTGAGAACCTTTAGGAATCGCAAGGTTCGTATGCTGGTGTTTGTGTCGTTTGGTGATGTTTCTATCAAGTTCTATTATTTCTAAGATGTTTAAAAGAGAAGAACATTGGAAACAAACACTTTCCAAAGCATCGCATAGACAAATCAAACCAATAAGTAACACAATTGTTTGAGAAACTTTAGGAATCGCAAGGTTCGTATGCTTGTGTTTGTGTTGTTTGGTGATGTTTCTATCAAGTTCTATTAATTCTTAGATGTTTGGAAGAGAAGAACATTGGAAACAAAAACTTTCCAAAGCATCGCATAGACAAATCAAACCATTCAGTAACACAGGTGTTTGAGAAACTTTAGGAATCGCAAGGTTCGTATGCCTGTGTTTGTGTCGTTTGGTGATGTTTCTATCAAGTTCTATTATTTCTAAGATGTTTAAACAGAAGAACATTGGAAACAAACACTTTCCAAAGCATCCCATAGACAAATCAAACCAATCAGTAACATAGGTGTTAGAGAAACATTCGGAATCGCAAGGTTCGTATGCTTGTGTTTGTGTTGTTCGGTGATGTTTCTATCAAGTTATATTATTTCTAAGATGTTTAGAAGAGAAGAACATTGGAAACAACAACTTTCCAAAGCATCGCATAGACAAATCAAACCAATCAGTAACACAGGTGTTTGAGAAACTTTAGGAATCGCAAGTTCGTATGCTTTTGTTTGTGTTGTTTGGTGATGTTTCTATCAAGTTCTATTATTTCTAAGATGTTGAGAAGAGAAGAACATTGGAAACAACAACTTTCCAAAGCATCGCATAGACAAATCAAACCAATCAGTAACACAGGTATTCGAGAAACTTTAGGAATCGCAAGGTTCGTATGCCTGTGTTTGTGTTGTTTGGTGATATTTCTATCAAGTTCTATTATTTTTAAGATGTTTAGAAGAGAAGAAAATTGGAAACAAACACTTTCCAAAGAATCGCATAGACAAATCAAACAAATCAGTAACACAGGTGTTTGAGAAACTTTAGGAATTGCAAGGTTCGTATGCCTGTGTTTGTGTCGTTTGGTGATGTTTCTATCAAGTTCTATTAATTCTAAGATGTTGGGAAGAGAAGAACATTGGAAACAAACACTTTCCAAAGAATCGCATAGACAAATCAAACCAATCAGTAACACAAGTGTTTGAGAAACTTTAGGAATCGCAAGGTTCGTATGCCTGTGTTTGTGTCGTTTGGTGATGTTTCTATCAAGTTCTATTATTTCTAACATGTTTAAAAGAGAAGAACATTGGAAACAAACACTTTCCAAAGCATCGCATAGACAAATCAAACCAATCAGTAACACAATTGTTTGAGAAACTTTAGGAATCGCAAGGTTCGTATGCTTGTGTTTGTATTGTTTGGTGATGTTTCTATTAAGTTCTATTAATTCTAAGATGTTTAGAAGAGAAGAACATTGGAAACAAACACTTTCCAAAGCATCGCATAGACAAATCAAACCAATGAGTAACATAGGTGTTTGAGAAACTTTAGGAATCGCAAGGTTCGTATGCTTATGTTTGTGTTGTTTGGTGATGTTTCTATCAAGTCCTATTAATTCTAAGATGTTTGGAAGCCTAGAACATTGGAAACAACAACTTTCCAAAGCATCGCATAGACAAATCAAACCAATCAGTAACATAGGTGTTTGAGAAACTTTAGGAATCGCAAGGTTCGTAAGCCTGTGTCTGTGTCGTTTGGTGATGTTTCTATCAAGTCCTATTAATTCTAAGATGTTTGGAAGACTAGAACATTGGAAACAACAACTTTCCAAAGCATCGCAAAGACAAATCAAACCAATGAGTAACATAGGTGTTCGAGAAACTTTAGGAATCGCAAGGTTCGTATGCCTGTGTTTGTGTTGTTTGGTGATGATTCTATCAAGTTCTACTATTTCTAAGATGTTTAGAAGAGAATAAAATTGGAAACAAACACTTTCCAAATCATCGCATAGACAAATCAAACCAATCAGTAACACAAGTGTTTAAGAAACTTTAGGAATCGCAAGGTTCGTATGCCTGTGTTTGTGTCGTTTGGTGATGTTTCTATCAAGTTCTATTATTTCTAAGATGTTTAAAAGAGAAGAACATTGGAAACAAACACTTTCCAAAGCATCGCATAGACAAATCAAACCAATCAGTAAAACAATTGTTTGAGAAACTTTAGGAATCGCAAGGTTCGTATGCTTGTGTTTGTGTTGTTTGGTGATGTTTCTATCAAGTTCTATTAATTCTTAGATGTTTGGAAGAGAAGAACATTGGAAACAAACACTTTCCAAAGCATCGCATAGACAAATCAAACCATTCAGTAAAACAATTGTTTGAGAAACTTTAGGAATCGCAAGGTTCGTATGCTTGTGTTTGTGTTGTTTGGTGATGTTTCTATCAAGTTCTATTAATTCTAAGATGTTTGGAAGAGAAGAACATTGGAAACAAACACTTTTCAAAGCATCGCATAGACAAATCAAACCAATCAGTAACACAGGTGTTTGAGAAACTTTAGGAATCGCAAGGTTCGTATGCCTGTGTCTGTGTCGTTTGGTGATGTTTCTATCAAGTTCTATTATTTCTAAAATGTTTAGAAGAGAAGAACATTGGAAACAAACACTTTCCAAAGCATCGCATAGACAAATCAAACCAATCAGTAACACAGGTGTTTGAGAAACTTTATGAATCGCAAGGTTCGTATACTTCTGTTTGTGTTGTTTGGTGATGTTTCTATCAAGTTATATTAATTCTAAGATGTTTGGAAGAGAAGAACATTGGAAACAAACACTTTCCAAAGCATCGCATAGACAAATCAAACAAATCAGTAACACAAGTGTTTGAGAAACTTTAGGAATTGCAAGGTTCGTATGCCTGTGTCTGTGTCGTTTGGTGATGTTTCTATCATGTCCTATTAATTCTATGATGTTTGAAAGACTATAACATTGGAAACAACAACTTTCTAAAGCATCGCATAGACAAATCAAACCAATCAGTAACATAGGTGTTTGAGAAACTTTAGGAATCACATGGTTCGTATGCCTGTGTTTGTGTCGTTTCGTGATGTTTCTATCAAGTTCTATTATTTCTAAGATGTTTAAAAGAGAAGAACATTGGAAATAAACACTTTCCAAAGCATCACATAGACAAATCAAACCAATCAGTAACACAATTGTTTGAGAAACTTTAGGAATCGCAAGGTTTGTATGCTTGTGTTTGTATTGTTTGGTGATGTTTCTATCAAGTTCTATTAATTCTAAGACGTTTTGAAGAGAAGAACATTGGAAAAAAACACTTTCCAAAGCATCGCATAGACAAATCAAACCAATCAGTAACACAGGTGTTTGAGAAACTTTAGGAATCGCAAGGTTCGTATGCCTGTGTCTGTGTCGTTTGGTGATGTTTCTATCAAGTCCTATTAATTCTAAGATGTTTGGAAGACTAGAATATTGGAAACAACAACTTTCCAAAGCATCGCATAGACAAATCAAACCGATGAGTAACATAGGTGTTTGAGAAACTTTAGGAATCGCAAGGTTCGTATGCCTGTGTTTGTGTCGTTTGGTGATGATTCTATCAAGTTCTATTATTTCTAAGATGTTTAGAAGAGAAGAACATTGGAAACAAACACTTTCCAAAGCATCGCATAGAGAAATCAAACCAATCAGTAACACAAGTGTTTGAGAAACTTTAGGAATCGCAAGGTTCGTATGCTTGTGTTTGTGTTGTTTGGTGTTGTTTCTATCAAGTTCTATTAATTCTAAGATGTTTGGAAGAGAAGCACATTGGAAACAAACACTTTCCAAAGCATCACATAGACAAATCAAACCAATCAGTAACACAGGTGTTTGAGAAACTTTAGGAATCGCAAGGTTCGTATGCCTGTGTCTGTGTCGTTTGGTAATGTTTCTATCAAGTTCTATTAATTCTAAGATGTTTGGAAGAGAAGAACATTGGAAACAAACACTTTCCAAAGCATCGCATAGACAAATCAAACCAACCAGTAAGACAGGTGTTTGAGAAACTTTAGGAATCGTAAGGTTCGTATGCCTGTGTCTGTGTCGTTTGGTGATGTTTCTATCAAGTCCTATTAATTCTAAGATGTTTGGAAGACTAGAACATTGGAAACAACAACTTTTGAAAGCATCGCATAGACAAATCAAACCAATCAGTAACATAGGTGTTTGAGAAACTTTAGGAATCGCAAGGTTCGTATGCTTGTGTTTGTGTCGTTTGGTGATGATTCTATCAAGTTCTATTATTTCTAAGATGTTTAGAAGAGAAGAACATTGGAAACAAACACTTTCCAAAGCATCGCATAGACAAATCAAACCAATCAGTAACACAGGTGTTTGAGAAACTTTATGAATCGCAAGGTTTGTATGCTTGTGTTTGTGTTGTTTGGTGATGTTTCTATTAAGTTCTATTAATTCTAAGATGTTTGGAAGAGTAGAACATTGGAAACAAAGACTTTCCAAAGCATCACATAGACAAATCAAACATATCAGTAACACAAGTGTTTGAGAAACTTTAGGAATTGCAAGGTTCGTATGCCTGTGTCTGTGTCGTTTGGTGATGTTTCTATCAAGTCCTATTAATTCTAAGATGTTTGGAAGACTAGAACATTGGAAACAACAACTTTCTAAAGCATCGCATAGACAAATCAAACCAATCAGTAACATAGGTGTTTGAGAAACTTTAGGAATCGCATGGTTCGTATGCCTGTGTTTGTGTCGTTTGGTGATGTTTCTATCAAGTTCTATTATTTCTAAGATGTTTAAAAGAGAAGAACATTGCAAACAAACACTTTCCAAAGCATCGCCTAGACAAATCAAACCAATCAGTAACACAATTGTTTGAGAAACTTTAGGAATCGCAAGGTTCGTATGCTTGTGGTTGTGTTGTTTGGTGATGTTTCTATCAAGTTCTATTAATTCTAAGATGTTTAGAAGAGAAGAACATTGGAAACAAACACTTTCCAAAGCATCGCATAGACAAATCAAACCAATCAGTAACACAGGTGTTTGAGAAACTTTAGGAATCGCAAGGTTCGTATGCCTGTGTCTGTGCCGTTTGGTGATGTTTCTATCAAGTCCTATTAATTCTAAGATGTTTGGAAGACTAGAACATTGGAAACAACAACTTTCCAAAGCATCGCATAGACAAATCAAACCAATGAGTAACATAGGTGTTTGAGAAACTTTAGGAATCGCAAGGTTCGTATGCCTGTGTTTGTGTCGTTTGGTGATGATTCTATCAAGTTTTATTATTTCTAAGATGTTTGGAAGAGAAGAACATTGGAAACAAACACTTTCCAAAGCATCGCATAGACAAATCAAACATATCAGTAACACAAGTGTTTGAGAAACTTTAGGAATTGCAAGGTTCGTATGCCTGTGTCTGTGTCGTTTGGTGATGTTTCTATCAAGTCCTATTAATTCTAAGATGTTTGGAAGACTAGAACATTGGAAACAACAACTTTCTAAAGCATCGCATAGACAAATCAAACCAATCAGTAACATAGGTGTTTGAGAAACTTTAGGAATCGCATGGTTCGTATGCCTGTGTTTGTGTCGTTTGTTGATGTTTCTATCAAGTTCTATTATTTCTAAGATGTTTAAAAGAGAAGAACATTGTAAACAAACACTTTCCAAAGCATCGCATAGACAAATCTAACCAATCAGTAACACAATTGTTTGAGAAACTTTAGGAATCGCAAGGTTCGTATGCTTATGTTTGTGTTGTTTGGTGATGTTTCTATCAAGTTCTATTAATTCTAAGATGTTTAGAAGAGAAGAACATTGGAAACAAACACTTTCCAAAGCATCGCATAGACAAATCAAACCAATCAGTAACAAAGGTGTTTGAGAAACTTTAGGAATCGCAAGGTTCGTATGCCTGTGTCTGTGTCGTTTGGTGATGTTTCTATCAAGTCCTATTAATTCTTAGATGTTTGGAAGACTAGAACATTGGAAACAACAACTTTCCAAAGCATCGCATAGACAAATCAAACCAATGAGTAACATAGGTGTTTGAGAAACTTTAGGAATCGCAAGGTTCGTATGCCTGTGTTTGTGTCGTTTGGTGATGATTCTATCAAGTTCTATTATTTCTAAGATGTTTAGAAGAGAATAACATTGGAAACAAACACTTTCCAAAGCATCGCATAGACAAATCAAACCAATCAGTAACACAGGTGTTTGAGAAACTTTATGAATCGCAAGGTTCGTATACTTCTGTTTGTGTTGTTTGGTGATGTTTCTATCAAGTTATATTAATTCTAAGATGTTTGGAAGAGAAGAACATTGGAAACAAACACTTTCCAAAGCATCGCATAGACAAATCAAACCAATCAGTAACACTGGTGTTTGAGAATCTTTAGGAATCGCAAGGTTCGTATGCTTGTGTTTGTGTTGTTTGGTGATGTTTCTATCAAGTTCTATTAATTCTAAGATGTTTGGAAGAGAAGAACATTGGATACAAACACTTTCCAAAGCATCGCATAGACAAATCAAACCAATCAGTAACACAGGTGTTTGAGAAACTTTAGGAATCGTAAGGTTCGTATGCCTGTGTCTGTGTCGTTTGGTGATGTTTCTATCAAGTCCTCATAATTCTAAGATGTTTGGAAGACTAGAACATTGGAAACAACAACTTTTCAAAGCATCGCATAGACAAATAAAACCAATCAGTAACATAGGTGTTTGAGAAACTTTAGGAATCGCAAGGTTCGTATGCTTGTGTTTGTGTCGTTTGGTGATGATTCTATCAAGTTCTATTATTTCTAAGATGTTTAGAAGAGCAGAACATTGGAAACAAACACTTTCCAAAGCATCGCATAGACAAATCAAACCAATCAGTAACACAGGTGTTTGAGAAACTTTATGAATCGCAAGGTTCGTATACTTCTGTTTGTGTTGTTTGGTGATGTTTCTATCAAGTTATATTAATTCTAAGATGTTTGGAAGAGAAGAACATTGGAAACAAACACTTTCCAAAGCATCGCATAGACAAATCAAACAAATCAGTAACACAAGTGTTTGAGAAACTTTAGGAATTGCAAGGTTCGTATGCCTGTGTCTGTGTCGTTTGGTGATGTTTCTATCAAGTTCTATTAATTCTAAGATGTTTGGAAGAGAAGAACATTGGAAACAAACACTTTCCAAAGCATCGCATAGACAAATCAAACATATCAGTAACACAAGTGTTTGAGAAACTTTAGGAATCGCAAGGTTCGTATGCCTGTGTTTGTGTCATTTGGTGATGTTTCTATCAAGTTCTATTATTTCTAAGATGTTTAAATAGAAGAACATTGGAAACAAACACTTTCCAAAGCATCGCATAGACAAATCAAACCAATCAGTAACACAATTGTTTGAGAAACTTTAGGAATCGCAAAGTTCGTATGCTTGTGTTTGTGTTGTTTGGTGATGTTTCTATCAAGTTCTATTAATTCTAAGATTTTTGGAAGAGAAGAACATTGGAAACAAACACTTTCCAAAGTATCACATAGACAAATCAAACCAATCAGTAACACATGTGTTTGAGAAACTTTAGGAATCGCAAGGTTTGTATGCCTGTGTCTGTATCGTTTGGTGATGTTTCTATCAAGTTCTATTAATTCTAAGATGTTTGGAAGAGAAGAACATTGGAAACAAACACTTTCCAAAGCATCGCATAGACAAATCAAACCAATCAGTAACACAGGTGTTTGAGAAGCTTTAGGAATCGCAAGGTTCGTATGCTTGTGTTTGTGTCGTTTGGTGATGATTCTATACAGTTCTATTATTTCTAAGATGTTTAGAAGAGAATAACATTGGAAACAAACACTTTCCAAAGCATCGCATAGACAAATCAAACCAATCAGTAACACAGGTGTTTGAGAAACTTTATGAATCGCAAGGTTCGTATACTTCTGTTTGTGTTGTTTGGTGATGTTTCTATCAAGTTATATTAATTCTAAGATGTTTGGAAGAGAAGAACATTGGAAACAAACACTTTCCAAAGCATCGCATAGACAAATCAAACAAATCAGTAACACAAGTGTTTGAGAAACTTTAGGAATTGCAAGGTTCGTATGCCTGTGTCTGTGTCGTTTGGTGATGTTTCTATCAAGTTCTATTAATTCTAAGATGTTTGGAAGAGAAGAACATTGGAAACAAACACTTTCCAAAGCATCGCATAGACAAATCAAACATATCAGTAACACAAGTGTTTGAGAAACTTTAGGAATCGCAAGGTTCGTATGGCTGTGTTTGTGTCATTTGGTGATGTTTCTATCAAGTTCTATTATTTCTAAGATGTTTAAATAGAAGAACATTGGAAACAAACACTTTCCAAAGCATCGCATAGACAAATCAAACCAATCAGTAACACAATTGTTTGAGAAACTTTAGGAATCGCAAAGTTCGTATGCTTGTGTTTGTGTTGTTTGGTGATGTTTCTATCAAGTTCTATTAATTCTAAGATTTTTGGAAGAGAAGAACATTGGAAACAAACACTTTCCAAAGTATCGCATAGACAAATCAAACCAATCAGTAACACATGTGTTTGAGAAACTTTAGGAATCGCAAGGTTTGTATGCCTGTGTCTGTATCGTTTGGTGATGTTTCTATCAAGTTCTATTAATTCTAAGATGTTTGGAAGAGAAGAACATTGGAAACAAACACTTTCCAAAGCATCGCATAGACAAATCAAACCAATCAGTAACACAGGTGTTTGAGAAGCTTTAGGAATCGCAAGGTTCGTATGCTTGTGTTTGTGTCGTTTGGTGATGATTCTATACAGTTCTATTATTTCTAAGATGTTTAGAAGAGAATAACATTGGAAACAAACACTTTCCAAAGCATCGCATAGACAAATCAAACCAATCAGTAACACAGGTGTTTGAGAAACTTTATGAATCGCAAGGTTCGTATACTTCTGTTTGTGTTGTTTGGTGATGTTTCTATCAAGTTGTTGGTGATGATTCTACCAACCAGTAACACAGGTGTTTGAGAAACTTTAGGAATCGTAAGGTTCGTATGCTTGTGTTTGTGTCGTTTGGTGATGATTCTATCAAGTTATATTAGTTCTATTGATTGGTTTGATTTCTCTTTATGAATCGCAAGGTTCGTATACTTCTGTTTGTGTTGTTTGGTGATGTTTCTATCAAGTTATATTAATTCTAAGATGTTTGGAAGAGAAGAACATTGGAAACAAACACTTTTCAAAGCATCGCATAGACAAATAAAACCAATCAGTAACATAGGTGTTTGAGAAACTTTAGGAATCGCAAGGTTCGTATGCTTGTGTTTGTGTCGTTTGGTGATGATTCTATCAAGTTCTATTATTTCTAAGATGTTTAGAAGAGAAGAACATTGGAAACAAACACTTTCCAAAGCATCGCATAGACAAATAAAACCAACCAGTAACACAGGTGTTTGAGAAACTTTAGGAATCGTAAGGTTCGTATGCCTGTGTCTGTGTCGTTTGGTGATGTTTCTATCAAGTCCTCATAATTCTAAGATGTTTGGAAGACTAGAACATTGGAAACAACAACTTTTCAAAGCATCGCATAGACAAATAAAACCAATCAGTAACATAGGTGTTTGAGAAACTTTAGGAATCGCAAGGTTCGTATGCTTGTGTTTGTGTCGTTTGGTGATGATTCTATCAAGTTCTATTATTTCTAAGATGTTTAGAAGAGAATAACATTGGAAACAAACACTTTCCAAAGCATCGCATAGACAAATCAAACCAATCAGTAACACAGGTGTTTGAGAAACTTTATGAATCGAAAAGGTTCGTATACTTCTGTTTGTGTTGTTTGGTGATGTTTCTATCAAGTTATATTAATTCTAAGATGTTTGGAAGAGAAGAACATTGGAAACAAACACTTTCCAAAGCATCGCATAGACAAATCAAACCAATCAGTAACACAGGTGTTTGAGAATCTTTAGGAATCGCAAGGTTCGTATGCTTGTGTTTGTGTTGTTTGGTGATGTTTCTATCAAGTTCTATTAATTCTAAGATGTTTGGAAGAGAAGAACATTGGATACAAACACTTTCCAAAGCGTCGCATAGACAAATCAAACCAATCAGTAACACAGGTGTTTGAGAAACTTTAGGAATCGTAAGGTTCGTATGCCTGTGTCTGTGTCGTTTGGTGATGTTTCTATCAAGTCCTCATAATTCTAAGATGTTTGGAAGACTAGAACATTGGAAACAACAACTTTTCAAAGCATCGCATAGACAAATAAAACCAATCAGTAACATAGGTGTTTGAGAAACTTTAGGAATCGCAAGGTTCGTATGCTTGTGTTTGTGTCGTTTGGTGATGATTCTATCAAGTTCTATTATTTCTAAGATGTTTAGAAGAGAAGAACATTGGAAACAAACACTTTCCAAAGCATCGCATAGACAAATCAAACCAATCAGTAACACAGGTGTTTGAGAAACTTTATGAATCGCAAGGTTCGTATATTTCTGTTTGTGTTGTTTGGTGATGTTTCTATCAAGTTATATTAATTCTAAGATGTTTGGAAGAGAAGAACATTGGAAACAAACACTTTCCAAAGCATCGCATAGACAAATCAAACAAATCAGTAACACAAGTGTTTGAGAAACTTTAGGAATTGCAAGGTTCGTATGCCTGTGTCTGTGTCGTTTGGTGATGTTTCTATCAAGTTCTATTAATTCTAAGATGTTTGGAAGAGAAGAACATTGGAAACAAACACTTTCCAAAGCATCGCATAGACAAATCAAACATATCAGTAACATAAGTGTTTGAGAAACTTTAGGAATCGCAAGGTTCGTATGCCTGTGTTTGTGTCATTTGGTGATGTTTCTATCAAGTTCTATTATTTCTAAGATGTTTAAATAGAAGAACATTGGAAACAAACACTTTCCAAAGCATCGCATAGACAAATCAAACCAATCAGTAACACAATTGTTTGAGAAACTTTAGGAATCGCAAAGTTCGTATGCTTGTGTTTGTGTTGTTTGGTGATGTTTCTATCAAGTTCTATTAATTCTAAGATGTTTAGAAGAGAATAACATTGGAAACAAACACTTTCCAAAGCATCGCATAGACAAATCAAACCAATCAGTAACACAGGTGTTTGAGAAACTTTATGAATCGAAAAGGTTCGTATACTTCTGTTTGTGTTGTTTGGTGATGTTTCTATCAAGTTATATTAATTCTAAGATGTTTGGAAGAGAAGAACATTGGAAACAAACACTTTCCAAAGCATCGCATAGACAAATCAAACCAATCAGTAACACAGGTGTTTGAGAATCTTTAGGAATCGCAAGGTTCGTATGCTTGTGTTTGTGTTGTTTGGTGATGTTTCTATCAAGTTCTATTAATTCTAAGATGTTTGGAAGAGAAGAACATTGGATACAAACACTTTCCAAAGCGTCGCATAGACAAATCAAACCAATCAGTAACACAGGTGTTTGAGAAACTTTAGGAATCGTAAGGTTCGTATGCCTGTGTCTGTGTCGTTTGGTGATGTTTCTATCAAGTCCTAATAATTCTAAGATGTTTGGAAGACTAGAACATTGGAAACAACAACTTTTCAAAGCATCGCATAGACAAATAAAACCAATCAGTAACATAGGTGTTTGAGAAACTTTAGGAATCGCAAGGTTCGTATGCTTGTGTTTGTGTCGTTTGGTGATGATTCTATCAAGTTCTATTATTTCTAAGATGTTTAGAAGAGAAGAACATTGGAAACAAACACTTTCCAAAGCATCGCATAGACAAATCAAACCAATCAGTAACACAGGTGTTTGAGAAACTTTATGAATCGCAAGGTTCGTATACTTCTGTTTGTGTTGTTTGGTGATGTTTCTATCAAGTTATATTAATTCTAAGATGTTTGGAAGAGAAGAACATTGGAAACAAACACTTTCCAAAGCATCGCATAGACAAATCAAACAAATCAGTAACACAAGTGTTTGAGAAACTTTAGGAATTGCAAGGTTCGTATGCCTGTGTCTGTGTCGTTTGGTGATGTTTCTATCAAGTTCTATTAATTCTAAGATGTTTGGAAGAGAAGAACATTGGAAACAAACACTTTCCAAAGCATCGCATAGACAAATCAAACATATCAGTAACACAAGTGTTTGAGAAACTTTAGGAATCGCAAGGTTCGTATGCCTGTGTTTGTGTCATTTGGTGATGTTTCTATCAAGTTCTATTATTTCTAAGATGTTTAAATAGAAGAACATTGGAAACAAACACTTTCCAAAGCATCGCATAGACAAATCAAACCAATCAGTAACACAATTGTTTGAGAAACTTTAGGAATCGCAAAGTTCGTATGCTTGTGTTTGTGTTGTTTGGTGATGTTTCTATCAAGTTCTATTAATTCTAAGATTTTTGGAAGAGAAGAACATTGGAAACAAGCACTTTCCAAAGTATCGCATAGACAAATCAAACCAATCAGTAACACATGTGTTTGAGAAACTTTAGGAATCGCAAGGTTTGTATGCCTGTGTCTGTATCGTTTGGTGATGTTTCTATCAAGTTCTATTAATTCTAAGATGTTTGGAAGAGAAGAACATTGGAAACAAACACTTTCCAAAGCATCGCATAGACAAATCAAACCAATCAGTAACACAGGTGTTTGAGAAGCTTTAGGAATCGCAAGGTTCGTATGCTTGTGTTTGTGTCGTTTGGTGATGATTCTATACAGTTCTATTATTTCTAAGATGTTTAGAAGAGAATAACATTGGAAACAAACACTTTCCAAAGCATCGCATAGACAAATCAAACCCATCAGTAACACAGGTGTTTGAGAAACTTTATGAATCGCAAGGTTCGTATACTTCTGTTTGTGTTGTTTGGTGATGTTTCTATCAAGTTGTTGGTGATGATTCTACCAACCAGTAACACAGGTGTTTGAGAAACTTTAGGAATCGTAAGGTTCGTATGCTTGTGTTTGTGTCGTTTGGTGATGATTCTATCAAGTTATATTAGTTCTATTGATTGGTTTGATTTCTCTTTATGAATCGCAAGGTTCGTATACATCTGTTTGTGTTGTTTGGTGATGTTTCTATCAAGTTATATTAATTCTAAGATGTTTGGAAGAGAAGAACATTGGAAACAAACACTTTCCAAAGCATCGCATAGACAAATCAAACGAATCAGTAACACAGGTGTTTGAGAATCTTTAGGAATCGCAAGGTTCGTATGCTTGTGTTTGTGTTGTTTGGTGATGTTTCTATCAAGTTCTATTAATTCTAAGAAGTTTGGAAGAGAAGAACATTGGATACAAACACTTTCCAAAGCATCGCATAGACAAATCAAACCAATCAGTAACACAGGTGTTTGAGAAACTTTATGAATCGCAAGGTTCGTATACTTCTGTTTGTGTTGTTTGGTGATGTTTCTATCAAGTTGTTGGTGATGATTCTACCAACCAGTAACACAGGTGTTTGAGAAACTTTAGGAATCGTAAGGTTCGTATGCTTGTGTTTGTGTCGTTTGGTGATGATTCTATCAAGTTATATTAGTTCTATTGATTGGTTTGATTTCTCTTTATGAATCGCAAGGTTCGTATACTTCTGTTTGTGTTGTTTGGTGATGTTTCTATCAAGTTATATTAATTCTAAGATGTTTGGAAGAGAAGAACATTGGAAACAAACACTTTCCAAAGCATCGCATAGACAAATCAAACGAATCAGTAACACAGGTGTTTGAGAATCTTTAGGAATCGCAAGGTTCGTATGCTTGTGTTTGTGTTGTTTGGTGATGTTTCTATCAAGTTCTATTAATTCTAAGAAGTTTGGAAGAGAAGAACATTGGATACAAACACTTTCCAAAGCATCGCATAGACAAATCAAACCAATCAGTAACACAGGTGTTTGAGAAACTTTATGAATCGCAAGGTTCGTATACTTCTGTTTGTGTTGTTTGGTGATGTTTCTATCAAGTTGTTGGTGATGATTCTACCAACCAGTAACACAGGTGTTTGAGAAACTTTAGGAATCGTAAGGTTCGTATGCTTGTGTTTGTGTCGTTTGGTGATGATTCTATCAAGTTATATTAGTTCTATTGATTGGTTTGATTTCTCTTTATGAATCGCAAGGTTCGTATACTTCTGTTTGTGTTGTTTGGTGATGTTTCTATCAAGTTATATTAATTCTAAGATGTTTGGAAGAGAAGAACATTGGAAACAAACACTTTCCAAAGCATCGCATAGACAAATCAAACGAATCAGTAACACAGGTGTTTGAGAAACTTTAGGAATCGCAAGGTTCGTATGCTTGTGTTTGTGTTGTTTGGTGATGTTTCTATCAAGTTCTATTAATTCTAAGACGTTTTGAAGAGAAGAACATTGGAAAAAAACACTTTCCAAAGCATCGCATAGACAAATCAAACCAATCAGTAACACAGGTGTTTGAGAAACTTTAGGAATCGCAAGGTTCGTATGCTTGTGTTTGTGTCGTTTGGTGATGATTCTATACAGTTCTATTATTTCTAAGATGTTTAGAAGAGAAGAACATTGGAAACAAACACTTTCCAAAGCATCGCATAGACAAATCAAACCAATCAGTAACACAATTGTTTGAGAAACTTTAGGAATCGCAAAGTTCGTATGCTTGTGTTTGTGTTGTTTGGTGATGTTTCTATCAAGTTCTATTAATTCTAAGATTTTTGGAAGAGAAGAACATTGGAAACAAACACTTTCCAAAGAATCGCATAGACAAATCAAACCAATCAATAACACATGTGTTTGAGAAACTTTAGGAATCGCAAGGTTCGTATGCCTGTGTCTGTGTCGTTTGGTGATGTTTCTATCAAGTCCTATTAATTCTAATATGTTTGGAAGACTAGAACATTGAAAACAACAACTTTCCAAAGCATCGCATAGACAAATCAAACCAATCAGTAACACAGGTGTTTGAGAAACTTTATGAATCGCAAGGTTCGTATACTTCTGTTTGTGTTGTTTGGTGATGTTTCTATCAAGTTGTTGGTGATGATTCTACCAACCAGTAACACAGGTGTTTGAGAAACTTTAGGAATCGTAAGGTTCGTATGCTTGTGTTTGTGTCGTTTGGTGATGATTCTATCAAGTTATATTAGTTCTATTGATTGGTTTGATTTCTCTTTATGAATCGCAAGGTTCGTATACTTCTGTTTGTGTTGTTTGGTGATGTTTCTATCAAGTTATATTAATTCTAAGATGTTTGGAAGAGAAGAACATTGGAAACAAACACTTTCCAAAGCATCGCATAGACAAATCAAACGAATCAGTAACACAGGTGTTTGAGAAACTTTAGGAATCGCAAGGTTCGTATGCTTGTGTTTGTGTTGTTTGGTGATGTTTCTATCAAGTTCTATTAATTCTAAGACGTTTTGAAGAGAAGAACATTGGAAAAAAACACTTTCCAAAGCATCGCATAGACAAATCAAACCAATCAGTAACACAGGTGTTTGAGAAACTTTAGGAATCGCAAGGTTCGTATGCTTGTGTTTGTGTCGTTTGGTGATGATTCTATACAGTTCTATTATTTCTAAGATGTTTAGAAGAGAAGAACATTGGAAACAAACACTTTCCAAAGCATCGCATAGACAAATCAAACCAATCAGTAACACAATTGTTTGAGAAACTTTAGGAATCGCAAAGTTCGTATGCTTGTGTTTGTGTTGTTTGGTGATGTTTCTATCAAGTTCTATTAATTCTAAGATTTTTGGAAGAGAAGAACATTGGAAACAAACACTTTCCAAAGAATCGCATAGACAAATCAAACCAATCAATAACACATGTGTTTGAGAAACTTTAGGAATCGCAAGGTTCGTATGCCTGTGTCTGTGTCGTTTGGTGATGTTTCTATCAAGTCCTATTAATTCTAATATGTTTGGAAGACTAGAACATTGAAAACAACAACTTTCCAAAGCATCGCATAGACAAATCAAACCAATCAGTAACACAGGTGTTTGAGAAACTTTAGGAATCGCAAGGTTCGTATGCTTGTGTTTGTGTTGTTTGGTGATGTTTCTACCAAGTTCTATTAATTCTAAGATGTTTTGAAGAGAAGAACATTGGAAACAAACACTTTCCAAAGCATCGCATAGACAAATCAAACAAATCAGTAACACAGGTGTTTAAGAAACTTTAGGAATTGCAAGGTTCGTATGCCTGTGTCTGTGTCGTTTGGTGATGTTTCTATCAAGTCCTATTAATTCTAAGATTTTTGGAAGACTAGAACATTGGCAACAACAACATTCCAAAGCATCGCATAGACAAATAACACCAATCAGTAACATAGGTGTTTGAGAAACTTTAGGAATCGCATGGTTCGTATGCCTGTGTTTGTGTCGTTTGGTGATGATTCTATCAAGTTCTATTATTTCTAAGATGTTTAGAAGACAAGAACATTGGAAACATACACTTTCCAAAGCATCGCATAGACAAATCAAACCAATCAGTAACATAGGTGTTTGAGAAACTTTAGGAATCGTAAGGTTAGTATGCCTGTGTCTGTGTCGTTTGGTGATGTTTCTATCAAGTCCTATTAATTCTAAGATGTTTGGAAGCCTAGAACATTGGAAACAACAACTTTCCAAAGCATCGCATAGACAAATCAAACCAATCAGTAACATAGGTGTTTGAGAAACATTAGGAATCGCATGGTTCGTATGCCTGTGTTTGTGTCGTTTGGTGATGTTTCTATCAAGTTCTATTATTTCTAAGATGTTTAAAAGAGAAGAACATTGGAAACATACACTTTCCAAAGCATCGCATAGACAAATCAAACCAATCAGTAACACAACTGTTTGAGAAACTTTAGGAATCGCAAGGTTCGTATGCTTGTGTTTGTGTTGTTTGGTGATGTTTCTACCAAGATCTATTAATTCTAAGATGTTTTGAAGAGAAGAACATTGGAAACAAACACTTTTCAAAGCATCGCATAGACAAATCAAACAAATCAGTAACACAGGTGTTTAAGAAACTTTAGGAATTGCAAGGTTCGTATGCCTGTGTCTGTGTCGTTTGGTGATGTTTTATCAAGTCCTATTAATTCTAAGATTTTTGGAAGACTAGAACATTGGCAACAACAACATTCCAAAGAATCGCATAGACAAATAACACCAATCAGTAACATAGGTGTTTGAGAAACTTTAGGAATCGCATGGTTCGTATGCCTGTGTTTGTGTCATTTGGTGATGATTCTATCAAGTTCTATTATTTCTAAGATGTTTAGAAGAGAAGAACATTGGAAACATACACTTTCCAAAGCATCGCATAGACAAATCAAACCAATCAGTAACACAACTGTTTGAGAAACTTTAGGAATCGCAAGGTTCGTATGCTTGTGTTTGTGTTGTTTGGTGATGTTTCTATCAAGTTCTATTAATTCTAAGATGTTTCGAAGAGAAGAACATTGGAAACAAACACTTTCCAAAGCATCGCATAGACAAATCAAACCAATCAGTAACACAGGTGTTTGAGAAACTTTAGGAATCGCAAGGTTCATATGCCTGTGTTTGTGTCGTTTGGTGATGTTTCTATCAAGTTCTATTATTTCTAAGATGTTTAAACAGAAGAACATTGGAAACAAACACTTTCCAAAGCATCGCATAGACAAATCAAACCAATCAGTAACACAATTGTTTGAGAAACTTTAGGAATCGCAAGGTTCGTATGCTTGTGTTTGTGTTGTTTGGTGATGTTTCTATCAAGTTCTATTAATTCTAAGATGTTTGGAAGAGAAGAACATTGGAAACAAACACTTTTCAAAGCATCGCATAGACAAATCAAACCAATCAGTAACACAGGTGTTTGAGAAACTTTAGGAATCACAAGGTTCGTATGCCTGTGTCTGTGTCGTTTGGTGATGTTTCTATCAAGTTCTATTATTTCTAAAATGTTTAGAAGAGAAGAACATTGGAAACAAACACTTTCCAAAGCATCGCATAGACAAATCAAACCAATCAGTAACACAACTGTTTGAGAAACTTTAGGAATCGCAAGGTTCGTATGCTTGTGTTTGTGTTGTTTGGTGATGTTTCTATCAAGTCCTATTAATTCTAAGATGTTTGGAAGACTAGAACATTGGAAACAACAACTTTCCAAAACATCGCATAGACAAATCAAACCAATCAGTAACATAGGTGTTTGAGAAACTTTAGGAATCGCATGGTTCGTATGCCTGTGTTTGTGTTGTTTGGTGATGTTTCTATCAAGTTCTATTATTTCTCAGATGTTTAAAAGAGAAGAACATTGGAAACAAACACTTTCCAAAGCATCGTATAGACAAATCAAACCAATCAGTAACACAATTGTTTGAGAAACTTTAGGAATCGCAAGGTTCGTATGCTTGTGTTTGTGTTGTTTGGTGATGTTTCTACCAAGATCTATTAATTCTAAGATGTTTTGAAGAGAAGAACATTGGAAACAAACACTTTTCAAAGCATCGCATAGACAAATCAAACAAATCAGTAACACAGGTGTTTAAGAAACTTTAGGAATTGCAAGGTTCGTATGCCTGTGTCTGTGTCGTTTGGTGATGTTTCTATCAAGTCCTATTAATTCTAAGATTTTTGGAAGACTAGAACATTGGCAACAACAACATTCCAAAGCATCGCATAGACAAATAACACCAATCAGTAACATAGGTGTTTGAGAAACTTTAGGAATCGCATGGTTCGTATGCCTGTGTTTGTGTCATTTGGTGATGATTCTATCAAGTTCTATTATTTCTAAGATGTTTAAAAGAGAAGAACATTGGAAACATACACTTTCCAAAGCATCGCATAGACAAATCAAACCAATCAGTAACACAACTGTTTGAGAAACTTTAGGAATCGCAAGGTTCGTATGCTTGTGTTTGTGTTGTTTGGTGATGTTTCTATCAAGTTCTATTAATTCTAAGATGTTTCGAAGAGAAGAACATTGGAAACAAACACTTTCCAAAGCATCGCATAGACAAATCAAACCAATCAGTAACACAGGTGTTTGAGAAACTTTAGGAATCGCAAGGTTCATATGCCTGTGTTTGTGTCGTTTGGTGATGTTTCTATCAAGTTCTATTATTTCTAAGATGTTTAAACAGAAGAACATTGGAAACAAACACTTTCCAAAGCATCGCATAGACAAATCAAACCAATCAGTAACACAATTGTTTGAGAAACTTTAGGAATCGCAAGGTTCGTATGCTTGTGTTTGTGTTGTTTGGTGATGTTTCTATCAAGTTCTATTAATTCTAAGATGTTTGGAAGAGAAGAACATTGGAAACAAACACTTTTCAAAGCATCGCATAGACAAATCAAACCAATCAGTAACACTGGTGTTTGAGAAACTTTAGGAATCGCAAGGTTCGTATGCCTGTGTCTGTGTCGTTTGGTGATGTTTCTATCAAGTTCTATTATTTCTAAAATGTTTAGAAGAGAAGAACATTGGAAACAAACACTTTCCAAAGCATCGCATAGACAAATCAAACCAATCAGTAACACAACTGTTTGAGAAACTTTAGGAATCGCAAGGTTCGTATGCTTGTGTTTGTGTTGTTTGGTGATGTTTCTATCAAGTCCTATTAATTCTAAGATGTTTGGAAGACTAGAACATTGGAAACAACAACTTTCCAAAACATCGCATAGACAAATCAAACCAATCAGTAACATAGGTGTTTGAGAAACTTTAGGAATCGCATGGTTCGTATGCCTGTGTTTGTGTTGTTTGGTGATGTTTCTATCAAGTTCTATTATTTCTCAGATGTTTAAAAGAGAAGAACATTGGAAACAAACACTTTCCAAAGCATCGTATAGACAAATCAAACCAATCAGTAACACAATTGTTTGAGAAACTTTAGGAATCGCAAGGTTCGTATGCTTGTGTTTGTGTTGTTTGGTGATGTTTCTATCAAGTTCTATTAATTCTAAGATGTTTAGAAGAGAAGAACATTGGAAACAAACACTTTCCAAAGCATCGCATAGACAAATCAAACCAATCAGTAACATAGGTGTTTGAGAAACTTTAGGAATTGTAAGGTTAGTATGCCTGTGTCTGTGTCGTTTGGTGATGTTTCTATCAAGTCCTATTAATTCTAAGATGTTTGGAAGCCTAGAACATTGGAAACAACAACTATCCAAAGCATCGCATAGACAAATCAAACCAATCAGTAACATAGGTGTTTGAGAAACATTCGGAATCGCATGGTTCGTATGCCTGTGTTTGTGTCGTTTCGTGATGTTTCTATAAAGTTCTATTATTTCTAAGATGTTTAAAAGAGAAGAACATTGGAAATAAACACTTTCCAAAGCATCACATAGACAAATCAAACCAATCAGTAACACAATTGTTTGAGAAACTTTAGGAATCGCAAGGTTCGTATGCTTGTGTTTGTGTTGTTTGGTGATGTTTCTATCAAGTTCTATTAATTCTAAGACGTTTTGAAGAGAAGAACATTGGAAAAAAACACTTTCCAAAGCATCGCATAGACAAATCAAACCAATCAGTAACACAGGTGTTTGAGAAACTTTAGGAATCGCAAGGTTCGTATGCCTGTGTCTGTGTCGTTTGGTGATGTTTCTATCAAGTCCTATTAATTCTAAGATGTTTGGAAGACTAGAATATTGGAAACAACAACTTTCCAAAGCATCGCATAGACAAATCAAACCGATGAGTAACATAGGTGTTTGAGAAACTTTAGGAATCGCAAGGTTCGTATGCCTGTGTTTGTGTCGTTTGGTGATGATTCTATCAAGTTCTATTATTTCTAAGATGTTTAGAAGAGAAGAACATTGGAAACAAACACTTTCCAAAGCATCGCATAGAGAAATCAAACCAATCAGTAACACAAGTGTTTGAGAAACTTTAGGAATCGCAAGGTTCGTATGCTTGTGTTTGTGTTGTTTGGTGTTGTTTCTATCAAGTTCTATTAATTCTAAGATGTTTGGAAGAGAAGCACATTGGAAACAAACACTTTCCAAAGCATCACATAGACAAATCAAACCAATCAGTAACACAGGTGTTTGAGAAACTTTAGGAATCGCAAGGTTCGTATGCCTGTGTCTGTGTCGTTTGGTAATGTTTCTATCAAGTTCAATTAATTCTAAGATGTTTGGAAGAGAAGAACATTGGAAACAAACACTTTCCAAAGCATCGCATAGACAAATCAAACCAACCAGTAACACAGGTGTTTGAGAAACTTTAGGAATCGTAAGGTTCGTATGCCTGTGTCTGTGTCGTTTGGTGATGTTTCTATCAAGTCCTATTAATTCTAAGATGTTTGGAAGACTAGAACATTGGAAACAACAACTTTTGAAAGCATCGCATAGACAAATCAAACCAATCAGTAACATAGGTGTTTGAGAAACTTTAGGAATCGCAAGGTTCGTATGCTTGTGTTTGTGTCGTTTGGTGATGATTCTATCAAGTTCTATTATTTCTAAGATGTTTAGAAGAGAAGAACATTGGAAACAAACACTTTCCAAAGCATCGCATAGACAAATCAAACCAATCAGTAACACAGGTGTTTGAGAAACTTTATGAATCGCAAGGTTTGTATGCTTGTGTTTGTGTTGTTTGGTGATGTTTCTATTAAGTTCTATTAATTCTAAGATGTTTGGAAGAGAAGAACATTGTAAACAAAGACTTTCCAAAGCATCGCATAGACAAATCAAACATATCAGTAACACAAGTGTTTGAGAAACTTTAGGAATTGCAAGGTTCGTATGCCTGTGTCTGTGTCGTTTGGTGATGTTTCTATCAAGTCCTATTAATTCTAAGATGTTTGGAAGACTAGAACATTGGAAACAACAACTTTCTAAAGCATCGCATAGACAAATCAAACCAATTAGTAACATAGGTGTTTGAGAAACTTTAGGAATCGCATGGTTCGTATGCCTGTGTTTGTGTCGTTTGGTGATGTTTCTATCAAGTTCTATTATTTCTAAGATGTTTAAAAGAGAAGAACATTGCAAACAAACACTTTCCAAAGCATCGCCTAGACAAATCAAACCAATCAGTAACACAATTGTTTGAGAAACTTTAGGAATCGCAAGGTTCGTATGCTTGTGGTTGTGTTGTTTGGTGATGTTTCTATCAAGTTCTATTAATTCTAAGATGTTTAGAAGAGAAGAACATTGGAAACAAACACTTTCCAAAGCATCGCATAGACAAATCAAACCAATCAGTAACACAGGTGTTTGAGAAACTTTAGGAATCGCAAGGTTCGTATGCCTGTGTCTGTGTCGTTTGGTGATGTTTCTATCAAGTCCTATTAATTCTAAGATGTTTGGAAGACTAGAACATTGGAAACAACAACTTTCCAAAGCATCGCATAGACAAATCAAACCAATGAGTAACATAGGTGTTTGAGAAACTTTAGGAATCGCAAGGTTCGTATGCCTGTGTTTGTGTCGTTTGGTGATGATTCTATCAAGTTCTATTATTTCTAAGATGTTTGGAAGAGAAGAACATTGGAAACAAACACTTTCCAAAGCATCGCATAGACAAATCAAACATATCAGTAACACAAGTGTTTGAGAAACTTTAGGAATTGCAAGGTTCGTATGCCTGTGTCTGTGTCGTTTGGTGATGTTTCTATCAAGTCCTATTAATTCTAAGATGTTTGGAAGACTAGAACATTGGAAACAACAACTTTCTAAAGCATCGCATAGACAAATCAAACCAATCAGTAACATAGGTGTTTGAGAAACTTTAGGAATCGCATGGTTCGTATGCCTGTGTTTGTGTCGTTTGTTGATGTTTCTATCAAGTTCTATTATTTCTAAGATGTTTAAAAGAGAAGAACATTGCAAACAAACACTTTCCAAAGCATCGCATAGACAAATCTAACCAATCAGTAACACAATTGTTTGAGAAACTTTAGGAATCGCAAGGTTCGTATGCTTGTGTTTGTGTTGTTTGGTGATGTTTCTATCAAGTTCTATTAATTCTAAGATGTTTAGAAGAGAAGAACATTGGAAACAAACACTTTCCAAAGCATCGCATAGACAAATCAAACCAATCAGTAACAAAGGTGTTTGAGAAACTTTAGGAATCGCAAGGTTCGTATGCCTGTGTCTGTGTCGTTTGGTGATGTTTCTATCAAGTCCTATTAATTCTTAGATGTTTGGAAGACTAGAACATTGGAAACAACAACTTTCCAAAGCATCGCATAGACAAATCAAACCAATGAGTAACATAGGTGTTTGAGAAACTTTAGGAATCGCAAGGTTCGTATGCCTGTGTTTGTGTCGTTTGGTGATGATTCTATCAAGTTCTATTATTTCTAAGATGTTTAGAAGAGAATAACATTGGAAACAAACACTTTCCAAAGCATCGCATAGACAAATCAAACCAATCAGTAACACAGGTGTTTGAGAAACTTTATGAATCGCAAGGTTCGTATACTTCTGTTTGTGTTGTTTGGTGATGTTTCTATCAAGTTATATTAATTCTAAGATGTTTGGAAGAGAAGAACATTGGAAACAAACACTTTCCAAATCATCGCATAGACAAATCAAACCAATCAGTAACACAGGTGTTTGAGAATCTTTAGGAATCGCAAGGTTCGTATGCTTGTGTTTGTGTTGTTTGGTGATGTTTCTATCAAGTTCTATTAATTCTAAGATGTTTGGAAGAGAAGAACATTGGATACAAACACTTTCCAAAGCATCGCATAGACAAATCAAACCAATCAGTAACACAGGTGTTTGAGAAACTTTAGGAATCGTAAGGTTCGTATGCCTGTGTCTGTGTCGTTTGGTGATGTTTCTATCAAGTCCTCATAATTCTAAGATGTTTGGAAGACTAGAACATTGGAAACAACAACTTTTCAAAGCATCGCATAGACAAATAAAACCAATCAGTAACATAGGTGTTTGAGAAACTTTAGGAATCGCAAGGTTCGTATGCTTGTGTTTGTGTCGTTTTGTGATGATTCTATCAAGTTCTATTATTTCTAAGATGTTTAGAAGAGAAGAACATTGGAAACAAACACTTTCCAAAGCATCGCATAGACAAATCAAACCAATCAGTAACACAGGTGTTTGAGAAACTTTATGAATCGCAAGGTTCGTATACTTCTGTTTGTGTTGTTTGGTGATGTTTCTATCAAGTTATATTAATTCTAAGATGTTTGGAAGAGAAGAACATTGGAAACAAACACTTTCCAAAGCATCGCATAGACAAATCAAACAAATCAGTAACACAAGTGTTTGAGAAACTTTAGGAATTGCAAGGTTCGTATGCCTGTGTCTGTGTCGTTTGGTGATGTTTCTATCAAGTTCTATTAATTCTAAGATGTTTGGAAGAGAAGAACATTGGAAACAAACACTTTCCAAAGCATCGCATAGACAAATCAAACATATCAGTAACACAAGTGTTTGAGAAACTTTAGGAATCGCAAGGTTCGTATGCCTGTGTTTGTGTCATTTGGTGATGTTTCTATCAAGTTCTATTATTTCTAAGATGTTTAAATAGAAGAACATTGGAAACAAACACTTTCCAAAGCATCGCATAGACAAATCAAACCAATCAGTAACACAATTGTTTGAGAAACTTTAGGAATCGCAAAGTTCGTATGCTTGTGTTTGTGTTGTTTGGTGATGTTTCTATCAAGTTCTATTAATTCTAAGATTTTTGGAAGAGAAGAACATTGGAAACAAACACTTTCCAAAGTATCGCATAGACAAATCAAACCAATCAGTAACACATGTGTTTGAGAAACTTTAGGAATCGCAAGGTTTGTATGCCTGTGTCTGTATCGTTTGGTGATGTTTCTATCAAGTTCTATTAATTCTAAGATGTTTGGAAGAGAAGAACATTGGAAACAAACACTTTCCAAAGCATCGCATAGACAAATCAAACCAATCAGTAACACAGGTGTTTGAGAAGCTTTAGGAATCGCAAGGTTCGTATGCTTGTGTTTGTGTCGTTTGGTGATGATTCTATACAGTTCTATTATTTCTAAGATGTTTAGAAGAGAATAACATTGGAAACAAACACTTTCCAAAGCATCGCATAGACAAATCAAACCAATCAGTAACACAGGTGTTTGAGAAACTTTATGAATCGCAAGGTTCGTATACTTCTGTTTGTGTTGTTTGGTGATGTTTCTATCAAGTTGTTGGTGATGATTCTACCAACCAGTAACACAGGTGTTTGAGAAACTTTAGGAATCGTAAGGTTCGTATGCTTGTGTTTGTGTCGTTTGGTGATGATTCTATCAAGTTATATTAGTTCTATTGATTGGTTTGATTTCTCTTTATGAATCGCAAGGTTCGTATACTTCTGTTTGTGTTGTTTGGTGATGTTTCTATCAAGTTATATTAATTCTAAGATGTTTGGAAGAGAAGAACATTGGAAACAAACACTTTTCAAAGCATCGCATAGACAAATAAAACCAATCAGTAACATAGGTGTTTGAGAAACTTTAGGAATCGCAAGGTTCGTATGCTTGTGTTTGTGTCGTTTGGTGATGATTCTATCAAGTTCTATTATTTCTAAGATGTTTAGAAGAGAAGAACATTGGAAACAAACACTTTCCAAAGCATCGCATAGACAAATAAAACCAACCAGTAACACAGGTGTTTGAGAAACTTTAGGAATCGTAAGGTTCGTATGCCTGTGTCTGTGTCGTTTGGTGATGTTTCTATCAAGTCCTCATAATTCTAAGATGTTTGGAAGACTAGGACATTGGAAACAACAACTTTTCAAAGCATCGCATAGACAAATAAAACCAATCAGTAACATAGGTGTTTGAGAAACTTTAGGAATCGCAAGGTTCGTATATTTGTGTTTGTGTCGTTTGGTGATGATTCTATCAAGTTCTATTATTTCTAAGATGTTTAGAAGAGAATAACATTGGAAACAAACACTTTCCAAAGCATCGCATAGACAAATCAAACCAATCAGTAACACAGGTGTTTGAGAAACTTTATGAATCGCAAGGTTCGTATACTTCTGTTTGTGTTGTTTGGTGATGTTTCTATCAAGTTATATTAATTCTAAGATGTTTGGAAGAGAAGAACATTGGAAACAAACACTTTCCAAAGCATCGCATAGACAAATCAAACCAATCAGTAACACAGGTGTTTGAGAATCTTTAGGAATCGCAAGGTTCGTATGCTTGTGTTTGTGTTGTTTGGTGATGTTTCTATCAAGTTCTATTAATTCTAAGATGTTTGGAAGAGAAGAACATTGGATACAAACACTTTCCAAAGCATCGCATAGACAAATCAAACCAATCAGTAACACAGGTGTTTGAGAAACTTTAGGAATCGTAAGGTTCGTATGCCTGTGTCTGTGTCGTTTGGTGATGTTTCTATCAAGTCCTCATAATTCTAAGATGTTTGGAAGACTAGAACATTGGAAACAACAACTTTTCAAAGCATCGCATAGACAAATAAAACCTATCAGTAACATAGGTGTTTGAGAAACTTTAGGAATCGCAAGGTTTGTATGCTTGTGTTTGTGTCGTTTGGTGATGATTCTATCAAGTTCTATTATTTCTAAGATGTTTAGAAGAGAAGAACATTGGAAACAAACACTTTCCAAAGCATCGCATAGACAAATCAAACCAATCAGTAACACAGGTGTTTGAGAAACTTTATGAATCGCAAGGTTCGTATACTTCTGTTTGTGTTGTTTGGTGATGTTTCTATCAAGTTGTTGGTGATGATTCTACCAACCAGTAACACAGGTGTTTGAGAAACTTTAGGAATCGTAAGGTTCGTATGCTTGTGTTTGTGTCGTTTGGTGATGATTCTATCAAGTTATATTAGTTCTATTGATTGGTTTGATTTCTCTTTATGAATCGCAAGGTTCGTATACTTCTGTTTGTGTTGTTTGGTGATGTTTCTATCAAGTTATATTAATTCTAAGATGTTTGGAAGAGAAGAACATTGGAAACAAACACTTTCCAAAGCATCGCATAGACAAATCAAACCAATCAGTAACACAGGTGTTTGAGAATCTTTAGGAATCGCAAGGTTCGTATGCTTGTGTTTGTGTTGTTTGGTGATGTTTCTATCAAGTTCTATTAATTCTAAGATGTTTGGAAGAGAAGAACATTGGATACAAACACTTTCCAAAGCATCGCATAGACAAATCAAACCAATCAGTAACACAGGTGTTTGAGAAACTTTAGGAATCGCAAGGTTCGTATGCCTGTGTTTGTGTCATTTGGTGATGTTTCTATCAAGTTCTATTATTTCTAAGATGTTTAAATAGAAGAACATTGGAAACAAACACTTTCCAAAGCATCGCATAGACAAATCAAACCAATCAGTAACACAATTGTTTGAGAAACTTTAGGAATCGCAAAGTTCGTATGCTTGTGTTTGTGTTGTTTGGTGATGTTTCTATCAAGTTCTATTAATTCTAAGATTTTTGGAAGAGAAGAACATTGGAAACAAACACTTTCCAAAGTATCGCATAGACAAATCAAACCAATCAGTAACACATGTGTTTGAGAAACTTTAGGAATCGCAAGGTTTGTATGCCTGTGTCTGTATCGTTTGGTGATGTTTCTATCAAGTTCTATTAATTCTAAGATGTTTGGAAGAGAAGAACATTGGAAACAAACACTTTCCAAAGCATCGCATAGACAAATCAAACCAATCAGTAACACAGGTGTTTGAGAAGCTTTAGGAATCGCAAGGTTCGTATGCTTGTGTTTGTGTTGTTTGGTGATGTTTCTATCAAGTTCTATTAATTCTAAGATGTTTGGAAGAGAAGAACATTGGATACAAACACTTTTCAAAGCATCGCATAGACAAATAAAACCAACCAGTAACACAGGTGTTTGAGAAACTTTAGGAATCGTAAGGTTCGTATGCCTGTGTCTGTGTCGTTTGGTGATGTTTCTATCAAGTCCTCATAATTCTAAGATGTTTGGAAGACTAGAACATTGGAAACAACAACTTTTCAAAGCATCGCATAGACAAATAAAACCAATCAGTAACATAGGTGTTTGAGAAACTTTAGGAATCGCAAGGTTCGTATGCTTGTGTTTGTGTCGTTTGGTGATGATTTTATCAAGTTCTATTATTTCTAAGATGTTTAGAAGACAAGAACATTGGAAACAAACACTTTCCAAAGCATCACATAGACAAATCAAACCAATCAGTAACACAGGTGTTTGAGAAACTTTATGAATCGCAAGGTTCGTATACTTCTGTTTGTGTTGTTTGGTGATGTTTCTATCAAGTTATATTAATTCTAAGATGTTTGGAAGAGAAGAACATTGGAAACAAACACTTTCCAAAGCATCGCATAGACAAATCAAACAAATCAGTAACACAAGTGTTTGAGAAACTTTAGGAATTGCAAGGTTCGTATGCCTGTGTCTGTGTCGTTTGGTGATGTTTCTATCAAGTCCTATTAATTCTATGATGTTTGGAAGACTATAACATTGGAAACAACAACTTTCTAAAGCATCGCATAGACAAATCAAACCAATCAGTAACATAGGTGTTTGAGAAACTTTAGGAATCACATGGTTCGTATGCCTGTGTTTGTGTCGTTTCGTGATGTTTCTATCAAGTTCTATTATTTCTAAGATGTTTAAAAGAGAAGAACATTGGAAACAAACACTTTCCAAAGCATCACATAGACAAATCAAACCAATCAGTAACACAATTGTTTGAGAAACTTTAGGAATCGCAAGGTTCGTATGCTTGTGTTTGTGTTGTTTGGTGATGTTTCTATCAAGTTCTATTAATTCTAAGACGTTTTGAAGAGAAGAACATTGGAAAAAAACACTTTCCAAAGCATCGCATAGACAAATCAAACCAATCAGTAACACAGGTGTTTGAGAAACTTTAGGAATCGCAAGGTTCGTATGCTTGTGTTTGTGTCGTTTGGTGATGATTCTATACAGTTCTATTATTTCTAAGATGTTTAGAAGAGAAGAACATTGGAAACAAACACTTTCCAAAGCATCGCATAGACAAATCAAACCAATCAGTAACACAATTGTTTGAGAAACTTTAGGAATCGCAAAGTTCGTATGCTTGTGTTTGTGTTGTTTGGTGATGTTTCTATCAAGTTCTATTAATTCTAAGATTTTTGGAAGAGAAGAACATTGGAAACAAACACTTTCCAAAGAATCGCATAGACAAATCAAACCAATCAATAACACATGTGTTTGAGAAACTTTAGGAATCGCAAGGTTCGTATGCCTGTGTCTGTGTCGTTTGGTGATGTTTCTATCAAGTCCTATTAATTCTAAGATGTTTGGAAGACTAGAACATTGGTAACCACAACTTTCCAAAGCATCGCATAGACAAATCAAACCAATCAGTAACACAGGTGTTTGAGAAACTTTAAGAATCGCAAGGTTCGTATGCTTGTGTTTGTGTTGTTTGGTGATGTTTCTACCAAGTTCTATTAATTCTAAGATGTTTTGAAGAGAAGAACATTGGAAACAAACACTTTCCAAAGCATCGCATAGACAAATCAAACAAATCAGTAACACAGGTGTTTAAGAAACTTTAGGAATTGCAAGGTTCGTATGCCTGTGTCTGTGTCGTTTGGTGATGTTTCTATCAAGTCCTATTAATTTTAAGATTTTTGGAAGACTAGAACATTGGCAACAACAACATTCCAAAGCATCGCATAGACAAATAACACCAATCAGTAACATAGGTGTTTGAGAAACTTTAGGAATCGCATGGTTCGTATGCCTGTGTTTGTGTCGTTTGGTGATGATTCTATCAAGTTCTATTATTTCTAAGATGTTTAGAAGACAAGAACATTGGAAACATACACTTTCCAAAGCATCGCATAGACAAATCAAACCAATCAGTAACACAACTGTTTGAGAAACTTTAGGAATCGCAAGGTTCGTATGCTTGTGTTTGTGTTGTTTGGTGATGTTTCTATCAAGTTCTATTAATTCTAAGATTTTTGGAAGAGAAGAACATTGGAAACAAACACTTTCCAAAGAATCGCATAGACAAATCAAACCAATCAATAACACATGTGTTTGAGAAACTTTAGGAATCGCAAGGTTCGTATGCCTGTGTCTGTGTCGTTTGGTGATGTTTCTATCAAGTCCTATTAATTCTAAGATGTTTGGAAGACTAGAACATTGGTAACAACAACTTTCCAAAGCATCGCATAGACAAATCAAACCAATCAGTAACACAGGTGTTTGAGAAACTTTAAGAATCGCAAGGTTCGTATGCTTGTGTTTGTGTTGTTTGGTGATGTTTCTACCAAGTTCTATTAATTCTAAGATGTTTTGAAGAGAAGAACATTGGAAACAAACACTTTCCAAAGCATCGCATAGACAAATCAAACAAATCAGTAACACAGGTGTTTAAGAAACTTTAGGAATTGCAAGGTTCGTATGCCTGTGTCTGTGTCGTTTGGTGATGTTTCTATCAAGTCCTATTAATTTTAAGATTTTTGGAAGACTAGAACATTGGCAACAACAACATTCCAAAGCATCGCATAGACAAATAACACCAATCAGTAACATAGGTGTTTGAGAAACTTTAGGAATCGCATGGTTCGTATGCCTGTGTTTGTGTCGTTTGGTGATGATTCTATCAAGTTCTATTATTTCTAAGATGTTTAGAAGACAAGAACATTGGAAACATACACTTTCCAAAGCATCGCATAGACAAATCAAACCAATCAGTAACACAACTGTTTGAGAAACTTTAGGAATCGCAAGGTTCGTATGCTTGTGTTTGTGTTGTTTGGTGATGTTTCTATCAAGTTCTATTAATTCTAATATGTTTCGAAGAGAAGAACATTGGAAACACACACTTTCCAAAGCATCGCATAGACAAATCAAACCAATCAGTAACATAGGTGTTTGAGAAACTTTAGGAATCGTAAGGTTAGTATGCTTGTGTCTGTGTCGTTTGGTGATGTTTCTATCAAGTCCTATTAATTCTAAGATGTTTGGAAGCCTAGAACATTGGAAACAACAACTTTCCAAAGCATCGCATAGACAAATCAAACCAATCAGTAACATAGGTGTTTGAGAAACATTAGGAATCGCATGGTTCGTATGCCTGTGTTTGTGTCGTTTGGTGATGTTTCTATCAAGTTCTATTATTTCTAAGATGTTTAAAAGAGAAGAACATTGGAAACATACACTTTCCAAAGCATCGCATAGACAAATCAAACCAATCAGTAACACAACTGTTTGAGAAACTTTAGGAATCGCAAGGTTCGTATGCTTGTGTTTGTGTTGTTTGGTGATGTTTCTACCAAGTTCTATTAATTCTAAGATGTTTTGAAGAGAAGAACATTGGAAACAAACACTTTTCAAAGCATCGCATAGACAAATCAAACAAATCAGTAACACAGGTGTTTAAGAAACTTTAGGAATTGCAAGGTTCGTATGCCTGTGTCTGTGTCGTTTGGTGATGTTTCTATCAAGTCCTATTAATTCTAAGATTTTTGGAAGACTAGAACATTGGCAACAACAACATTGAAAAGCATCGCATAGACAAATAACACCAATCAGTAACATAGGTGTTTGAGAAACTTTAGGAATCGCATGGTTCGTATGCCTGTGTTTGTGTCATTTGGTGATGATTCTATCAAGTTCTATTATTTCTAAGATGTTTAGAAGAGAAGAACATTGGAAACATACACTTTCCAAAGCATCGCATAGACAAATCAAACCAATCAGTAACACAACTGTTTGAGAAACTTTAGGAATCGCAAGGTTCGTATGCTTGTGTTTGTGTTGTTTGGTGATGTTTCTATCAAGTTCTATTAATTCTAAGATGTTTAGAAGAGAAGAACATTGGAAACAAACACTTTCCAAAGCATTGCATAGACAAATCAAACCAATCAGTAACACAGGTGTTTGAGAAACTTTAGGAATCGCGAGGTTCGTATGCCTGTGTCTGTGTCGTTTGGTGATGTTTCTATCAAGTCCTATTAATTCTAAGATGTTTAAAAGAGAAGAACATTGGAAACAAACACTTTACAAAGCATCGCGTCGACAAATCAAACCAATTAGTAACACAATTGTTTGAGAAACTTTAGAAATCGCAAGGTTCGTATGCTTGTGTTTGTGTTGTTTGGTGATGTTTCTATCAAGTTATATTAATTCTAAGATGTTTTGAAGAGAAGAACATTGGAACCAAACACTTTCCAAAGCAACGCATAGACAAATCAAACCAATCAGTAACATAGGTGTTTGAGAAACTTTAGGAATCGCAAGGTTCGTATGCCTGTGTCTGTGTCGTTTGGTGATGTTTCTATCAAGTCCTATTAATTCTAAGATGTTTGGAAGACTAGAACATTGGAAACAACAACTTTCCAAAGCATCGCATAGACAAATCAAACCAATCAGTAACACAGGTGTTTGAGAAACTTTAGGAATCGCAAGGTTCGTATGCTTGTGTTTGTGTTGTTTGGTGATGTTTCTATCAAGTTCTATTAATTCTAAGATGTTTAGAAGAGAAGAACATTGGAAACAAACACTTTCCAAAGCATCGCATAGACAAATCAAACCAATCAGTAACACAGGTGTTTGAGAAACTTTAGGAATCGCAAGGTTCGTATGCCTGTGTCTGTGTCGTTTGGTGATGTTTCTATCAAGTCTTATTAATTCTAAGATGTTTGGAAGACTAGAACATTGGAAACAACAACTTTCCAAAGCATCGCATAGACAAATCAAACCAATGAGTAACATAGGTGTTTAAGAAACTTTAGGAATCGCAAGGTTCGTATGCCTGTGTTTGTGTCGTTTGGTGATGATTCTATCAAGTTCTATTATTTCTAAGATGTTTAGAAGAGAAGAACATTGGAAACAAACACTTTCCAAAGCATCGCATAGACAAATCAAACCAATCAGTAACACAAGTGTTTGAGAAACTTTAGGAATCGCAAGGTTCGTATGCTTGTGTTTGTGTTGTTTGGTGATGTTTCTATCAAGTTCTATTAATTCTAAGATGTTTCGAAGAGAAGAACATTGGAAACAAACACTTTCCAAAGCATCGCATAGACAAATCAAACCAATCAGTAACATAGGTGTTTGAGAAACTTTAGGAATCGTAAGGTTAGTATGCCTGTGTCTGTGTCGTTTGGTGATGTTTCTATCAAGTCCAATTAATTCTAAGATGTTTGGAAGCCTAGAACATTGGAAACAACAACTTTCCAAAGCATCGCATAGACAAATCAAACCAATCAGTAACATAGGTGTTTGAGAAACATTCGGAATCGCATGGTTCGTATGCTTGTGTTTGTGTTGTTTGGTGATGTTTCTATCAAGTTCTATTAATTCTAAGATGTTTAGAAGAGAAGAACATTGGAAAAAAACACTTTCCAAAGCATCGCATAGACAAATCAAACCAATCAGTAACACAGGTGTTTGAGAAACTTTAGGAATCGCAAGGTTCGTATGCCTGTGTCTGTGTCGTTTGGTGATGTTTCTATCAATATTATTAATTCTAAGATGTTTGGAAGACTAGAACATTGGAAACAACAACTTTCCAAAGCATCGCATAGACAAATCAAACCAATGAGTAACATAGGTGTTTAAGAAACTTTAGGAATCGCAAGGTTCGTATGCCTGTGTTTGTGTCGTTTGGTGATGATTCTATCAAGTTCTATTATTTCTAAGATGTTTAGAAGAGAAGAACATTGGAAACAAACACTTTCCAAAGCATCGCATAGACAAATCAAACCAATCAGTAACACAAGTGTTTGAGAAACTTTAGGAATCGCAAGGTTCGTATGCTTGTGTTTGTGTTGTTTGGTGATGTTTCTATCAAGTTCTATTAATTCTAAGATGTTTCGAAGAGAAGAACATTGGAAACAAACACTTTCCAAAGCATCGCATAGACAAATCAAACCAATCAGTAACATAGGTGTTTGAGAAACTTTAGGAATCGTAAGGTTAGTATGCCTGTGTCTGTGTCGTTTGGTGATGTTTCTATCAAGTCCTATTAATTCTAAGATGTTTGGAAGCCTAGAACATTGGAAACAACAACTTTCCAAAGCATCGCATAGACAAATCAAACCAATCAGTAACATAGGTGTTTGAGAAACATTCGGAATCACATGGTTCGTATGCCTGTGTTTGTGTCGTTTGGTGATGTTTCTATCAAGTTCTATTATTTCTAAGATGTTTAAAAGAGAAGAACATTGGAAACAAACACTTTCCAAAGCATCGCATAGACAAATAAAACCAATCAGTAACACAATTGTTTGAGAAACTTTAGGAATCGCAAGGTTCGTATGCCTGTGTTTGTGTCGTTTGGTGATGTTTCTATCAAGTTCTATTATTTCTAAGATGTTTAAAACAGAAGAACATTGGAAACAAACACTTTCCAAAGCATCACATAGACAAATCAAACCAATCAGTAACACAGGTGTTTGAGAAACTTTAGGAATCGCAAGGTTCGTATGCCTGTGTCTGTGTCGTTTGGTGATGTTTCTATCAAGTCCTATAAATTCTAAGATTTTTGGAAGACTAGAACATTGGAAACAACATCTTTCCAATGCATCGCATAGACAAATCAAACCAATCAGTAACATAGGTGTTTGAGAAACTTTAGGAATCGTAAGGTTAGTATGCCTGTGTCTGTGTCGTTTGGTGATGTTTCTATCAAGTCCTATTAATTCTAAGATGTTTGGAAGCCTAGAACATTGGAAACAACAACTTTCCAAAGCATCGCATAGACAAATCAAACCAATCAGTAACATAGGTGTTTGAGAAACATTCGGAATCGCATGGTTCGTATGCTTGTGTTTGTGTTGTTTGGTGATGTTTCTATCAAGTTCTATTAATTCTAAGATGTTTAGAAGAGAAGAACATTGGAAACAAACACTTTCCAAGGCATCGCATAGACAAATCAAACCAATCAGTAACACAGGTGTTTGAGAAACTTTAGGAATCGCAAGGTTCGTATGCCTGTGTCTGTGTCGTTTGGTGATGTTTCTATCAAGTCTTATTAATTCTAAGATGTTTGGAAGACTAGAACATTGGAAACAACAACTTTCCAAAGCATCGCATAGACAAATCAAACCAATGAGTAACATAGGTGTTTGAGAAACATTAGGAATCGCATGGTTTGTATGCCTGTGTTTGTGTCGTTTGGTGATGTTTCTATCAAGTTCTATTATTTCTAAGATGTTTAAAAGAGAAGAACATTGGAAACATACACTTTCCAAAGCATCGCATAGACAAATCAAACCAATCAGTAACACAACTGTTTGAGAAACTTTAGGAATCGCAAGGTTCGTATGCTTGTGTTTGTGTTGTTTGGTGATGTTTCTACCAAGTTCTATTAATTCTAAGATGTTTTGAAGAGAAGAACATTGGAAACAAACACTTTTCAAAGCATCGCATAGACAAATCAAACAAATCAGTAACACAGGTGTTTAAGAAACTTTAGGAATCGCAAGGTTCGTATGCCTGTGTCTGTGTCGTTTGGTGATGTTTCTATCAAGTCTTATTAATTCTAAGATGTTTGGAAGACTAGAACATTGGAAACAACAACTTTCCAAAGCATCGCATAGACAAATCAAACCAATGAGTAACATAGGTGTTTAAGAAACTTTAGGAATCGCAAGGTTCGTATGCCTGTGTTTGTGTCGTTTGGTGATGATTCTATCAAGTTCTATTATTTCTAAGATGTTTAGAAGAGAAGAACATTGGAAACAAACACTTTCCAAAGCATCGCATAGACAAATCAAACCAATCAGTAACACAAGTGTTTGAGAAACTTTAGGAATCGCAAGGTTCGTATGCTTGTGTTTGTGTTGTTTGGTGATGTTTCTATCAAGTTCTATTAATTCTAAGATGTTTCGAAGAGAAGAACATTGGAAACAAACACTTTCCAAAGCATCGCATAGACAAATCAAACCAATCAGTAACATAGGTGTTTGAGAAACTTTAGGAATCGTAAGGTTAGTATGCCTGTGTCTGTGTCGTTTGGTGATGTTTCTATCAAGTCCAATTAATTCTAAGATGTTTGGAAGCCTAGAACATTGGAAACAACAACTTTCCAAAGCATCGCATAGACAAATCAAACCAATCAGTAACATAGGTGTTTGAGAAACATTCGGAATCGCATGGTTCGTATGCTTGTGTTTGTGTTGTTTGGTGATGTTTCTATCAAGTTCTATTAATTCTAAGATGTTTAGAAGAGAAGAACATTGGAAAAAAACACTTTCCAAAGCATCGCATAGACAAATCAAACCAATCAGTAACACAGGTGTTTGAGAAACTTTAGGAATCGCAAGGTTCGTATGCCTGTGTCTGTGTCGTTTGGTGATGTTTCTATCAATATTATTAATTCTAAGATGTTTGGAAGACTAGAACATTGGAAACAACAACTTTCCAAAGCATCGCATAGACAAATCAAACCAATGAGTAACATAGGTGTTTAAGAAACTTTAGGAATCGCAAGGTTCGTATGCCTGTGTTTGTGTCGTTTGGTGATGATTCTATCAAGTTCTATTATTTCTAAGATGTTTAGAAGAGAAGAACATTGGAAACAAACACTTTCCAAAGCATCGCATAGACAAATCAAACCAATCAGTAACACAAGTGTTTGAGAAACTTTAGGAATCGCAAGGTTCGTATGCTTGTGTTTGTGTTGTTTGGTGATGTTTCTATCAAGTTCTATTAATTCTAAGATGTTTCGAAGAGAAGAACATTGGAAACAAACACTTTCCAAAGCATCGCATAGACAAATCAAACCAATCAGTAACATAGGTGTTTGAGAAACTTTAGGAATCGTAAGGTTAGTATGCCTGTGTCTGTGTCGTTTGGTGATGTTTCTATCAAGTCCTATTAATTCTAAGATGTTTGGAAGCCTAGAACATTGGAAACAACAACTTTCCAAAGCATCGCATAGACAAATCAAACCAATCAGTAACATAGGTGTTTGAGAAACATTCGGAATCACATGGTTCGTATGCCTGTGTTTGTGTCGTTTGGTGATGTTTCTATCAAGTTCTATTATTTCTAAGATGTTTAAAAGAGAAGAACATTGGAAACAAACACTTTCCAAAGCATCGCATAGACAAATAAAACCAATCAGTAACACAATTGTTTGAGAAACTTTAGGAATCGCAAGGTTCGTATGCCTGTGTTTGTGTCGTTTGGTGATGTTTCTATCAAGTTCTATTATTTCTAAGATGTTTAAAACAGAAGAACATTGGAAACAAACACTTTCCAAAGCATCACATAGACAAATCAAACCAATCAGTAACACAGGTGTTTGAGAAACTTTAGGAATCGCAAGGTTCGTATGCCTGTGTCTGTGTCGTTTGGTGATGTTTCTATCAAGTCCTATAAATTCTAAGATTTTTGGAAGACTAGAACATTGGAAACAACATCTTTCCAATGCATCGCATAGACAAATCAAACCAATCAGTAACATAGGTGTTTGAGAAACTTTAGGAATCGTAAGGTTAGTATGCCTGTGTCTGTGTCGTTTGGTGATGTTTCTATCAAGTCCTATTAATTCTAAGATGTTTGGAAGCCTAGAACATTGGAAACAACAACTTTCCAAAGCATCGCATAGACAAATCAAACCAATCAGTAACATAGGTGTTTGAGAAACATTCGGAATCGCATGGTTCGTATGCTTGTGTTTGTGTTGTTTGGTGATGTTTCTATCAAGTTCTATTAATTCTAAGATGTTTAGAAGAGAAGAACATTGGAAACAAACACTTTCCAAGGCATCGCATAGACAAATCAAACCAATCAGTAACACAGGTGTTTGAGAAACTTTAGGAATCGCAAGGTTCGTATGCCTGTGTCTGTGTCGTTTGGTGATGTTTCTATCAAGTCTTATTAATTCTAAGATGTTTGGAAGACTAGAACATTGGAAACAACAACTTTCCAAAGCATCGCATAGACAAATCAAACCAATGAGTAACATAGGTGTTTGAGAAACATTAGGAATCGCATGGTTTGTATGCCTGTGTTTGTGTCGTTTGGTGATGTTTCTATCAAGTTCTATTATTTCTAAGATGTTTAAAAGAGAAGAACATTGGAAACATACACTTTCCAAAGCATCGCATAGACAAATCAAACCAATCAGTAACACAACTGTTTGAGAAACTTTAGGAATCGCAAGGTTCGTATGCTTGTGTTTGTGTTGTTTGGTGATGTTTCTACCAAGTTCTATTAATTCTAAGATGTTTTGAAGAGAAGAACATTGGAAACAAACACTTTTCAAAGCATCGCATAGACAAATCAAACAAATCAGTAACACAGGTGTTTAAGAAACTTTAGGAATCGCAAGGTTCGTATGCCTGTGTCTGTGTCGTTTGGTGATGTTTCTATCAAGTCTTATTAATTCTAAGATGTTTGGAAGACTAGAACATTGGAAACAACAACTTTCCAAAGCATCGCATAGACAAATCAAACCAATGAGTAACATAGGTGTTTAAGAAACTTTAGGAATCGCAAGGTTCGTATGCCTGTGTTTGTGTCGTTTGGTGATGATTCTATCATGTTCTATTATTTCTAAGATGTTTAGAAGAGAAGAACATTGGAAACAAACACTTTCCAAAGCATCGCATAGACAAATCAAACCAATCAGTAACACAAGTGTTTGAGAAACTTTAGGAATCGCAAGGTTCGTATGTTTGTGTTTGTGTTGTTTGGTGATGTTTCTATCAAGTTCTATTAATTCTAAGATGTTTCGAAGAGAAGAACATTGGAAACAAACACTTTCCAAAGCATCTCATAGACAAATCAAACCAATCAGTAACATAGGTGTTTGAGAAACTTTAGGAATCGTAAGGTTAGTATGCCTGTGTCTGTGTCGTTTGGTGATGTTTCTATCAAGTCCTATTAATTCTAAGATGTTTGGAAGCCTAGAACATTGGAAACAACAACTTTCCAAAGCATCGTATAGACAAATCAAACCAATCAGTAACATAGGTGTTTGAGAAACATTCGGAATCGCATGGTTCGTATGCCTGTGTTTGTGTCGTTTGGTGATGTTTCTATCAAGTTCTATTATTTCTAAGATGTTTAAAAGAGAAGAACATTGGAAACAAACACTTTCCAAAGCATCGCATAGACAAATAAAACCAATCAGTAACACAATTGTTTGAGAAACTTTAGGAATCGCAAGGTTCGTATGCCTGTGTTTGTGTCGTTTGGTGATGTTTCTATCAAGTTCTATTATTTCTAAGATGTTTAAAACAGAAGAACATTGGAAACAAACACTTTCCAAAGCATCACATAGACAAATCAAACCAATCAGTAACACAGGTGTTTGAGAAACTTTAGGAATCGCAAGGTTCGTATGCCTGTGTCTGTGTCGTTTGGTGATGTTTCTATCAAGTCCTATAAATTCTAAGATTTTTGGAAGACTAGAACATTGGAAACAACATCTTTCCAATGCATCGCATAGACAAATCAAACCAATCAGTAACATAGGTGTTTGAGAAACTTTAGGAATCGTAAGGTTAGTATGCCTGTGTCTGTGTCGTTTGGTGATGTTTCTATCAAGTCCTATTAATTCTAAGATGTTTGGAAGCCTAGAACATTGGAAACAACAACTTTCCAAAGCATCGCATAGACAAATCAAACCAATCAGTAACATAGGTGTTTGAGAAACATTCGGAATCGCATGGTTCGTATGCTTGTGTTTGTGTTGTTTGGTGATGTTTCTATCAAGTTCTATTAATTCTAAGATGTTTAGAAGAGAAGAACATTGGAAACAAACACTTTCCAAAGCATCGCATAGACAAATCAAACCAATCAGTAACACAGGTGTTTGAGAAACTTTAGGAATCGCAAGGTTCGTATGCCTGTGTCTGTGTCGTTTGGTGATGTTTCTATCAAGTCTTATTAATTCTAAGATGTTTGGAAGACTAGAACATTGGAAACAACAACTTTCCAAAGCATCGCATAGACAAATCAAACCAATGAGTAACATAGGTGTTTGAGAAACATTAGGAATCGCATGGTTTGTATGCCTGTGTTTGTGTCGTTTGGTGATGTTTCTATCAAGTTCTATTATTTCTAAGATGTTTAAAAGAGAAGAACATTGGAAACATACACTTTCCAAAGCATCGCATAGACAAATCAAACCAATCAGTAACACAACTGTTTGAGAAACTTTAGGAATCGCAAGGTTCGTATGCTTGTGTTTGTGTTGTTTGGTGATGTTTCTACCAAGTTCTATTAATTCTAAGATGTTTTGAAGAGAAGAACATTGGAAACAAACACTTTTCAAAGCATCGCATAGACAAATCAAACAAATCAGTAACACAGGTGTTTAAGAAACTTTAGGAATTGTAAGGTTCGTATGCCTGTGTCTGTGTCGTTTGGTGATGTTTCTATCAAGTCCTATTAATTCTAAGATTTTTGGAAGACTAGAACATTGGCAACAACAACATTCCAAAGCATCGCATAGACAAATAACACCAATCAGTAACATAGGTGTTTGAGAAACTTTAGGAATCGCATGGTTCGTATGCCTGTGTTTGTGTCATTTGGTGATGATTCTATCAAGTTCTATTATTTCTAAGATGTTTAGAAGAGAAGAACATTGGAAACATACACTTTCCAAAGCATCGCATAGACAAATCAAACCAATCAGTAACACAACTGTTTGAGAAACTTTAGGAATCGCAAGGTTCGTATGCTTGTGTTTGTGTTGTTTGGTGATGTTTCTATCAAGTTCTATTAATTCTAAGATGTTTCGAAGAGAAGAACATTGGAAACAAACACTTTCCAAAGCACCGCATAGACAAATCAAACAAATCAGTAACACAGGTGTTTAAGAAACTTTAGGAATTGCAAGGTTCGTATGCCTGTGTCTGTGTCGTTTGGTGATGTTTCTATCAAGTCCTATTAATTCTAAGATTTTCGGAAGACTAGAACATTGGCAACAACAACATTCCAAAGCATCGCATAGACAAATAACACCAATCAGTAACATAGGTGTTTGAGAAACTTTAGGAATCGCATGGTTCGTATGCCTGTGTTTGTGTCATTTGGTGATGATTCTATCAAGTTCTATTATTTCTAAGATGTTTAGAAGAGAAGAACATTGGAAACATACACTTTCCAAAGCATCGCATAGACAAATCAAACCAATCAGTAACACAACTGTTTGAGAAACTTTAGGAATCGCAAGGTTCGTATGCTTGTGTTTGTGTTGTTTGGTGATGTTTCTATCAAGTTCTATTAATTCTAAGATGTTTCGAAGAGAAGAACATTGGAAACAAACACTTTCCAAAGCATCGCATAGACAAATCAAACCAATCAGTAACACAGGTGTTTGAGAAACTTTAGGAATCGCAAGGTTCATATGCCTGTGTTTGTGTCGTTTGGTGATGTTTCTATCAAGTTCTATTATTTCTAAGATGTTTAAACAGAAGAACATTGGAAACAAACACTTTCCAAAGCATCGCATAGACAAATCAAACCAATCAGTAACACAATTGTTTGAGAAACTTTAGGAATCGCAAGGTTCGTATGCTTGTGTTTGTGTTGTTTGGTGATGTTTCTATCAAGTTCTATTAATTCTAAGATGTTTGGAAGAGAAGAACATTGGAAACAAACACTTTTCAAAGCATCGCATAGACAAATCAAACCAATCAGTAACACAGGTGTTTGAGAAACTTTAGGAATCGCAAGGTTCGTATGCCTGTGTCTGTGTCGTTTGGTGATGTTTCTATCAAGTTCTATTATTTCTAAAATGTTTAGAAGAGAAGAACATTGGAAACAAACACTTTCCAAAGCATCGCATAGACAAATCAAACCAATCAGTAACACAGGTGTTTGAGAAACTTTATGAATCGCAAGGTTCGTATGCATGTGTTTGTGTTGTTTGGTGATGTTTCTATCAAGTTCTATTAATTCTAAGATGTTTGGAAGAGAAGAACATTGGAAACAAACACTTTCCAAAGCATCGCATAGACAAATCAAACAAGTCAGTAACACAAGTGTTTGAGAAACTTTAGGAATTGCAAGGTTCGTATGCTTGTGTCTGTGTCGTTTGGTGATGTTTCTATCAAGTCCTATTAATTCTAAGATGTTTGGAAGACTAGAACATTGGAAACAACAACTTTCCAAAACATCGCATAGACAAATCAAACCAATCAGTAACATAGGTGTTTGAGAAACTTTAGGAATCGCATGGTTCGTATGCCTGTGTTTGTGTCGTTTGGTGATGTTTCTATCAAGTTCTATTATTTCTAAGATGTTTAAAAGAGAAGAACATTGGAAACAAACACTTTCCAAAGCATCGTATAGACAAATCAAACCAATCAGTAACACAATTGTTTGAGAAACTTTAGGAATCGCAAGGTTCGTATGCTTGTGTTTGTGTTGTTTGGTGATGTTTCTATCAAGTTCTATTAATTCTAAGATGTTTAGAAGAGAAGAACATTGGAAACAAACACTTTCCAAAGCATTGCATAGACAAATCAAACCAATCAGTAACACAGGTGTTTGAGAAACTTTAGGAATCGCAAGGTTCGTATGCCTGTGTCTGTGTCCTTTGGTGATGTTTCTATCAAGTCCTATTAATTCTAAGATGTTTAAAAGAGAAGAACATTGGAAACAAACACTTTACAAAGCATCGCATCGACAAATCAAACCAATCAGTAACACAATTGTTTGAGAAACTTTAGAAATCGCAAGGTTCGTATGCTTATGTTTGTGTTGTTTGGTGATGTTTCTATCAAGTTATATTAATTCTAAGATGTTTTGAAGAGAAGAACATTGGAACCAAACACTTTCCAAAGCAACGCATAGACAAATCAAACCAATCAGTAACATAGGTGTTTGAGAAACTTTAGGAATCGCAAGGTTCGTATGCCTGTGTCTGTGTCGTTTGGTGATGTTTCTATCAAGTCCTATTAATTCTATGATGTTTGGAAGACTATAACATTGGAAACAACAACTTTCTAAAGCATCGCATAGACAAATCAAACCAATCAGTAACATAGGTGTTTGAGAAACTTTAGGAATCACATGGTTCGTATGCCTGTGTTTGTGTCGTTTCGTGATGTTTCTATCAAGTTCTATTATTTCTAAGATGTTTAAAAGAGAAGAACATTGGAAACAAACACTTTCCAAAGCATCACATAGACAAATCAAACCAATCAGTAACACAATTGTTTGAGAAACTTTAGGAATCGCAAGGTTCGTATGCTTGTGTTTGTGTTGTTTGGTGATGTTTCTATCAAGTTCTATTAATTCTAAGACGTTTTGAAGAGAAGAACATTGGAAAAAAACACTTTCCAAAGCATCGCATAGACAAATCAAACCAATCAGTAACACAGGTGTTTGAGAAACTTTAGGAATCGCAAGGTTCGTATGCTTTTGTTTGTGTCGTTTGGTGATGATTCTATACAGTTCTATTATTTCTAAGATGTTTAGAAGAGAAGAACATTGGAAACAAACACTTTCCAAAGCATCGCATAGACAAATCAAACCAATCAGTAACACAATTGTTTGAGAAACTTTAGGAATCGCAAAGTTCGTATGCTTGTGTTTGTGTTGTTTGGTGATGTTTCTATCAAGTTCTATTAATTCTAAGATTTTTGGAAGAGAAGAACATTGGAAACAAACACTTTCCAAAGAATCGCATAGACAAATCAAACCAATCAATAACACATGTGTTTGAGAAACTTTAGGAATCGCAAGGTTCGTATGCCTGTGTCTGTGTCGTTTGGTGATGTTTCTATCAAGTCCTATTAATTCTAAGATGTTTGGAAGACTAGAACATTGGAAACAACAACTTTCCAAAGCATCGCATAGACAAATCAAACCAATCAGTAACACAGGTGTTTGAGAAACTTTAGGAATCGCAAGGTTCGTATGCTTGTGTTTGTGTTGTTTGGTGATGTTTCTACCAAGTTCTATTAATTATAAGATGTTTTGAAGAGAAGAACATTGGAAACAAACACTTTCCAAAGCATCGCATAGACAAATCAAACAAATCAGTAACACAGGTGTTTAAGAAACTTTAGGAATTGCAAGGTTCGTATGCCTGTGTCTGTGTCGTTTGGTGATGTTTCTATCAAGTCCTATTAATTCTAAGATTTTTGGAAGACTAGAACATTGGCAACAACAACATTCCAAAGCATCGCATAGACAAATAACACCAATCAGTAACATAGGTGTTTGAGAAACTTTAGGAATCGCATGGTTCGTATGCCTGTGTTTGTGTCGTTTGGTGATGATTCTATCAAGTTCTATTATTTCTAAGATGTTTAGAAGACAAGAACATTGGAAACATACACTTTCCAAAGCATCGCATAGACAAATCAAACCAATCAGTAACACAACTGTTTGAGAAACTTTAGGAATCGCAAGGTTCGTATGCTTGTGTTTGTGTTGTTTGGTGATGTTTCTATCAAGTTCTATTAATTCTAATATGTTTCGAAGAGAAGAACATTGGAAACAAACACTTTCCAAAGCATCGCATAGACAAATCAAACCAATCAGTAACATAGGTGTTTGAGAAACTTTAGGAATCGTAAGGTTAGTATGCTTGTGTCTGTGTCGTTTGGTGATGTTTCTATCAAGTCCTATTAATTCTAAGATGTTTGGAAGCCTAGAACATTGGAAACAACAACTTTCCAAAGCATCGCATAGACAAATCAAACCAATCAGTAACATAGGTGTTTGAGAAACATTAGGAATCGCATGGTTCGTATGCCTGTGTTTGTGTCGTTTGGTGATGTTTCTATCAAGTTCTATTATTTCTAAGATGTTTAAAAGAGAAGAACATTGGAAACTTACACTTTCCAAAGCATCGCATAGACAAATCAAACCAATCAGTAACACAACTGTTTGAGAAACTTTAGGAATCGCAAGGTTCGTATGCTTGTGTTTGTGTTGTTTGGTGATGTTTCTACCAAGTTCTATTAATTCTAAGATGTTTTGAAGAGAAGAACATTGGAAACAAACACTTTTCAAAGCATCGCATAGACAAATCAAACAAATCAGTAACACAGGTGTTTAAGAAACTTTAGGAATTGCAAGGTTCGTATGCCTGTGTCTGTGTCGTTTGGTGATGTTTCTATCAAGTCCTATTAATTCTAAGATTTTTGGAAGACTAGAACATTGGCAACAACAACATTCCAAAGCATCGCATAGACAAATAACACCAATCAATAACATAGGTGTTTGAGAAACTTTAGGAATCGCATGGTTCGTATGCCTGTGTTTGTGTCATTTGGTGATGATTCTATCAAGTTCTATTAATTCTAAGATGTTTGGAAGAGAAGAACATTGGAAACAAACACTTTTCAAAGCATCGCATAGACAAATCAAACCAATCAGTAACACAGGTGTTTGAGAAACTTTAGGAATCGCAAGGTTCGTATGCCTGTGTCTGTGTCGTTTGGTGATGTTTCTATCAAGTTCTATTATTTCTAAAATGTTTAGAAGAGAAGAACATTGGAAACAAACACTTTCCAAAGCATCGCATAGACAAATCAAACCAATCAGTAACACAGGTGTTTGAGAAACTTTATGAATCGCAAGGTTCGTATGCATGTGTTTGTGTTGTTTGGTGATGTTTCTATCAAGTTCTATTAATTCTAAGATGTTTGGAAGAGAAGAACATTGGAAACAAACACTTTCCAAAGCATCGCATAGACAAATCAAACAAGTCAGTAACACAAGTGTTTGAGAAACTTTAGGAATTGCAAGGTTCGTATGCTTGTGTCTGTGTCGTTTGGTGATGTTTCTATCAAGTCCTATTAATTCTAAGATGTTTGGAAGACTAGAACATTGGAAACAACAACTTTCCAAAGCATCGCATAGACAAATCAAACCAATCAGTAACATAGGTGTTTGAGAAACATTCGGAATCGCATGGTTCGTATGCTTGTGTTTGTGTTGTTTGGTGATGTTTCTATCAAGTTCTATTAATTCTAAGATGTTTAGAAGAGAAGAACATTGGAAACAAACACTTTCCAAAGCATCGCATAGACAAATCAAACCAATCAGTAACACAGGTGTTTGAGAAACTTTAGGAATCGCAAGGTTCGTATGCCTGTGTCTGTGTCGTTTGGTGATGTTTCTATCAAGTCTTATTAATTCTAAGATGTTTGGAAGACTAGAACATTGGAAACAACAACTTTCCAAAGCATCGCATAGACAAATCAAACCAATGAGTAACATAGGTGTTTAAGAAACTTTAGGAATCGCAAGGTTCGTATGCCTGTGTTTGTGTCGTTTGGTGATGATTCTATCAAGTTCTATTATTTCTAAGATGTTTAGAAGAGAAGAACATTGGAAACAAACACTTTCCAAAGCATCGCATAGACAAATCAAACCAATCAGTAACACAATTGTTTGAGAAACTTTAGGAATCGCAAGGTTCGTATGCTTGTGTTTGTGTTGTTTGGTGATGTTTCTATCAAGTTCTATTAATTCTAAGATGTTTCGAAGAGAAGAACATTGGAAACAAACACTTTCCAAAGCATCGCATAGACAAATCAAACCAATCAGTAACATAGGTGTTTGAGAAACTTTAGGAATCGTAAGGTTAGTATGCCTGTGTCTGTGTCGTTTGGTGATGTTTCTATCAAGTCCTATTAATTCTAAGATGTTTGGAAGCCTAGAACATTGGAAACAACAACTTTCCAAAGCATCGCATAGACAAATCAAACCAATCAGTAACATAGGTGTTTGAGAAACATTCGGAATCGCATGGTTCGTATGCCTGTGTTTGTGTCGTTTGGTGATGTTTCTATCAAGTTCTATTATTTCTAAGATGTTTAAAAGAGAAGAACATTGGAAACAAACACTTTCCAAAGCATCGCATAGACAAATAAAACCAATCAGTAACACAATTGTTTGAGAAACTTTAGGAATCGCAAGGTTCGTATGCCTGTGTTTGTGTCGTTTGGTGATGTTTCTATCGAGTTCTATTATTTCTAAGATGTTTAAAACAGAAGAACATTGGAAACAAACACTTTCCAAAGCATCACATAGACAAATCAAACCAATCAGTAACACAGGTGTTTGAGAAACTTTAGGAATCGCAAGGTTCGTATGCCTGTGTCGGTGTCGTTTGGTGATGTTTCTATCAAGTCCTATAAATTCTAAGATTTTTGGAAGACTAGAACATTGGAAACAACATCTTTCCAATGCATCGCATAGACAAATCAAACCAATGAGTAACATAGGTGTTTGCGAAACTTTAGGAATCGCAAAGTTCGTATGCCTGTGTCTGTGTCGTTTGGTGATGTTTCTATCAAGTCCTATTAATTCTAAGATGTTTGGAAGACTAGAACATTTGAAACAACAACTTTACAAAGCATCGCATAGACAAATCAAACCAATCAGTAACATAGGTGTTTGAGAAACTTTAGGAATCGCAAGGTTCGTATGCTTGTGTTTGTGTTGTTTGGTGATGTTTCTATCAAGTTCTATTAATTCTAAGATGTTTGGAAGAGAAGAACATTGGAAACAAACACTTTCCAAAGCATCGCATAGACAAATCAAACCAATCAGTAACACAAGTGTTTGAGAAACTTTAGGAATCGCAAGGTTCGTATGCCTGTGTCTGTGTCGTTTGGTGATGTTTCTATAAAGTCCTATTAATTCTAAGATTTTTGGAAGACTAGAACATTGGAAACAACAACTTTCCAATGCTTCGCATAGACAAATCAAACCAATGAGTAACATAGGTGTTTGCGAAACTTTAGGAATCGCAAAGTTCGTATGCCTGTGTTTGTGTCGTTTGATGATGATTCTATCAAGTTCTATTATTTCTAAGATGTTTAGAAGAGAAGAACATTGGAAAAAAACACTTTCCAAAGTATCGCATACACAAATCAAACCAATCAGTAACGCAGGTGTTTGAGAAACTTTAGGAATCGCAAGTTTCGTATGCTTGTGTTTGTGTTGTTTGGTGATGTTTCTATCAAGTTCTATTAATTCTAAGATGTTTGGAAGATAAGAACATTGGAAACAAACACTTTTCAAAGCATCGCATAGACAAATCAACCAAATGAGTAACACAGGTGTTTGAGAAACTTTAGCAATTGCAAGGTTCGTATGCCTGTGTTTGTGTCGTTTGGTGATGTTTCTATCAAGTTCTATTAATTCTAATATGTTTGGAATATAAGAAGATTGGAAGCAACCACTTTTCAAAGCATCGCATAGACAATTCAAACCATTTAATAAGAAAGGTATTTGAGAAACATTCGGAATCGCAAGGTTCGTATGCTTATGTTTGTGTTGTTTGGTGATGTTTCTATCAAGTTATATTAATTCTAAGATGTTTGGAAAACAAGAACATTGGAAACAACCACTTTGCAAAGCATCGCATAGACAGATTAAACCAATCAACAAGAAAGGTGTTTGAGAAACATTCGGAATCGCAATGTTCGTATGCTTGTGTTTGTGTTGTTTGGTGATGTTTCTATCAAGTTCTATTATTTCTAAGATGTTTGGAAGAGAAGAACATTGGAAACAAACACTTTCCAAAGCATCGCATAGACAAATCAAACCAATCAGTAACACAGGTGTTTGAGAAACTTTAGGAATCGCAAGGTTCGTATGCCTGTGTTTGTGTCGTTTGGTGATGTTTCTATCAAGTTCTATTATTTCTAAGATGTTTAAAACAAAAGAACATTGGAAACAAACACTTTCCAAAGCATCGCATAGACAAATCAAACAAATCAGTAACACAGGTGTTTGAGAAACTTTAGGAATTGCAAGGTTCGTATGCCTGTGTTTGTGTCGTTTGGTGATGTTTCTATCAAGTCCTATTAATTCTAAGATGTTTGGAAGAGAAGAACATTGGAAACAAACACTTTCCAAAACATCGCATAGACAAATCAAACCAATCAGTAACACAGGTGTTTGAGAAACTTTAGGAATCGCAAGGTCCGTATGCCTGTGTCTGTGTCGTTTGGTGATGTTTCTATCAAGTCCTATTAATTCTAAGATTTTTGGAAGACTAGAACATTGGCAACAACAACATTTCAAAGCATCGCATAGACAAATCAAACCAATCAGTAACACAGGTGTTTGAGAAGCTTTAGGAATCGCAAGGTTCGTATGCCTGTGTCTGTGTCGTTTGGTGATGTTTCTATCAAGTCCTATTAATTCTAAATTTTTGGAAGACTAGAACATTGGAAACAACAACTTTCCAAAGCATCGCATAGATAAATCAAACCAATGAGTAACACAGGTGTTTGAGAAACTTTAGGAATCGCAAAGTTCGTATGCCTTTGTTTGTGTCGTTTGATGATGATTCTATCAAGTTCTATTATTTCTAAGATGTTTAGAAGAGAAGAACATTGGAAACAAACACTTTCCAAAGCATCGCATAGACAAATCAAACCAATCGGTAACACAGGTGTTTGAGAAACTTTAGGAATCGCAAGGTTCGTATGCTTGTGTTTGTGTTGTTTGGTGATGTTTCTATCAAGTTCTATTAATTCTAAGATGTTTGGAAGATAAGAACATTGGAAACAAACACTTTCCAAAGCATCGCATAGACAAATCAAACAAATCAGTAACACAGGTGTTTGAGAAACTTTAGGAATTGCAAGGTTCGTATGCCTGTGTTTGTGTCGTTTGGTGATGTTTCTATCAAGTTCTATTAATTCTAAGATGTTTGGAACACAAGAAGATTGGAAACAACCACTTTCCAAAGCATCGCATAGACAATTCAAACCATTTAATAAGAAAGGTGTTTGAGAAACATTCGGAATCGCAAGGTTCGTATGCTTATGTTTGTGTTGTTTGGTGATGTTTCTATCAAGTTATATTAATTCTAAGATGTTTGGAAAACAAGAACATTGGAAACAACCACTTTGCAAAGCATCGCATAGACAGATTAAATCAATCAACAAGAAAGGTGTTTGAGAAACATTCGGAATCGCAAGGTTCTTATGCTTGTGTTAGTGTTGTTTGGTGATGTTTCTATAAAGTTCTATTAATTCTAAGATGTTTGGAAAATAAGAACATTGGAAACAAACACTTTCCAAAGCATCGCATAGACAAATCAAACCAATCAGTAACACAGGTGTTTGAGAAACTTTAGGAATTGCAAGGTTCGTATGCCTGTGTTTGTGTCGTTTGGTGATGTTTCTATCAAGTTCTATTAATTCTAAGATGTTTGGAACACAAGAAGATTGGAAACAACCACTTTCCAAAGCATCGCATAGACAATTCAAACCATTTAATAAGAAAGGTGTTTGAGAAACATTCGGAATCGCAAGGTTCGTATGCTTATGTTTGTGTTGTTTGGTGATGTTTCTATAAAGTTCTATTAATTCTAAGATGTGTGGAAAATAAGAACATTGGAAACAAACACTTTCCAAAGCATCGCATAGACAAATCAAACCAATCAGTAACACAGGTGTTTGAGAAACTTTAGGAATTGCAAGGTTCGTATGCCTGTGTTTGTGTCGTTTGGTGATGTTTCTATCAAGTTCTATTAATTCTAAGATGTTTGGAAGAGAAGAACATTAGATAGAAACACTTTCCGAAGCATCGCATAGACAAATCAAACCAATCAGTAACACAGGTGTTTGAGAAACTATAGGAATTGCAAGGTTCGTATGCTTGTGTTTGTGTTGTTTGGTAATGTTTCTATCAAGTTCTATTAAATCTAAGATGTTTGGAAGAGAAGAACATTGGAAACAAACACTTTCCAAAGCATCGCATAGACAAATCAAACCAATCAGTAACACAGGTGTTTGAGACGCTTTAGGAATCGCAAGGTTCGTATGCTTGTGTTTGTGTTGTTTGGTGATGTTTCTATCAAGTTCTATTAATTCTAAGATGTTTGGAAGAGAAGAACATTGGATACAAACACTTTCCAAAGCATCGCATAGACAAATCAAACCAATCAGTAACACAGGTGTTTGAGACGCTTTAGGAATCGCAAGGTTCGTATGCTTGTGTTTGTGTTGTTTGGTGATGTTTCTATCAAGTTCTATTAATTCTAAGATGTTTGGAAGAGAAGAACATTGGATACAAACACTTTCCAAAGCATCGCATAGACAAATCAAACCAATCAGTAACACAGGTGTTTGAGAAACTTTAGGAATCGTAAGGTTCGTATGCCTGTGTCTGTGTCGTTTGGTGATGTTTCTATCAAGTCCTATTAATTCTAAGATGTTTAAAAGAGAAGAACATTGGAAACAACAACTTTCCAAAGCATCGCATAGACAAATCAAACACATCAGTAACATAGGTGTTTGAGAAACTTTAGGAATCGCAAGGTTCGTATGCCTGTGTTTGTGTCGTTTGGTGATGATTCTATCAAGTTCTATTATTTCTAAGATGTTTAGAAGAGAAGAACATTGGAAACAAACCCTTTCCAAAGCATCGCATAGACAAATCAAACTAATTAGTAACACAGGTGTTTGAGAAACTTTAGGAATCACAAGGTTCGTATGCTTATGTTTGTGTTGTTTTGTGATGTTCTATCAAGTTATATTAATTCTAAGATGTTCGGAAGACAAGAACATTGGAAACAAACACTTTCCAAAGCATCGTATAGACGAATTAAACCAATCAATCAGAAAGGTGTTTGAGAAACATTCGGAATCGCAAGGTTCGTATGCTTATGTTTGTGTTGTTTGGTGATGTTTCTATCAAGTTATATTAATTCTAAGATGTTTGGAAAACAAGAACATTGGAAACAACCACTTTGCAAAGCATCGCATAGACAGATTAAATCAATCAACAAGGAAGGTGTTTGAGAAACATTCGGAATCGCAAGGTTCTTATGCTTGTGTTAGTGTTGTTTGGTGATGTTTCTATCAAGTTATATTAATTCTAAGATGTTCGGAAGACAAGAACAATGGAAACAAACACTTTCCAAAGCATCGCATAGACGAATTAAACCAATCAATCAGAAAGGTGTTTGAGAAACATTCGGAATCGCAAGGTTCGTATGCTTATGTTTGTGTTGTTTGGTGTTGTTTCTATCAAGTTATATTAATTCTAAGATGTTTGGAAAACAAGAACATTGGAAACAACCACTTTGCAAAACATCGCATAGACAGATTAAATCAATCAACAAGAAAGGTGTTTGAGAAACATTCGGAATCGCAAGGTTTTTATGCTTGTGTTAGTGTTGTTTGGTGATGTTTCTATCAAGTTCTATTATTTCTAAGATGTTTGGAAGAGAAGAACATTGGAAACAAACACTTTCCAAAGCATCGCATAGACAAATCAAACCAATCAGTAACACAGGTGTTTGAGAAACTTTAGGAATCGCAAGGTTCGTATGCCTGTGTTTGTGTCGTTTGGTGATGTTTCTATCAAGTTCTATTATTTCTAAGATGTTTAAAAGAGAAGAACATTGGATACAAACACTTTCCAAAGCATCGCATCGACAAATCAAACCAATCAGTAACACAATTGTTTGAGAAACTTTAGAAATCGCAAGGTTCGTATGCTTGTGTTTGTGTTGTTTGGTGATGTTTCTATCAAGTTCTATTAATTCTAAGATGTTTGGAAGAGAAGAACATTGGAAACAAACACTTTCCAAAGCATCGCATAGACAAATCAAACCAATCAGTAACACAGGTGTTTGAGACGCTTTAGGAATCGCAAGGTTCGTATGCTTGTGTTTGTGTTGTTTGGTGATGTTTCTATCAAGTTCTATTAATTCTAAGATGTTTGGAAGAGAAGAACATTGGATACAAACACTTTTCAAAGCATCGCATAGACAAATCAAACCAATCAGTAACACAGGTGTTTGAGAAACTTTAGGAATCGTAAGGTTCGTAGTGATGTTTCTGTCAAGTTCTAATATTTCTAAGATGTTTGGAAGAGAAGAAGATTGGAAACAAACACCTTCCAAATAATCGCAAAGACAAATCAAACCGATCACTAAGACAAATGAGAAACATTAGGAAACGTAAGGTTCGTTTGCATGTGTTTGTGTCGTTTGGTGATGTTTGTAACAAGTCCTATTAATTCTAAGATGTTTGGAAGACAAGAACATTGGAAACAAACACTTTCCAAAGCATCGCAAAGACAAATCAAACCAATCAATAAGAGAGATGTTTGAGAAACATTAGGAAACGCAAGGTTCGAATACCTGTGTTTGTGTCGTTTGGTGATGTTTCTATCAAGTCCTATTAATTCTAATATTTTTGGATGAGATGAACATTGGAAACAACCACTTTCCAAAGCATCGCATAGACAAATCAAACCAATCAATTAGAAAGGTGTTTGAGAAACATTCGGAATCACAAGGTTCGTATGCTTGTGTTTGTGTTGTTTGGTGATGTTTCTATCAAGTCCTATCAATTCTAACATGTTTGGAAGAGAAGAACATTGGAAACAAACACTTTCCAAAGCATCGCATAAACAAAATCAAACCTATCAATAAGAAAGGTGTTTGAGAAACATTCGGAATCGCAACGTTCGTATGCTTGTGTCTGTGTTGTTTAGTGATGTTTCTGTCAAGTTCTAATATTTCTAAGATGTTTGGAAGAGAAGAAGATTGGAAACAAACACTTTCCAAATAATCGCAAAGACAAATCAAACCGATCACTAAGACAAATGAGAAACATTAGGAAACGTAAGGTTCGTTTGCATGTGTTTGTGTCGTTTGGTGATGTTTGTAACAAGTCCTATTAATTCTAAGATGTTTGGAAGACAAGAACATTGGAAACAAGCACTTTCCAAAGCATCGCAAAGACAAATCAAACCAATCAATAAGAGAGATGTTTGAGAAACATTAGGAAACGCAAGGTTCGAATACCTGTGTTTGTGTCGTTTGGTGATGTTTCTATCAAGTCCTATTAATTCTAATATTTTTGGATGAGATGAACATTGGAAACAACCACTTTCCAAAGCATCGCATAGACAAATCAAACCAATCAATTAGAAAGGTGTTTGAGAAACATTCGGAATCGCAAGGTTCGTATGCTTGTGTCTGTGTTGTTTAGTGATGTTTCTATCAAGTTCTAATATTTCTAAGATGTTTGGAAAAGAAGAACATTGGAAACAAACACTTTCCAAAGAATCACAAAGACAAATCAAACCGATCACTAAGACAAATGAGAAACATTAGGAAACGCAAGGTTCATTTGCCTGTGTTTGTGTCGTTTGGTGATGTTTCTAACAAGTCCTATTATTTCTATGATGTTTGGAAGACAAGAACATTGGAAACAACAACTTTCCAAAGCATCGCATAGACAAATCAAACCAATCAAAAAAAAGGTGTTTGAGAAACATTCGGAATCGCAAGGTTCTTATGCTTGTGTCTGTGTTGTTTAGTGATGTTTCTGTCAAGTTCTAATATTTCTAAGATGTTTGGAAGAGAAGAAGATTGGAAACAAACACTTTCCAAAGAACCGCAAAGACAAATCAAACCGATCTCTAAGATAAATGAGAAACATGACGAAACGCAAGGTTCGTTTGCTTGTGTTTGTGTCGTTTGGTGATGTTTCTAACAAGTCCTATTAATTCTAAGATGTTTGGAAGACAAGAACATTGGAAACAAACACTTTCCAAAGCATCGCAAAGACAAATCAAACCAATCAATAAGACAGATGTTTGAGAAACATTAGGAGACGCAAGGTTCGTATGCCTGTGTTTGTGTCGTTTGGTGATGTTTCTATCAAGTTCTATTATTTCTAAGATGTTTGGAAGAGAAGAACTTTGGAAACAAACACTTTCCAAAGTATCGGATCGACAAATAAAACCAATCAGTAACACAGGTGTTTGAGAAACTTTAGGAATTGCATGGTTCGTATGCTTGTGTTTGTGTTGGTTAGTGATGTTTCTATCAAGTTCTATTAATTCTAAGATGTTTGGAACAAAAGAACATTGGAAACAAACACTTTCCAACACATCGCATAGACAAATCAAACCAATCAGTAACACAGGTGTTTGAGAAGCTTGAGAAATCGCAAGGTTCGTATGCTGGGGAGTTTGTGTTGTTTGGTGATGTTTCTATCTAGTTCTATTATTTCTAAGATGTTTGGAAGAGAAGAACTTTGGAAACAAACACTTTCCAAAGTATCGGATCGACAAATCAAACTAATCAGTAACACAGGTGTTTGAGAAACTTTAGGAATTGCAAGGTTCGTATGCTTGTGTTTGTGTTGTTCGGTGATGTTTCTATCAAGTTCTATTATTTCTAAGATGTTTAGAAGAGAAGAACATTGGAAACAACAACTTTCCAAAGCATCGACTAGACAAATCAAACCATTGAGTAACATAGGTGTTTGAGAAGCTTGAGAAATCGCAAGGTTCGTATGCTGGGGAGTTTGTGTTGTTTGGTGATGTTTCTATCAAGTTCTATTATTTCTAAGATGTTTGGAAGAGAAGAACATTGGAAACAAACACTTTCCAAAGCATCGCATAGACAAATCAAACCAATTTGTAGCACAAGTGTTTGAGAAACTTTAGGAATCGCAAGGTTCGTATGCTTGTGTTTGTGTTGGTTGGTGATGTTTCTATCAAGTCCTATTTGTTCTAATATATTTGGAAGAGAAGAACATTGGAAACAAACAATTTCGAAAGCATTGCATAGACAAATCAAACCAATCAATAAAAAAGGTGTTTGAGAAACATTCGGAATCGCAAGGTTCGTATGCTTGTGTTTGTGTTGTTTGGTGATATTTCTATCAAGTTCTATTAATTCTCAGATGTTTGGAAGAGAAGAACATTGGAAACAAACATTTTCCAAAGCATTGCAAAGACAAATCAATCCAATCAATAAGACAGATGTTTGAGAAACATTAGGAAACGCAAGGTTCGTATGCCTGTGTTTGTGTCGTTTGGTGATGTTTCTATCAAGTCCTATTTGTTCTAAGATGTTTGGAAGAGAAGAACATTGGAAACAAACACTTTCCAAAGCATCGCAAAGACAAATCAAACCAATCAATAAGACAGATGTTTGAAAAACATTAGAAGACGCAAGGTTCGTATGCCTGTGTTTGTGTCGTTTGGTGATGTTTCTATCAAGTTCTATTATTTCTAAGATGTTTGGACGAGAAGAACTTTGGAAACAAACACTTTCCAAAGTATCGGATCGACAAATAAAAGCAATCAGTAACACAGGTGTTTGAGAAACTTTAGGAATTGCATGGTTCGTATGCTTGTGTTTGTGTTGGTTGGTGATGTTTCTATCAAGTTCTATTAATTCTAAGCTGTTTGGAACAGAAGAACATTGGAAACAAACACTTTCCAACACATCGCATAGACAAATCAAACCTATTAGTAACACAGGTGTTTGAGAAGCTTGAGAAATCGCAAGGTTCGTATGCTGGGGAGTTTGTGTTGTTTGGTGATGTTTCTATCTAGTTCTATTATTTCTAAGATGTTTGGAAGAGAAGAACTTTGGAAACGAACACTTTCCAAAGTATCGGATCGACAAATCAAACCAATCAGTAACACAGGTGTTTGAGAAACTTTAGGAATTGCATGGTTCGTATGCTTGTGTTTGTGTTGGTTGGTGATGTTTCTATCAAGTTCTATTAATTCTAAGATGTTTGGAACAGAAGAACATTGGAAACAAACACTTTCCAACACATCGCATAGACAAATCAAACCAATCAGTAACATAGGTGTTTGAGAAGCTTGAGAAATCGCAAGGTTCGTATGCTGGGGAGTTTGTGTTGTTTGGTGATGTTTCTATCAAGTTCTATTATTTCTAAGATGTTTGGAAGAGAAGAACATTGGAAACAAACACTTTCCAAAGCATCGCATAGACAAATCAAACCAATTTGTAGCACAAGTGTTTGAGAAACTTTAGGAATCGCAAGGTTCGTATGCTTGTGTTTGTGTTGGTTGGTGATGTTTCTATCAAGTCCTATTTGTTCTAATATATTTGGAAGAGAAGAACATTGTAAACAAACAATTTCGAAAGCATTGCATGGACAAATCAAACCAATCAATAAAAAAGGTGTTTGAGAAACATTCGGAATCGCAAGGTTCGTATGCTTGTGTTTGTGTTGTTTGGTGATATTTCTATCAAGTTCTATTAATTCTCAGATGTTTGGAAGAGAAGAACATTGGAAACAAACACTTTCCAAAGCATTGCAAAGACAAATCAATCCAATCAATAAGACAGATGTTTGAGAAACATTAGGAAACGCAAGGTTCGTATGCCTGTGATTGTGTCGTTTGGTGATGTTTCTATGAAGTCCTATTTGTTCTAAGATGTTTGGAAGAGAAGAAAATTGGAAACAAACACTTTCCAAAGCATCGCAAAGACAAATCAAACCAATCAATAAGAAAGATGTTTGAGAAACATTAGGAAACGCAAGGTTCGTATCCTTGTGTTTGTGTCATTTGGTGATGTTTCTATCAAGTCCTATTTGTTCTAAGATGTTTGGAAAAGAAGAACATTGGAAACAAACACTTTCGAAAGCATCGCATAGACAAATCAAACCGATCAATAAAAAAGGTGTTTGAGAAACATTCGGAATCGCAAGGTTCGTGTGCTTGTGTTTGTGTTGTTTGGTGATGTTTCTATCAAGTTCTATTATTTCTAAGATGTTTGGAAGAGAAGAACATTGGAAATAAACACTTTCCAAAGTATCGGATAGACAAATCAAACCAATCAGTAACACAGGTGTTTGAGAAACTTTAGGAATCGCATGGTTTGTATGCTTGTGTTTGTGTTGGTTGGTGATGTTTCTATCAAGTTCTATTAATTCTAAGATGTTTGGAACAGAAGAACACTGGAAACAAACACTTTCCAACACATCGCATAGAAAAATCAAACCAATCAGTAACATAGGTGTTTGAGAAGCTTGAGGAAACGCATGGTTCGTATGCTTGGGAGTTTGTGTTGTTTGGTGATGTTTCTATCAAGTTCTATTAATTCTAAGATGTTTAGAAGAGAAGAACATTGGAAACAAACACTTTCGAAAGCATTGCATAGACAAATCAAACCAATCAATAAAAAAAGTGTTTGATAAACATTCGGAATCGCAAGATTCGTATGCTTGTATTTGTGTTGTTTGGTGATGTTTCTATCAAGTTCTATTATTTCTAAGATGTTTGGAAGAGAAGAACATTGGAAACAAACACTTTCCAAAGCATCTCATAGACAAATCAAACCAATCTGTAACACAGGTGTTTGAGAAACTTTAGGAATCGCAAGGTTCGTATGCTTGTGTTTGTGTTGGTTTGAGATGTTTCTATCAAGTTCTATTAATTCTAAGATGTTTGGAAGAGTAGAACATTGGAAACAAACACTTTCCAAAGCATCGAAAAGACAAAACAAACCAATCAATATGACAGATGTTTGAGAAACATTAGGAAACGCAAGGTTCGTATGCCTGTGTTTGTGTCGTTTGGTGAGGTTTCTATCAGGTCCAATTTGTTCTAAGATGTTTGGAAGAGAAGAACATTGGAAACAAACACTTTCGAAAGCATCGCATAGACAAATCAAACCAATCAATAAAAAAGGTGTTTGATAAACATTCAGAATCGCAAGGTTCGTATGGTTGTGTTTGTGTTGTTTGGTGATGTTTCTATCAAGTTCTATTATTTCTACGATGTTTGGAAGAGAAGAACATTGGAAACAAATTCTTTCCAAAGCATCGCATAGACAAATCAAACCAATCTGTAACACAAATGTTTGAGAGACTTTAGGAATCGCAAGGTTCGTATGCTTGTGTTTGTGTTGGTTGGTGATGTTTCTATGAAGTCCTATTTGTTCTAATATGTTTGGAAGAGAAGAACATTGGAAACAAACACTTTTGAAACCATTGCATAGACAAATCAAACCAATCAATAAAAAAAGTGTTTGAGAAACATTCGGAATCACAAGGTTCGTATGCTTGTGTTTGTGTTGTTTGGTGATGTTTCTATCAAGTTCTATTAATTCTAAGATGTTTGGAAAAGAAGAACATTGGAAACAAACACTTTCCAAAGCATCGCAAAGACAAATCAAACCAATCAATAAGACAGATGTTTGAGAAACATTAGGAAACTCAAGGTTCGTATGCCTGTGTTTGTGTCGTTTGGTGATGTTTCTATCAGGTCCTATTAATTCTAAGATGTTTGCAACACAATAACATTGGAAACAACCACTTTCCAAAGCATCGCATAGACAAAGCAAACCAATCAATAACACAGGTGTTTGAGAAACTTTAGGAAACGCAAGTTTCATATGCTTGTGTTTGTGTCGTTTGGTGACGTTTCTATCAAGTCCTATAAATTCTAAAATCTTTGGAAGATAAGAACATTGGAAAAAACACTTTTCAAAGCATCGCAAAGACAAATCAAACCAATCAATAAGACATATGTTTGAGAAACATTAGGAAACGCAAGGTTCGTATGCCTGTGTTTGTGTCGTTTGGTGACGTTTCTATCAAGTCCTATAAATTCTAAGATGTTTGGAAGACAAGAACATTGGAAAAAATACTTTCCAAAGCATCGCAACGACAAATCAAACCAATCAATAACACAGATGTTTGAGAAACATTAGGAAACGCATGGTTCGTATGCCTGTATTTGTGTCGTTTGGTGATTTTTCTATCAAGTCCAATTAATTCTAAGTTGTGTGGAAGACAAGAACATTGGAAACAACCACTTTCCAAAGCATCACATAGGCAAATTAAACCAATCAATAAGAAAGGTGTTTGAGAAACATTCTGAATCGCAAGGTTCTTCTGCTTGTGTTTGTGTTTTTTATTGATGTTTCTATCAAGTTCTATTATCCGATGCTTTGGAAAGTGGTTATTTTCAATGTTCTTGTCTTCCAAACATCTTAGAATTAATAGGACATGATAGAAACATCACCAAACGACACAAACACAAGCATACGAACCTTGCGTTTCCTAATGTTTCTCAAACATCTGTCTTATTGATTGGTTTGATTTGTCTTTGCGATGCTTTGAAAAGTGTTTTTTCCAATGTTCTTGTCTTCCAAACATTTTAGAATTTATAGGACTTGATAGAAACGTCACCAAACGACACAAACACAGGCATATGAACCTTGCGTTTCCTAAAGTTTCTCAAACACCTGTGTTACTGATTGGTTTGATTTGTCTATGTGATGCTTTGGAAAGTGGTTGTTTTCAATGTTCTTGTCTTCTAAACATCTTAGAATTAATAGGACTTGATAGAAACATCACCAAACGACATAAACACAGGCATACGAACCTTGCGTTTCTTAATGTTTCTCAAACATCTGTCTTAATGATTGGTTTGATTTGTCTTTGCGATGCTTTGGAAAGTGTTTGTTTCCAATGTTCTTCTCTTCCAAACATCTTAGAAATAATAGAACTTGATAGAAACACCACCAAACAACACAAACACAAGCATACGAACCTTGCGATTTCGAATGTTTCTCAAACACCTTTCTTATTGATTGGTTTGATTTGTCTATGCGATGCTTTGGAAAGTGGTTGTTTCCAATGTTCTTGTCTTCCACACATCTTAGAATTAATAGGACATGATAGAAACATCACCAAACGACACAAACACAGGCATTCGAACCTTGCGTTTCCTAATGTTTCTCAAACATTTGTCTTATTGATTGGTTTGATTTGTCTTTGCGATGCTTTGAAAAGTGTTTTTTCCTATGTTCTTGTCTTCCAAACATCTTAGAATTTATAGGACTTGATAGAAACGTCACCAAACGACACAAACACAGGCATATGAACCTTGCGTTTTCTAAAGTTTCTCAAACACCTGTGTTACTCATTGGTTTGATTTGTCTATCCGATGCTTTTGAAAGTGGTTATTTTCAATGTTCTTGTCTTCCAAACATCTTAGAATTAATAGGACATGATAGAAACATCACCAAACGACACAAACACAAGCATACGAACCTTGCGTTTCCTGATGTTTCTAAAACATCTGTCTTATTGATTGGTTTGATTTGTCTTTGCGATGCTTTGGAAAGTGTTTGTTTCCAATGTTCTTCTCTTCCAAACATCTTAGAATTAATAGAATTTGATAGAAACATCACCAAACAACATAAACATAAGCATACGAACCTTGCGATTCCTAAAGTTTCTCAAACCCTTGTGTTACTGATTGATTTGATTTGGCTATGCGATGCTTTGGAAAGTGTTTGTTTCCAATGTTCTTCTTTAACAAACATCTTAGAATTAATAGAACTAGATATAAACATCACCAACCAACACAAACACAAGCATACGAACCTTGCGATTCCGAATGTTTCTCAAACTCCTTTTTTATTGATTGGTTTGATTTGTCTATGGGATGCTTTGGAAAGTGGTTGTTTCCAATATTCTTGTCTTCCAAACATCTTAGAATTAATAGGACATGATAGAAACATCACCAAACGATACAAACAGCGGCATACGAACCTTGCGTTTCCTAATGTTTCTCAAACATCTGTCATATTGATTGGTTTGATTAGTCTTTCCGATGCTTTGGAAAGTGGTTGTTTCCAATTTTATTCTCTTCCAAACATCTTAGAAATAATAGAACTTGATAGAAACATCACCAAACAATACAAACAAAAGTATACGAACCTTGCGATTCCGAATGTTTCTCAAACACTTGTGTTACTGATTGTTTTGATTTGGCTATGCGATGCTTTGGAAAGTGTTTGTTTCCAAAGTTCTTCTCTAACAAACATATTAGAATTAATAGAACTTGATAGAAACATCACCAACAAACACAAACACAGGCATACGAACCTTGTGTTTCCTAATGTTTCTCAAACATCTGCCTTATTGATTCGTTTGATTTGTCTTTGCGATGGTTTGGAAAGTGTTCGTTTCCAATGGTGTTCTCTTCCAAACATCTTAAAATCAATAGAACTTGATAGAAACATCAATAAAAAACACAAACACAAGCATAAGAACCTTGCGATTCCGAATGTTTCTCAAACACCTTTCTTATTGATTGGTTTAATTTGCCTATGTGATTCTTTGGTAAGTGGTTGTTTCCAATGTTCTTGTCTTCCACACAACTTAGAATTAATTGGACTTGATAGAAACATCACCAAACGACACAAATACAGGCATACGAACCATGTGTTTCCTAATGTTTCTCAAACATCTGTGTTATTGATTGGTTTGATTTGTCGTTGCGATGCTTTGAAAAGTGTTTTTTCCAATGTTCTTGTCTTCCAAACATCTTAGAATTTATAGGACTTGATAGAAACGTCACCAAACGACACAAACACAGGCATATGAACCTTGCGTTTCTTAATGTTTCTCAAACATCTGTCTTATTGATTGGTTTGATTTGTCTTTGCGATGCTTTGGAAAGTGTTTTTTTCCAATGTTCTTCTCTTCCAAACATCTTAGAAATAATAGAACTTGATAGAAACACCACCAAACAACACAAACACAAG